>CP092864.1:50870796-51077505 GCA_030710605.1 Cordylochernes scorpioides
GAGATGGTATAGGAAATAAAAAGAAACTCACATCTCCAGAAACCTTTTTAATTGTTTAATTTAATATAGTTCTTATTATCTTGAATTAGTTATTATAATAAATTATTTGATCAATTCAATGGCTGCATTAAAGTGCGGTGTAATATAGTAAAAGTTGGAAAAAATCAATATAAATAAATATTGAAGAGCAAAATTAGGTCTTTAAAGAAAAAATGTGTTTTTGCTAATAATCAAGGAGAGGTAGTAATATATTTGAATGTCTGTCTGTGTGTACTCTATAGATTCAAAAACCATACATCCAATCGCAGTGAAATTATGGGATATTATTAGGGATATCCCCGGAAAGGTTTTCGGAAAATAATTTCTTGAATATCTTGAATATCCTTAGAGTTATTTGCAGATTTGTAGCATTAACTCGCAAGCAGCGCCACCATTGCGACGGAGATAGGCTTAGGTTTTGGCAGAAAGTCTGCTCCATGCCTGATGACCTTGGGTCTTTCAGGGCTAATATATTAAGTAAAACTAATTCAAATATTAGTGCTTTATAATGGCTATCTCCTTGAGGTTACCGATTTAAAAGTTTATTTTCTAATTTTAGATTGTATATAAGAAACATATTTATTTTAAGTATTGTACTTTATTTTAAAAAGTTCAAATAATTGTGCAAGACGATATATACAATATATAAAAATCAAAATAAATAATGAGTATCGTTTAAATATAAAATTCGAATAAATATAAATGCGATACTAAAAATTAAATTTCTATTTAATTAATTAAATAATTTATTCTTATAAAGATTATCGATTAAAGATACTTATATATAATTATATATATATATATATATATGTAATAATACGTTGGGGTTTGGTAAGCCTGTTGTAGAATCCTGTCGACTCTCTGTAATAATGTTGAAATGTAATAGTAGTTTATGCTGTTGGATGAATGCAGTGTGGCATGTTGGCTAGAAGCAGTCGTAGTTGTTGAGCGATGGGTGGTAAGGACACACACACAAAACGAAGCGACACAGTTGTCGAAGGAAAATTTCTTGAATAGATAAAAAGTCGAGCCAAAAGCAAAGATGGAGATAGAAGATTCCTTACTGTTTTACATGGTCGATGAGTTGGTCCCTGGAGACGACAAGGGGTGACGCTGACCGGAAGACTTACTGCAACTGACTAACTGTCGCTAAGGCCGGTCTTATTTATACCTCAGCTCTGACAAAGAGAATTGGGTCATGCACGTGGCACACGTGTTGATGGACATCGGACACTGGCGACGGTCTGACGGGGTCCAATCTATCTTTAGAAGTTACTTTGTAAATCTCTCAATCTTGCTTTTAACTTAGCTTTTAATCTATTATATAGTTTTATTTATTTATCCTCAGTACATTACATAGGGTGATGCAAGGAAACATGTCAATTATGCGTATAATTAGTTATAGTTTATAATTAGTTCTATATACAACATGAAAATCTTGTTATAAATATTATAATATATAGGTTTGTTGGTTTAAATTATCATAGATGGGCCCCGGGAGTGAAAGGGTTTATCCGGGTTTAAGCGGGTAAAGCCTCTCTAACACAGGTAAGTAATTAAAATTTCTTTTAATTAATTAAAACTGTGAGGGTAAAGGGCTATAACAAGATGTTTATTTGGCTATATCTGAAAATTATTAAAATAAAACTTATGTTTAATTTAAAAGTTATGATATCCATTATAAAAGAGAACTTTAGATAAAACCTTTGTTTGCTAAAAAAATAATGATGATAACAAATGATGTTCTAAAAGATTGTTGGCGGGCGTTGGAAAGGGTTAGGGGTTGAAGAATATGCAATTGTAAGTGTTGCACAGACAACCAAATACTGAGATCCAGGTGCAAAGCGAGGATATAGACTTGTGCGTCTTCCTAGGCAATGTTTCACCTGTGATCCTGTATAAGGTTACAGTGCTTTGTCACAATTGTAGGGTTATTGGGTTGAAAAGTTGTTGAAGAAAAGAATTAATATGATTGAAAGGGGTGGTAGAGCCATGCGATAAGTAGAATTGTTGTATCGACAGTAGGTGTTCTGACTTGACTTGAAATCAAAGGTTGATTGTGGTCCGCTAGAGCTGAAAAAATTGAAAGTTGAAAAAAGTGAACGCTTTGTGCATGCGTTGGTGATGTGCTCTGCGGATGATTGAAATAAACTTTTGAAACGTGTTCAGACCAAAAGTCGAGACTTGTACTTCTGGGGAACGGTGTTTTCAAAGAGTTTGTTGAATTACGAAATCAAAAGAAAAATTGTCAAGCAGTGCTGTCGTTTCTAGCAATGGCTGAAATAGGTAGTGAAAAAAGTATAGGGAAGTGATTAGTAAGTAGGATTATTGAAAAACGATTGTTGTATGCCCGGTGGTTGCTGATAAATAAACATTGTCATATAATAAAGTTACTTAAACAAAAATAAAATATGGTGAATAAAAAGATAGAAATATGATTGCTGATAACAACAGTATAAGGGGATAAGATCAAACATGTAATATACAAAAGACATAATAATGAATTAGCAAAATATAAAAGATATAATAATGAGAATTAGTAATATATAAAAGATATAATAATGAATTAAAAATGATTATTGAAAGAATTAAATGTTTTGCCATACTAAAATAATATCATGAAGAATAAAATTGTTAAAATAAAGTTGTTAAAATAATGTTGGAATAAAAATTTGATTATAATTGAAAAGTAAAAAAAAATAAAAATAAAAATAATTATTCACGATTTTATACAAAAAAATATAATATAATTAAAGGTTATTAATGATTAGATAAATGTTAAGTAGTGAAAAATGGAACAAAAATTGTCTCTTTTGAAGAAAAGTTACAACTGTGGTGTGTAACTAGGTCATTTCCCTTTTGGTAAACATTGGTGTTTCTATGTCTCTGAAACTGGGAATATGTGATCTGACATGTTCATGGTAATATGTTAAATTGGGTAATGATTGGTAAGTCAATTAATTATAGGTGCTGCAATCTATCCATTCTGCGAGCTGGACCACGAGTTTCAAGTACAGGCGGACTGGGCTAGTCGGCTGTGGTAAACTGAAACTGGAGATGTCAACATGGCGGCCGAAATTGGTGTCCATATCCTTTGATGCCGACCGGCACCTGATGTCATGTCTGGCCTACGTCCCGAATTGAGTTATCTCCTCTTGCCTGTTTGAAAATATAGTCTTCTCGGTGTTCGCAAGTGTTGTGTTTCGACGATGTTGCGGACTAATTAAAAAATGTTATTCAATGATGTCAGGCTTAGATGTGAATAAAAGTGCGACTTCAACGTAGACACGCTTTGGTGAGGTGTCACAGGCATGAAGGCGTCTTGGGCCTGTTAAGTGAGAAAATTGTTGTGGTGCGCTGTGTAACACTAGTGTGTGTTGTATGGAAAGGTGTCACGTGAAGTCTTTGTTTTTGGTACAGCATCTAACTAGTTTTCGAATGAATAACAAATTTATTAGTCATGGGTGGTTGTTGTACGAAACACATCGAGAATTTTCAGATTGTTATAGAGGTGGTATGTTTATCGTGAAGTCTTTGTGTTCGCGACGATATGGAGCTCGTGTGGCTCGAAATTGGATGTTGTTAAATCGCGCGTTAATAGATGTGGCCAATTGGAGAAAGTGATGGGGGAGTGTGTTGAAGTTCGTTCCGAGAGATGTGTGAATTATTAATAATTATGCATGTAAAAAGAAAAGTACGAGGGAGTGTAGCTATGCTGGAATTTTTAACTTGTTTTGGGGAAGGACAGTTACTTTTCTAGTTGTGCTTTTGAAGATAGTGTATATTTCGATTTTTGTATTAAAAAAAAAATGCGTTTCACCTATGTTTAATAAAATTTTAATATATTTTTTAAATCGTTGCTTATGGTAGTGCAAAAATTATCCTTGTAAAAGAGAAAGGCGTGATAGTGACTTATAAATTGAATGGGGCGTGTACATAAAATAGTGAACATAACAATGATTTTTTGCAAATTTTTGTGTATTTAATTAAGACATTGGTGTTTTTTGGTATAAAAATAAGGTATTGAGAGAAACACAACAAATAAGTTTAGAAAATAGGATTCGAGTAATTAAAATATAATATGATTTTTTATGTAACATTGAAAGTAATGAATTAAAATTTAAAAGTTGCTTAAAATAAAGTAAAAAATGATAAATGAGGGTGTACAATATTTAAAATTTGAATTGAAATGCTATAAAAATGATAAAATTTGATTTTAAAATAATTACAGTAAAAATAAACATTATATTTATGGAAAATCACGTTGTTAGCATGAAGAGAGAGTTAAGTAGATTTTTAAAAACTCACAGTTTTTTATGATTGTTCAGTCAGGAGACTTGGTCTTTGGTTGTTGTCCTGATGACGTGGAAGGCGTGCCATGTAGAGCTTGTAGCAGCTTGTGGATTCTGTTTGGCGATGGTGGCATGTCGTCTGGATGGTTGCGTTGTAAGGCCGAAGGTGGGTAACTTCTCACCGGCTTATTTTGCGGGATGTTCGGCTGTGTCGTTGGGGGGAAGATTGCTTGGTCGGTTCGTTGGAATGGCGTGCTTGTTCCTCCATCTTTGCTTCTTGGCTCTTCTATCTATCTGGACAGTCTTTTTACCTTCTTCGTTGTGGTCTCCTTCGTTGTGGTAATCCTGTCGACTCTCTGTAATAATACGTTGGGGTTTGGTAAGCCTGTTGTAGAATCCTGTCGACTCTCTGTAATAATGTTGAAATGTAATAGTAGTTTATGCTGTTGGATGAATGCAGTGTGGCATGTTGGCTAGAAGCAGTCGTAGTTGTTGAGCGATGGGTGGTAAGGACACACACACAAAACGAAGCGACACAGTTGTCGAAGGAAAATTTCTTGAATAGATAAAAAGTCGAGCCAAAAGCAAAGATGGAGATAGAAGATTCCTTACTGTTTTACATGGTCGATGAGTTGGTCCCTGGAGACGACAAGGGGTGACGCTGACCGGAAGACTTACTGCAACTGACTAACTGTCGCTAAGGCCGGTCTTATTTATACCTCAGCTCTGACAAAGAGAATTGGGTCATGCACGTGGCACACGTGTTGATGGACATCGGACACTGGCGACGGTCTGACGGGGTCCAATCTATCTTTAGAAGTTACTTTGTAAATCTCTCAATCTTGCTTTTAACTTAGCTTTTAATCTATTATATAGTTTTATTTATTTATCCTTAGTACATTACATAGGGTGATGCAAGGAAACATGTCAATTATGCGTATAATTAGTTATAGTTTATAATTAGTTCTATATACAACATGACAATCTTGTTATAAATATTATAATATATAGGTTTGTTGGTTTAAATTATCATATATATATATATATATATATATATATATAATAATAATAAATAGTTATTTAATTTTATAGTCCAGTTTTGTATTAAGATTATCTTCACTATTATGATCATTTAAATTCAAATTATAAAATTTGTAAAATGTTATTAATTTGTAGATAGAGAGAGAAAAAAAATCCTTTACTTCTAATACATCCTCAAGTTAATTATATATTTATAATTAATAACAATAAAAATTAACAACGTAACGTCTATTACATCGGCTTTTACACGTCATTTAGACATACTCTAATCCTATATATAGAATAATCGAAGAGAGAATATATATAATAGTTAGAAAAAAGAGAGAAAGACAGAACCATGCACTTTTAATCAAACTAATAATAAGGAAAAAAAAAAAGTTTTGTAAAGAAGGTAGATAAGATTGTTAGTATATATATATATATTTTTATGATTTTATATTTTATCCTTTTTTTTTTAAGATTTTTAAAGGTTTTTTTTATTTTATAATATGATTATAAATAGTTGTATTTAGTAATATATCTATAGTATGAATTAACATTTGTTATAAGTTTGGATATTATGTTTTGAAACCCTAATGGTAGACCAGACATACACAAAAAACTTTAAATTGAAATAAATTGGAAAAAGAGATCTGCTGGACCGGGGATCTTCAGATAAAAGTCCAACGACATTTCACCCCTTCTTTATTATGTCATAGATCTCTTTTAAACCGGATTTTATGTGTTAATATTAAGTTGTTTCAGTGAAATATTTAAATGAACATATATAACAGATACAAGTGTTAACAAATTCAAACTGTAAACCTACCTCGATCGCGGCGTCCTCCATTGTGAATATCTATTTCTGGCTGACACATGTTGCGGGAGGGGAATATCCCCCCACATTTCAAATTTAGACCATTTATTCAGAATTTTTTTGAACAACAAGAAAATTAAAGAAGAAAGGAAAAATAGTTAAGGGAAGAAAGCTGAATTTCATAATCTTTACAGCTAGTTATATCAAAATAACTGATTCAACACTTATTCATCTTTTAATATTCCTTTAAAAAGGCAAATTATAAGAGTTTAATAAAGCTATTAATTGTGCAAATTCATCTTTATTTAACTTCCATTTTCCTCCCCAGAAATTGGAGATTAAATAAAATGAACTTTATACTATAACACTTTAAAAATCTTGTGAGAATATCTTTTAATCAGTTATTTAATCAAAGTTTAATTAACTGTTAAAGATTATAAATTTGTATTAGTTAATATTAAGAGAAATTATAGAAAGTTGAATTTATAAATGGATATTTCCATTTATTTTTTTTTAAATATTTTATAATTGATATACTGTTGAAATATTTTACTTGTTTGATACTAAATTTGTTTTTAATAAATTCCATGTTTAAATTTTTAACATCTTCTATGAAATTATCTAATATATTATTTATTCTATAAAATCTTAGAAACTGACCATAATATATACCTTTACAGCAATTTAATGATATATTAGAATTCATATTACAGTATTTTATAATATTGAAATTATAATTACTCTTTTTATTATAAACTCTAACAGCACTATTTGTAAGGTCTATATTCAAGTCTAAAAAGTTAACTTTTTTGTTTCTATAAATTTTTTCATTGTTCTTAAGTTTCAAGTATTTAGGATATATTTCAGGTATTAATTTTTTAAACTGTGGATTATTAAATATTATTATGTCATCTACATATCGGAATATTTGCCAATTAATATTATTTTGTAGAAAGTATTCTCTTTCGTACCAGAACAATATTAGATTTGCTAATAACGGACTAGAAGAAGTTCCCATGGGAACGCCTTCTGATTGAATATATATTTTATTTTTAAATTCTATATAGTTAAAATTTAAAAATGTTTCCAGTAGAGTTTTTGCTGTTTTAAGATCTAATTTAAATGTTTTATATCTGTTATGAATAATTTTAATGTAGAAAGTTTTGTCATTAATGAATTCATTAAATAAATTGGTTATTTTATTATTTAGATCTCTTAAATTTATTTTAGAATATAGGTCCTCAAAGTCAAATGTGTGTACTGTTTCAATGTTTGTCCAATTGTTCATTAAATAATTAATGATTTTTTTATTTGAGTCGATAAATTTATAATTATATTTATTAGTTAATTTATTTATAATAAATTGTAGTGTTGAAGCTAATTGTATATCAATATTTTTTATGACTGAATTTATACCAGATGTGATTGTTCTGAAAGAAATAGGTTTTTTGTGTAGTTTAGGAATTATATAGAACTTTGGTATGTTTGGATTTTTGTGGTTATTATAAATTTTTAGTGAATTTTCAACATTTTTGATGTCTTTTTTGATTTTTGTGCCTGTAGTTCTAGCAAAAGTGTATTTATGATTATTATCAATTTCCTTTTTTAGTATATCGTGGTATAGATTTTTACAAATTAAAGATAAATTATTGGAACATTTATCTATAGGAGTGATAATATAGTCCTTCTGTAAATTAATTATATTTTCTTTAAAAGAAGGAATGTCTGAATTGGGTTTTGTGTATTTAAGTGTATTATTATAATAATTTATAATTTCCTTTTTAATATTATGTTTCCATTCCAGAAAAGTAAATTCTGGAATACTGTATTTTATACTAGTTTTATTTATGAAAATATCTATATCTTTTAATATAGATTTAATTGTATTATTATAATTGTGTTTAATTTGAGGTATATATTTATACCCTTTATTCAAAATTTCTTGATATTCTGGATTTAAAAAAGAAAAATTGCTAGTTAATATATGACCTAGTTAATATATATCAGTTTGCTCCTTAAGTTTTAAAATTAGAATCACTGTTATAATTTTGTTATATAGTTTCTACACTATATTAATTCATATGAGCTTGCTCTATGATATATTTTTTATATATAACATAATATACAAATTAAATTATATTAGATATTCTAATATAAATAAATCTTCATACAAATTTTAATTATCTTTCATTGTTTGATTATTAAAAAGTAAATTATAAAAGTAATTCTAGAAAAAATAACTTCAGAACTTTTGTTTTTTCATTGTTTAGTTAGTTTAAAGATGTTTTTTTTATTAGTTATTCTTAAAAATATAACAGATAACAAACAGTAATATCTATATATTTATAGATTAATTATTCAATTTATTACAAATTTTATCACCACAAAAACAATTAAGAAAAATATATTTAAAAATTCATAAGAATAACAAACTAAAAAAACTAAAAAAAACTACAAACATATTAGTGTTAGCACCTCTTTTATGTTAATTTAAACTCGCTAAGAATTGCCTAAGAAAAAATTGTCAAACTTGTCCCTCTCTTAAGAACCATGACACTTTTCAAACAACTAGTTGTAAATTAGTGAATACTATTTATAAATTAACATGCCAAATTTGTCAACTATCATATATAGGACAAACTTGTAATCCATTAAATATACGAATAAACCTACATAGAAACCACGCTAAAAAATCAATTGGTAATATATATATGAAAGAACACAATCAATTACATACTTTTAACAACTTTAAGATAGAAATACTAGACATATGTCAAAACAAAAAACAACGACTATTATTAGAAAACAACTACATTTATAAACACAACACATTATTCCCTTATGGACTTAACGACGAATTAAACTACACATACAAACCACAAACAGAAGAAATTTCAACCTATGAAATCAGTTGCAAATACAAAAAAAAAATGAATTTAAAACTAAACCTAATAAAACTAGAGGTAAAACTACAAATAAATTAGGTTACATTGAATTTGAAGAATTACTGGACCCAAAACAAATGTACACTAACAACTTCGTCGATAAATTTATTAAAACATTATTTAAACTAAATAATAATAAATTTATCAAACTCATAGAATATATTAAAATTCATAATCTGACTAACAGATTAATAGATATCACACACGACATCTTTAAATACAGAAAAATTAAACAAGCTACTAATAACATTAATATTATCATTAAATTTAATAACAATTTATTTAATCATATTAAATTTAATGATATTTTTAATAACCAAATCATCAATAATCTTTTCCCTATAAAAAATTTAAATTTCAAAACAATCTGGAGATACAATAAAAATATAGGTAATTTAGTTTGCAATTATAACCAATTTATTAATAATTTGGCAAATTTTAAAAAAATTAAATGTAATTGCAACAACTATATTGATAAATATAAGTTCTCAGGTCATATATTAACTAGCAATTTTTCTTTTTTAAATCCAGAATATCAAGAAATTTTGAATAAAGGGTATAAATATATACCTCAAATTAAACACAATTATAATAATACAATTAAATCTATATTAAAAGATATAGATATTTTCATAAATAAAACTAGTATAAAATACAGTATTCCAGAATTTACTTTTCTGGAATGGAAACATAATATTAAAAAGGAAATTATAAATTATTATAATAATACACTTAAATACACAAAACCCAATTCAGACATTCCTTCTTTTAAAGAAAATATAATTAATTTACAGAAGGACTATATTATCACTCCTATAGATAAATGTTCCAATAATTTATCTTTAATTTGTAAAAATCTATACCACGATATACTAAAAAAGGAAATTGATAATAATCATAAATACACTTTTGCTAGAACTACAGGCACAAAAATCAAAAAAGACATCAAAAATGTTGAAAATTCACTAAAAATTTATAATAACCACAAAAATCCAAACATACCAAAGTTCTATATAATTCCTAAACTACACAAAAAACCTATTTCTTTCAGAACAATCACATCTGGTATAAATTCAGTCATAAAAAATATTGATATACAATTAGCTTCAACACTACAATTTATTATAAATAAATTAACTAATAAATATAATTATAAATTTATCGACTCAAATAAAAAATCATTAATTATTTAATGAACAATTGGACAAACATTGAAACAGTACACACATTTGACTTTGAGGACCTATATTCTAAAATAAATTTAAGAGATCTAAATAATAAAATAACCAATTTATTTAATGAATTCATTAATGACAAAACTTTCTTCATTAAAATTATTCATAACAGATATAAAACATTTAAATTAGATCTTAAAACAGCAAAAACTCTACTGGAAACATTTTTAAATTTTAACTATATAGAATTTAAAAATAAAATATATATTCAATCAGAAGGCGTTCCCATGGGAACTTCTTCTAGTCCGTTATTAGCAAATCTAATATTGTTCTGGTACGAAAGAGAATACTTTCTACAAAATAATATTAATTGGCAAATATTCCGATATGTAGATGACATAATAATATTTAATAATCCACAGTTTAAAAAATTAATACCTGAAATATATCCTAAATACTTGAAACTTAAGAACAATGAAAAAATTTATAGAAACAAAAAAGTTAACTTTTTAGACTTGAATATAGACCTTACAAATAGTGCTGTTAGAGTTTATAATAAAAAGAGTAATTATAATTTCAATATTATAAAATACTGTAATATGAATTCTAATATATCATTAAATTGCTGTAAAGGTATATATTATGGTCAGTTTCTAAGATTTTATAGAATAAATAATATATTAGATAATTTCATAGAAGATGTTAAAAATTTAAACATGGAATTTATTAAAAACAAATTTAGTATCAAACAAGTAAAATATTTCAACAGTATATCAATTATAAAATATTTTTAAAAAAGTAAATGGAAATATCCATTTATAAATTCAACTTTCTATAATTTCTCTTAATATTAACTAATACAAATTTATAATCTTTAACAGTTAATTAAACTTTGATTAAATAACTGATTAAAAGATATTCTCACAAGATTTTTAAAGTGTTATAGTATAAAGTTCATTTTATTTAATCTCCAATTTCTGGGGAGGAAAATGGAAGTTAAATGAAGATGAATTTGCACAATTAATAGCTTTATTAAACTCTTATAATTTGCCTTTTTAAAGGAATATTAAAAGATGAATAAGTGTTGAATCAGTTATTTTGATATAACTAGCTGTAAAGATTATGAAATTCAGCTTTCTTCCCTTAACTATTTTTCCTTTCTTCTTTAATTTTCTTGTTGTTCAAAAAATTCTGAATAAATGGTCTAAATTTGAAATGTGGGGGGACATTCCCCTCCCGCAACATGTGTCAGCCAGAAATAGATATTCACAATGGAGGACGCCGCGATCGAGGTAGGTTTACAGTTTGAATTTGTTAACACTTGTATCTGTTATATATGTTCATTTAAATATTTCACTGAAACAACTTAATATTAACACATAAAATCCAGTTTAAAAGAGATCTATGACATAATAAAGAAGGGGTGAAATGTCGTTGGACTTTTATCTGAAGATCCCCGGTCCAGCAGATCTATTTTTCCAATTTATTTCAATTTAAAGTTTTTTGTGTATGTCTGGTCTACCATTAGGGTTTCAAAACATAATATCCAAACTTATAACAAATGTAAATTCATACTATAGATATATTACTAAATACAACTATTTATAATCATATTATAAAATAAAAAAAAACTTTAAAAATCTTTAAAAAAAAAAAGGATAAAATATAAAATCATAAAAATATATATATATATACTAACAATCTTATCTACCTTCTTTACAAAACTTTTTTTTTTCCTTATTATTAGTTTGATTAAAAGTGCATGGTTCTGTCTTTCTCTCTTTTTTCTAACTATTATATATATTCTCTCTTCGATTATTCTATATATAGGATTAGAGTATGTCTAAATGACGTGTAAAAGCCGATGTAATAGACGTTACGTTGTTAATTTTTATTGTTATTAATTATAAATATATAATTAACTTGAGGATGTATTAGAAGTAAAGGATTTTTTTTTCTCTCTCTATCTACAAATTAATAACATTTTACAAATTTTATAATTTGAATTTAAATGATCATAATAGTGAAGATAATCTTAATACAAAACTGGACTATAAAATTAAATAACTATTTATTATTATAATTAATTTAGATTTAGCTTGCTAATCTAATCAAATCTAATTGATATAAGTTATCATTATTATCAGTTTGCTCCTTAAGTTTTAAAATTAGAATCACTGTTATAATTTTGTTATATAGTTTCTACACTATATATATAATTAAAGGTACTCATAAAGGTTACCGATTTAAAAGTTTATTTCATAATTTTAGATTGTATATAAGAAACATATTTTCATTTAAGTAGTGTACTTTATTTTAAAAAGATTAAATAATTGTGGGGTTAAATAAAACGTTATTCCAATTATTTTCTTCAGCTAGAAATCAATAATATTTTTATTTATTCACGTAAGTTAATTTGTTGAAATCTGAAAGGAAACACGGGAGACGGGGAGATACTTGGCCGAATGTGGAACTTGCCTTCTCATTGGTCGTGACGTCACGGTGGCTATTGCATCATCTGGTATTGCAGCAACTCTTTTGGACGGTGGTCGAACAGCACATTCAGCGTTGAAATTGCCATTAAATATGCAGGTAATTGTAACTCCAACATGTAATATTAGCAAATATTGTGGGATGGGAAAAGTACTGAGATCATGTCAGCTTATAATATGGGATGAATGCACCATGGCACTCAAGAAATCTTTAAAAGCACTCAATCGTACATTAAAAGATTTGAGAGGAAATGAGCAACTCTTTGGTGGTGCACTCATTTTGCTAGCTGGTGATTTTCGACAAACTCTACCAGTTATACCACGTTCAACACCTGAAGATGAATTGAATGCATGTCTAAAATCATCAGTGTTATGGCGGTATGTGGATAAAATATCTTTAAAGACCAATATGCGTGTTCAATTACAACAAGATGGATCTTCTGAACTATTTGCAAAACAATTGTTTGATATTGGGAATGGTAAAATGGAAATGGACGAATCCACACACAGTATTACATTACAAGAAAACCTTTGTCACTTTGTGACATCCACTGATGAATTGATTGCCAATTCTTTCCAAATTTATCGCAGAATTATAAAAATAATCATTGGGTTAGTGAGCGTGCTATATTGTCAGCCAAAAACATTTTTGTGAATTTAATTAACTGCACAATTCAAAATAAAATACCTGAAGAAGAAACAACATATAAACCCATAGATACTGTTGTCAATCCCGATGAATCAGTTAATTATCTAATAGAATTTTTAAATTCATTGGATCTACCAGGAATGCCACCGTATATTTTATCTTTGAAAATTGGTTCCCCAATCATCCTTCTACGAAATATAAATCCACCACGACTATGCAATGGGACTAGGCTATCAGTAAAAATATTAATGAATAACATAATTGAGGCAAACATTTTAAATGGAAAATATCAAGAGGAACATGTATTGCTACCGCGATTTCCTATGATACCAATGGATACTCCATTTGAATTCAAACGTTTACAGTTTCCTGTACGACTAGCCTTTGCAATGACCATTAACAAAGCACAGGGACAATCATTGCAAGTATGTGGATTAAATTTGATAAATCCATGCTTCTCACATGGACAGCTGTACGTTGGGTGTTCACGAGTTGGAAAATCATCAAATTTATTTGTTCTTGCACCAGATAGGAAAACAAAAAATGTTGTATATTTACAAGCACTACTAAGATAAAGTTCACCATCAATAATCAAATATTATTCATTTCATGATAATATTTAATAGTTACAAAATTGTTGTTCAATTGAAATTCGTTTGCAATATTGTTTAATATCACAAATGAAGAAGCATATGTTTATTCTACCATTAACTATGTATATCTATGTTTTGTACATATGTTATATTCAAATGACTTATATGTAGGGTTAATTTCATTATTAATTTTCATTTTGATGTATTGTATACATTATATCATAAATAAATTATGTTTGAGGTATCAAAACTGCCTTTTTGTACAAACACAGCAACGTGTGAACGGGTACAGCTTATCTTTATAAAAAAGTTTAAGTAGAGAGTGGATGTATGCTCGAAAAATATTTTTTATCAAATACTGGTTAGGTAAACTTTCACTAGGGTAAAACCCGGGCGAAGCCGGGTACTTCCGCTAGTATTATATATAAATATCGTGAAAACACGTGAAGAACGCGGTATATAGAGCGTTGATAAAAGTATAATTCTAGATTTATCAATACTGTAATGTTTCTTATTTCAAGTTTCAACAATGTGTTAGTTGGTAAATAAGATCCACACAAGCAAAGCCAAACCTACCTCTCAGGAAGACCATATTATTATGCTATATATGTTTTTTTTATATAAAAAAAGACAATTTGAACACAAAAGTTTCATTTAAAAAATAATTAGAACATGGGGTAGCAATAATATTAATTCAAAACTCATCATTTGAAATTAAATTTAGGCGAATGTTTGAATTTGCATACCAATGAATAAATTTGTTTTTTACACCCTTTTTATAAATTGGTGAATAAGTGCAGCAAATTTGTTATTCCCTATTACGCCATATATAATGGACGTTACCTCAGATTTGATATTCTTCTCTTATTAAAGTGAAATCACCAGGTTTCCAGTGATAAACAGTTTGAAAAGCTATCAATATAGTTCAATAAGTAATTGTTTTTAGAGACCGATGGCTTTGCTAATGTTTCAACCCGTAATTACTGGCACACTGCCTGAGAAGCCTTGTGAAAATCAAAAATGCTTAAAAATACCTTAAACGGGTCATTTTTCCTCAAGATTCTGAGTAGCTTAATAGAATGATGTTATATATATTGAATATATACAGTAAAACCTCCATGAGAGGACACCTCTCTATAAAGGACAGTTTTAATAGGTAAAATTAGAATTTTTACTATTTAGAAATTCTCCGGTAAAAGGACACCTCTCCCTAAAGGACACTTTGATACTACAATTAAGTGTTGTGCTTTACAGGAAGGTTTTATCATAGTAAGATTGTAGAGTAATTGAAAAGTAGGTTTACTAACTTATAGCACATGCTTGCCCTTCACAAGTACATATCATATAAATACAAATCGCACAAGAGACTTTCTGAACGTAAAATGAAAAGGTACGTAAAGCAAACAAACTAGGGCAAGCCTAGTTCTCTGACCGCCCTTATATTGTCCTGTAGACATCCCCCTTTGTCTGCCGTGATCGTCTAGTGGTTAGGACATTGCGTTGTGGCCGCAATAACCCAGGTTCGAATCCTGGTCACGGAACCTATTTTTTTTTTTTTTTGCCATTTAGCTTTAAATTATATATTCCTTTTAAATATTTTCTTTCCAAAGGGAAAAATGTTTCACAACTAATATAATACAATACTATAAATATAGTATATCTAGATAATATTCCTTAACCATCTATATATACTTGGAAATTTTACTCTTGTGTGATATTTGCTGCCATCTTCAGCATATACTATAAATGCCTTCAATTTGAATAAAATATTTTAGTCTATATGAAGGTGCAATTCCTGTAAACACCTGGTGTTTTCAACTGAATAATATATTGTCTTTATAGTATAATGGCTTCTAAAGAGAGTATTCGCATTTTTACAGATATTTTGGTTCCAGAAAAATAAGTAATTGTATTCATGAGTCGGGCGCTCAAATAGAGGGAGTCCCAAAAGAAGAACGCCAAGTAGCAAATCATCATAATACAAGTAACACCTACTTACTTATAATACTTGTTGCCCCAAAATTCTAACACCTTTTGTGTATTCTTTTCAATGGGCTAACTCTATTATATTAAAAGATTAGTTGAAATATTTGGAAGAGAATTGGGAAGCATGAGTGGACACAAGACCACATACATACCAACCTAGAAACAGCTCTACGTATTCTGTCAATACAACAGTCGATATGATCCAACTTCAGGCTGTTCTGTTAGCTTCTGGAGAGAAATAATCAATCTCGAGTATGCCCAACTGACAAGTATTGTGATGATCATCAGTAGATCGGCTTCAAGAGAGAGGCACACAACAATATGTCACCTGAGAATGATACAAGAGTTGGATACTTCTGGTGTAGTTGTAGTAACCATTTCTTTGATAAGTCATAGATCAGATAAAATCTTACCTGAGTTTGTATTATATATTAAACCTTCACATAGGAAGAAGAATGAAAGACTTGTGCTTCGATTCTTCTTTATAAATTTAGAGATGGGTCGAAATTTTCTAGTTATCATCTAATAATGAATTCTTCATTTTTTTTTTATTTTCAATACGAAATATATTCCAAACAATTTCTAGATTTCAATGATATTTATTTCAAAAAATAAATATTTGTTCTTCACATTGTTTCACATTCTGTAAATCTTTATTCATTGATTTATTTTATAGTCGGGTTAGTTGCAGTTACAAATCGTAATTTTCAAATGATCAAATTTCATCAAGACATATCTCAAATAATTTGAAAAAATTAGAAATTCCTTTTTTCTTGATCTTATTATTATAGGAATCATAGAATCTTTTCATCTAATATTTGCTTTTTTCAATATATTACGTGTAAAAGTGAAAATATTGAATTTTACGATCATTTAGATGCCTTATATAAAATATATAGAATTTAAATATATAAAAGTTTGGTTGATGTATATCGTATTACATTTAGGGAATATTTTCTTTAAAGCTAATCTTTTGGTGCCATTGTTGATAATGATTATTTTGAAAATTTGAAATTTCCTAAAAAAATATCGGCACACACACACTTTATATTCAAACTATTAAATACATTATTTTCTAATGAGTGTGTAAATTACGAAATTGTTTATAATTGAGAATAACTTACTGCCTGATATTTTCAAACCTTTATCCTCAGCCGCTTTAGCTAGCTAGATAAATTATACTTATTTTCTAATAGGCACAAATGGCCTGGCTTCACCGGGTTCTTCCTGTTGTGTTGTTTATCTTTTATAAACTACAACTTATATATTTATTATTTATTTATAATTATTTATTTATCACACACATTTAAATTTAGTAAAGATTAATTATATATTTACAAAACACAGTCCGTCTATTGTTCTTAATTCCTCTTCTTATATTCACATCACTTATATATTTCACACTATTCTACATATTCCTCCCTTGTTTAGTTAGTATCTAATCATGTCCTTAAATCTAGAAGGAACATGTATTTGTCTTCCACTTCTAGTGATGGCAGTCTTGTTTTCATTCTCATTAGGTGATTCATTTGGGTATAAACAGTCCATATCAGATATAGCAATCTGCTCTTCTGGTACAATATCTTCCAAGGTTGCTTCTTGTTCTGGTAGATACCTTGAAGTACTAGGAAGTTCCATTCTAATTTCTGGAGTCTTAATCAAAGTGGTATTTAAATCAATTCCTTTGTTAAAAGCTTGTAAGACATTGGCATGTCTTAAATGCTTTGCATTCCTAATGATAAATCTACCTGTCTCAGTATTGACTAACTTGAATGAATTTGGAGATATAGTCTCTAGAATGATAAATCTTTGGTTGTCATAATTTGGTGTCAACTTGCTTTTCATTTCAGTGTTTGCGACATAAACAATATTACCTTTCTTGAAGTCATGAGGCAAGGCCTTATTCTTGCTATCAGCATACTTCTTCATTCTTTCTTTATAGGCTTGATTATGCTCCATCACTTCTTTATCCATAAGAGAATCATTGTCATTTATATCATTGAGCTTATTTCTAATTTCCCTGGAAAAAAGCAATAATGCTGGTGTTTTCCCAGTAGAAGGGTGTGGAGTCGACCTGTATGCCATTAGAACACATTGAAGTTCTTCTTTCCAATCCTTTCCTTGCAATTTTACTGAAATAAGTTGCTTTTTTAAATATCTGTGGAAACGTTCAATTTTTCCATTGCTTTTAGGATAATATGGTGACACTCTTATATGTTTTATACCTGATTTCATAAAAAAAATTGCTCAGTATCTTTGCTTACAAATTGAAGACCATTATCTGAAACTATTTCAATGGGAAATCCATATCTTGCAAAAATTTCTTTTAATTTTGAAATTATAGTTTTCGAAGAAATATCATTTATTATAATCGCTTCCGGGAACGATGAATAATAATCAATAAGTGTCAAAATATATTTTGAATCAATAGGTCCAACTAAGTCTACTCCTACTTTATACCATGGTCTAGGAGGTATTGGTATGGTTGTTAAAGGTTGGTCATGCCTTAAAGGTTGATTGACTTCACAAATGTAACAATTCTTTATACGTCTTTCTATATCTTTGTCCATATTGGGCCAATAGTATTTTTCTCTTAAAATTTGTTTAGTTCTAGCAATCCCTTGATGAGTTTCATGAGCTAAGTCTAAAATATTTATTCTAAGATCTGTTGGTATAACAATTCTCTTTCCTTTTAAAATAAGATTATCATAAACTGAAAGTTCTTCCTTAAATTTGTGCAAAATTTTAAGTTCATCATCATCAATTTGATATGGCCAATTTCCAGTTTGAATTATTTTAGTTAGAATTTTGAAAAATGGATCTGCTTCACTTTGCTTCTTGATATCATTGAGGGAAATTGCCTTCATTTCTTCTGAAAATATGGAAAGTACTTTTTCTACATAATCATCAACAATATTTTCACATGAAATATTTGTTAAAGGTTTTCTTGAAAATATATCTGCAATATTTTGTTTGCCCTTAAGATACTCTATTTCATAATCATAAGGTTGAAGTCTCCAACTAAGTCTTTCAATTCTTGGTGGCAAGACTGTTGCCTTCTTGGGATTAAGCATATAAATCAATGGTTTATGATCTGTCTTAAGTACAAATTTATTTCCCCATAAATAGTCATTGAAAGGCTCAACAGCCCACACACACCCAAGAGCTTCTTTCTCTATTTGTGAGTATCTTCTCTCAACATTAGTCAATGATCTACTTGCATAGGCCACTGGCTTTTTGCTTCCATCATTTTGTCTTTGTAGTAAAACAGCTCCTAAACCTACAGGACTAGCATCAGCAATTACTTCGGTAGGTGCATTCATGTCAAAATAGGCTAAACATGGATTTTTTGTAAGAGCTTCTTTCAATTTTCTGAATGAGTCCTCTTCTTTCTTGCTCCACTTCCATTTTATGTCCTTTCTTGTCAAATTATTAAGTGGTTCGGCTAACTTTGAAAAGTCTGGAATGAATTTTCTTAAAAATCCGCATGTACCTAAAAATGATTTTAGAGAATCTACATTTTCAGGTTTTGAAAAACTTAGAACACTTTCTATTTTCTTTGGATCAGGTCTAATTCCATCTTTACTAACAATATGGCCTAATATTTCCAATTCATTTAGAGAAAATTTACATTTACTTTTGTTTAGTTTGAGTCCAACTTGTTGAAATCTTTCAAATACTTTTTTCAGTCTTTGATCCAATTGTTCTATAGATTGCGCATATACAATCACATCGTCTATGTAGCATAACACTCCTTCTAAATGAGACAATATTGAGTTCATAGCTTTTTGAAAAGCTTCAGGTGCGCTGCAAAGTCCAAAAGGAATTTTGCAAAATCTGTAGCATCCTCTGGGTGTAATAAAGGTGGTCAATGGCCTGGACTTTTCATCAAGTTCAATTTGCCAAAAGCCTTTCTTTGCATCAAGTTTAGCAAAAACTTTTGCTCCCTGCAATGCTTGCAATATATTGTCAACTATTGGTATAGGATATCTCTCTCTAACTATGGCTTTATTCACTTCTCTCAGATCAACACATAGTCTGATTTCTTCAGTACCCTTTTTTGGAACTGCCACAATGTTTGAGATCCATTCAGAAGCTTCATGGACTTCCTCAATAATGCCATCTTCTATCATTTTGTCTAGCTCTTGATTGATGGCTTCTACCATTTTATATGGAAAATGTCTGCATCTCTGAGCTACAGGAGTAACATTTTCTTTTAGAGTTATTTTTTGACTATAACCCTTCACATTTCCTTGACCTTGAAAAAGGTTCATGTTTTCTTGTATCAAATTATATATATCCTTCGGAATAACTTCCTGTTGAATATTCCTTATTTTTGTTCCACGCTTTATAATTTCTAATTCGAAACTTGCTTTCTTTCCTAAAAGAGGTTCTGCTTTACCTTCAATCACAAAAATCTGTTCCTTTATAGACCTTTCACCCCATGAAACATCTGCAAAGAAATATCCACAACATGGAAGAGGTGAAGTTTGTCCATAGGCATAAAATTTCCTTTCTGTACCATTTAAAGTTGGCATTTGAGATTTAAGAAAAATATTTTTCAAATTTTCAAGTCCTATGAATGTTGTATCACTACCTGTATCAATAGTCATTGTTATTTCCTTTCCATCTATATAGATACTTTCTTTGTTATCAGAGCCTAAAAAGAAAGTGTATTCATCTGAGTCTTCATTATTTTCTGAAATATTTTGAATATTTCTTTTCTTTCCTTCAATATTTTTATATTTATTTTTATTTCTACAAACTCTATTAAGATGACCCATCTTGTTACAAAATGTGCATTTCATATTTCTAGCTCCACATTTATATGGAGGATGTGTAGTTAAGCCACATCTATAGCATTCTTCCAAATTAGGTGCACTTACCTTGGAGGTGCTTCCTTTTTGATGGTACACATTATGAGCTTTTGGTCCTTTAACAGTTGATTCATTAGCTGCTTGGAAATTATTTTTATAGTTTACTCTATTTATTGAGGTCATATCTTCATTTGTCAATACTCTAAATTCTTCTTTGGCTGTTTCAAACATTCTTGATATCTCAATTGTTCTTTGAAGATTCAAATTATCTTGTTGCAACAACTTTTCTTTTAATTGCCTATTATAGCATTTTTCTATTATCTGATCTCTGATCATGTCTTCTTCTAAATTTCCAAATTCACAGGATTTGACTAATTCTCTTAGGGCAATGACATATGAATCAATATTTTCATCTGTATTTTGTTTTCTTTGCCTAAATTTAAATCGTTCTGATACAATATATTTTTGTGGTGTTTAATATTTAGTTAAAGCTTCTTTTGCTTTTTCATACGTATCTTTTTCTTCTGGCAAATTAAAGAAAATTCTTTGGACTTGTGGTCCAAGGCAATGCAAAAGTGTTGCCCTTTTAACGTCATCTTTCTTTGTTGAAACACCGCTTGCTAATTCATAAATTAAATATGAATTCATCCAATGTTTGTACTCGGAATACAAATCTGTAGCATTAAGGTTCAACGGTAATGGAGACGTCAAATTATTTGCCATCTTCTGTTACGCTTATTTAATTATTGTTTTTTTAATCCTCGTCGCCAAATATGTTGTGTTGTTTATCTTTTATAAACTACAACTTATATATTTATTATTTATTTATAATTATTTATTTATCACACACATTTAAATTTAGTAAAGATTAATTATATATTTACAAAACACAGTCCGTCTATTGTTCTTAATTCCTCTTCTTATATTCACATCACTTATATATTTCACACTATTCTACACTTCCCAAGTAGATGTTTGCCCAACGAATATTGATTTGACAAATGTGATTATTATGATACTTTTATTATTATAAAAATAAGAAGTTTTTCTAAATAAAAGACAATTCGCTGAGATAAGAGTTTCCTTTTTAAAAGAAAATCTTCCCTCAGCGAATTGTCTTTCATTCATAATTTTACCGAAGGAATTATATTATTAATAAGAGTTTTTGTCCACATTTGGTTATCTCGTGTATCTTTAAACGTCAATCTATTAGAGACAATAAAGATTTAAGAACTCTGTAAATTTTAAATAATTCTTCCGATGTCTCCAAATCGGATTTTAGTTTAATCCCTAAAGCCATTTTGAAAATTTATTTTTAATAGTGGTTAAGAAATAAGAAAAAGTTAAACAATATTTTCCTTTAAAGTAGTGTATATATTATAAATCAAACATATAGAAAATTCCATAAGAAATTTTAACCCCCCCCCCCCCCCCCCCCCCCGCAATTTCGACACCTCCAATATCCAATAACCTCCTTTGAAACTAAAATTTGCATCATTTTCAGAGAAGGTTTTCTAGAGCAAATAGAGGTAACCCGGGTTTCTGGAGTATCATTTCTATATCTGAGTAATACCTTTCGTAATTTCTAAGACATCTATTAATATCCTCGATTCAATTTCTCTTTCAATCCTGATATATCAAGAAAAATTATTTTAAGTCAAATGCTTGCGAGTACACTAAATCCAGGTATAATAAATTTATCTTCATCCAATTTATGCAGACTAATTTATTAGCTTAATTGTCTTTATATAATTTTTTCTGTATATAAATATCATATTACCATTAAGGTACTATTACCTTTTTCCTGCATGTATCCTACATTTCTGTTCGGAGAATCTGTATAAGACTGAAAAGTCTTAAAAAAAGCTTTTTGTTGTTATTGTTGCTTGCGAGTACGCTGGAATAAAACAAAGGAAAGATAACATCACACAGTTCAGTGGGGGAAATGGTTTCAATTTATTAGCAAAAAATATAAGTACAAACTGAACTCAATGCAATATCAAATTCTGCTATGGTGTACCCAAACATATAAAACAACCAGTTATAACTGTGTTCACACCTTAGCCAATATTCTTTTGATCACTGATTATATGGAATCTAGAATTATAGGTTATATGAGTTGAATAATTTATCAACAGAAGATAAACAATTTTATGATTTGTATATTCCAGGTATACTCAAAGATTTCATTATATCAAGGATTAATTTACTGAAAAAGAATACTAATCAAACATTTCAAAGTTTCTTTCCTTATGCAATTCCGAAATATTTTCGACCAAACTATTATAATTCACAATTTATAACGAACCATGGAAATTTTAAGGGATTTTTATCAAAAATTGGCGCGATTGAAGACTCTAGCTGTCATTGTGGCAACGAATTCCAGGACTCGAGACACCTACTGCTGGAATGTCCACTCTTCTTCACCGCTAGACAACAGACAATAAATAATGTTGTAGATCTATATCAATTTGTAAATAGCAGAGATAATTATCATAAGTTTAACTATTTTTGTAAATATATTCAAGATTTTCTTTCAAACCTGAAAGGTTCAGGTTCCTAATATATATATATTTTTTTTCTCTTTTTATTTCGATTACTTTTTTTTTGTGTAAAAATTTTATAACTGTTTCTGTTTAAAAAATGTAAATCGACGCAATTATCCCTAGCCGGGATATCGCGTTTGTGTGTTGAAATAAATAAATAAATTTTAAGATTGATTGTCGCAAATAATGCGTTTCAGTCTTAGAACTGATTCCCCAAACTATTAATAAATATTTAATGTATTCGCCTGCTCTTTTGGTTTAAATAGATTATGCTTGATTTATGAAGACATCTTTATGAACATCTTGTTTGGTCATTGAGGTACAGTTTGCACCAAATTGATGAAGGGTAACAGCTTGAAGCGCGTACCTTGTTGGCATTTCTTGAATTATAAAAAAAAAATGCTTCAAATATTTATTCTAGAGTAAAAATATATCAATCTCTTCAGTTTAAATTAATTCTCATAGATGACGTAAGCAAAAAGCGAGGTTTAATATACTTTATATGAATATATTGGGTAGAAATTATGTCTCTTAAAATCAAATAATATTTCAGAGATATTCTGAAATTAAAAAGTGTAAAATGTTTGGTGAAAGAGAATTGCAGAAATGCTAGTTCACACCAATATTCATATTTCGAGTTTGAAGAGATTTTAAGAGTAGAGACGCCAGATCCAATATAAAAGGAACTCGCAGACCATTTATTATTATATATTATTAAATACTGCTTCTCTGAATTATTGGTCATCCGGTAAGATGTTTGCCAATTTTCGATTCGTGGCCTTCTTCTTTTGCAGCATATATAGCTCTCTCCACTATATTTCTTGAGCACACTGATCGACATTATTTTTGTTATTTTTATTTCCATGTTTCCGTTTATATGTACAATCTTTTTAAGAGTCCCTCAGAACATGACTTCAATTTTACATTTACTTTTTGCTATCATCATTAGCTGGATATATATTGAATTATTTTTCTTCTAAAAAATGTTTTTTAAAATTTCATTCGCTCATTCCAGAGAGAGAATATCTTTAGTAGTAGAACCATATTAAGAGGTATTCAATTTTCATATAATTTATATACCCTACATCCAGGTTTCGCAATAATACAACCTAACCTACAATATATGGCATGGCATATGCCCTTGCCTTAAGCTAATTTCTAAAGTTTCTCCAAAGAAAGATTTTCCATTACCAGTATAATTTTTTGAAAGTGAAATTCTCTTTTTGACTCCAAATGACTCCCCCAGTCATATTAATCACACTTCCCATGAAATGAAAAGATTCAACCGCCTTATATTTCATTCTTTCATATAAAAGGGATACACTCTCTCTTTTTATAAAAAGGTCGTTTCCTATATGAATAATTTTACCATTTATAACCCTTTTAGGTTTATTTAAACTTCACAAATAGAATGTTTTCAGAACCAAAAATGTGTCGATGGAAAACTTCAATCAGCTTCTTCTATCGAAATTTTCACAGAAGAGCAAAGGCATGTAAATTAATCCTCACTACAATTGGTTTTAAAAAACTAAAAGGTTAAAAGGTAAGTTGCTTAATCACTGGGAGAAAAGGTTGATATCGACCTGATTTTTAAACTTCAAGGGGCTTTAATTATTTTTAAAAATCGCTACCTAATGCTTATTGTTAGTCGCGATTTCTGTTGGTCACATTCTTGAATTCAATTCGATTTCAAAGCACTTTGGAAGACCAGTGTGAATAATATACTCGATCAATAGGAAATTCACTTCCGTCAATTCAACCGAAGATAAGTTGCTATCAGAAAAGGAAATAGTGAGATTAGCTTTTAATTGACCCAGAAATAATACAGTCAGACGATTGAAATCTCTATAGTTCTCATTATGTCTGCTCTTGTTTATATGAATCAAATTCCAGTAGGATATTCATGCACCAAAAGGTGCACTTCTCCCTATAAAATGGATTAAAACACTGCATTTCTTTGTCTTTTCTTTGTAAAGCTGGCAGACTGGGTTAGATGAATTATTCCACAACTTCGCTTTGTTGGTGGTACATGTCCCTTATTTCCATAGTTTGCTTGAAAACAATTTCTAAGATTCGATCCTTCATTGAATCATATATATAAGCAAATTTGTCTAATATAATATTAGAGCTCGGGGGTTGGTGGGAGGATGGTCTAACCCGTTGGTTTTCGACCGCTACGACCCGGGATCGAATCCCGCATTGGGCACTTTTTTCTGATTAAAAAAGAATGCTCCAATGGCTCCCGATTCTTGCCAAAACCCAACCCCATGAGCGAGTGCAAGTAACCAAACGGGGCTCTGGCCCATTTGTAAGTGCAAAGTCGAACTGCTTTTCACATTTGTAGACATGTGGTGCACTTAGAGTATGAGCAGGCGCCTACTTCTACCCACCATGATTATCATGGCCTGTACCACGAGTAATATGGATAAGCAAAAATAAATATATTAGAGCTCTAAAGAAGGTCTGGTAGATTAAATTGGCGAAACCCGTGGGAGGGCTCACCAATGATGAGCCAACCCTTCCCAGTATTTTCCATCGCAGTAAGGACAGTAGAAGTTTGTTTTATATTTAAAAATAAATATTTGTACTTAAATGCTTCCATTTCTTACATATCCCAAATACACATGGTGCAGGCTATGATAACACTGGTCAACAAGATTTTTGCACAAGAGAACCTGATTATGTTTCTAGTGTAACTCTTCATGCTGAACTCAAAAATCTAATCAGAAATTTCCCATCACCTATGGTTTTTGCGTGACGGTCTTTTTTTAGTATTGGGATAAATAGACTAAAAATTGCAAACAATGTCACGTAACTGGTTTATAAAAAAATATTTTTCTTTGTCCACAAAGAAATAGCATCTTATCTACATGTCCTGAATCCAAATATACCATTAGTTTTTTTCTATTACACAATATTTCTGAGATACACCTACTTGAATTTGGAAATATTGTTAATATATAGGCATATATGAACGAAACATATTTATTATTGAAAAGCAGTCACAGTGGATTTTCTTCTATACTTTGCTTGTGGTAGATCCCTCTTGAGTGCCCAGCAGTCGTCGGCAAGCATAGCGGGACTCCATTTACCTTGGTACCGCTTCTCCATGCTTGATATAGCTTGATGAAGCCTCTCACCATGCTCATCGCTAACTGCGCCAAGATTGTCTGGAAAGAAATCTAGATGTGAATGCAGGAAATGGATCTTGAGGGACATGTTACATCCCAGTGCCTTGTAGGAAAGCAACAGATCATTAACTATGTCTCGGTAATTTTCAACCGTGACACTTCCTAAGAAGTTTTTTCAATCGTTTCTAAAGGAATTCCATACTGCTGTTTCAACTTCATTCAAACTATTTTGAAAATTTCCATCCTGCTGCAATTCTCGAATCTGAGGTCCAACGAAAATGCCTTCTTTAATCTTCGCTTCACTTATACTAGAAAAGTTTTGTTTTAGGTAGGCAAATCCACTGGCATTTCGATCCATTGCCTTGACAAAGTTCTTCATTAATCCCAGTTTAATATGTAATGGTGGTAAGTAAATATTTTCTGAATCGATCAGGGGTAGATTTGCAATATTTTTATATCCTGGAGTAAAGATTTTACGGTTTGGCCAGATTTTTTTAATGTAATGCCTTTCCCTATCTCTGCTATCCCACTCACACAGAAAACAACAAAATTTTGTATATCCAAGCTGTAATCCACGCAAGAGAGCAACGACTTTCAAATCGCTGCATATTTTCCAACCGTATCTTTCATATTCTATCTTTTTCAAAATCAGTTTCATGTTTTCGTAAGTCTCTTTCATGTTGGATGCATGTATTTATCCCAATACTAAAAAAACATCGTCAGGCAAAAACCATGGGTGATGGGAAATTTCTGATTAGAATTTTGAGTTCAGCATGAAAAGTTACACTAGAAACACCATCAGGTTCTCTTGTGCAAAAAAAAAGTTTTTTTTGTAGACCTGTGTAATCATGGTGGGTAGTTGAGTGACTGCTTTTACACTAAGGGTACCACATGTCTAAACATAGTTCGACTTTTTCACTTACAATTATGTCAGAGCCCCATACTAGCATTCGTTGGTGAGGTTGGATTTCTGAAAGAATAGGGAGCTCTATTGAAGCTTTTTCTTCTGAAAAAAGTGCTTAATGCGAGATTCGATCCCGGACCGTGGCTATCGAAAATCGATGATATTGAACACGTCTTCATCAATCGCTCCAGCCTTGGTAAATTCGACCAAAGCCAACAACATAGGGGTCGTGGACTGAAATCAACAACGCCTACATGGCCCTGCTCTATCCCGTGAATAGATCAGCAGTGGCGAAGGCCATCATCTACAAGTACGGTCTCAGTCTTGAGTTAGGCAATGCCAGGTAACACATCGACCTTTCTGTGTTCCCATTCTGTGGTAAATAACTCAGATTCGACCCCAGATTAAGTACATGTAAAACATACTTAATCTGTACATTCCAAAATTCCTGGCCTGTACTAGTAGTCACTCTGATATTACCTTTATCTGTAGAGTGAGTAATTTTATCCTTTTCTGCAAAGTCTATTTCACTTTCATATGGCACTACATAGTCCATTGAATCAAGGTGTGGTGATAAGTGTGTTGTGCGTCCAGAATCAATACACCATGATCGTATCTCACCATTACTATCTGTGGATACATCGCTTCCTTCATCTATGTAGTTATCGAATGTGCTTGTTCCTTAGGTGTGCTTGATATTTGGTTTGTACGATTTCTAAAATTGCTTTTATGATGATTCGTACTTGATTTTTCGTTTATATTTTTTTGGTGTTCTTGAGATCGCTTATTTCTAAACCAACAATCTTTGGCCACATGTCCCTTTTTGCTACAAATAAAGCATTATTTCTGTCTGTCTAGATGATAACCCCTTCTATCTCTACTTCTGTAGGCCTGCTCTTGTTCCTTCGTGTGAATTTCATTCATTTTATAATTTAGTCTGTTTTCTTCCTCCTTGAGAGACTGTTGTATTTCTTCGAGGGTTATATCTCGTCGGGATCTAAGTACAATTGCTATTTTCTCTAATTTTGGATGGATTCCTCTAACAATATGGTAGGTTAGCTCTCTTTGGGATATTTGGGGTCCGAGCGATGAGCTCTTTGCTCCAATACTTTTGGCCCTAGTTAAATAGTGATCTACCGAATCACTAGGATTCATTTTAATATTTTTGAGTTCGAGTCCTACATCTATAATTTTATCTTCGAGATTTCCCGTATAGATCCTTTTTAGGTCATCCCATACTTTCTTTGCCTTAGTTACATCTAAAAACATTCCAGATGGTTCGTCTGAAAGTGTCGTTGTAATTATACCAAAGGCTTCATCAATTTTTTCGTTATATGTATCCCATAAATCTTTATCTTTAATATCAGGCTCAGGATCGGAAATCACACATTTAAATAACTTCTTTGCACGTAGAAGTGCCCCGACCTATAATGCCCATATTGGGTAATTTGTACCATTTAATGGTTCTATTCTAGCCACTGGCAATGTGAAAGAATCTTCCTTTTTTTCTATAAGATGGTAAAATTTTAATTTTTCAAAGCTAGTACTAAGTATCAATTAGAATTATATTTTCTTACTTACAATTTGAAGACTAGATTTTCTTTTATTTACTTTTTTCTAATAACCACGCTCTGCTACCATTTGTTGGATCGTTTTTGAAGACAACTCTCAGTTCAATAAATTAATTTTATATTTTTAATATTCAAATAAATTAAATTAATTTTTATTCGTTTTTTTGCGTATTTCCTAACTTTTCCCGTTTAAGGTTTTCAAAATTATGAGTTACAAATTTGAATTTTTAATTAACCAAGGTTAGTTAGAAAATTTCTTTTGAGCATTACCCAATATTAGCATATTATATATAATCAAAGACTGTTGAGTCCTTCACCAACATTGGCTCTCCAGATATTTCTGTTTTAGGATTTGGCGTCAGGTTATTCGCATGATCTGAGTTTATCAGCTTTTTTAATGGTTATCATGAAAGTATAACACTGATTTGTTTTCTCCAATGCCATTTGTATCGATAAGAGAGAGTATATTATTCCAACATTTCAAAATTGATACAAAAAGAGGGTGTTTAATGCAGAATAGAACATTTATTCTTCAGTCATAGGTACAGAGATCTCTCATTTCTTCCTTGAGGTCCATGATGGTGTAGTTCCTCATCTGGTCCGTACACCGGCCGCTGATATCGGGCTTGTGCTTCCAGGAGAAGATCCATCTGAAGTTGCAGCATTCCAGCTGATTTTCTGCAGCAAATAGCCAATCCAGTTGTTAATCTAGTAGATGATAAGTTTCTAAGATACATTCAGAATCTTTATCATATATTTTGTAATCAGACTGCGTTTATGAGTTTTCTCACATTTTATATATTATCACCAATAGGAATATATATATGGTGACATCCAACATTCCTCGGCCTTTTGTGCAATCCCAATCACGCCTGAACCCACTCTAAACATTGTGGCCACCACGACTGCAACTAACATGCCACACTACATTCATCCAACAGGATAAAACAAACACATTACTACATATATATATATATGATAAAACAATAGAAAAAATAAAAAAGTGGCTCAGGTGTTGATATATCTTGAGTTATATAATCGCCTGAAGCAAATTCATAAAAAGCACGAAATCTTACGGCTAAAGGTTTATTTTTATTATCTTGCCGAGCTTTCGAGCATTACTGCCCTTCCACAGGAGAAAATTAGAAATCGTATGAGAAGATTAATTGTTTATATACATATCTGCATATTTACATATATAAGGCATTTTCATTTAAAGGAAAAAGGAACGACAGAATATATATAATTATAAGAGTACATATGAAAAATTATATATAGTAGAAAATAAACTATATGGAGAAAATTGTACAACTTATATACAAGCATTCAAGAACAAGTAATTATTTTCTTGAATAACAATAATTAGTATGAAAGAATGTGCCAATAATATACAGGTTTATACATGGATAAATCAAGGGTAGAGGGAACATCGTTGTTTATGATTCCAACGCGATTACTGAACTTCCAGTGAATGGAAAATGTGAAGACCATTTTGGCTCAGCTAATTGACCACATCTTTAAGGATTCTTAAATATGTGAAGTTTCATTCCATCACACGCCATATATAAATATTATTACATCATGATTAATGGCGTATTTCTTATATTATTTTTAATATATTTGAAATTTAAATTATATATTTATTTATTTTTATATTCTATGATATTTATTTAAAACAGATTATCATCATTTGTATTTAGGTACACGTGTGACTTCACTGCTCTCTTTGATGTGAGAAAATAAATGGATGATTCTGGAGGCTACTTAAAGAAGACTTATCTCGTTATTCCCTTTTATAAAGTTGTAGGATGGTTGAAACACGCTCTGGTAAGATGCAAGACCCAGCACAGGAGAGAATCAAGGCTGAAGAGTCTGCCAAGCCGCAACTTGGTGCAACAATTGGTGGAGATGCTAGTTCCGACCCAGTTGTCCTGAATCCCAACATCGACATCCCCAAGTATGATGGAACAGAAGACCCTCGCCCATGGATAGAATCCCTCGAAGAGATTGGTTTCCTCTATCATTGGGCAGACTACATAATTGCCCGTTATGCCGCCATGAACATGACGGGAAGCGCTAAAACTTGGTTGAATTTACACAAAGCGAGTTTCACGAGCTGGGAAAATATTAAAATCCGCCTCATTCAGGATTTTTCTCTGGACGCCAATAAAGAAGAACTAAGAATGAAGCTCAACAGAATGCAACACTGGAATGAACCAGCAATCAGGTTCGCGGAAGACATCTTAGTGTTGTGCAACAAGGTTGACCCCGCAATGGAAGAAGAAACAAAAATCGATCATGTTATTGGAGGACTGAAAAAAGAGTACTCATTCGCGCTCTACCTGAACCCTCCTAAAACGACCGATGAACTTCTTGTCGTGTGCAAGAAAATGGATTCTTTTGAAAAGAAGTATCGGGAACGTGTGGAGAAATCCAGAAACCTATATAACGGCCCACGCCATTCTAGATCCCAACAACAATCGAGGTACGTGCCGCCGACTGTCACACGGAACTACCAGACCCCTTCCAGGCCCCAAGCCCCTGTTTCCATTAATTACAAGAACGACTTCCCTCCTACTCCCAGGCAGTATCGAAACAACTTTACCCAGCCCTCTACCCCTAGACGTCCTTATAATCCAAACTTTGTGCCGAAACCAAACCTTCAGAGAAACACCTACAATAAAAGCCAAGAAGTGAACAAAAATAGGACGGAAGATGGAAGACCAATCTGCTTTAAGTGTAACAAGCCAGGGCACGTGGCCCGTTATTGTAGGGTCAAGTTTATAAGAATCCTAGAAGAGGATCCAACAGCTACTCAAGAGAAGATCGAAGAGAAATGCCAAATGAATGAAATATCAGATAAATCAGGACCTCGGCTTTATGCTGATGTATGTCATAGCACACAGACAAATATTCCTACCCGGAATAGATATTCCGTGTTGGAAGATTTAAACTAAGCGTCGCGCCTGAATATGTCAATCAAAGCAAGTCGACCATAAATGGAATCAAAAAGTTGGACCCTAAATACAAATTAAAAATTCATGTGGACAAGATAGGGACTTTTGAAGCTTTGGTTGATACAGGCGCTGACCTCTCAGTGGTCGACCTCAGAACGGCCCTCGATACAGGCCATGGTATAAGTAATCTCGCAAAAACTTGTGCAGGACCCGATGGAAAAAAATTAGACATAGTAGGAAGTATATTGTTAAATATAAAAATTGATGACAAAGCATTATCGCACAAATTTGTGATTTTGAAAACGCATTTACGGACATTAATTTTTGGAAGAGATTTCCTTAAGAAAATGAACGCGAAAATAGATTGCAAAAAAGAAATAATAAAATACGATCTGACGAATAATCATGACATAAGCAATTATGAACTGAAAAAAATAAAAAGCGTTGAAGATACTGTTATACCTGAACTGTCTATTAGATTAATTAAGGCCTCAATAGAAGCAGAGGATGGCGAATATGTCATCGAAGAGAACAACAGAATGATTCAAACAAATGGCCTTCGATTGGCAAGAAGTTTGCTTACTGTCACGGATAGGAAAACTCATATCTGGATAACGAACCCTTATCCTCGACCTCTAAAAATCATGAAAGACCAAACATTGGCTCATGGAAGCCTTCCTGCAGAGGTAAAGTTCATAGAGAAGTTAGAGCAAATTAATAATGACGAAATCCAATTTCAGATAAACAAAAATCTATCACCTAAAGAACAAGAGGATTTGAAACAAATTTTGATTAAGTATGCTGATTTGTTTTCGCCGAGGTTAGGCAGGACCAATTTGGCAAAACACCGGATCGATACAGAAGATGCAAAACCGATAAAGCACAAGCCATATAGGGTGAGCCCCAAAGAACGGGACATTATAAAAGATCAAATTGATGAAATGCTCAAAGAAGGCATAATTAGACCATCTTCAAGTCCCTGGTCTTTCCCTGTAATACTGGTCAAGAAGAGAGATGGTAAGTTCAGATTTTGTGTAGACTATAGAAAATTGAATGAGGTAACAGTAAAGGATGTTTATCCAATCCCAAGAATTGATGACGTAATGGATACTCTCCAAGGATCGAAGTACTTCTCAGCAATATACCTTAGATCGGGATATTGGCAAGTCGAAATTGAAGAGAAAGACAAGGAGAAGACAGCTTTCACTACGACCCACGGTTTATATGAATTCAACGTCATGCCCTTTGGACTATGCAACGCCCCTGCTACTTTTGAGAGGAATATGGACAATGTGCTTGGAAATCTAAGATGGCAGATTTGCCTTTGTTATCTGGACGACGTTCTTATATACAGCTCAGACTTTCCAACCCACCTTAAGAGACTTGAAGCTGTCTTAAAATGTTTTAGTGAATCTAATTTGAAACTGAACGACAAGAAATGCAGATTTGCTTTTGAAGAACTTGAGATCCTTGGTCATATAACCAACCAACAGGGTATAAAACCGGCCAAATATAATATCAAAGCCGTTAGGGATTTTCCTCAGCCCAAGAAGGTCAAAGAAGTACAATCGTTCCTAGGAATGTGTTCCTATTATAGAAAATGTATTAAAGATTTCTCATTAATTGCTGACCCATTGACAGGACTCATCAGGAAAAATGCGCAATTTACCTGGACAGAAAAACAAGAGGAAGCATTTCAAAACCTTAAAAAAGCTCTGATAAATCCGCCAATTTTAGGTCACTTTGATCCAAATGCAGCCACCTACATTCACACAGACGCCTCTAACATCGGCTTAGGTGCAACACTGGTCCAAATTATCTGTGGGGAAGAGAAGGTGATATCATATTTGAGTCGAACTCTAAGTAAAGCTGAGCAAAATTACTCAACCACCGAAAAGGAATGTTTGGCTGTGGTGTGGGCGATATCAAAACTACGACCCTACCTATATGGAAGACACTTCAAGATAATTACAGACCATCACGCATTGTGCTGGCTGAAAAATCTTAAAGATCCAACAGGTAGACTTGCAAGGTGGGCACTGAAAATTCAGGAATACGATTTTGACATAATACACAAATCGGGTAAAAAACATATGGATGCTGATGGCTTATCTAGAGGACCCCTACCTGAAACGGATTGGGTCGAAGATTATGAACGACTATTTTTGAATCAGATAATAAATGAAGAGGATGAATTCATAGAAAATGTTAAGAAAAGCCTTAAAGGAAGCAAACGAGCAATCACACAGAATTTTAAAGAGGAAAATGGATGTCTATATAAGAAGAACCCAAACCCTGAAGGCAGAGCATGGTTGCTGGTAGTGCCGAAGAAGAGAAGGAAAGAAATCATGAGTGAATTCCACAACCATATGCTGAATGGCCATCTAGGCGTCGCCAGAACCACATACCGTTTGAAGAATAAATATCATTGGCCTTCCATGCTGAAAGATGTTTCAGAATTTGTAAAGACGTGCCATCTTTGCCAAAGTCGGAAAGGTTCAAATCAGTCGCCCTCTGGACTTTTGCAACCCATTCCCCCAGCTAACTACCCTTTTGAAAGAATCGGGATTGACTTTGTTGGTCCCTTGCCATCAACGAAAAGAAGAAGGAAGTGGATAATTGTGTTGACTGATTATTATACCAGGTACGCTGAAACAAAGGCAGTCTCAGAAGCAACAGTGAAAGAAGTCTCTACATTTTTAATCGAACAAATTTTTTTACGTCACGGGGCCCCAAGGTTTCTTATTAGTGACAGAGGTTCACAGTTCACTAGCAATTTGATGAAGGAGGTTATGAAAATGTGCAAAGTTAAACACTGCTTCACGACGAGCTACCATCCCCAGACTAACGGACTAACGGAACGGCTAAATAGAACTCTAATCAACATGATAAGCATGTATGTAAATACAGACCAGAAGAACTGGGACGAAATCCTCCCTTTCGTCACCCACGCGTACAATACCAAGATTCAAGAAACCACAGGCTACTCTCCATTTTTCCTGTTATTTGGGAGGGAACCCATGTCCCTCTTAGACGACGATAATATCCCAATTGACAGTAACATGAACGATTATGACGAATATATAGAAAATTACTTAGATAAAATAGCAAGGACGAGACAGGTAGTCATTAACAACACAGAGAAGACTCAGGAAAGAATGAAGAGAAACTATGACTAAATTAGCAGCACCCATACGGATGGACCTCCCCAACTTCAAGATTGTGAGGTTCTCCGTCATAAATTCTTACTTCTTGGTTTATCTCCTTCAATTCACTACATGACTGCTTATCTCATTTTCTCTCAACTCACCCAAATTTCATCACATGCATGCATTAACAAATCTTTAGAGAGGATTTACATAATCTCTCGATATGTTATATAATTATTCAATATATTTTTATCAGGAGAATGCCCTAACACATATTAGACATAAATATTTATCTTTAAATATAAAATTGGTTTGTATTCAAATGTATTAATGCTCTATTTGTAAATAGGATCACAGTTTTCAAATATTTTCAAAAATAGAATGATGTTCTCTATTTCACATTTAAAGTCCGCTAAGGCTCACCTCTCAAGATGAGGCTGAAGCTGGCGTCAGTTAAGACACCCGATGGCATGAGGAAGGTCCGTGGATCCAAGGTTCTAATGCGGTTGTTGGTGAGAACCAGGACCTTCAGGTTGGGCAGGTAGCTCATGAAGGCTGGAGGGATGGCTGTGATCCGGTTGTCACTTGAACAACACAATGTTTTTTTTTTTTTTTATTTTTTTTTTTTAAGTTCCAGACACAACTACATTTATTGATATACTAACAAGCAAAGGTTAAGGAACATGGTTATATTATTGAGGTATTAAAAGATCTATTGATATATTCTTTATTTTTATGTTTTTTAAATGTTTTATCAAAAAGATACATTAGACCTAGCATCCCTAAATATCTTCCAAGAAATATTTCTGCTTGACGCCACGCCATGAAATGAACCTCAACTTACATTGTAAAACAAAAAAGACTTAGAACTGAAGGATAACCCGGGGAGTTGGCGACTAACGTATGCTCCAGGAAACTGGGTTAGCCAAATTAATGATAAATTAAATTATATTGAGTGTAGTAATATTAAGTGTTGTATTTCATTTCTTGGGTTTATATATTAATAGATCAATATATAAATTATATGCATATTGCCTTTAATAATATTTCAGTTATTAAGAAAAATATCAAAATTTTATAGATTGAGTGTTAGCCTTTACACACTATGGTGTATATGTAATAATAGACATATCCTGAGCGCTTAAATGGGCAGATGAGTATAAATATATATATATATATATATAACATTTTAACCTTTATTTTGACAGGAGAAGTGACCATTATTATTATTGATAAATTTCCTCAAGGCAAATTTCCATCTATATATTTATATACAAAAGAAGACATCTCTTCCTATAAAAATACATAAAAAACAATGCATTTTGTTTATCACTCCAGTACAAAACCTAATGACGGTGTTAAAGAATGAGCCACAATACCAGTTTTATCAAATTCAGACAAAAGCCAAGCTGCATATCATGGCATCGAGCTCATCATTACAGAAGCAGCTTCAATTTCATAACATACGAAATAGGTCCCATATGCCAAATGTTGCCCTTTAGGTTCACCAACATCATCCTCACGCAATCTTATATTCTGGTCTAAGATCGACCCTAGAACTTCACCAGAGCTTTTTGCCATAAATTCGACAGATTTTATCTCTCCATTCTTTGGATACTATGAAATTGAAGTCACTCCTCTATATTGATAAGAACATAGCCCAAACCCATAGTAATGCAGGTTGGCTTTGGTCTGAATTTGCCAAAATTGATGTCGTGGAACATTCCTTATTACCATATATGCTTTATACGGTGGTATTAATTAGCAAAATGCATTGTTTAAATGAATTTTCAACGTAAGAGGTGCCTTTTGTGGTGAATATAATATTCGGTATGAAGGATTTATTTTTCTAATCTATGTGTACTTTTATTAGTTCTGTATTCTGTATTTTTAATATTTGTATAAGAAATATATCATAAATATTATTAAAATATATATCTACTCAATATTTTTAAAGTAGTAGATCACTTACTTAAAGGCCAAATTGGTGGTAACGTTGGAAAATCCATTCATGGGAAGTTTTTCAATCAAATTATTTGAAAATAAATACATTTTGACCTTGTTATTGGTGAAAAATCCTTCTTTAATCATTTCGATTTTGTTATCGCTAAAGTCCACGACGAAAGTTGAATCAGCCAGAGAATCTGGTAATTCATCCCAGAGGAAAGATATTTCGCTCTTGTACACACCGATGAATCTGAGATCGTGAAGTGACTTCAGGGCCGTCACGTCCCAGCTCTGTGCGAAGAGACTGTTGTAGACACCAAAAAATTTCAGAGAATCCTCCAAACCTTCGAAAATATTTCCTGTGCGAGTATTCAACGTATAAATATTGGTATTTTGAAGCATAAGACTTGATAGAGGAAAATCTTTAAAAAATCCTGGAGGAAAAGCTGGGAAATAGGAATTTTCTAAAATAAATTGCCCAAGTTGTTGACCTGATTTTTTGGTTTCCCGAAAATTTTCAATCAGTTTACTGTCATGGCGAACATCCCAACAGTTCAAAGAAGGATATTCATTAATGTCGAATATCCCCATTCGAATGGTGTTGTCTCTGCAAGTGCAGTCGGTGAGCTGGTCGTCTTGCAAGTTGCTGCAGGGCACGAATCTGCCCTCACCAGCCCCAATGCACGAAATCGCCAGAAGAGTCCAAATCCACATTTCCTGCAAACCACAATTTTTATTTCCATTTATAAACAGTTATAATGTTATAGATATGTAAAAGGTTATAACATAGCATCTTTCCAGTTATGAAGCATAGGGGTTAGTAATGCTTGGAAGTTTATAATAACAAACAAATATCTATCAATTTCAAATTTATATTAAATAAAATATCTATATTTCATTAAGATACAAATACCATGTTGACAATGAATATAGCTCAATCTATAAAAAATGGTAACGTTAATTTCATGTTCATATTAATATATTTTGAATAATACAATATTAACAATTGCTGAAAAAAATATTAAAAAATGTTTTGTAACACACATGACTATACTATTTTTATATTTAAAAGAATATCGTTATGATCCATATTCTGAACTACAATACTTAAGGAATTTAAATGTTTCAATCTCACGGGATATTGTGTTGAAATCGTTATTTTTCTATATACAATTGAAGATTTTATTCAGAAGGATAACAGAATATCAAATACAACCATTTTGATACCCTTTTCCTTATTTTTGACAATAGAAATATATAACTCACAAAATGAATGTATAATGATGTCTGAAATAATAAAATAAATAAAATAGTGCTTCTATACATAATCATATTTCAGCTTTTTAGCCATATTAAATTCAGACTGAAAGAGTTTTGTTTTAAGGTGTTCAATTTTAGAGCGAAATACGACAGAGACTGGGAAGCTTATCTATATATTAGGAATAAAACATATCATATGAAAATGAGTTAACTTCGCAACATGTTTTTATATAAATAATAAAATTATGGAAGAGAAAATCCTATTAGAGAGTTGAATTACATAAATTAAAAAGTTCTAGCAACTTTTGATTGGTTAAAGACTTTCTTAACATCCTGGCATTCGAAATTATCTGAACTGAAAATTTCGTTAAAGATATAAGTATATAATATTCCAAGTAAAGATAAAAACAATATCTAAAAATTCCTTAACCTACAAAAGTTAATAAATATTCGGCCCACATTTCTTATAATGATATTAGTTTCCAATAAAGATATTAACTCACAAAATCCTATTATACACTTGAAACATGGGAAAAAGGTAACTATTCGTAATTATAATTTTCTATCTTCAAAACACTTTTTGCATACAATGACGATGGCCAGAAGTGTAAAAAAACGAACAGTAATACACAATTATGATAAATATATCGGGATTTTTTTTAATTAAAAATAAATATTATAACTAAACCAAACCCCTATATAAAAATATCAACCTACATTTCTAACTGCACACTGAGTATTTTGAACTAAAAACAATGTATTTCGCGATAGAAAGATAGAATATTACATTAAATATTAAAATTAAGTAAGAAACTCAAAGCAAGAATAAACAAATATTCTCAATAAAGGTAAAAACATAAAATAAGCTCCCATAATGACTTGTACTGCTCTTACAGAAGATATTACGTCCTTAATTAATTAATGAATATGATGTAATAGTAATAGGTTTTTTTCTAATTTCATAAAACATTGTTTCCCGATTAAGAGTGGGCATAGATACTTTTCCGCAAAATCTCGTTGAATACTTTTCTGTCTTATAAAATACTCCTTCTAAATAATAGAGCAAAAGAGCTCAACCTACCGAGTATCCAATACTCACACAATCGACCAAATCTACAAGATATCATCAACGTATATGCGTCGAAACTACTAGAAATCCAATACTTACATTCTTCTGAACATTCCATATATCCAATATTCATTCAAATTCGACCCACCTTAAAAGATATCTAATACTGGCAATCAACCAAATCTACAATATATCAATAATTCTCACATTCAACACAACATACAAGTTATCAAATATTAACAATCAACTCAATCTACCAGCTATTCAAACTCACAGGGCCCAAACCTATACGCTCTCAAGTGCTAACAGAAATCTAAATCTACAATCTATATCAGCTATTCAGTACTTGCAGAAACCTGAATATACACAAGCTATCCAATGTCAACACAAACCTGAATCTACACAAGCTATCCAGTGCTCACAGAAACCTGAATCTACACCAGATATCCAGTGCTCACAGAACCCTGAATCTACACAGGCTATCCAGTGCTCCCAGAAACCTGAATCTACACCAGCTATCCAGTGCTCACAGAAACCTAAATCTACACCAGATATCCAGTGCTCACAAAAATCTGAATATACACAAGCTATCCAGTGCTCACAGAAACCTGAATCTACACAAGCTATCGAGTGCTTACAAAAACTTGAATCTACACCAGCTATCCAGTGCTCACAGAAACCTGAATTTACACAAACTATCCAGTTCTCACAGAAACCTGAATCTACACCAGCTATTCAGAGATAAAAAAAACTTGAATCTACACCAGCAATCCAGTGCTCACAGAAACTTGAATCTACACTAGCTATCCAGTGCTTACAAAAACTTGAATCTACACCAGCTATCCAGTGCTCACAAAAACCAGAATCTACACCAGCTATCCAGTGCTAACAGAAACCTGAATCTACACCAGATACCCAGTTTTCACAGAAACCTGAATCTACACCAGCTATTCAGAGATCAAAGAAACTTGAATCTACGCCGGCTATTCAGTGTTCACAGAAACCTGAATCTACTCAAGCTATTCAGTGTTCACAGAAACCTGATTCTGCATCAGCTATCCAGTGTTCACAAAAACCTGAATCTACACCAGCTATTCAGTACTCCCAGAAACCTGAATCTACGCCGGCTATTCAGTACTCACAGACACCTGAATCTACACCAGCTATTCAGTACTCACAGAAACCTGAATCTACGCCGGATATTCAGTACTCACAGACACCTGAATCTACACCAGCTATTCAGTACTTACAGAAACCTGAATTGACACCAGCGATCCAGTGCTCACAGAAACCTGAATCTACCAACTATCCAATGCTCACAGAAACCTTAATCTACTAGCTATTAAACTGTATTCACGGGACCCTAAAGACAACTATACCCACACCAACCAAATATTCAATACTCACCGCTAGAATGAAGGAAATGAAGCGATTTATCTCCAACGCCCCTTATATTGGCGCCAGTCCGTGGAAAAAGATAATTATTGGAAGCCCATAACTTCCGGATGCGATTAAACTTATTTGTCAAGGAATTTCTTATAATGATGTCCTGGCTCCAGTCAATTAGCAATGGTTTCCATGTGTACAACACACATAACTACATTATAAATTGTTATTTTCGTTCACCCTTTTTTGCCCTTACTTGTGGGTTTGTTCACTCCAATTTTTATAGTAAAAGAAGTGAAGTGGTCTTTGAACTTTTATTTATTTATTTACCTGGCTTCGTCTGTGTTCTGCTCAAGTTAATGTTCCCCGATTTTTTTTCTTCATCAAACATGAGAGATTCAGCAATATCATCATAATTATTTTTTGACAAAAAAATAAGTAAATTGGTCTAGTATATTTAGTTAATTTCTATTTTGCTTCGTTGAAAATGTGACAAAAACCTTCTTTTTTTAAAACTTATTAATATATACAGTTATCAGCGTCATAATCAAGCAACAATTCTTAATCAATTCTGTCACCGTTTGCTTTTGTGAATGGAATAAATACCCAAATATGGCCATTTCTCATAATCATCGGTGGTTCAGTGGTAGAATGCTCGCCTGCCACGCCGGCGGCCCGGGTTCGATTCCCGGCCGATGCATTGATTTTTTTTTTTTTACAATTTTTAAAAATCATTTATATATTATACAAGAATGACATCCACGGCGCCAATTTATAATTGTAACGAATAGTATTTGAATAAAAGCATTTAATCGGGTAAACCCCGGGCGTTGCCCGGGTCATTCGGCTAGTATAACTCTATATTCTGTCAATATTTCAGCCATATTGGTTAAATATTTAGGACAGATTTAGTACAGATGACTGCCCGCTGTACAAATTCAATGGAGGAATCTCCAATCTCCACTCTGTCACCCCGGAAGCCCTGAACTGGCTGAAGGCCTTGCCTCTCAGACTTTAATGACCGAGAAGTCCTCACTTCTTTTTTCTAGATTTGATTCATTTTGTCTCCTCTCTTATTGTAAAGACGTTGCTGTATCACCTCATAAGCATAAATAAATAAATAATTTAGGAAACATATATGGGGACAAATTAATTAATTAATGACCATACCTATGTTGACGTTTATATATCCCAAGCTAGAGAAAAATATAAAATTATTGAGTGTAAGTAGAATAAACAGAAAGAGTGATAGATAAAATTCAACAACGGTACCAAGTTTATATATCGGCTTTTAGGGCGCCATACACCTGTCCAGAAAACGAAATATAATTGGGGCAACGAACCTAATATTCTCCAATCAAATGTATGTCCTCTATGTAAATATATATGAAGAGATAAGTGTTGCCCTTTTAAGAAGTAATCTAGAACGACAGAAATGGGATTTACCTTGATAATGATTTATATTATCTTTATCATCTTTCATTATCATCAATTAATGCTTCAGAGAAACGGGCTTAAACGCACAAAATATAATTATAGTAATAATAATGTAGTATAAATAATTTACTTCTATAAGTCATAGTGTTCGGATATACCTCTGGTGTAATTTTAATCAGAAATATAGAGGTTAAATAACGAGGAGCGCAGTCAGGATGTGATTCAAGCTATTTCTAATAATATCAAAATTATTAGAGAGAAAGGTAAAAAGATTAAAATTAATGGAACTATAAACGCTAAGAAAACTATAATTATAAAATCTCCATGCCAAAAAGATACAAATATATTACTTGAAGAATTGAATAATTCAGAAGAAATAAAGAATATGAGCAAAATTTACATACCTAAGCCAAGAGATCCAACAATCATTGTCAAAAATGTATGCAAAATAACAGAAATCGCGACTTTTGTAAAAACGGTATGTAAAATGAATCCAGAATTGGAAGGCTTGGATGGTGAAATGAATGTACTCTTCACTATGAAATCAAATACACCACAACACAACATAGTATTAAGAGTATCACCTAAAGTATACCAAATACTTAATAAAATGAAAAATACAGTATATACTGAATTTGAAAGATGCTATATTCAAGATAAAGTTTTTGTTAGACAATGCCAGAACTGTTTTCAATTTAACCCGAACCACAAACTGAAAGACTGTCAAAATGCTAAAGTATGTAAAAACTGTGGTATTCAGTGTAGTCACAGCTGCACCGGAGAAATAAATTGTTATAATTGTTCTTGTTGAATATATGAATTCAATTTTAGACTTTAATATTTTATAAAATATTGTCACTGAATAATTATTTTAAATATTCTGTGGTATATCATCATTAATATTTGCATAGTTATCACTCCTCACGATTCTTATATATTATTACTTGTAAATAAATTTTCAGATATAGTTTTGCATTTTATAAATAAACTATTTTCAATTACTAAAATCGTATGTATTAATTTCTAAAATAATATAAAACCTAAAAACCATTCTAACAGTGACAGCATAAAGCGTGGTTATAACTTAAAATATAAAATCGTAAAAATAAAAATGGCTGCTGTTATGGAAGATATTTCGATTATAGATAAATTAAAAGACTCTGGAAATTTTGATATTTGGAAATTTCAAATTAACATTATTTTTACAGCTAATAATTTAATTGAAATAATAAATGGTAAATTGTGTTTTAAAGATCAAAAGGATGAAAAAGAATAAACGTATGGATAATAAAAGATGCTAAAGCCCAAAAATATATTATTTCGAGCATCGATAGAACGATATTAACACACATAATACATTGTGAAAATGCCAAATCAATGTATGACACCATATGCAGAATATTTGAAAGAGATGATGAACAATTAAAATGTAAGCTGCTACGAGAATTTCACACTTATAAAGTTGATAAAAATGTAGACCTTGTAGCCAACATAAGTAATTTAAGAAATTTGGCTTTTAAACTCAATAATCTAAAACAGAACTTTGATGACAATATTGTTATTTCAAAGATTTTAACAATTTTGCCAGAAGAATATAATTATTTTTGTACTGCTTGGGAGTCAACTGGAAAAGATGAAAAAACTATTGAAAATCTAATATCAAGATTGACCACTGAAGAAATAAGAAGAAATAGACAGAGCCAACCAGAAGACCGAGTGGCTATGAATGCAACAAAACAAAAGGTATGTTTTACTTGTAATAAACCAGGACATATATCTAAAAGTTGCACCCAAAGAAAATTCTGCAAATTTTGTAAAAAAACTAACCATGAAGAAAAGGACTGTTTCTTTAAGAACAACAGTAAACCCGCTGCTAAAGTAAACAAAGAACAATGCAGAATATGTAAAAAGTTTAATCATAAAGAAAAGACTGCTATTTCAGGAACAAAGAAAAGCAACCTCCCATTGCTTTCATTGCTGAACAAAGAGAAGAATATGATAAAAGATCATCAGTCACTTTCATTGTTGATAGCGGATCCACCTATCACATGATTAATGAAGAAAAGTTGCTTGATCATCAAAAAAAGTGTGATGTGAACATCAATGTTGCCAAAAAAGAAGAAGGTACGAGAGCAAAAACTTCAGGACAATTTAAGGGGAGACAATGTAACCTAAATGAAGTAATATTTGTGCCTGAATTATCAAAAAATCTTTTGTCAGTGAGCTCAATTGTTAACAACGGAGGAGAAGTAAATTTTAAAGGTGATAAAGTGACAATTTTGAAAGATGGAAAAAAAGTTCTAGAAGGAGCTGTGAAAATTGATCCTTTATTAGAAAACAAATCTGAAGGTATTTTTCCATATAGAGAAGCTGTTGGAAGTCTCCTATATTTAGCGAACAAAACCAGACCAGATGTTGCTTATGCAGTTGGTTATGAAAGTTATTCGATGCATGAACCGACAAACCAGGATATACAAAATGTTAAAAGAACTATGAGATATTTGAAACAAACCAAAACTTTTGGACTTTACTATAGTAAACAAGATGAAGATATGGAACTTAATGCATATTGTGACTCAGACTTTGCTGGAGACATGAAAACAAGAAAAAGTACATCCGGATATACAATTTTGTTTGGTAAAGGACCAATAAGCTGGAGTTCAAGAAAACAACCACTTGTAGCCTTATCCACTACTGAGGCAGAATATATTGCTGCATCTGAATGTGTGAAAGAACTCATTTATATAAAAGCACTTATTGAAGAACTTACAAATGAAACCATACTTGCTAAACTAAATATTGACAACCAAAGTGCAATGACTTTAATGAAGACAGGACAAATGAACAGAAAGACAAAACATATAGATGTTCGATATCATTTTTTGAAAGATCAGATAAGAGAAAATGTTGATGTTCAGTTTTGCCCAACCCAAGACCAAGTTGCTGATATCCTAACCAAGCCTCTGCCAAAGGAAACTTTTGAAAAACACAGATCTTCACTGCTGCAGATGATGTTTTGATAGAGTAATTAAAACTCTAAAACATGAATTCAAGAAGGAGTGTTGAATATATGAATTCAATTTTAGACTTTAATATTTTATAAAATATTGTCACTGAATAATTATTTTAAATATTCTGTGGTATATCATCATTAATATCTGCATAGTTATCACTCCTCACGATTCTTATACAGGGTCCATTATGAAAGAAATGAGCATTTACTGGCAAAATACATTAATTGATCGTAATTTGTGCAAATGCTCAATATTCTTCAAAATACACTCCTCATGCATCAATACACTTGCGGAGACGCGTTTGCCATGCCTGAAAGGCACCCTGAAACTCCTCTAAAGGAATGCTTCTCAGGAACATTGTAACATGGTGTTGGATGTTTTCCACGGTTTACCATGTTTTCCTTTCATCTCTCGCTTGAGTCGCGGAAACAAAAAGAAGTCACATGGAGCTAAGTCGGGACTGTAAGGGGGGTGAAGGATCACCGAGGTGTTGCTACGGGCCAGGAAGTTGGTAATGATGAAGGCTGTGTGGCTGGTGGCATTGTCATGGTGGAGCTTGACCGTGTCTTTAATGTCGGTCCTCACGCGTGCGATCCGGCGTTTCAATCTCCTGAGCACCTCCAGGTGAAAGACTGAGTTTACAGTTTGTCCCTGCGGTAAAATTTCACAATGGACTATTCCTCAGATGTCAAAGAAGACAATGATCATCGTTTTGATGCGCGACTTGCTCATTCGCGCTTTCTTGGGGCGTGGGGATGATTTTGTGTGCCATGCACAGCTCTGCCTTTTAGACTCTGGGTCGTATTCAAACATCCAGGATTCGTCTCCGGTTACTACAGAGTTCAGAAAGTCGGGTTCATTTTTAATCAAATCCACCAATTCTTGACAGCGCAAAACTCTAAGTTATTTCTGGTCTTGCGTCAACACTTTCGGCACAAGCTTCGCACAGACCTTTCGCATTTTCAGATCCTCTGTCACTATCCCATGTACCACAAATGTGGACATGTGTAATGTGTCAGTAATTTGCTGGATACTTAATCGACGGTCGGTACGCAGACTTTGAGCACACGATCCACGTTCTCGTCAGTTCTGGCCGTTGTTGGGCGTCCTGAACGGGGTTCGTCGGCGACCTCCTCCCGGCCCTCCTTGAACGCCTTGTGCCACTTCCCAGACTGTGATCTTGAAATACAATCGTCCTTGAAGGTTTTTTGCAGCATCTGGAATGTTTCGGTTGCATTTTTCCAAGCCTCACGCAAAACTTTATGGCGTATCGTTGTTCAAGCGAACGCTCCATCGCCCTATGTTACAAAAGTTGAAAACACACTTCAAGCGGAGGCATGTATCTCCCCTCACACTGCTTGAAATCAACTGACGACCGGGTGGATTGAAAGGGCATATCCCTCCACCACATTTCCCACGGTTTTACCTTGCTGCCATCTATCGTCGCGTCACAATAACATTATGCTCATTACTTTCATAATGGACCTTGTATATTATTACTTGTAAATAAATTTTCAGATATAGTTTTGCATTTTATAAATAAGCTATTTTCAATTACTAAAATCGTATGTATTAATTTCTAAAATAATATAAAACCTAAAAACCATTCTAACAGTTCTAAACACCCAAAATTCAGAAACCATTCAGTAAATCATAGATCTAATTCCAACGAATGTCCATTGTATAAGATACAACTGGACAGAGTCATACAGAGAACGCAATATACGCCAATTACCGAGGAATCTGTTTTTTCAAATATATAATTTAATAATATATGTCTTACCAATGTAAACAACAATGAATGAAAACTTAAAATGTATTCAACAAAATGTTAGAAATAGTATTAGGGCAATAAATGAATTACAAGGCTATATTACAGAAAACCCAACCGATATTCTCTTGATTCAATAACCTTATGTTTTACACAACAAGATCATGTACGATATGAATTCTCAGATATTGTGTTCGAATAGGATAGAAGAAAAATACACGGCAATTATTATGTTAAATAAAAAGCTAAAATGCTCCATGGTAGAAAATTTCACTAATTCTCTATGTACAACATTGGCTTTATCTACTTTTAAAGAAAACATAATTATCTCAAATTTCTATATTAATCCTAATTCACTAAACAATTATCATCTTAATTTTATGAGCAGATTACTTGAAACCTATAAAAACCAACCAGTAGTACTCTGTGGCGACTTTAATTCTCGTCACCCATTATGGTTCGACAAAGTAACTAACTCTAATGGATTTAAATTAAAACCAATTATAGATGAAAACGATATCTTTATACATACCCTAAAAACGCCTACCTTTCGCGAAACTAGTATAATCGATCTTACTATTTCCAATAAACAATCATTAAGCTTAATAAATAACTGGCAAACTTCAGAACTAACAAATATTTCGGACCATGTTGCTATAAAATTCGAAATTAAAAAAAAACGAATACTCATTCAATAATCAAAAATCCACATGGAAATTCAAATAATAAGATGCTGATTGGTCTCGATTTTCTCATAATATATCTTTAACAGAAATAATAAGACTTAAAAGTAAAGTGGAAAGAGTTAATTCAGATTTAGATATTGATATGATAGTAAATGGACTTATAAACCTTTTAACAGAAGCTGCATTTAAATCTTTGTGTGTGGAAGTTATATCCTCCAACTCTAAATATTATTCTAGAAATAACTGGTGGAATAATGAATTGAAAAAAATGAAAGATCATTTTCACTACATAAGAAACCTATATTATCGCCACGGAGCAATCAGTTATAACACATTCAAGTTGACTAGAAATCGATACGCTAATGCAATTGATAAAGCAAAGAAAATTAACTGGCGATATCTTATAGAAGAAAATTATACAAATAATCCATTTGGTAACGCATATAAATTTTTTAATAAATTAAGAACACCAGATAAACAAAGGGGAATACCCTTAATTGACAATGCCCCAGAACACCTAAAAGAACGATCAATGAGCAATTTGTTAAATGAGTTGGTACCAGATGATAATTTCGATACGGATTATTCTTACCAACAACTAATTAGAAATTACAAACTAAAAATGAATAACAATAATAAAGTATTTGTTGAGGAAAGGGAAATAGTGAACCTAATATCTAACATAGACACTTAAAAAGCCCCTGGGGTTGACAGTATAAGTAATAACATGATCAAAAGTTCCCTTCCAAATTTTTCCATTATTATGCGATTTAGTTAATAAATGCATTCACTTCGGATACTATCCAGATAGATGGAAAGATGCAGCTCTCTCTCAGGATAATTTCAAAACCTCATAAAACGAATTTAGAATTAGTAAAGAGTTATCGACCTATTTCATTAATTTCTAACTTATCAAAAATATTTGAAAAAATTTTGAAAAATAAAATATACGAATACTATGAAAATAATGATCTCCTTAGTCCCAGACAACATGGTTTCTTGAAGAATAAGTCGACAATAACCTGTTTGAAAGAAATCACAAAGATCATAATGGAACATAGACAGAAACAACTAGTTACGCTGATTGCAATTGATATACAAGGAGCATTTAATAATACATGGTGGCCAGCATTCTTTAAAAAATTAGACGAAGACAATTTACCAGTTGAATTGATCAAAATTTTACGATCTTTTTTGAAAAAGAGAAAAAACGATTTTCAAGTATAATAATATGAAAGTTTCAAAAATATTAACAAAGGGCTGTCCTCAGGGTGGGGGGGGGGGGGGGGGGATTATTGTCTCCGTTGTTATGGCTGATATATTTAAATGATCTGCTAATTAATTTGCAATCACCAAACTCTGAAATCATTTGCTATGCTGATGATGTAACAATTATATGTTGGAATAATGGGCTAACAAATCTAAAAAAGTCGATTGAGTTTAATTTGGAAAAGATAGATCAATGGTGTAATGATAATAAGCTAAATATCAATCTTGATAAACCCAGTATTTTACATTTGCACAATAAAGACAAAATTTCAATTAATTTTAGAGACAATATTATTGTGCCCGTAGAAGAAATTAAAATTCTTGGAATTACGATTGCGAATCATAGAAGGAAAAACAAATTGAATTATGGCCCTCACCTTAACATTATACTAAACAAAACTCAAAGATTAAAAATTCTTTTTTCAATATGTGGAAAATCTTGGGGTCTTAGCACCCAAAAAAGGCTTACACTTTATAAATCTATAATAAGACCAACGTCAACTTACGGAACAGAAATATGGCTTGAATTTATTAGCAAAAAATATATGTACAAACTGAACTCAATGCAATATCAAATTCTGCTATGGTGTACCCAAACATATAAAACAACCAGTTATAACTGTGTTCACACCTTAGCCAATATTCCTTTGATCACTGATTATATGGAATCTAGAATTATAGGTTATATATGAGTTGAATAATTTATCAACAGAAGATAAACAATTTTATGATTTGTATATTCCAGGTATATTCAAAGATTTCATTATTTCAAGGATTAATTTACTGAAAAAGAATACTAATCAAACATTTCAAAGTTTCTTTCCTTATGATATTCCGAAATATTTTCGACCAAACTATTATAATTCACAATTTATCACAGATCATGGAAATTTCAGGTTTTTTCTCAAGAAAATTCAGGCTGTGCAAGATTCGACATGTTTCTGTGGATTGAGGGAACAAACTTCAATACATCTCTTGCTAGAGTGCCCTGTCTTTCAAGATTACAGAGTCAACAACGATTTAATTTCAAGTAAGGACACATATATAAAATTTAATTTCCTTTGTAAATATATTTTGGATTTCATTAAGAAAAATGGTCTTTGATGTAACGATCTCAAGGAAATATTGGACATATTATATGGTTGTAAACAATATATAGGTGTATGCGTGTATATTTGTATATATATTTTTTAAATTTGATGATGTAACTGTAAATAAAATTCAAAGAATATCTCTATATATGTAAATAACATTTTTGAATCTTTCTAAGTTGCTTTCTGTGTATCTTTCCTTGTTGAATATTTTCTTTGTTATATTTGTATGTACATTTAGCGCAAGTGTCCCTAGGGGGACATAGCGTTTTAAATTGAAATAAATAAATAAAAATAAATAAAGGTTTTATGTATGGAATCTACAATAAAATATCGCAGTGAGATATTACAAGACTTACCTAGAACAACATATGCCAAAAAAGGCAATCCATTGTTTCTCAAGTAGAATTGCAGACTACCTGCGGTTGTAAGTAACAGCTGTAAATCTGCGATTGCTATTCGTTGGCTGGTTGGTTAGAGCTCATAGCTCTTTTCTATTACACTATCTACACTTGTTGATATACACACCTTTATTACGAAAGTGTTAATACCTGACCTATTCGTGATTTACTTATAAAGTTGACAAATAGGTTTTGGAATGTTTGATGATATTACTCGAAAACCATCGAGAAAAAAAATGAAATAGTTGATTTACTAATACTTTTCCTTAAAATTGAGAGAAAATTATATGAAATAATGAGAACTGCTGCTATTATCATTATTTGACTTATAATCCAAACAAAAGTTGTAGATTCAACACTTTGCCTAGTAATTTTCCAAAAATACAAAGTCCTAAACCTAACACATTGTATTCGAAAGGGTAAAGTCAAAATGGAACTAAATATTTATTATATAAACATCATCTAAGCTCTAATTTTAATAGAAATGATTCAATGCTGAAATAATATTTGCCGTGTATAAATCAGTTCTATTCCTAAGAAATATTGATAATAGTTTTTAAAGTTATTAGTGTATCTTACGAATTTCAACATTATTATTTTTATTTTGAAAAAAAAGTATTATGTTTATATAGTCGTAATGTGAGAGGTTATATAAAAAATGAAAAATAAACTTAAAATGTTAAACGTATTTATTTTGCAGAGGCAATTTAGTTTCAATAGAGAATATTTTTGTAGAGTTTACGCGTTTATATATATATTTCTTTTCATTTATGAAACATCCGGACGCTCTTGCACTTTATCTTTTCTTCCTCATTCAGTTTCTCTATATTTCGCCCTTCCAAAGGCGGCACAGAGCATTCGCCTTTAACCTTTGGCTTCTTCTTCATGCCAAAGATCCATTGGAAGGTACAGCAGTCTAGGGGATTGTCTGCGTACACAGCAGTTCCAGGTTAGTAGATCGGAAAGAAATTTAAAAAATAGTGTTTTCAGCAAATAGAAAAAAAACTATTTTTAAAATGTATTTGAATATCGTATTTATTTTATCTTTACTGCGCAGAAAACAAATATTTAGATTAATGAATAGAGCAAACATCAACTTTGGCGAATTCAAACAATGACAATAATGTAAACCTTGGTCTATAGCTCTCATTGTTACAATGGTGACCTCCATTATTTAATATATTATAGGAGGGGAGTTGGAACCTTTGACAAATCTGACGGAAAATCTCTTTAGCTGGTGAAATCATAGGCCAATATTGCGCCAGAATATATTGTAAAGAGAATCGACAATTATATCTATCATTAAATACATTTCTTACAATAAATAGCTAATATCAAATATATTATATTAACTTAATTTATATCCGAATAAACTATCTACAACTTCTAAAAATAAACCCTGAAGCCTATGCACAACCATACAACTTTAACCAACCAGTAATTTGGACATTTTAAAAACAGTTCTTCTTCCCAAAAAAAAAGATTGTAACCTTTGTTCACTCTTAGCTATGTCTAGCTAACAAATTTTATTCAACTAAATACCATAAAACAAGATATAATCAAGATTGTTCATAGCTATACCTTATATAAATAGAATGGCATTTTTAAGGATTTAAGTGAAGTTAAACCTGCATTTTATAAAAGTTTTATTCGAATAATATATCGGTTATAAATTGTGTTCACGTAATTACACAAGTTCAACCCGATCAGTAAGTACAAGTGGAATAGAGGAATTTATGGAACACCTTGTGAATGTGAAAGTCAAACTAACTCTACATGTGATTGTATATGTCTACTGGCAGTATAGGTAGTCGCAAACTTCTTCCCCCTTTGACTCTTTTAGCTTCTACTATGCATATATAAATGTAAAAATAAGAACGGCATATCCTGACCAGGAGCACATGTGCTTTTCAGATGGCAGAGCGCCACCTAATGGAACAGAAATCAACTAAACATTGATTTAGCCTGTTCCCCGATATTTGGCCATCCCAATTTCTTGATAAATCAAGAAAAGCCATCCACGAACGTGTTTCGCTCTGTTGGCGCTCATCAGCGTTGAGTAGGCAATACCACTGCGACCGAAAAGAATTTTGGTTCCAGAGGCTTCTTGAGAAACCAAGAAATGGTTATTTAAGGCCAAACTTGCGTATATACGCTTAACATGTGAAAAAGCAATAGAAAAAATAATAAAAAGGTCAGGTGTTGATATTAAAAAAAATGTCTTGATTTATCAAGAAATTAGGTTGGCCAAATATCAGGAAACAGGCTAAATCAATGTTTAGTTGATTTCTGTTCACTAGATGGCGCTCTGCCATCTGGAAAGCACATGTGCTCCTGGTCAGGATGTCTTTTTTATTTTTAATTCAACACCTGACCTTTTTATTATTTATTTTTTCTATAGTTTTTTCATATAATATTGTTATATCAATTTTAATGCGCCTTACATTTATTTTCTTCTGATGAGGGCCACAGGTCCAATCTACTGTTCAATTGGATCAACCTGAAGTTAAAGGTTTATTCTACCAAGATCTATTGCAGCAGCAACCAACCAGATATTGAATGTAAGTACATAATGTGACCTAACTCAATGGATTGGCCCCTTAGTCGGCATGGATATTTGCCCAGATTCATGTGTTTTAACAGATTCGAAACAATGTTATGATGATCTGCCACTTATTCCAGTTGTAAATCAATCTAGATTAGAAGCTACTCTGTCATTCATATATAACAGAGAGAAATGGCATACATCACTATATCCTTCTTCGGACCTTACCGACCTAGAGAGTCCAGCTCTATATATATATATATATATATATATATATATGTCATAATTTGTATATAACTAGATGTAACCCTACCACAATATATGCAATGTATGATCCAAAAAGGTTTTAATAAAAGCTATGCCTAAGCGAACTGGGAGAGAAGAAACAACCATTATACCAGAATTTCATGATCCAGGAAGGAAAGGTTATTACCCAGGAACTAATAAAAACTAAGTTCAAAGACCTTCTTCTTCCGGGTCCCTGAAAATCATGAGACGAACAATGGAAGCACCAATATCCAATGAGAGTCCAGTAGGAATAGCTAACAGCCAATCGACAGTCGCCACGAGACGATATTCAACCAATGAGAGCACTAGAGAGTTAACGAGTTAAATCTCGGACTCAAGTTTGTCAGTTGGGAGCTTGCCACCACCTTAAGCAGTATGCTTAAGCCCTTCTCATCACCAAGGTAACTCTATCTTCAGAATGTAAATTGCCAAACCATTAGTCAAAAGCCCTTCTCTCCCTAGATCGCCTGGTCCTATATTTCAATCCCATTTCTGTGTCCTTTTCGTTATTTTCCCCTGTGAGAAAACCTTACCATTCCAGCCGAACGACTGCGCCAACAATCATCCCCACGTCAACCACCTCAAGTAAGTCAACAGGGTCTTACAACCACCAATCCAAACAACCAACCAACCAATCCTGAAAAAAGTACAATATTATAGTGAGTCGACAGGATTCGACATAGAGTCGACAGGATTCGACATAGAGTCGACAGGATACGACAGAGTGTCGACAGGATTAATCCGCAATATTATATAGAGTCGACAGGATTAATCCGCAATATTATATAGAGTCGACAGGATATTTAAAATGGAAGACGAGCAAAACACAGAAGCGAAAAATAGCGGCAACGTAACCAGAGAGGAGGAAACCGGCGTCGGCGAAGCCAGCCCCCTAGCGGGGATTTTACTCCAGTTGGCGACGGTGCTCTCCCATGTAAAGTCGACCGAGCGAGCGGAGACGGATCTGCCACCCTTCGATGGGACCTACGGCGCCCGTCAATTCTTCCAGTCCTACGACCGGAAGATGGAAGACGCTCACGTGGACGCCCCCGATAAGCTGCTCTGGTTCTCTCCCCCCCTGGAACTCTTCAGGAAACTCCGGTTGGCCACCCAGAGCTACTTCCAGGTGAAGAAAACACTCATGGATCTCTACCCAGAATCCAGCGAAGCATCCTTCGCCAAATACTTCGCCATGACACTTGCTGGTCAGGCAAACCTGGAGACGTATTACCGGGAGAAAACCGCCATGGGAATACAACTGGGACTCCCATAGGAGGTAATCCTCGAGACGCTGACGGAGGGGTTGCCGCTCTCCGACCAGCGCCTGGTCCGCGTGGTGCCTCCTGAGAGCCTGGGAGAGTGGTTCCGACTGGTGCAGCGGATCCACGTTCCCAACTTACCAACTGCACGTCACCGCGAGGAACAACCGCCCACCATGTCGGGCCCATACACCAGCACACCCAGAAGAACAGGTGCGTGGACTGCACCTGCTCCACCGTCGAACTGTAAGTTCTGCGGCGCCCACCACTGGCACAGCCAATGCCGGTATAAAACTCAACACGCGAGCGCGCGGGCAGTGCAAACAGCCCCAACTCAACACGCGAGCGCGCGGGCAGTGCAAACAGCCCCACCTTCACAGCACGCCCGGCGCCCCACACCTCCACAGCACGCCCAAGACGCCCCAGCTTTTCGCCAACAAGGTAGGAAGGCACCAACCCCTTTTCGTCAGCCAACTGACAATGAAACTGTCCCTAACCCCTGAACTGTCACCCCCTTCTCTAATTGACACAGGCGCAAGCTTGAACAAAGTACCCTATAACCTCTATAGGATTTTAAAAATTAACCTTCCTCAACTAAAACTTATAAAACAGTCCATAGACCTACAAGCCATAAACGGTCTTGTACCGACCATAGGTAAAATAACCCTCCCCCTGACAATAGGTAATTTACCCAAAAAGGAGAATTTCCATGTGGTGGAAGCACCTCTACCATTTGGAATTCTCGGAATAGATACCCTCCGAAAATTTAAACTAACAATAGATTTTAACCAAGGCACTATGTTCCAACTTGACGCTCCATTGTCTTCCACTACCTACCACTTTAATCACATACCCAATGAATGCACGTATTGGGAGTGCCAAGCGGTGTCACAAAGGACTCACAATGCACACAAACCTTCCGCACATGGCACCCAATGCGCGCATCTATTGGTCAAAACCCAATTGCCAACATGCCAATCTAGTCACGCGCACGCACAACACAATTTTTTCACTAAGGCCAATTGTCTTTATTATATGCCCTCAATGCACAAGGCCACAACGGCCCCAACTCACAACAACAATGCACAAAATGTGTCCGTCCAACAGGACAACTCTCACACAAAGCACACACGTGACCACACGTCACCACACAACCGTCACGCACGTGTACATCGCGACAAGCGCGACACTCACACTAAAACACAACAAAATCCTACCCCATACACATGCTACAGTACGACACTAAGTTCTCACTATCCACCTCACTTCAGCACACTTTTACAGAGATACAACCACATATTTACACAAAACAAATTCCGCGTACCATGCCTAAAAATCCCACAAGTAAGAATACCCACGAACTCCAACAAAGTCATCACCATACGTCCGTATCGTGTTCCGATATGCAACCAACAGGAAATCCGCAGTCAGGTCCAACAAATGCTGGAAAATGGCATTATAGAGCAGTCGTTTTCACCTTTCTCTAGCCCAGTCACTCTCGTCACCAAGCGCGACAAGACCAAAAGGTTTTGCATTGACTATAGAAAGGTGAACGAACTTATCAGCTCTGATGTCCATCCACTCCCACGGATCGAGGATATACTCGACCGTCTCGCACGGGCCAAGTATTTCTCAACTGCCGACATATCCTCCGCATATTGGCAGGTCCCAATACACCCCGATTCTCGACCACTGTTGGCATTTGCCACGCTCGAGGGGTTATATCAGCCCACTCGATTGCCCTTCGGACTGAAAACCAGCCCTCAGATCTACGAAAGAGCCATGAGTCAAATCCTACAGACGCACGGACTTGACTGTGTGGCACATTATTTCGACGACTTCATCATTTTCTCCAACACACTGGAGGAACATCAAAACCATCTGCGACAATTTTTCGCGTTTTGCGAGGTAGAAAAGTTACAACTTAACTTCGCAAAATGCGAATTTTTTAAACAGTCCATAAATTCCCTAGGATACACCATCACTACTGGTACTACCACACCACTCACACGCAACACAGATATCATCCACGCCATTCAACAACCACACAACCACAAAACATTACAATGCTTCTTAGGCGCTGTGAACGTTTATAACAAATACGCCCGCTTGCGGACGCCACTTAACAACCTTCTCAAGAAGGATGTCACGTGGGTCTGGGATGAAAAATGCCAAAAAAGCGTTCACTAGCCTGAAGGAAAGCCTCACAACACACCCCATTTTACACCTTTACCAAGAGGGCCTGCCATGCCAGGTGTACTGTGACGCCTCAACACTCGGCATCGCAGGCATCCTCAAACAGGTCCACCCTGGTGGGAAAATCTACCCGGTCCAGTATTTCAGCCGCTCCCTGCGTTCACACGAACGGAACTATTCCATCTCTGAACTAGAATGCTTAGCAATCGTTGAAAGTGTGGATAAGTTCCGCGTCTATTTGATGGGCAGAAAATTTACCATATTTTCTTACCATCACGCATTGCAGTGGCTTAAAACGATCAAAAGCCCGTCAGGCAGATTATTTCGATGGAGTTTACGGCTGTCGAGTTACGAGTATGAGGTTCGCTACATAAAAGGAGCACAACAATATGAGGCGGACCTCCTATCCCGTAACCCGTTCTGTGGTTTCTTAGACGCCTCCCTCATTAAGAACCATCAGCCTTCCCCATCGGGAAATTCTAGCTTGACCATTGATCACAACGGACTTCATACCATTTCCCGCAAAGGTGTAACCAAAATAATAATTCCCAAAACACTCACCAACAAACTACTACACACAGTACACACCCAATACAACCATCCAGGCATATCACAAATGACGAGACTCATCTCCGCTCAGTATTATTGGCAGGGCATGTCAAAAGACATTACACAGAAGGTTAAAACCTGCCCAACCTGCCAGTTAACAAAACGTCCATTTTGACCCACTTACGGGGAATTAGGTCAATCACCAGAAGCCAAAGGACCCTTTGACCTACTATCCCTTGACACCATAGCAGGGTTTGCCAAATATGGCAACGCCAAAGTATATCTCCACGTCGTAGTCGACCATTTCTCGCGCTACACATGGACGTTCCCGTCCAAATCCACCAGCATTTTTACCTATCAACAGGTGCTCAAGCGAGTATTACAGGATGGCTCCCCGAAACGCGTTCTTACGGATAGAGCCCCTGCATTTACTTCGCCAAAATTTAGGAGCTTCCTGCTTAACAGGAGTATCCACCCATTACTCACCACCAGCAATAATCCACAAGCCAACTGTCTGTGTGAACGCATAAACGCCACCCTTACAGGAAAACTTAGGCTACTACATTTGCATAATCCCAAGATCGCATGGACCAAGTTGGTCAAACGAGTTACCACTATATACAATAATACCCCACACTCTGTCACCGGTTTTCCGCCCATCTACCTGATGTTTGGCGTTCTACCCCCAGAACTTTCTGACCATACCACACCTTATCCAGACATCGACAGAGCTAGGAAGATCGCACACGCGAGAACTCAAAACAAACACATACGAGATAAAAAAGTTTATGACCAACGACACAAACAACCACACTTCGAAATAGGCGACCTGGTGTTGGTTAAAATATATCACCACCCTAACACAGGGAAACTCGCCCCATATTTCACAGGACCATACACCATATTAGAGATCATCTCCCCAAATGTGGTCCGTATCGATAGACCCAACCAACCTATCCAAAGAGATACTGATACAGTCCATGTGAACAAACTTTACACAGAAAACATCCAATATATAACACCACCCGCAATCAAGATACACCATTTACAACATAAAGATAATTACACGTTTCCATTTAGACACCTCACACCCGAACTTTTTCCAGCGGAGCCGTTGACAATCAAACCAACAAACAGGGAGCCTTTCAATCATTTAGATCCCACCATTTTTACCAAAAATCGATTTACACCACTCATCCATAATAACAAAGAACGCGACATCGCCCATCCACAGGTACATCCAATTCCAAGTTCGCCACAACCCATAGAATTACAACACGATACCCAAAAAACCCAACTCGTGGAGAAGACATGGGAGAAAATGTGCCAATTTCCCATTTTTCACTTAATAATTTTTATCTGTCTTCTAATTATGCCCTATAAACTCGCTCCATTTACCATAGTACTCTACCTTGGACTATATACCCAACAGCCCCAAAAACTGTACTAATTACAGGAAAAATTCTTCCATATAGGCAGTGCAATTTTTGAATTTCTAACTCTTATATAGGAAATAATAGAAGAAAACTTCCAGAGAACAATCAGGGCGCCCCAACCAACCTAATTAAGAAGGTCCAGCGGGCCTGACACCATCTGAATCAATTAGGCGGCAGGAAGAATCAATTACAGAAGGGGGGGATAGATTTAGAATTCCCCAAGCCGAGCATCAGGTTTCCGGAAGTAAGATGGAGGTCATTTTCTCCCCCGCGACACAAAGACGCCGCCATCTACATGTCACCAAATTTCAGCTTCGCTCAAGTTGGACAAATTTAGAATGTCTCCTCGATTCTCGCCGGCCCCCAATTTCCGGTGCTTAAAATGGAGGAAGTCTCCAATTCTATCGAGGTCAACTTGTCCTCACCGTATTCCCCCCACGTCCGCCATTTTAACGGTCACCAAATTGGATCCATTTAAACACGAGCTCACATCCCGATTCTTACATAAACTTTTAATTATATTAAAATCATTATAATTACATTATATTATTAAACAAATTCAATTCTCAAAACACATTCACAACGAGCTTACATATCGATTCTTACAAAAACACAATTTAATTATATTAATATCATTATATTAATATTATATTGATAAACAAATTTAATTCTCAGAACGCAATCCCAAGATATGAATTACAATCTCTATTCTTCTTCTTCCAAGACTTTCAAAAAAACTTTTACATTTACCCACACTAGGCACGTATCCAACACACACAAACACAACAGACCTTAGGATTTTTGACAACACATAAAATTCATTTTTTTACATTTCTCACAAAAAACTTATAACATTTCCAAACAATATTACACGTCACCCACATAAAACAAGCACACAACACTCACGACCAATACACAAAATTCAGATCTCAAGGTTAAATACGAACAAAAGCACGCACATTACCACTTAAAGGATAGGAAAAATTAGGTAGCAAAGCTTTCGAGCTTACGTTTCTTCCGAAAGGAATGAACAACCACTTTAAAAGGGTCAAGGACACTCCTCGAACCCTGTATTCAAAGATCCGATTCCGGTTACGCGACCTCCCGATAACGAAGTGGATATCGGGCGAGCATATCTTAAGTGCCCTAGGGAACTGCATAAAAATCCCTAGAACTCATTAAGGCTCGGGACAAATAAACATAATACACTCGGCCTTGAGATCTTGAAGACAACACAACCACAAAAACACACCATACACACTTAAGGTTAACTAGATTCCCGTGTCTCCTGTACACAATATAAACGCACTGTTGGGAAGAATAATGTTTTCGCCCATGAGTCGCACAGGAAAGACAAAAAATCTACGAGGCAAATAAAAAAGAGCTGGTTGCGCCGCGTGACCTAGATACATTGGCATGTAACTTTTTATCACAAAGAGAATTTGCGAATCTCTCTCTCTACATTTTCCTTATCCCATTCATTTACATTTTTTTATTATTTTAAAATCAAAATTCTTAATCAAATTTACCATTTATCTTAATCAAATATTTACCATTTATATAACAACTTTTTTTATTTTGTTTACAAACCAATTACTTTCTCAACCACTAAAACAAATTTTTCTCAACGAAAACTCACTGGTTTTCTTTTAATTTTAGTTTTTTTTTTTATTTCCAAAAGCCCTAATAGAAAAATTCCCTCGATTTTAGTTTCCCTATCTAGAGCTGAATTATTTAGGCACCTTTTTCTTTTTCTTTTTTTTCTCAACAATGCTACAAAGCGCATTCACTTTGATTTCTCACAACTAAATTTTATATTTGAATTTCTCAAAAGCCCTAATAGAAAGATTCCCTCGATTTTAGTTTCCTTATCTCGAGCTGAATTATTTAGGCACTTTTTCTTATTTTTTTCACTCAACAATGCTACAAAGCGGATTCACTTTGATTTCTCACAACTAAATTTATTTTTGATTTCTCAAAAGCCCTAATAGAAAAATTCCCTCGATTTTAGTTTCCCCATCTCGAGCTGAATATTTAGGCACCTTTTTCTTTTTTTTTTCTTACTCAATAATGCACCATAGCATTCACTTTGATTTCTTATAATTAAATATTTTGATTTCTCTTCCTTATATTCAACCAATATCTCACCAACACCATTTTCTTTTATCTTTTATGTCACCAACAATGCTTGTATATAGCCTCCCAGTACCCATAATTATTTTTCCCCACAAAATTATTTTTTCCTTACAGAATTCACTTCAGGCTACCCCTTTTTGAATTCTTCACATGTAGGGGGCTCAATTTGTATATAACTAGATGTAACCCCACCACAATATATGCAATGTATGATCCAAAAAGGTTTTAATAAAAGCTAGGCCTAAGCGAACTGGGAGAGAAGAAACAACCATTAACAGAATTTCATGATCCAGGAAGCAAAAGTTATTACCCAGGAACTAATTAAAACTAAGTTCAAAGACCTTCTTCTTCCGGGTCCCTGAAAATCATGAGACGAACAATGGAAGCACCAATATCCAATGAGAGTCCAGTAGGAATAGCTAATAGCCAATCGACAGTCGCCACGAGACGATATTCAACCAATGAGAGCACTAGAGAGTTACCGAGTTAAATCTCGGACTCAAGTTTGTCAGTTGGGAGCTTGCCACCCCCTTAAGCAGTATGCTTAAGCCCTTGTCATCACCAAGGTAACTCTATCTTCAGAATGTGAATTGCCAAACCATTAATCAAAAGCCCTTCTCTCCCTAGATCGCCTGGTCCTATATTTCAATCCCATTTCTGTGTCCTTTTCGTTATTTTCCCCTGTGAGAAAACCTTACCATTCCAGCCGAACGACTGCGCCAACAATCATCCCCACGTCAACCACCTCAAGTAAGTCAACAGGGTCTCACAACCACCAATCCAAACAACCAACCAACCAATCCCGAAAAAAGTACAATATTATAGTGAGTCGACAGGATTCGACATAGAGTCGACAGGATTCGACATAGAGTCGACAGGATACGACAGAGAGTCGACAGGATTAATCCGCAATATTATATATATATATATATATATGAAATGTAAATAATAAATTTTATCTAATGAAAATTTAAATCTTAAATATAATTTAAATTAAGTTGATATTATAGAGTGAGTTAACATGGATTTATATATTGACAGAACTATATTTAAAACTTTTAATAATAGTAATATTTTATATATAAATAGGAAATTCTATTAGATTAGCAAGCTAAATCTAAATTAAATATATAAGATAAAAGTTGATGATTTTTTTGTGTTTAGGTTAGATGATTAAGTAGTTGTTTATATGTATTATATTTATATCTTATTAAGGAGAGAAAATGTAATAAAAGTAATCATATGTTAAAATAATATGTTTTTATTTTAAATAGAAATAAAGAAAATTTTGAAACTATAAAGAAAATTTTGAAACTATAAAGAAAATTTAACAAGAAAAGAAAATTTAACAACGTAACGTCTTTTATCATCGGCTTTTACCCTTCATATAGACATACTCTAATGATAAATAGGAAGAAAGGAAGAGATTTATAATGATTATATATTTATTTTTTAGTAAAAGAGAGGAAAGAGATAAAGAAAGAACCATACACTTTTATTTCAAACAGGTAGAGAATAAAGGGTGTTAGTATTTTATAGTTAATTAATAGTTTTTGTAATTTTTTTATATAATTTTTTTTCCTATATATAATTTTAATTTTTTTTATAGAGTTAGAATAATATAATATAATGTTTTGCCTAGTTGAATAAAGATAAACATATTTTAAATCTTTGCCAATTAGAAGTTATTTTTTGGAACCCTAATGGTAGACCAGGACAATACAAAAAAGGAAATTGGAAAATCTATTGGAAAGAGAAATCTGTGGTATCAGGGCTCTTCGGATGAAAATACTACCCATTTCACCCTTACTTCATTATGGTTCGATTTCTCTTCGACCATTAAAGTGTAGAAAATTAAGTTAATATTAGATAACATAGAATGAGGTTGTAAACTTACCTATTCAAAGTGATGTCTGTTGCTCCCTAGAGACAGTGCACATGTGTGGACATGTAACATGTGGCTGTTTGGGGCCCGCCAACTTTGTTCTAAAAGTAACCTTCCCTCTTCTAGGAAACCTTATTTTTAAAGTTGTTTAAAGTTAGAAAAGCTGTCAGAAAAGAATCATTAGAAATTTTAAAGATTGTGAAAATTTGTATTAATTTCTTGTTTCCATTGATTTAAGTTACATTTTTTATTAAAATTATAAATTAATTGAATGATAAAACATAATTAATTTATAATTTTAATAAAAAATGTAACTTAAATCAATGGAAACAAGAAATTAATACATATTTTCACAATCTTTAAAATTTCTAATGATTCTTTTCTGACAGCTTTTCTAACTTTATACAACTTTTAAAATAAGGTTTCCTAGAAGAGGGAAGGTTACTTTTAGAACAAAGTTGGCGGGCCCCAAACAGCCACATGTTACATGTCCACACATGTGCCCTGTCTCTAGGGAGCAACAGACGTCACTTTGAATAGGTAAGTTTACAACCTCATTCTATGTTATCTAATATTAACTTAATTTTATACACTTTGATGGTCGAAGAGAAATCAAACCATAATGAAGTAAGGGTGAAATGGGTGTTATTTTCGTCCGAAGAGCCCTGATACCACAGATTTCTCTTTCCAATAGATTTTCCAATTTCCTTTTTTGTATTGTCCTGGTCTACCATTAGGGTTCCAAAAAATAACTTCTAATTGGCAAAGATTTAAAATATGTTTATCTTTATTCAACTAGGCAAAACATTATATTATATTATTCTAACTCTATAAAAAAAATTATATAGGAAAAAAAATTATATAAAAAAATCTCAAAAACTATTAATTAACTATAAAATACTAACACCCTTTCAATTCTCTACCTGTTTGAAATAAATGTGTATGGTTCTTTCTTTATCTCTTTCCCCTCTTTTACAAAAAATAAATATATAATCAATATACATCTCTTCCTTTCTTCCTATTTATCTTTAGAGTATGTCTATATGAAGGGTAAAAGCCGATGATAAAAGACGTTACGTTGTTAAATTTTCTTGTTAAATTTTCTTTTTTTTTTCAAAATTTCCTAATTTATTTTTAAAATAAAAACATATTATTCTAACATATAATTACTTTTATTACATTTTTATCTCCTTAATAAGATATAAATATATTACATATAAACAACTACTTAATCATCTAACCTAAACACAAAAAGATTATCAACTTTTATCTTATATATATACTCAACTTATTCAATTATAAATACAAAGCGCGATGTCCCGCCAAGGACACTGGCGCCCAAAGGAAAGCAATACAAGAAAGAGAGAGAGTGAGAGAGAGAGAGGGAGAATCTAATTCGACACTTTGTTCATAAAATTCTGAAAACTCAATATATTTTCTCCCGGTTTGTGGCAAATGCAAGCGTCGCCCTTGGCTTGGAGTCCTGCCAATTTTCAAAAATAACGCGCCACAACAGCGCGAGCAGCGGCTGTTCGAAGTGAAGCCATTTTGCCCGTGCTTCGATTTCGTTAGTCACCGAAATGGAGGATCAACGAATTTGCATCAAGTTCTGTGTGAAAAACGGATTCAAGGGTGCCGAAATTTTTTTGATGTTGCAAACAGCCTACGGGGATGCCGTCATGAGCCGAAGACGAGTTTTCGAGTGGTACAAGCGCATCAAGGAGGGTCGGGAAGAGACCGCCGACAACGAGCGTTCCGGGAGACCGTCCACATCAACCACGCCTGAAAAAGTGGACAAGGTGTTAGAACTGGTGCGTGAAGAGCGACGAATAACTGTCAGGGAGGTCTCCGAAGAAGCAGGGATATCATTCGGGTCGACTCAATCGATAATGAAGGACATTTTGGGAGTGAGAAGACTGAACGCCGTTCTCGTTCCCAAAGATTTGACTTTTGATCAAAAGAACGCCCGAAAAGAAACGGCCAGTCTCAATTTCGAAGCGACAACCGACGACCCCGAATTGCTGAAGAGGGTCATTACTGGAGACGAACCATGGATTTACGGCTTTGATTCGGAAACTACCCAACAGTCATCGGAGTGGCGCTTCAAAAATGAGCCGAGACCAAAGAAAGCGAGGAAGGCTCCCAGCAAAGTCAAGGTCATGTTGACGGTGTTTTTCGACTACCAGAGCATCGTTCATAATCAATTTAAACAACAAGGCTCTACAATAACTGCTGAATCCTACCTGGGAGTTTTGAGGCGATTGAGGGAAGCGATCAGGCAGAAACGGCCGGAGCTGTGAAAGAGCAAGTCGTGGATCCTCCACCACGATAACGCGCCGGCGCACACAGCCCTGAAAAGCTCGAAGTTCCTGCAGGACCACTCAACCTCTGTGTTCCCCCAACTCCCCTACAGTCCCGATTTGGCCCCCTGCGACTTATTCCTTTTTGGAAAGCTAAAAAAAAAGTTAAAGGGTCGGAAATTTCCGAGCATAGAAGAGATCAAAGTGGAATCGAAGAAGGCAATGAAGGCGATCCCGAAAACAGACTACCAGAGGTGTTTTGCCGACTCGAAAAAAAGGTGGCTGAAGTGCATCGCGGCCAACGGGGACTACTTTGAAGGGGACAATTTGAATTTAATAGAATAATAAAGTTTTTTTAAACTTATGAGCAAAGTGTCGAAACTTTTTGATCAGAGTAGTATATATATTGCGGCATTTACTTTTATACATGATCTGAAGCTCTCCTCTATTTCTCAAGTTGAGAAAACGCAGAATTAAAAGGGTAGAAGAGCTTGTGACTCGTGGCTCGTAGAGACCGCGCCACGGGCAGAGAGAGATAATAAATATTTCTTTCTTGGAAGTCATTTAAAACTCAACGTCTAAGTTTATTTTTGGAAAGTTAAGTTTCTTGAAACTTCACAAGGCAGTTTCTCAGTATTATTTTCTACGCGACATCTTTTGTGGAGATTCCGGGTAAATTCAAGACGGCACTTAGAAGGAGCTTCCGACTGCAAGGCCTACAACCCCAATATGGATTTGAGGATCTGCCAAGCAGTACAAAGATGGTGACAACTGAAGCTTCTGGAACTTCCGAAGTTTTCGGAGCAAATTCTGGACAACAATCTTACGCCTGTCATATTCCAAGGAATCCTCCGACTTTCTCTGGCGAGAGTGCTCAAGATCCCCAGAAATGGATCAAAATGTTTGAAAGGGTCGCAAAATACAACAAATGGGATGAGACTCAAAGCCTTGCCAATGTTGTATTTTACCTTGAGGGAACAGCCGCCCAGTGGTTCGATAACAATGAGGACATCATTAATTCATGGACTCAATTCAAGACTGATCTTTGTGAAGTGTTTGAGCAAGAAGAAGAGATAGAGATCACTAAATTGAACCAGAAGATAGAAGCAATGATCGACTCAAATCTTACTGAGGATCAGCAAAATAAGTTGATGAATATTCTTAAGAAGTTTTCGGATGTCTTTGATTTTTCTGGGAAGTCTCAACCTGCCCGAAGTAAAATAAAGCATAAGATTGGCACGGGTGATCACGCTCCAACAAAACAGAGGCCTTACCGAGTGTCTGGAATGGAGAGGAAAATTATACAGCAGGAAGTTGACAGAATGAGAGAGAGAGAGAGAGAAGATGGAACAAGATATAATTCAATTTTCTGAAAGTCCTTGGTCTTCGCCTGTAGTACTTGTGAAGAAAAAGAATGGGTCTTGGAGTTTTGCGTTGACTATCGACGACTTAATAAGATCACCAAGAAAGATGTTTATCCATTACCACGGGTTGATGATGCTTTGGATAATTTATCGGGAGCCAGATATTACTCAAGTATGGATTTAAGAACTGGCTATTGGCAAATTGAAGTGGATGAGCATGATAGAGAGAAGACGGCATTCATTACACCTGATGGACTATACGAATTTAGGGTAATGCCATTTGGCCTCTGTAACGCCCCAGCTACATTTGAGAGGATGATGGATACCGTTTTGAAAGGACTAAAATGGAACATCTGTCTTTGCTATTTGGATGATATAGTGGTTTATGGTCCTTCATTTGAAGAACATCTAAAAAGGTTAGAAGTTGTTCTGGAATGCCTTCAACAATCTGGATTGAATGTGAACCATGAAAAATGTTTATTTGGCTCAAGACAATTAAAAATACTAGGACACGTTTGTTTTAATGCTTGGTATTTAATATTTATAACACATTTATAATTTAAATATTTTTATTCAATTAAGATTATAATTACACAAGCATAACATTTAAATATATATATATCCTGCCTAACAACTCTCTATACTAACTATATAACAGTAAGCGATCTATTTACAGTTTGTTTTGGTCACTGGTCCAATATTTTTATTTTCATAGACCAAATTATAAGATAAATTCACAGATGATAAATATGCAAAATAACTAAACAAATATATACATCAATTTGATATTTATTTAAAACAAATGAACAACTATATACATCACAATTTAATATTTATTTAAAACAAATGAACAACTATATACATCAATTCCCCCTTCTTAGGCTTGGCCCCCCTTATTTATTTATTTACTCTCCATATCTCTGCGGACATCTGCGCTCCCTCTGAGGATACCTGGGGGTTGTAACACTTTTCTCCTCCGAGATTGGAGTTGGCACACGTTCAGCATCATTCATATTAGTGGGATGTGATTTACCAGGCAACATTTTTCTAATATAGTTTTGATGAACCTTTTTTATACTGTCACCTTGTTTTATTAAATAAACATTCCTTCCTAGTATTTTAATTATCTTTCCTGTATACCAAGAGGGATGCCCATTAGTAATCCACCTAAACTTCACAGTCTCATCCACTTTAAATTTACTGTTAACATATTGACTATTGAATTTGGAGGCTTTTACTTCTTCTTTTGATAACACCGAAAGTCTTGATCTGATCTTTCTTCCAAGAAACAGTTCCGCAGGTGATGTCCCTTTCCTAATATTTACATCGGTCCTTATAAAGAACAAAGCCCTGGACAGAGCCAAATTTAGTTCCACCTGCTCATTTTCATATAATTGCTTTTTTAGCAATTTCTTTACCTCTCTTACAGAGACTTCTGCCTGTCCATTCGATTTTGGGTGATATGGGGGAGATGTCACATGGGATATGCCATTCTTAGACAAAAAATCACCAAAGTCACTACTAAAGAAAGGAGGACCATTATCAGAAACCACTACTTGTGGAAATCCGTAGCGAGCAATACAATTTCTCATAAAATTTATACAAAAATATGCACTGGTAGATGGTACTTCAGAAACTTCAACCAATGAAGAAAATGAATCTACTGCTAGTAAAAACAGTTTGTTTTTGAAATTGAAATAGTCCATGTGGACCCTCCTCCATGGTCCTGCATATTTAGGCCAACTCTCAGTCCTTTGAGGAGGCAAACTTTCATTAGAAAGACAAGTCCTGCAATTTTTTGTAATTATTTCTATTGAAGAGTCCATGCCGGGCCACCAAATAGATGAACGTGCCATCATTTTCATTTTATTAGTTCCTGCATGGCTCTCATGTAAAATTTGAAGTACCCTTTCATGTATACTTTTTGAGATAACCATCCTATTCTCCAGAAAAATACATTCTTGGAGAATGGTAAAGTCATCAATCCTTTTTAAATAAGGAATGAGATCATCATTGGGACTTGAGGGTAACTCCCCTGTCTCAATAATTTTATACAATTTGAATAAAGTCCTGTCTAATTGTATTTCATGAGCCACAAGAACATGGTCAATGATGGAAGTATTTAAGAGTAAAATTTCACCACACCCATCATTATATTCCAAATTATCCTCTTGACACTCTGGAAATCTAGAAAGGAAATCTGGAATAATATTATCTTTTCCTTTTTTATACTTAATTTCAAAACTATAATTTGAAAGAGTTAGAGCCCATCTATGAAGTCTATTTGCAATGAGTGGAGGCAAATTTGTTTTATCTCCAAAAATAGTTATTAAGGGCTTGTGATCAGTGTAAATGGTAAATTTCCTACCAAAAAGGTAATTTTTTAATTTATTTACTGCAAAGACAATTGCAAGTCCTTCTCTTTCAACTTGAGAATATTTTCTTTCATGAACATTTAACGTTCTGGAAATGAAACACACAGGCCTTTCCTCCCCATCCTTCAAATGTGAAAGGGTTGCTCCTATTCCCACCTGACTTGCATCACACGAGAGAATTAAAGGCAAATTTAGGGAATAATGCGATAAACATGTGGTCTCATCTAATGCATTTTTACAGGAATTGAAGGATCTATCTGTCCCAGCATTCCAAGACCATTTAACATTCTTTTTTAATAGGTTGTATAAAGGATGTGCTAAATCTGAAAGATTTGGCAAAAATTTACTATAAAATGACAAAAATCCAAGGAAGCTTTTTAATTCAGTTATATTCTTAGGAATTGGACAATTCTTTATGCAAGCTAGCTTGTCTTTCAAGGGGTATATACCTAATTCATTAATTTTATGTCCAAGATATTCAATCTCATTTTTAACAAACAAGCACTTATTTTTGTTTATTGTAAAATTATTTTCTTTAAGAATATTAAGTGTTCTCTTAAGAATATCTAAATAGCTTTCCAAATCCTCTGATGCGATAAGAATATCATCAAAATAAATGTAAACATCATTGATTCCCGAGAAGAAGGATTCCATTGTCTTCTGAAATATTTCAGAAGCAGTCTTTATACCAAAGGCCAAACGATTATATTTATATAAACCTTTGTGAGTGGAGACAACCAAATACTTTTTTGAAATATCATCCATCTCAATTTGATGGTAAGCCTTTGACAAATCTAATTTAGTAAATAATTTCTTTCCTTGAAAATTACTCAAGACTGAATCTATGTTAGGAATAGGATATTTGACATCCTCTAAGTAAGGATTTAAACTCTTTTTAAAATCAGCGCAAAGTCTAATTTGGCCATTGGGTTTTTCAACACAAACAAGTGGTGAAGCACATTCACTTTTATCTATTGGAGACAAAATATTCAAATCAACCAATTTATCAATTTCATTTTCCACAAGTTGTTTTAATGCAAAAGGAACTTGTCTAAATTTGTAAAATTTTGGGATAAAGTCAGCCCTCACATCAAGATGGCATTTGATACCTTTAATAGGGTCAGATTTGCATTCAAAAATGGACTCATAATCATTTAAAAGTGAATCTATACTAAAAGAGTCCAATTTATGCAAATAATTGAATCAGATATTGAAAAGATTAAGGAAATCTCTTCCTAAGAGAAATTTAGAACAATTTAAATTAGTTATTAGTATTTCAATGGTTCTAGAAACATTTCTTAATTTTATATGAAATTTAGCCTTGCCCAAAATAGGTATTTTAGAGCCACTATAGCCTGTCAAGACTGTATTACATTTATTTAATTTAACATTTTTGAAATATTTAAAGTACTCATATTTAGTTAATGTAGTAATGGCTGCTCCAGTATCAATTTCAGCCAATAATTTTATATTATTTACATATACTGTTTCAGTCAAAGGAGGATGTAAATTTATATTATTCAATGATAAATTATTTTGGATCCATTTTCTGGAATACAAATCTTTCATATATTATATTGGTCTTAGGATTGAAATGTTTCAATAAGATTTTGCATAATTTATCAAAGGGAACTTAATCAACTTCCTCCGGAAAGGCCAAATTTCGCAAGATTCCAAAATATTTAGGTCCGATGCTTGATATCAGAAATGGCGTCTTAAAGTCTTCCTTTGTTTTAGAAATTAGCATAAATTGCTTCAAGCGATAAATATAATTTTCAACATTCTCTAGATTTTCGTCAAATCTTTCAAACATACCTGAAGACATTTTTAAAGTATAATTTCTTTTCACTATTCAATTTCTTTTTTCTTTACAAAATTTGCTTTTCCTCGTCGCCAGTTGTTTTAATGCTTGGTATTTAAGATTTAGAACACATTTATAATTTAAATATTTTTATTCAATTAAGATTATAATTACACAAGCATAACATTTAAATATATATATATCCTGCCTAACAACTCTCTATACTAACTATATAACATTAAGCGATCTATTTACAGTTTGTTTTGGTCACTGGTCCAATATTTTTATTTTCATAGACCAAATTATAATATAAATTCACAGATGATAAATATGCAAAATAACTAAACAAATATATACATCAATTTGATATTTATTTAAAACAAATGAACAACTATATACATCAATTTAATATTTATTTAAAACAAATGAACAACTATATACATCAACGTTGTCAATGAAAATGGAATACATCCAGATCCCGAGAAGGTTGAAGCCATTTTAAAATTTCCATCTCCTAAAAGTATACCTGATATCAGAAGTTTCTTAGGACTGTGCTCCTATTATAGACGATTTGTGGAAAACTTTTCCCACAAAGCTGATCCTCTGAATGACCTTTTGAAAAACAATGTCAAATTCTGTTGGAATAAAGAAAAAGAAAATGCCTTCGAGATCCTTAAAGAAGCTTTAACCTCTGAACCTGTTCTTGGGCACTTTATTGAAGACGCCGAGACCCATATACACACCGACGCCAGTGGATATGGCATTGGAGCAGTGTTGATCCAAATACAAGGAGGTGCTGAAAGACCAATAGCTTATGCATCAAGGACCCTAACAAAGGCTGAAAAGAATTATTCTACGACTGAAAAAGAACTGTTTGCGGTTGTTTGGGCCACATCCAAATTTAGATCCTACCTTTTTGGCCGAAATTTCACAGTTGTTACAGATCATCATTCACTCTGCTGGCTTGCAGGACTTAAAGATCCTTCCGGACGACTCGCTAGATGGGCACTCAGGCTGCAAGAATTTGACATCACCGTAGTCTATAAGAGTGGGCGCAAACATAAAGACGCTGACTGTTTATCAAGGAACCCTGTACCAGAAGAGCAAGATGACTTCTCAAATATAATATCGATCATCGATATTCTGCAGAACAAAGTCGAGATCCCAATTTAGCAAAGATCATAGACAAAATCGACCAAACTGGACCTTTTAAAGGCTTCGGAGTTATGGACGGAGTACTTTATAAAAGAAACTACGAGCCATATGGAAGGCAACGGCTTCTTGTACTTCCAAAGCAAATGCGGCTGGAAATCCTCAAAAATCTTCACGATGCACCTACTGCTGGTCACTTGGGTTTTGCCAAAACTTATGATCGGGCACGTAAAAGATTCTTTTGGGGTGGAATGTATAAGACTATTCGTCAGTATATAGCGCATTGCAAAGAGTGCCAGCGCAGGAAAAGTGTTCCACAACGACCGCCTGGACAACTTATGCCTATCCCACCGGCAAATTTTCCTTTTCAGAAGATAGGAATGGATTTATTAGGAAGATTTCATGTTACGAATCAGGGCAACAAATGGATTATTGTATGCACTGAATATATGATGCGATTTGCAAGTACAAAGGCGATTCCAGACGCAGGAGCCATGGAAATTGCTAAGTTTATTGTCGAAGAAATTATTCTCCGACACGGAGCTCCTCAGCAGATCATCACCGACCGTGGCACGAACTTTATGTCCCAAATAATTAAGGAAATAAATAATTTAAGTGGAATAAGTCACCTCAAGACTACAGCCTATCATCCGCAGACTAACGGTTTAACTGAAAGATTAAACAAAACATTGACCGACATGTTGTCCATGTACGTTGACGTGGAACAGAAAAGCTGGGACGAAGTTCTGCCATTTGTAACATTTGCTTATAACACCGCTAAGCAAGAAACTACAGGCTTCAGTCCCTTCTTTCTAGTTCATGGCCGCGAGGCCGAAACCACTTTAGATTCACTCCTTCTATATCACGACAATGATAATGTTGGTGATTATGTTCAACACCTCATTACCACAGCTGAAGAAGCCCGACACCTTGCACAACTGCATCTTTATCGAGGTCAAGAAAAAGACAGAGTATACTACGATAGGAAACATCGACCTGTGGATTACAATGTGGGAGATCTAGTGTGGCTCTTCATTCCAGTGAGAAAAGTTGGACTCTCAGAAAAACTGATTAAGAAATACTTCGGTCCCTACCGTATTACAAGAAAATTGTCCCCCGTCAATTACGAAATTGAGGCCATTTCTGACTCTCCAAAACATCGTAAAATAAGAGATACAGTACATGTACTTAGAATGAAGCCATATTTGGATCCACTACTTCAAGAAGAAATATCTGACTCAACTCCAAACAAGGAACCTGTTCTGAAGCAAAGATTCTCCGACCCAGAACCGATATCAGGCCCTGTGACTAGATCAAGAGCTAGACAGACGCAAATTGGTCAATAACCTTCAATTGAACAGCGGGACGCTGTTTCTTTTCAAAGGAGGGAAAAGTGCGGCATTTACTTTTATACATTATCTGAAGCTCTCCTCTATTTCTCAAGTTGAGAAAACACAGCATTAAAGGGGTAGAAGAGCTTGTGACTCGTGGCTCGTAGAGACCGCGCCACGGGCAGAGAGAGATAATAAATATATCTTTCTTGGAAGTCATTTAAATCTCAACGTCTAAGTTTATTTTTGGAAAGTTAAGTTTCTTGAAACTTTAAAAGGCAGTTTCTCAGTGTTATTTTCTACGCGACAATTTAATGTGACAATATAATAATAATGTGGGGAAAGAGAAATAAGGACACCACGATATGGAAGATGGAACCCAGGCAATCAGAGAGAGAGATGGGGGAGGCCCGGGGCCGGCCACCGCTGAGCGGCCGGCCGTTCGTATCGCACACAATCCTCAACTGTCTCCAAAGTCCCGAGGGGTTAAGTGACGGACCCCAGGAGCCCCTTGGAATGTCGCTGATGTCTAAAGTGAAACCCTTTAGCTGCCCATCTCTCTCTGGGTTGACTGTAGGTTTGTTTTATTATTCCAGGAAGAGTATATATTATGACATATGGCCCCGGTTGAAGAAGGCTGACCATGGTTTGAGTAAACTTAAAGCTGGAGAAGCCAGGAATAGAGAAAATAATTTTACAGTTGAAAATAATTAAGGTTATGGTGACATAGTTTTATGTAAATAAAATATTGTATAGTACACAAGTAAATATTATTTACAAGCAATTTTACAGCACCGGAGAGTTTGATATTTAAGGGAATTTTTGATAATATCAAAGCTATAAAAGGCTATATACAATAACATCTAATGTATTATAAGGGAAATTATATTGAGGAGTGTGAACAACGAGAAGGGGAGTCACATACACATGGTGAAATTCTGAAGATCATTAAGACTGGGGAACTCTACACTTTAAGATATTTTTCAGGCGGACATGGCAAGAGGAAACTTGGCATGGGCTTTCTATGCTATAGGTGTAGAGTACGAGAAATGAGATTGAGGTTGGAAATTGTGTGAGCTCAGGACTGAGGTAAATATAGAACTACATACAATGTTAGAAATTTGGCGAACAGAGCGAGGGGAAACTTGCTTTGGGCTATTCTACCTTATCTATGCAGTTACTCGTGTAGCGAGTCCGAGGGGGGAAATCCCGTGTGTAGCTGAGGAAGTCGAATGGATTTAGATTTAATTTGCGAAGATAAAATAGTTCGAGATGCAAAGGTAGAATATAGGCAGACAGAGCGAGGGGAAACTTGCTTTGGGCCTTTCTACCTTAATTATTTCGATACTATGAGACTTTAGTAGTTTTAACTAATTGTAGGAAAGTGTGCGCGCACAGTGCCAAAAATTGGGATGAGGACGGCGTTGTCCTTTACAGATGACAAGCTGCTCGGACACGAGGTGTTTGAACCGTCGTGGGAGCTTGTGCGAGGCGATGATTTCGCGATGGGTTGAACGTAAAACCCATGTCTGCGCGAAATGATGACGGATCGGACAGAATCAGCGACGATGTTTAAAGTACATCCGTGGGAAATATCGGAAGTAGGTTATATCGTGCTGGTTTGGACAAGGGACAAACATAGATTTGAAAACAGGCTCCGTTTGGCGAACGTGTGGCGCGAGAAGAAGGAGCGAACTGTGCCGCTCGATGCAGATTGTTCAAGTGCGAACAAAAAGGAGTTGATAAAAATCTAGCAGTTAGTCAATCTGCATCCTGTGACGAACACACCAGTGGCTAGATGGCGTGGGTCGGTGGATATGCTAGAGAGAAACTACACAATATATTATCGTAAATGAAGAGTGGAGATTAGTGGAAAAAGTAGTTCGATAAATGATGAATCAATAATTTCATAGAGAGTCATGGGCTGGCAAAAGGTTAACAAAGTTGTAAGGATGAGAGGGACATTCAGGGCGAAATTAATAAAGGTTACTCAGGGTTGGTTGTAAGCAAGGCTCACGTGGTGGTTGGAATTCTTCTGTGATAAGATCCTGTCTACTTTCAATGTGACAATATAATAATAATATGGGAAAAGAGAAATAAGGACACCACGATTTGGAAGATGGAACCCGGGCAATCAGAGAGAGAGATGGGGGAGGCCCGGGGCCGGCCACCGCTGAGCGGCCGGCCGTTCGTATCGCACACAATCCTCAACTGTCTCCAAAGTCCCGAGGTGTTAAGTGACGGACCCCAGGAGGCCCTTGGAATGTCGCTGATGTCTAAAGTGACACCCTTTAGCTGCCCATCTCTCTCTGGGTTGACTGTAGGTTTGTTTTATTATTACAGGAAGAGAATATATTATGATATATATATATATATATATATGTGGTGATGAAGTGTTGACTCTCGCTATACTGTGTTGACCGAGAGGAACAGTCAGGATGGGAGTTTTCCAGTACCTCTCTGCACCTTGGAAGACCTTTCGAAGTTCTCACAGAGTACAGGCAGTCGTGGTCGAGGCAGAGTGGAAAGCTTGGGGATGTCCACACACAAAAAAACGAAGAGACACAGTCGTAGTAGGAAAGTTCCATGAACAGATTAAAGTCGAGCTAAGAGCAAGATGGATTTAGAAGAGATCTTACTGATTTACATGGCGATGAGGTGGTCCTGGCTAAGACCGACAAGGGCTCGCGCCGAAGGTGAAGTGACTGTGTGTTTTGCTAAGCCAGGGAAGGCTTTATATATATTTCCTCCGACAAAAGAACTATTGCATTACAGCACGTGTGAGAGGGCGCGGATCGTCTGTCGAAACTGGACACTGGCGCCGTCCTGACAGCTCCCAATATATCTTTAGAAGTTGCTTTGTGGCTTCCATCTATCTGGAATTTAGACGTGTTTGACTTCTCAATCTTGCTTTAACTCAGCTCTTAATCTATTACATAGTTTTATTTATTCATCCTCAGTTTGTACAAAGTGCATTACATATGGTGATGCAATGACACATGTCAATCATGTGCATAATCATTTATAGATGTGTTTCTATTATACAACATGAAAATCTTGTTATAAGTATTATACAACATAGGGTTGTTGGTTTAAATTACCATATATATATATATATATATATGCATGATACTATTTACAATGTACATAGCGCCTCTGCCAGCGCTGCAGAGTTTGGTGGAGAATCGCCAGCGGGTCTCCAGCGACATCACTCATTTTGCGATCTACGAAGAAAACGTAGATTGCGTACTTCGCCGCTAAAGAGATGGTGATGGCGTGGTCCTCGAAACCATCATCGGCCGGCCGCCGGACCTGCAGTCCTGGATCTTTATATCAAAAACTTATCTGAAGAGAAGAACATATACACGAAAAAACTGTCTCTATCAGTAGTGTGATATTAAATAAAAATAATGTTAACAGTTTTTTAATGAATTATATAGATATTTTAATTATTTATTAAAAAATAAAATATAAAATTAACACAATTGAGGAACGAGAAAATAACTAAATTAAGGCAAAGCTGGTAGGCTAAAGGAAATGTGAAAACCGTGGTATTTGATGGTTTCCTGAGGGTTCTTCAGGGTTAGACAGTTTTTTTTTTTTTTCTTATAATTCTAAGGAGGTTTGAGGTAGAAACATGGATATTCGATTACTTTTCCTCCATTGAGGTCTTGAACACACAAATATATGATCTGGTTTTGTCCGTTTTCTCAAGTGAATTTTAACCGAATCTTGTTTTCTGCTCTTTATTCATGATACAGCAATATTATTATCGTTTTCTGATTTAAAAATAAGTAAATTGTCCATTATTTGGTTAATTCATTTTTTCTTTGTTGAAAATTTTAGAAATGTCTCTCTCTCTCTCACACAAATTCAACTTTATATTCTATAAAATCAGTCGGATTGGTCAAATATTGAGGACACCTGTATATTATATAGATATATTAGTAAATATTATGTGGTATCAATAACTTGATAGTCAGGTTTTGAGCGTTTATTTATGTTAAGTAGATTTTAAAATATGAAAGGGCCATTGTTTTCATATATACTTTGTCATAAAGCTTTAGAACTGACTGTAATTCAAGAGCTGTTTATTAATTCTATGTATATATGTATTCCATTGTTATTATTTTATTATATATATATATATATGCACTATCGTTCAAACCCTTAACTCACAAGGAAAAGAGAGGATTGAATAAGGCACATCGTACAAACCTCTATATATTTTATAGGAAGGAGTGAATGTAATTCAGTATGTCTATTCAAAAAGTATATAAAAATGCTAAAAATCCATTTTATTAATTAATAGGGATATTAAAGAACATTTCCCGGCAATTATATAATAATAAGCTGGAAGGTTCTTCTCTACTGCCGACATATGGCCTTGTCGTTCTGCAGCAGATAGCGAATCTCTCGGCCCTTCAGTTGCTCCGGGAACTGACATCTTCCATTCACGATGTATTTGACTTCCGAGTCCACGATCCAGGAGAACTTGCAGCAGTCCAGAGGATTATCTGTCATACAACACCTAGTAGATTAACAAATGAAAACATTAAGATGCGAATATTTCTTTTCACAAATAAATCAAACTTCTACTGTCCTTGAAAATCCAATACTATTATAGACGCGTATGATTCTTTTAAAAATAAAACAATTTATACTGCCCTTTTATTTTTAAAAGAATCATACGCGTCTATAATAGTATCGAATTTTTATAACAGATGGCGCGCTAATGCATCATAATATAATGGTCTACTGTCCTTACTGCGATGAAAAATATCGGCAGGGCTTGGCTTATCAGTGGTGAACCCTCCAAGCGGTTTCGCCAATTTAATCTATCAGACCGCTTCTTTAGAGCTCTAATACTGTATGGGATCATTCTACTTATATATGCTACAATGAAAGGTGGAATCTTAGGTATTTAAGCAAACTATGTGCATGAGCTTTTTCTTAGTAGATGACCAAAGTTTACTCATTTAGGCTGTTTGAATAGTTCTTTTTTAATTATTCCAGTAGTACACATGGTAGAGGTTACGATAATCTTAGAGAGCAGTAGTTAGCCACTGCTTTTACTGTAGGTTTACTACAAGTAGGAAGCAGTTTGACTTCTGGACTTCAAATGTACCAGAGCCCCGTATGCACTAACTGGTGGAGTAGAACTTTCGCAATAATCGGGGGGGAGGGGGCCATTGGAATAATCTTTTATTCAGAAAAATTACCCAATGCGGGATTCGATTCCAGATCGTGGCTGTCGGAATTCTACGGTTTCTACCACTCGTCTATTGGCCCCTGTTTACCTTGGCAATACAATTTTATTGACAGGATTAATTCTTATTTATCAAATTGTGATTGGATTTAAATGAGAAACTCTAAATAGATATATGATAGCTTTTATAATCTCTCTTACCTAGGATACATTATGGGTTGATGTGGCTATCTTTTTTTCTAAATCAAGTTCCAACCAACAAATGATATTCGGAACTTGCCTAGGAGAGTGATTTCTGTGAGTTGGTAGGAATTTGGATCTTGCTCTATTAACTCGAAGGACCTTCTATCCAGGGTGCGGATGTTGTTAGACTCCAGGTTGAGTATATGTAGATTGTGGAGTTCATCCAGGAATGTCACCGGGATGGTTTCAATTTGATTATACCTGTCACACATATATATAAAACATCCCATGGAGAATATATTCTTAACGAAAAACTTATACGTATTAGCTGTAAAACGATATTTTCTAGAATTTTTTTAAATAGGCTCCTTAAGGGAACCTCAGATTAATTATTCGTCTAGATTTTCATTGATTTTCCCTTTATTTTATCAAATCTAGATTGTATAGGTATTTTAAAGGACCCGTAACTCAGTAACGATATCTCTAATTTCAAACTCCGTGCTTGGTATGCCACCCTTGGGGTCGTCATCTTTTCATAGACATTTCATTTTTCAATATCAGTTATTTTTGTCAGGCGCTCCGTAAAATATTTTCAGGAATACTAATACACTGCGTGACATTGAAAATGGAACACCAAGAAATAGTGGCCAGAAAATTATGCAAATTTCAGGGTAGACGCGCCTAACCGAGTTATGCAAATGATGTAAAATGCGCAGCTCTCGTGCGCACATGGAGTAAGATATAAGGGAAGGAACTTGCAGAAAGGACAGTATTCGTGTCGTTATTTCTTCAAGGAAAATCATTGTAGAAATTTTGTTATTGTGTCAAAAGACACGTGTAATAACAGAGAATGCCAGGTCATCGTAAACGGAGGCAGTTCAAGCAGACAGACGCTTTTACGAGGGGCATGGTGATCGGACTGAAAAGGGCAGGTTGGTCCATACGTCAAATCGCAGCTGATACACACCTTGTTGCGTCCACGGTGCACCGACTGTGGAGAAGATGATTGGAACAAGGAAATGTGGCAATTTATAGGAATGTCGGTGCAACCAGAGTGACGTCAGCACGTGTGGATCGGCGTATCCTTCGACAAGCAGTGGCGGCCCCACAAGCCACTTGTACCGCCATCCTGCAACATGTGCAAGACACCCTAGATCATTCCATCTCGACCAGAACCATTTCCCGTCGATTGGTTGCTAATGGCTTGCACTCATGCCGTCCGCTAAGAAGACTGCCATTGACCCCACCGAATAGGCGCCAACGTTTGGAATGGTGCCGGGCTAGATCGACGTGGATGACGGAATGGCACAGGGTCGTGTTCTCAGATGAGTCGCGTTTCTGATTGTCCAGTGATAGTCGCCGTGTACGCGTGTGGCGTCGACGTGGAGAAAGGTCCAATCCGGCAGCAATTGTGGAACGCCCCACCGTGCGACAACGTGGAATCATGGTTTGGGGCGCAATCGCGTATGATTTCAGGTCACCTTTACTTCGTATTCAGGGCACTATGACGGCCCAACGATACGTTGATGATGTGCTGCGACCGGTGACACTCCCCTACCTTCAGGGGGTACCCAATGCCCTTTATCAGCAGGATAACGCCCGACCGCACACTGCTCGCATTAGCCAACAAACTCTGCAAGATGTACAGATGCTTCCCTGGCCACCCTACTCTCCTGATCTCTCACCAATCGAGCACGTCTGGGACATCATTGGACGCCGTTTGCATGCCTTGCCACAGCCGCGTTCAGAAGACGAACTGTGGCAAATGGTTGAGAGGGAATGGAGAGCCATCCCTCAGGACGCCATCCGTACTCTGATTGACTCTCTACCTAGACGTGTTGCTGCGTGCTTCGCCGTCCGCGGTGGTCCTACTTGCTACTAAGCCGACGCCGTTCTCGCTCTGTATTATGACTATCATTTTGAAATAAAGATCACTTATTGTTCGTCCCTGTCTCTCTCTGTCTGCCGAGTTTCATCACTTTCTGGCCACTATTTCTTGGTGTTCCATTTTCAATGTCACGCAGTGTATACAGAGGGTGTTCACACTTATAGGAAACGAGCGCTCGGTGTAAAAAGGGAACTATTACTTTATTTTTAAAAATCAACAGCGTGGAATTCGAAAAGGCTTAACACGCAATACATATATTTTGTTATTTAAAAAAAAATGCCCTTCAAATACAATAATTTCATAAAAGGTTATATTTTAGGACTTTCCAGAGCTAATCTTACCTATTTGGACATAATTAAAATATGCAAACAAGATGATATCAACATTTCTAAATAGGGTATTCATAATATTTTTCACGACAAAAATATCAAGCTTTTATTCAAAGCACCTACGGAGAAATGGACAAAGGATTATAACCCTATTTCTGTGATAACTCCTGCAACTGTCAAAAAAGTGAAAAATATATTACAAAAGAAATTCCTATGCCACAAAGAGATATAGACAAATTAATAGGAACATCAGTGTCAACAATAAATAAAATAATAAATAAAGATTTAGGCCTAAAAATGAGAAAAGTTGAAAGAAATGCCAAAATAAACTCGGAGTACTATCAAAACAACATTTTAGAACCTATATTTTAAATGATATTCTCTCTATCTATGGAAAACAGAGCAACAAAGTCTGGTTTTACCATGATAACGCCACAGGTCATACCTCATATTCAACCCAAGCTTATTTGAAAGATCTAAGGCAAAAACAGGAATCAACACTATTCCAAAGAACAGAACCCTTGTAAATTCTCCTGATTTAGCCCCGATAGATTTATGCATTTTTGGATGCCTTAAAAGAGCACTTGGAAAGAGACACCCTAGGACAATTGAGGGTCTCTGAAAAGTGGTAAAGGAAGAATGGGATCTTTTGAGTATGACCATGATCAGAAAGTGTCTGCTATCGTGGAAAATCAGGTGCCGTTCTGTAAATAAACAAAAGGGCTTTCAAATAGAACATTTGAAAAATATCAAATATGGTGTTAATTTTTAATATTTTATAATAAAACTTGTTTCCTATAAGTGTGAACACCCTCTGTATACTTTTTCTCTCTGTTATGACCAGTAACTCAGTAACGAAATCAATTTTAAATAACAGGTTTCGTCATGTTCCCTTTGTAATCGTCCTCTATTCATAGACACCTTATTATTAAAGAAAGCGCTTCAGAGAATTTCTCAGGACAAGAAATAAAATTTCAATAAAATACACTGCCTTGCAATTTTTACGGAATATATTAGATGATTTTATTGAATTAAGAATCGATATATATAATAATCGGGAGAGAACTTTTGGGTGATGGTTTGAGTGATTGTTTTGGATGGTTGTTTGTTTGCGAGTAGTAGTAGTAAGACCCTGTTGACTTACTTGGTGGTTGATGTGGGCGCAGTCGTTTTGGCTGAAATGGTAAAGTTTTCTCACAGGGGAAAATAACGAGACAGGCCACAGGATTGGATTGAGAAATAGGCCAGCGATCAAGGGAGAGAGGGGTTAGACTATTGACGTATTTGACTAATGTCTAAACTGTTCACATATTGAAGATTGGACTTATCTGGGTGCTGAGAAGGAGGTGGCGAGCTCCAACTGTTCCTTGGCAGGTCCAGCTCCTTACTGACTATCTTGAGTCCGAGATTTAACTCGTTAACTCTCCAGTGCTCTCATCGGATGACTCTCGTCTCGTGGCGGTCTCTGATTGGATCTTAGCTAGTCCTGCTGGACTCAGATTGGATCTTAGCTAGTCCTTTGTCTTTGTCCTGTTTTAACATGCTCCCGGAAGAAGAAGATTTTTGAACTCAGTTTTATTAGTTCCTGGGTAATAACTTTTGCTTCCTGGATAATGAAAACCTGTTAATGATTGTTTCTTCTCTGATGGCTTTTCTCCCAGATTCGCTAGGCCTAACCTTTATTAAAATCTTTAGATCATACATTGCATATATATTGTGGTGGGGTTACATCTAGTTATATGCAAATTATGACAGATGCGCCCCCTACATGTGAAGAATTCATAAAGGGGTAGCCTGAAGTGAATTCTGTAAAGGAAAAATAATTTTGTGGGGAAAATTAATTATGGTTACTGGGAGGCTATATACAAGCATTGGTGGTGACATAAAAGATAAAAGAGAATGGTGTTGGTGAGACATTGGTTGAGTATAAGTATGAGAAATCAAAATATTTAATTATAAGAAATCAAAGTGAATGCTTTGTAGCATTGTTGAGTTAAAAAAAAAAAGAAAAAGGTGCCTAAATAATATTCTACTCGAGATGGGGAAAACAAAATCGAGGAAATTATCTATGGGCTTTTGAGAAATCAAAAATAAAATAAGTTGTGAGAAATCAAAGTGAATGCTTTGTAGCATTGTTGAGTGAAAAAAAAATAAAAAGGTGCCTGATTAATATTCTACTCGAGATGGGGAAAACAAAATTGAGGGAATTTTCTATGGGCTTTTGAGAAATCAAAGTGAATGCTTTGTAGCATTGTTGAGTGAAAAAAAAGAAAAAGGTGCCTGAATAATATTCTACTCGAGATGGGGAAAACAAAATCGAGGGAATTTTTCTATTAGGGCTTTTGAGAAATCAAAAATAAAAATAAAATAAAAATATAGCAAATTAAAAGAGAACCAATGAGTTTTCGTTGAGAAAAATTTGTTTAGTGGTTGAGAAAGTATTTGGTTTATGAACAAAATAAAAAAAAAATTGTTATATAAATGGTAAATATTTGATTAAGATAAATGGTAAATTTGATTAAGAATTTTGATTTTAAAAATAAGAAAAAATGTAAATGAATGGGATAAGGAAAATGTAGAGAGAGCGATTCGCAAACTCTCTTTATGATGAAAGTTACATGCCAAAATCTATGTCACGCGGCGCAACCAGTTCTTTTTATTTGCCTCGTAGATTTTTTGTCTTTCCTATGCGACTAATGGGTGAAAACATGATTCTTCCCAATTATGCTTTGTATTATGTATACAGGAGACACGGGAATCTAATTAACCTTAAGTGTGTATGGTGTGTTTTGTGGTTATTGTCTTCCAGATCTCAAGGCCGAGTGTATTATGTTATATGTCCCGAGCCTTAATGCGTTTTAGGGATTTTTATGCAATTCCCTAGGGCACTTAAGATATGCTCGCCCGATATCCACTTTTTTTATCGGGAGGTCGTAACCGGAGTCGGATCTTTGAATACAGGGTTCGAGGAAAGTCCTCGGCCCTTCTAAAGTGGTTGTTTATTCCTTTCGGAAGAAACGTAAGCTCGAAAGAGCTTTGCTACCTAATTTTTCCTATCCTTTAAGTGGTAATGTTCGTGCTTTTGTTCGTATTTAACCTTGAGATCTGAATGTTGTGTATTGGTCGTGAGTGTTGTGTACTTGTTTGTGTGGCCATGTAATGTTGTTTAGAAATGTTATTAAAAGAATCGAATTTGGTCGGCAATTCATTGGGATGGTTGTTTGGAAATGTATTAAGTTTTTGTGAGAAATGTAAAAATGAATTTCATGTGTTGTTAAAATCCTAAAGTCTGTTGTGTTTGGGTGTATGTTGGATATGTACCTAATGTGGGTAAATGTAAAAGTTTTTTGGAAGTCTTGGAAGAAGAAGAAGAATAAGATAGAGATGGTGAAATTCATTGGGAGTTGTTTGTTAATATAATATTAATATAATGATATTAATATAATAAATTGTGTTTTTGTAAGAGTCGATATGTAAGCTCGTTGTGAATGTGGATCCAGATTGGTGACAAAAAATGGCGGACGTGGGGGAACACGGTGACCTCAATTTTAATGCCGGGGACAGGCGCGAGGCCCTTCGGGGAAGATTTCTAAATTTGTCCACCCTCCCTTCCGGTAATTGAAAACTTCCGGTCTCCTAATTGATTTAAATGGCGTCACGCCCGCTGGACCCTTTTAATTAGTTTGGTTGGGGCGCCCTAATTGTCCTCTGGAAGTTTTCTTCTATTATTTCCCATATAAGAGTTAGAAATTCAAAAATTGCATTGCCTATATGGAAAATGGCTTTAGGACGGAACTTCCTATACGGAATACGGTTTTTAGGATATCCAATAAAAGTGCGACAAATGTATAGATGGAACTTCCTATATGGAAGATGGCCTCCTGTAGCTGGTAAAGCCGTTGGGGTTGTAGGGTATATATTCCAATGTAAACTATTATTGTAAATAGAGCGAGTTATAATGCATAATTAGAAGACAGATAAAACATATCAAGTGAAATATGGGATATTGGCACATTTTCTCCCATGTCTTCTCCACGAATTGGGTTTTTTGATTATCGTGTTGTACTTCTATTGATTGTGGCGAACTTGAAATTGGATGTATTTGCGGATGGGCTATGTCGCGTTCTTTGTTACTATGGGTGAGTTGTGTAAATCGGTTTTTGGAAAATATGGTAGGATCTAAATGATTGTCAGGTTCGCTGTTCACCAGTTTAGTTGTCAATGGTTCTGTTGAAGAAATGTCGGGTGTAGGGGTTTTAAGTGGAAACGTGTAATCGTTCCTCTGTCGTAGGTGGTGTATTTTTGTTATTGTTGGTATTGTGTGTGTGGTATTTTTTGTGTACGGATTTAGTTTGTTTATGTGGACTGTATCAGTGTCTCTTTGGAGAGGTTGGTTGGATTCATCGATACGTTTTGTTAATTGGCAGGTTGGACAGGTTTTTACCTGTTGTGCAATGTCTTGTGTCATGTTCTGCCAATAATATTGAGCAGAGATGAGTCTCGTCATCTTTGAGATGTTTGGATGGTTGTTTTGTGTATGTACTGTTTGTAGTAGTTTGTTGGTGAGTGTTTTTGGAATTATGATTTTAGTTACACCTTTTCGGGAAACGGTATGTAGTCCATTGTGATCAATGGTCAAGCTAGAATTTCCCGATGCGGAAGGCTGATGGTTCTTAATAAGGGAGGCGTCTAAGAAACCACAGAACGGGTTACGAGTTATGACGTCCGTTTCATATTGTTGTACTCCATTTATGTAACGGATCTCATATTCGTATCTCGATAGCCTTAATCTCCATCGAAATAATCTGCATGACGGGTTTTTGATCTTTTTCAGCCACTGCAATGCGTGATGGTCAGAAAATATGGTAAATTTTCTGTCCATCAAACAGACGCGGAACTTATCCACACTCTCAACGATTGCTAAGCACTCTAGTTCAGATATGGAATAGTTCCGTTTGTGTGAACGCAGGGAGCGACTGAAATTTTGGACTGTGTAGGTCTTCCCATCAGGGTGGACCTGCTTGAGGTCGCCTGCGATGCCGAGTGTTGAGGCGTTACAGTACACCTGGCATGGCAGACCTTCTTTGTAAAAGTGTAAAATGGGGTGTGTTGTAAGGCTTTCTTTCAGGCTAGTGAACGCTTTCTGGCATTCGTCATCCCAGACCCACGTGACATCCCTCTTGAGAAGGTTGACAAGTGGTGTCCGCAAGCGGGCGTTGTCCGGAATTAACTTTTTATAAGCGTTCACAGCGCTTAAGAAAGATCGCAATGTTTTGCGATTGTGTGGTTGTTGGGTGGCGTGAATTGTTTCTATGTTTCGTGTAGATGGTGTGGTTGTATTGGCAATGGTTGTGTATGTGTCTGCGTGGTGTTGTTGTCGCCTTTTGGTGCGAGTGTCGCGCTTGTTGCGATGTTTGCGCGTGTGACTGTTGTGTGACGACGTGTGGTCACGTGTGTGCTTTGTGTGTGAGTTGTCCTGTTGGATGGACACTGTCTGGGTATTGTTGTTGTGAGTGTCGCGCTTGTTGCGATGTATACGTGCGTGACGGTTGTGTGGTGACGTGTGGTCACGCGTGTGCTTAGTGTGAGAGTTGTCCTGTTGGAGGGACACATTTTGTGCATTTTCGTTGTGAGTCGGAGCCGTTGTGGCCTTGTGAATTGAGGGCATATAATAAAGGCATTTGGCCTTAATGAAAAAATGGTGTTGTGCGTGCGCGTGACTAAATTGGCATGTTGGTGATTGGGTTTTGACCAATGGATGCGCGCATTGGGTGCCATGTGCGGAAGGTTTGTGTGCATGGTGAGTCCTTTGTGACACCGCTTGACATTCCCAATACGTGCATTCATTGGGTATATGGTTGAAGTGGTAGGTAGGGGTAGACAGTGGAGCGTCAAGTTGGAACATAGTGCCTTGGTTAAAGTCTATTGTTATTTTAAAATTTCGGAGGGTATTTATACTGAGAATTCCAAATGGCAGAGGTCCTTCCACCACATGGAAATTCACTTTTTTAGTTAGTTTACCTATTGTCAGGGGGAGGACTATTTTACCTATTGTTGGTACAAGACCGTTTATGGCCTGTAGGTCTATACACTGTTTTTTTAATTTTAATTTAGGGAGGTTAGTTTTTAAAATTTTATAGAAATTATGGGGCACTATGTTCAAGCTTGCGCCTGTATCAATTAGAAAATGGGGTGACAGTTCAGGGGTTAGGAACAATTTCATCGTCAATTGGCTGACGAAAAGGGTTTGCTGGTGCCTTCCTACCTGATTGACGAAAGGCATGGGCGTCTTGGGCGTGTTGTGGAGGTGTGGGACGCCGGGCGTGCTCTTGAGTTGGGGCTGTTTGCACTGCCCGTGCGCTCGCGTGTTGAGTTTGTTTGGAAGGTGCAGTTCACATACTTGTTCTTTTCTGGGCGCTGGTGTATGGATCCGGCAACATGGCGGCGGGGGCTCCGTCCATCTCGCGGTCGGTCGCTTTGAGGAGTCGGTGGGCGGCGTATGTCACGTCGGCGGAGGCCCGGTACGTCTCCGCGCGTTGGGTCAACTTTACTTCCGTGAGGGCAGCCGTCAACTGGAGCAAAATCTCCGCTAGGGTGCGTCGTGCGATCTCCTTTCTCTTCCTTATCCCGCTGCCGCTCCGTTTCGTTTCTTGGTCTCGTTCGTTTTCCATTATATCCTGTCGACTCGCTATAATAATCGGGAGAAGTTTTGGGTGATGGTTTGAGTGATTGTTTTGGATGGTTGTTTGTTTGCGAGTAGTAGTAGTAAGACCCTGTTGACTTACTTGGTGGTTGATGTGGGCGCAGTCGTTTTGGCTGAAATGGTAAAGTTTTCTCACAGGGGAAAATAACGAAACAGGCCACAGGATTAGATTGAGAAATAGGCCAGCGATCAAGGGAGAGAGGGGTTAGACTATTGACGTATTTGACTAATGTCTAAACTGTTCACATATTGAAGATTGGACTTATCTGGGTGCTGAGAAAGTGGTGGCGAGCTCCAACTGTTCCTTGGCAGGTCCAGCTCCTTACTGACTATCTTGATTCCGAGATTTAACTCGTTAACTCTCCAGTGCTCTCATTGGATGACTCTCGTCTCGTGGCGGTCTCTGATTGGATCTTAGCTAGTCCTACTGGACTCTGATTGGATCTTAGCTAGTCCTTTGTCTTTGTCATGTGTTAACATGCTCCCGGAAGAAGGTTTTTGAACTCAGTTTTATTAGTTCCTGGGTAATAACTTTTGCTTCCTGGATAATGAAAACCTGTTAATGATTGTTTCTTCTCTGATGGCTTTTCTTCCAGATTCGCTAGGCCTAACCTTTATTAAAATCTTTAGATCATACATTGCATATATATTGTGGTGGGGTTACATCTAGTTATATACAAATTATGACATATATATATATCTTATATTAAAAAGTTCTTGTGCCTCTTAAGTGGGTGTATACATGATCAATAAACATATATGTTGTGTATGTAAATTGTTGAATATCTGTATGTATTTTGCATGCTTTTTTATTATTAATATGTAAATATATATTTGTATATATAGGACATTAACGGTGCAATTAAAGAGAAATTGACCTGTAAATATAGGCTGCGTGTCGTGACTAATACTGGGAGGCGACACAACAACTGGCGACGAGTGTGTGGGAACCGGTTCAAGTGCTCTTTCACAGGTGGAGGAAAACAGAAATATAAAGCGAACGAGAAGCCAACAGTATGTCTGGGTGTCCAATGATTGTACCGTTCTGTTTCTTCAGGCCAGGGGAAGAATCCTTTGAGATTTTCGTTCGGAGGTTTGAAGCAGCTTTTGAGGCAAATGCATTGGAAGATGGAAAAAGAATGCCCATCTTTGTTTCTCTACTGGATTCGGTATTTGGTAGAGATTTGGTATTGCCGGGTACATCAAGAGATTTTATACTGCCTGGCACTTCTCGAGATCACCCTAGGCTTGGAGGACAGGAGAAGACAATGGAAGAAGCCCCGGAGGTGGACGAAGAATTGAAAGGAGCGGAGTCTTCAGCACAAGAGGACACTCCAGAACCAGAACCGGGCCCTGCTGCTGCGGCTGTCCCTGTCCCTGTGCGCAGTCCAAGACCGCAGCGATCCAGAAGACCGCCAGACCGGCTGCACTACTATTAAGAGGGGAGATGTGATGTGTATGTAAATTGTTAAATATCTGTATGTATTTTGCATGTTTTTTTTTATTATTAATATGTAAATATATATTTGTATATATAGGACATTAACGGTGCAATTAAAGAGAAATTGACCAGTAAATATAGGCTGCGTGTCGTGACTAATACTGGGAGGCGACACAACAATTAATTTGAGCGCGATACGTATTCTCTTTATTGTGTATTTACATATTACTATATATATATTTGCATATTACTAACTTAATCTGTAATATATATGTACTATGTATCATTTTTATTGTTTACTGTTTAACTTCACCCACCCCAGTGTATATAGATAAACTTAATACTAAAATTATATGTAGACCATTTTCCTAAAGACACGCCAACAGATGATTATGGCAAATGTTTTCAATTCTTATTATGTTTACGGTGAAGGGTCTGACACTTTCTTGGACAATATAATAATGTAGAGGTGTAAATATTTCCAGAAATACGGGTCATGAATTGCATTCTTTGTAAAAGGATGAGTTCCTCCTTCCCTTTTTTATAAAAGAAAATAAAATAAATCCCCTATACCTACAATAGAGAGATTGCATCATTTAATCCGCAAAACTTAGAATTCGGTCAGCTCGAAGACCCGGGTGTTTGCAAACTGCGCGAAAAGCCCTAGCGGAAAAATAAGCATATACTATTGTGTAAATATTATCTATGAAAATAAAGGTCCCGTCAAAATAGAGGTCAAAACTAGACGTCATCTATTGACCGTCGCCGCAAACTAGCGGCCTCGGATCGGTGAAAAAGCCACAACACCAGCTTTGGCAAACTGAGAAGCGCCCACCTGGAGACTTTGGTTCAGGCTTAATGGCCCTTGTCAGTCCGGGGCGAAATTCATTTCGTGAGATTCACAAGGGATCAAATGAAATCTTCACATCTTCTGTGATGTTTAGCTGGCAAAGTGACGTCTATTTTATCGGGAGAGGTGAACTTTATTTTTATAGATCATTATCTACGGCAAAATTTCCATCTTTGTTAATATTAATATCATTTCCAACCTTAGCTATGTATTGTAGACATATTTGGTGCCCTCTTAAGAGGATGCTCTCTCACGAAAATAAACATTTATTCAAATCTATATATACTCACGCAAATGAAACAATGATGGCTGAAGAAGGAATAGAATTTTCGGGAAGACTTTTCAAACGGTTGTAACCAAGATCAAGATATTTGATGTCGAGCATAAGAAATGCGTTGTCCTCGATTTCATCAATTTGATTATGGTTCAAGCTCAAGAGCTCGATAGTGTGAGGAAGTATGTCCATCTGTTCTTTGGAAACATGCACCATGTCACCGCTCACAATCTCTAAGGATTTAAGCTTCTTGAGGTGGGAAAAAACTGACAAATCCCAAGATCTAGCGAAAGGATTGTTGGTAATTCTGAAAGTATCCAAAGAATCTTCAACACCCTGAAAGAAATTATCATCTGGAGTTTTCAATGAAAGGATTTTGGTGTAAATAAATTTCATTACTTTGAGAGGGAATTTCTTGAAGAGTCCTCCTTTTAAGAAAGGTATAGAGGTTGCGTTGACATGCAGCACGCGAAGTCTAGTAGCGGTAGAACTCAGCACATCTAGACTGGTCTGTAGATCTTCCACGCTCTCTAGGGCCTCGCAGAAGAGCAGAGGGTAGTAGTTCTGGTTCTCGGGGTCATCATAGCAGAAACATCTGGTCAGTTCAGAGTCCATCACATACTTACAGCTCTGTCGCATTCCATAGACCCCAGATATAAGGACGACAGCAATGAAGCAAAATGTCGTCTTCATCTTGGTTCTGAAACAGTTTACACACATCATTTATATAATACTAGACGAATGGCCCGGGCAACGCCCGGGTTTTACCCGAGTGCGAATATATTTTAAAAACGTTGTCTTGGGTGGTCGCTATAGACAGGGTGGTCTGTATAGACAGGTGTATGTATCACACAGCTGATAACAGGGTTGTCTAGAGTGGCCGCTATAGACAGGGTGGTCTGTATAGACAGGTGTATGTATCACACTGCTGATAACAGGGTTGCCTAAAGTGCCCTCTATAGACAGGGTGGTCTGTATAGACAGGTGAATGTAACACACTGATGATAACAGGGTTGCCTAAGGTGACCGCTATAGACAGGGTGGACTGTATAGACAGGTGGATGTATCACACAGCTGATAACAGGGTTATCTAGAATGGCCGCTATATACAGGGTGGTCTGTAAAGACAGGTGGATGTATCACACAGCTGATAGCAGGGTTGTCTAGAGTGGTCGCTATAGGCAGGGTGGTCAGTGGTCGCTATAGACAGGGTGGTCTGTATAGACAGGTGGATGTAACACACTGCTGATAACAGGGTTGTCTAGAATGGCCGCTATAGACAGGTGTATGTATCACACAACTGATAACAGGGTTGTCTAGAGGGGGGCAGGGAGGACACGTGTTCGCCGGCAGCCAATGGGCGCGCATTCTATCCGTGAGCTTCAGACAGAATAAGGCAATTATATATATAGATAATCTTTCTCGCAGTGTCACATATGAAGATCACGTTGAAATATAGAATGAATTCTCAATTTCAGTCGACAAAGTGGCATATATCCGAGAACTCTCACATCATTTGCCTAAAAGGTCCGGTCTTAGGTCGTGGAACTCTTCCAGTTTGCATAAATAATTGTGCAAACCATCCTATGGATGTTTTATAATTTTGTAAAGTTCTCTCGGTGTGATTCATATCCCTCATTTAAGTTATTATTTATATATAGTAGAAAACACTCATAAGAAACGCATAAAGAGAATGATTCTTCTTATGTCTTTCTGGAGGTAGACTCTCATGTGGGAGGTTGGGTTTGTTCAGTTCAAGTCATTTTTGAATTTACATTGATGATGGCCACCATATAAGTATCTGATAGGAAGTTTTCGACATGATTATTATAAATGTTTTAAACAAAGAAGATGTCATTAAATATATGCAATAAGTCTAGGTTAGGGGTCGGCAACCTTTAGAGTCGGAAGAGTCAAAAATTACATTTTACGAAATTTCAAAGTTTTTAAAAAGCCACAAATTTTTCCGATAATCTTCTTATATAATTGCCTTATTCTGTCTGTCTGAAGTTCACTGTCTGAAGTTCACGGATAGAATGCGCGCCCATTGGCTGCCGGCGAACACGTGGCCTCCCTGCCCCCCTCTAGACAACCCTGTTATCAGCTGTGTGATACATACACCTGTCTATAGCGGCCATTCTAGACAACCCAGGTTATCAGCAGTGTGTTACATCCACCTGTCTATACAGACCACCCTGTCTATAGCGGCCACTCTAGACACCCCTGTTATCAGCAGTGTGCTACATCCACCTGTCTATACAGACCACCCTGTCTATAGCGGTCACTTTAGGCAACCCTGTTATCAGCAGTGTGATACATACACCTGTCTATACAGACCACCCTGTCTATAGCGACCACTCTAGACAACCCTGTTATCAGCAGTGTGTTACATTCACCTGTCTATACAGACCACCCTGTATATAGCGGCCATTCTAGATAACCCTGTTATCAGCTGTGTGATACATACACCTGTCTATAGCGGCCACTCTAGACAACCCTGTTATCAGCTGTGTGATACATCCACCTGTCTATACAGACCACCCTGTCTATAGCGGTCACTTTAGGCAACCTTGTTATCATCAGTGTGCTACATCCACCTGTCTATACAGACCACCCTGTCTATAGCGGTCACTTTAGGCAACCCTGTTATCAGCAGTGTGATACATACACCTGTCTATACAGACCACCCTGTCTATAGCGACCACTCTAGACAACCCTTTTATCAGCTGTGTGATACATCCACCTGTCTATACAGACCACCCTGTCTATAGCGGCCACTCTAGTCAACCCTGTTATCAGCTGTGTGATACATCCACCTGTCTATACAGACCACCCTGTCTATAGCGGCCACTTTAGGCAACCCTAGGAAGCAAGATGTATACAAGGTCAAGGGATGGGAATCGAACCCACGACCTTCCGCTTACCGGGCAGATGCCATGACCACTAGGCTATAGGCTCATTATTTCTTTATACCGTTATTATACCGTTATATTATATATAGTTAAAACATTTTAAAAACACACAGTTTGGAACGGGACGTTTCACAAGAGTGACATCCATGGCGCCAATTTATAAATGTAACGAATAGTATTTGAATTAAAACGTTTTTAAAATATATTCGCACTCGGGTAAAACCCGGGCATTGCCCGGGCCATTCGTCTAGTAAATAATACTCGCATAAATAAATACAGGGTGGCCCGTAAGTCCCGATACCATTTTAAAATTTGTAACTAATAAATTATTTATAATATTTGTCTAATATTTTCTAATGGCTTCTCTTGATTTATCAAGAAAATGGGTTGGCCTAATATCAAGGAACAGCTTAAATCAATGTTTAGTTGATTTCTGTTCCACTAGATGGCGCTCTGCCATCTAAAAAGCACATGTGCTACTGATCAGGATATGCTTTTTTGTCTTTAATATCAACACCTGACCTTTTTATTTGTTTTGTTTTCTATTGTTTTTTCATGTGTTAAGCGCATTTACGCAAGTTTGGCCTTATATACCCATTTATTGGTTTCTCAAGACGCCTCTGGGACCAAAAATACTTCTGGTCGCAGTGGTACAGCCTGCTTCACGCTGACAAGCGCCAACAGCGCGTAACGTGTTCGAGGATGGCTTTTCTTGATTTATCAAGAAAATGGGTTGGCCAAATATCCGAGAACAGCTTAAATCAATGTTTAGTTGATTTCTCTTCCAATACAAGGCGCTCTGCCATCTAAAAAGCACATGTGCTCCTGGTCAGGATAGGTCTTCTTTGTTTTTAATATCAACACCTGACCTTTTTATTATTTTTTTATTGTTTTTTCAGTATATAATATATGTAAATAAATAGTGTTCTATATAGAATTCGATAAAAATAAATCACATTAAAATTAATTGTCTTCCATTTTCCTAGTATATATACATATGGATTTAAATTTCAAAGTTCACCTATTAAAGTTAGAAAATTATTTTCAATAACTTATTTCTATATATAAATACTTATTTCAATCTATATGTATAGGTGATCCTGATATTCATTTCATGAATTGAAATATACACCAAATGTTCGCTATACATTATAATATATTAGATAATAAAAGGCATATATTGGATTTAATAAAATATTTATTTTGCCAATATTTCGGCTGGCTGAACGCCGACCTTTATCGAGGCATTACATTTTTGTATACACAAACTCAGCGCCGCATAGTGTCATAATATCACAGTTGAAATCAATTAAAAATACAGAGTAGGTGTGAGAAATTTGTGCATGAAAAAAGTATTATAAAAATGTAATCAAAAATGTAAAATATCTTAAAATATTAAAGAAAAAAATGAGTTCTATCTTATATTAAAAGATTTGTAATAAGTACATAAAAATAATTTATTAATAACACATTAAGAGATAAATGTAAAAATATATGTATCTATTAAAACATTTGAAAATAAATTTAAAATGATTTAAACAATAAACTGTAAGAACCTTTTTAAAAAGTTTAACAAAAAAATGTGGGTATTTAAAAATTCATTTAAATATTTATGGAGATCGATTATAATATATAGATGTATTTTCCAAAAGCAAATGAAATTTTTACAAAGAAAGCCGCCTATAAAATCAATCATGTGGATCAACCTAAATTGAGGAGCTTAAGAGAGGTTTAGGTTCTTTGACAGAATGTAAAATTAAACAAAAAAGTTTAAAATTCGGTATTGTATCCAGTGATAAGTTATCAGTTAAAGTATTAGTCAATAAATTAATTTTATTTTTTACAATCCCTATTTAATGGTGAAGAGGGAAGCTACTTACTATTCAAAGTGTCAATAGATTGGGACTAAGAAAATATTCACGGTTAATAATGCGATAGACGCTTACGGAAGAAGGCGAGGAGAGGCACATAATATATTTGTTTATTACAAAACTTTAGAACAAATCTTTCTTCAATGTTTAAGAGAGGTAAAGAGCGACCTACCTCTTTGGTCTCTATCTTCCAAGATAACAAGAGACTGAGAAATAATCCAGATGTCTAGTTAGATAACAAAATTAAATACCACCGTCGAAAAGCCAAGTTTTATATATATATTCCTCTTCGAAAAAAAGACACACTTATATATCTTTTTGTGTAATTAAGCGGTGTATGCAACCTTTGTGCATGTATGACGCTGTCATGGTAGATAAAAATCCAATAATATGAATTTATACAGTCTTCACAGGGACAATCGACAAGACCCGAAAATTGGTTGTCTTCTTTTTATAAACACTATTAACGATAGAACGATTGAAAACTCTAAAGTTCTCATTTTGTCTGCTCGTATACATATGTATCAAATTTCGGGAGAATATTCTTGCCCCCATAGGTGCACCTCTCCCTATAAAATGGATTAAAACCCTGCATTTCTTTGTCTTTTCTTTGTAAAGCTGGCAGACTGGGGTAGATGAATTGTGCCACAATTTCGCTTTGTTGGTGGTACATGTCCCTTATGTCCATAGTTTGCTTGAAAACCATTTCTAAGATTCGACCCTCCATTGAAATATATATAATCAGATGTGTCCAATATAATATTAGAGCTCGGGGGTCGGTGGAAGGATGGTCTAAACCGTTGGTTTTCGACCGCTACGACCCGGGATCGAATCCCGCATTGGACACTTATTTATGATTGATTAAAAAGAATGCTCCAATGGCTCCCGATTCTTGCCAAAACCCAACCCCAAGAGCGAGTGCAAGTAACCAAACGGGGCTCTGGCACATTTGTAAGTGCAAAGTCGAACTGCTTCTCACATTTGTAGACATGTGGTGCACCTACATTAAGAGCAGGCGCCTACTTCTACCCACCATGATTATCATGGTCTGTACCACGAGTACTATGGATAAGCAAAAATAAATGTATTAGAGCTCTAAAAGCGGTCTGGTAGATTAAATTGGCGGTACCGCTGGGAGGGCTCACCAATGATGAGCCAACCCCTCTCAAGTATTTTTCATCGCAGTAAGGACAGTAGAAGTTGGTTTTATATTTAAAAGAAGCATTTGTGCTTAAATGCTTCCATTTCTTACATATCCCAAATACACATGGTGCAGGCTATGATAATCATGGTGGGTAGTTGAGTGACTGCTTTTACTCTAAGTGGACCATATGTCTAAACATAGTTCGACTTTTGCACTTACAATTATGTCAGAGCCCCATACTAGAGAGCCCATTGGTGAGGTTGGATTTCTGAAAGAATAGGGATCTCTATTGAAGCATTTTTCTTCTGAAAAAAAGTGCTTAATTCGAGATTCGATCCCGGGCCGTGGTTATTGAAAATCGATTATATTGAACACGTCTTCATCAATCGCTCCAGCCTTGGTAAATTCGACCAAAGCCAACAACATAGAGGTCGTGGACTGGAATCAACAGCGCCCATATGGCCCTGCTCTATCCCGAGAAGAGATCAGCAGTGGCAAAGGCCAACATCTACAAGTACGGTCTCAGTCTTGAGTTAGGCAATGCCAGGTAACACATCGACCTTTCTGTGTTCCCATTCTGTGGTAAATAACTCAGATTCGACCCCAGATTAGGTACATGTAAAACATCCCTAATCAGTACATTCAAAAAATCCTGGCCTGTACTAGTAGTCACTCTGATATTACCTTTAGCAGTAGAGTGAGTAATTTTATCATTTTCTGCCAAGTCTATTTCACTTTCATATGGCACTACATCTTCCATCCAATCGAGGTGTGGTGATAAGTGTGTTGTGCATCCAGAATCAATACACCATGATCGTATCTCACCATTACTATCTATAAATACATCGCTTCCTTCATCTATATAGTTATTGAATGCTAGTTCCTTAGGTGTGCTTGATATTTGGCTTGTACGATTTCTAAAATTGCTTTTATGATGATTCGTACTTGATTTTTCATTTCTATTTCTTTGTTGTTCTTGAGATCGCTTATTTCTAAACCAACAATCTTTGGCCACATGTCCCTTTTTGCCACAAATAAAGCATTATTTCTCCCTGTCTGGATTATAACCCCTTCTATCTCTACTTCTGTAGGCCTGCTCTTGTTCCTTCGTGTGAATTTCATTCATTTTATAATTTAGTCTGTTTTCTTACTCCTTGAGAGACTGTTGTATTTCTTCGAGGGTTATATCTCGTCGGGATCTAAGTACAATTGCTATTTTCTCTAATTTTGGATGGATGCCTCGAACAATATGGTAGGTTTGCTCTCTTTGGGATATTTGGGGTCCGAGCGATGAGCTCTTTGCTCCAATATTTTTGGCCCTAGTTAAATATTGATCTACCGAATCACTTTGATTCATTTTAATATTTTTTAGTTCGAGTCCTACATCTATAATTTTATCTTCGAGATTTCCCATATAGATCCTTTTTAGGTCATCCCATACCTTTTTTGCCTTAGTTACATCTAAAAACATTCCAGCTTGTTAGAGTCTGAGAGTGTCTTTATAATTATACCAAAGGCTTCATCAATTTTTTCGTTATATGTACCCATATAAATCTTTATCTTTAATATCAGGCTCAGGATCGGAAATCACACATTTAAATAACTTCTTTGCACGTAGAAGTGTCCCGACCTATAATGCCCATATTGGGTAATTTGTACCCCATTTAATGGTTCTATTCTAGCCACTGGCAATGTGAAATAATCTTCCTTTTTTTTGTTGGATCCTACCATTTGTTGGATCGTTTTTGAAGACAACTCTCAGTTTATTAAATTAATTTTATATATTTAATATTCAAATATATTAAATTAATTTTTATTCGTTTTTTGCGTATTTCCTAACTTTTCCCGTTTAAGGTTTTCAAAATTATGAGTTACAAATTTGAAATATTTCTAATTAACCAAGGTTAGTTGGAAAATTTCTTTTGAGCATCAACCAATATTAGCATATTATATAGAATCAAAGACTGTTGAGTCCTTCACCAACATTGGTTCTCCAGAAATTTCTGTCTTAGGATTTGGCGTCAGGTTCTTCGCATGATCTGAGTTTATCAGCTTTTTTAATGGTTATCATGAAAGTATAAACCGATTTGTTTTCTCCAATGTCAGTTGTATCGATAAGAGAGCGTATATTATTCCAACATTTCAAAATTGATACAAAAAGAGAGTGTTTAATGAAGAATGGAACATTTATTCTTCAGTCATAGGTACAGAGATCTCTCATATCTTCCTTGAGCTCCATGATAGTGTAGTTCCTCATCTGGTCCATACACCGGCCACTGATATCGGGCTTGTGCTTCCAGGAGAAGATCCATCTGAAGTTGCAGCATTCCAGCTGATTTTCTGCAGCAAATAGCCAATCCAGTTGGTAATCTAGAAGATGATATATTATCACCAATAGGAATATATATATGGTGACATCCAACATTTCTCGGCCTTTTGTGCAATCCCAATCACGCCTGAACCCACTCTAAACATTGTGGCCACCACGACTGCAACCAACATGCCACACTACATTCATCCAACAGGATAAAACAAACACATTACTACATATATATATGATAAAACAATAGAAAAATAAAAAAGTGGCTCAGGTGTTGATATATCCTGAGTTATATAATCGCCTGAAGCAAATTCATAAAAAGCACGAAATCTTACGGCTAAAGCTTTATTTTTATTATCTTGCCGAGCTTTCGAGCATTACTGCCCTTCCACAGGAGAAAATTAGAAATCGTATGAGAAGATTAATTGTTTATATACATATCTGCATATTTACACATATATAAGACATTTTCATTTAAAGGAAAAAAGAACGACAGAAATATATAATTATAAGAGTATATATGAAAAATTATATATAGTAGAAAATGAACTATGGAGAAAATTGTACAACTTATATACAAGCATTCAAGAACAAATAATTATTTTCTTGAATAACAATAATTAGTATGAAAGAATGTGCCAGTAATATACAGGTTTATACATAGATAAATCAAAGGGTAGAGGGAACATCATTGTTTATAAATCCAACGCGATTACTGAAATTCCAGTGAGTGGAAAATGTGAAGACCATTTTACATTTTGGCTCAGCTAATTGACCACATCTTTAAGGATTTTTAAATATGTGAAGTTTCATTCCATCACACACACGCCTTATATGAATATATATATGTCATATTATAGGTTTTTCATATTCTAAATTGCCAGCCAAATGTGTATTTGATCGGGTATCCGATAAAATTCTAAACGATTATGGAAACAGAAAGAAGAACAGACATTCTATCTATACATTCTACTTGGAGTTCTGTAGTTGACATTTATGACATCTTTCAACAAATTCTTCCTTTAGGTCGAGAGAGAGACGCAATACTTCTGTTTTATCCTAATGTAATCGAAAAAGAGAGAATATCGGGGTAGTTTGGATGGAAGAGTTTTGACCAGGCCGGGACGAAGTGTCGTAAGCCAAAGTTAGCAGCATCCATACATATCCCCGGTCCTCCTCTCCAAGATTGTGAGGTTCTCCGTCAGAAATTCTTACTTCTTGGTGTATCTCCTTCAATCCACTACATAACTGCTTATCTCATTATCTCTCAACTCACCCAAATTTCATCACATGCATGCATTAACAAATCTTTAGAGAGGATTTACATAATCTCTCGATATGTTATATAATTATTCAATATATTTTTATCAGGAGAATGCCCTAACACATATTAGACATAATTTTTTTTATCTTTAAATATAAAATTTCTTCATATTAAAATGTATTAATGCTCTATTTGTAAATAGGATCACAGTTTTCAAATATTTTCAAAAATAGAATGATGTTGTCTATTTCACATTTAAAGTCCGCTAAAGCTCACCCCTCAAGACGAGGCTGAAGCTGGCGTCAGTAAAGAGACCCGATGGCATGAGGAAGGTCCGTGAATCCAAGGTTCTAATGAGGTTGTTGGTGAGAACTAGGACCTTCAGGTTGGGCAGGTAGCTCATGAAGGCTGGAGGGATGGCTGTGATCCGGTTGTCACTAGATCAACACAATGGTATTTTTTTTAAGTTCCAGACACAACTACATTTATTCATATACTGACATGCAAAGGTTAAGGAACATAGTTATTTTATTGATTTATTGATATCTATAGATATATTCCTTATTTTTATGTTTTTTAAATGTTTCATTTATACATTAGACCTAGCATCCCTAGAAAAATCTTCCAAGAAATAAACCTGCTTGATGCCAAGCCATGAATTGATCCTCAACTTACACTGTAAATTAAACAAAGAAAGACTTAGATCTGAAGGAAAAACCGGGTAGTGTGGCGACTTACGTATGCTCCAGGACACTGGGTTAACCAAATTAATAATAAAATAAATTTTATTAAGTGTAGTAATATCAAGTGTTGTATTTTATTTCTTGGGTTTATATATTAATAGATCAATATAAAAATTATATGCATATTATCTTTAATAATATTTCAGTTATTTATAAAATATATCAAAACTTTATACATTGAGTGTTAGCCTTTACACACTATGGTGTATATGAAATAATAGAAATATCCTGAGCGCTTAAATGAGCAGATGAGTATAAATATATAAAATTTCAGCCTTTATTTTGACGGGAGAGGCGACAATTAATTTTATTGATCAATTCCCTCCAGGGAAGATTTCCATCTATATATACCAAAGGAGACATCTCTACCTATAATAATACATTAAAAACAATGCATTTTGTTTACCATCCGAGTAAAAAACCTAATGGTGGTGATAAAGAATGTACTCCAAAATACCAGTTTTATCAAATTCAGACAAAAGCCAACCCGTATATCATTGCATCGAGCTATGGTCCTCATCATTATAGAAGCAGTTTCAATTTCATAACATCCTACTAGAAAAGTTACGAAATAGGTCCCATATACAATTTTTCCCCTTTTAGTTCACGAACATCATCCTCCCGCAATCTTATATTCTGGTCTGAATTCGACCCTAGAACTTCACCAGAGCTTTTTCAGATTTTATCACTCCACTCTTTGGATACTATGAAATTGAAGCCGCTCCTCTGTACTGATAAGAACATAGCCCAAACCCATAGTAATGCAGGGTTGGCTTTTGTCTGAATTTACCAAATTTGATGTCGTGGCACAATCCTTGTTACCACCTGTGCTTTATACGGTGGCATTAATTAGTAAAAGGCATTTTAAAATTAATTTTTAATGTAAGAGGTGCCCTTTTGTGGTGCATTTATTATTCGATATGAAGGATGTATTTTTCTAATCTATGTGTACTTTTATTAACATATATATGTCATAATTTGTACATAACTGGATGTAACCCCACCACAATATGTATGCAATGTATGATCTAAAGATTTTAATAAAAACAAGGCTTAGCGAATCTGGGAGAAAGGCCTTCAGAGAGGAAACGGTCATTAGCAGGTTTTATTATCCAGGAACTCATAAAAACTGAGTTCAAGAACCTTCCCTTCCGGGAGCATGTTAAAACAAGACAAAGACAAAGGATTAGCAAAGATCCAATCAGAGTCCAACAGGATTAGCTAAGAACCAATGAGAAACGGCCACGAGTCGACATTCATCCAATGAGAGCCCTGAGAAGTTAACGAGTTAAATCTCGGACTGAGTTTAGTTAGTAGGGACCTGGACAGCATCGAGAGCAGTTAGCAGCTGGACCTGCCAGAGTCAGGACCTCGCCACCATTCTTCTCAGCACTCAGATAAGTCCAATGTCCAATATGTGAATCGCCTAACCGCATTAGTCAAGAAACGCCAATAGCCTAAACCCCTTTCTCCCTTGATCGCTGGCCTATTTCAATCCAATCCTGTGTCCTCGTTATTTTCCCCTGTGTGAATACCTTACTATTTCAGCAAACACGACTGCGCCCACAACAATCATCAATCAATCAATCAAACAACTCAATCAACCATCACCAAGAAGTATCGTAATATTACAGTGAGTCGACAGGATATAATGGAAAACGAACGAGACCAAGTAGCGAAACAGGGCGGCGGCGTGAAAAGGGAGAGAAAGTAGATTGCGCGACACACCCTAGAGGCGGTTTTACTGCAGTTGACTGCCGCCCTCCAGGAAGTGAAGTTGACCCGACGCGAGGGGACGTACCGGGGCCCCGCCGACGGGACATACGCCGCCCACCAACTCCTCCGAGCGACCGCCCGGGAGACGGACGGAGCTACCGCCGACATGTTGCCGGACGACCTGACGCGCCACCCCGAGGAGCCATCACCCACCATGCCGGATCCGTACACCAGCACCCAGAAAAGAACAAGTAGGTGGACTGCCCCATCCCAACAAACTCAACACGCGAGCGCACGGGCAGTGCAAACAGCCCCAACTCAATACGCGAACGCGCGGGCAGTGCAAACAGCCCCAACTCAGCAGCACGCCCGGCGTCCCACACCTCCACAACACGCCAAAGACGTACAAGCCACCCAAGCCTTTCGTCACTAAGGTAGGAAGGCATCAACCCTTTGTCGTCAACCAGTTGACGATGAAACTGTCCCTAACCCCTGAACTGTCACCCCCATTTTTAATTGATACAGGCGCAAGTTTGAACATAGTGCCCTATAATCTCTATAGAGTATTAAAAACCAACCTCCCTAATTTAAAATGAAAGAAACAGTCCATAGACCTACAGGCCATAAACGGTCTTGTGCCGACAATAGGTAAAATGGTCCTCCCCCTGACAATAGGTAAACTAACTAAAAAAGAGAATTTCCATGTGGTGGAAGCACCTCTGCCATTTGGAATTCTCGGCATAAATACCCTCCCTAATTTTAAAATAGCAATAGACTTCAACCAAGGCACTATGTTCCAGCTTGGCGCTCCATTGTCTACCCCTACCTATAATTTCAACCATGTACCCAATGAATGCACGTATTGGGAGTGCCAAGCGATGTCACAAAGGACTCACCATGCACACAAACCTTCCGCACATGGCACCCAATGCGCGCATCCATTGGTCAAAACCCAATCACCCACATGCCAATCTCGTCACGCGCCAGCACAACACAAATATTTCACTACGGCCAATTGCCGTTATTATATGCCCTCAATACACAAGGCCACAACGGCTCCAACTCACCACGACAATGCACAAAAAGTGTCCCTCCAACAGGGCAACTCTCACACTAAACACACGCGTGACCACACGTCACCACACAACCGTCACGCACGTGTACATCGCAACAAGCGCGACACTCGCACCAAAAGGCGACAACAACGACATCACACAAATAGATGCACAGCCACTACCAATACAACCACACCATCTACACGAAACATAGAAACAATCCACGCCATCCAACAACCACACAATTGCAAAACATTGCGATCTTTCTTAAGCGCTGTGAACGCTTATAAAAAGTTCATTCCGGACTACGCCCGCTTGCGGACGCCACTTGTCAACCTTCTAAAAAGGGATGTCATGTGGGTCTGGGATGACGAATGCCAGAAAGCGTTCACTAGCCTGAAAGAAAGCCTTACAACACACTCCACGTTACACCTTTACCAGGAAGTTCTGCCATGCCAGGTGTACTGTAACGCCTCAACATTCGGCATCGCAGGCGTCCTCAAACAGGTCTACCCTGATGGGATGACATACACAGTCCAAAATTTCAGCCGCTCTCTGCGTGCACACGAACGAAATTATTCCAGCTCTGAACTACAATGCTTAGCAATCGTTGAGAGTGTGGATAAGTTCCGCGTCTGTTTGATGGACAGAAAATTTACTATATTTTCTGACCATCCCGCATTGCAGTGGCTGAAAAAGATCAAAAACCCGTCAGGCAGATTATTTCGATGGAGATTAAGGCTATCGAGATACGAATATGAGGTCCGTTACATAAATGGAGTACAACAATATGAAACGGACGTTGTAACTCGCAACCCGTTCTGTGGCTTCTTAGACGCCTCCCTCATTAAGAGCCATCAGCCTTCCCCATCGGGAAATTCTAGCTTGACCATTGATCACAATGGACTGCATACCGTTTCCCGAAAAGGTGAAACTAAAATTATAGTTCCAACCACACTCACCAACAAACTACTACAAACAGTCCACACACAGCACAACCATCCAAACATCTCAAAGATGACGAGACTCATCTCTGCTCAATATTATTGGCAGAACATGACACAAGACATTGCACAACAGGTAAAAACCTGTCCCACCTGCCAATTTACAAAAAGTATCGATGAATCCAACCAACCTCTCCAAAAAGACACCGATACAGTCCACATAAACAAACTAAATCCCTACACAAAAAACACCACACACACAATACCAAAAATACACGATATACGTCAGAAGAACAATTTCACGTTTTCACTTAAAACACCTACACCCGACATTTCTTCAACAGAACCATTGACAGACAAACTGGTGAACAGCGAACTTGACAATCATTTAGATCCTACCATATTTCCCAAAAACCGATTTACACAACTCACCCAGGGTCACAAGGAACGCGACATAGCCCATCCCCAAACACATCCCATTCCAAGTTCACCACAACCCGTAGAATTACAACCCGATATTCAAAAGCCCCAATTCATGGCGAAAACATGGGAGAAAGTGTGCCAATATCCCATATTTCATCTAATATGTGTTATCTGTCTTCTGATTATGCCCTATAAACTCGCTCCATTTATATTAATAGTTTACATGGTAATATATGCCCTACGGTCCCAACGGCTGTACCAGCTACAGGAAGCAGTCTTCCATATAGGAAGTTCCGTCTTAAAAGCCATCTTCCATAAAGGCAATGCAATCTTAGAATTTCTAAATCTTATGTGGGAGATACTGGAAAAAAACTTAGAGCAATTCAAAAGACCTCAGCCGATGTAAGTAAAAAACTTTCCAGAAAACCATTAGGGCACACCAAGACGACGTGCAGAAATTATTTAGGAGGACAGGAAGTGTCAATTACACAAGAGGGGGTGGACAAATTTAGAAATCTTCCCCAAAGGGCTCCTCGCGCCGTCCCCGACAGATAAAAATGAGGTCACCGTGTTCCCCACGTCCGCCATTTTTAACGATCTTGGATTCCCAGTTACAACGAGCTTACATATCGACTTTTACAAAAACACAATTTAATTATATTAATATCATTATATTAATACATTTCCAGACATCCCAATGAATTTCAATATTTCTATTTTTATATTTCTTTGCTTCTTCCAAAAACTTTTACATTTTTCCACATTAGGTACAAATCCAACTTACACCCAGACACAACAGACCTTAGACTTTTAACAACACATAAAACTCATTTTTACATTTCTCACAAAAACTTAATACATTTCCAGACATCCCCAATGAATTGCCGACCAAATTTGATGTTTAATAACATTTTTAAAACAATATCAAATGGCAACACATAAAAAACTCACGACCAATGCACAACACGCAGATCTCAAAGTTAAATATGAACAAAAGCACGAACATTACCACTTAAAGGATAGGAAAAATTAGGTAGCAAAGCTTTCGAGCTTACGTTTCTTCCGAAAGGAATAAACAACCACTTTAGAAGGGTCGAGGACTTTCCTCGAACCCTTTATTCAAAGATCCGACTCCGGTTACGACCTCCCGATAAAAAAGTGGATATCGGGTGAGCATATCTTAAGTGCCCTAGGGAATTGCATAAAAATCCCTAGAACGCATTAAGGCTCGGGACATATTAATAAGATATACTCGGCCTTGAGATCTCGAAAACAACAAAAACCACAAAAACAACATACACACATAAGGTTAATTAGATTCCTATGTCTCCTGTATACATAATATAAAAGCACAATTGGGAAGAATCATGTTTTCACCCATGAGTCGCATAGGAAAGACAAAAAAATATACGAGGCAAATAAAGAGAGTTGATTGCGCCGTGTGACCTAGATTTTGGCATGCAATTAGATCACAAAGAGAGTTTGCGAACCTCTCGCTCTATATTTTTCTTATCCCATTCATTTACATTTTTTTTTTAATTTTTAACATCAAAATTCTTAATCAAATATTTACCATTTATATAACAACTTCTTTTATTTTGTTCATAAACCAACCACTAAACAAAATTTTCCCAACGAAAACTCACTGGTTTTCTTTTAAAATTAGATATTTTATCTATATATTTTTTTTAAATTTTGATTTCTCAAAAGCCCTAATAGAAATTCCCTCGATTTTTGTTCCCCATCTCGAGTAGAATTGTTTAGGCACTTTTTTTTATTATGCACCAAGGCATTCACTTTGATTTCTTCCAACTTATTTTAATTTTGATTTCTCAAAAGCCCTAATAGAAATTCCCTCGATTTTTGTTCCCCATCTCGAGTAGAATTGATTAGGCACATTTTCTTTTTTTTTCTCACTATGCACCAAGGCATTCACTTTGATTTCTTCCAGCTTATTGTATTTTTGATTTCTCAAAAGCCCTAATAGAAAATTTCCTTCGATTTTGTTCCCCATCTCGAGTAGAATATTTTTAGGCACCTTTTTCTTTTTTTTCTCACTATGCACCACGGCATTCACTTTGATTTCTCCCAACTTATTTTATTTTTGATTTCTCAAAAGCCCTAATAGAAAATTTCCCTCGATTTTGTTCCCCATCTCGAGTAGAATAGTATTTAGGCACCTTTTACTTTTGTTTTTCCAACAATGTATCATAGCATTCATTTTGTTTTCTTATAAATGAATATTTTGATTTCTCTTACTTATAATCAACCAATATATCACCAACACCATTTCTTTTATCTCTTATGTCACCACCAATGCTTGTATATAGCCTCTCAAAACCATAATTAATTTTCCCACAAAATATTTTTTCCCCTTTACAGAATTCACTCAGGTTACCCCTTCTTGAATTCTTCACGTGTAGGGGGCGCATCTGTCATAATTTGTACATAACTGGATGTAACCCCACCACAATATGTATGCAATGTATGATCTAAAGATTTTAATAAAAACAAGGCTTAGCGAATCTGGGAGAAAGGCCATCAGAGAGGAAACGGTCATTAGCAGGTTTTATTATCCAGGAACTCATAAAAACTGAGTTCAAGAACCTTCCCTTCCGGGAGCATGTTAAAACAAGACAAAGACAAAGGATTAGCAAAGATCCAATCAGAGTCCAACAGGATTAGCTAAGAACCAATGAGAAACGGCCACGAGTCGACAGTCATCCAATGAGAGCCCTGAGAAGTTAACGAGTTAAATCTCGGACTGAGTTTAGTTAGTAGGGACCTGGACAGCATCGAGAGCCGTTAGCAGCTGGACCTGCCAGAGTCAGGACCTCGCCACCATTCTTCTCAGCACTCAGATAAGTCCAATGTCCAATATGTGAATCGCCTAACCGCATTAGTCAAGAAACGCCAATAGCCTAAACCCCTTTCTCCCTTGATCGCTGGCCTATTTCAATCCAATCCTGTGTCCTCGTTATTTTCCCCTGTGTGAATACCTTACTATTTCAGCAAACACGACTGCGCCCACAACAATCATCAATCAATCAATCAAACAACTCAATCAAACATCACCAAGAAGTATCGTAATATTACATATGTATATTCTTTCTGTACTTTTAATATTTGTATAAGCAATATATCATGAATATTATTAAAATATATCTAATCAATATTTTTAAAGTAGTAGATCACTTACTTAAAGACCAAATTGGTGGTAACGTTGGAAAATCCATTCATGGGAAGTTTTTCAATCAAATTTTTTGAAAATGTATACATTTTGACTTTGTTATTGGTGAAAAATCCTTCTTTAATCATTTCAATTTTGTTATCGCTAAAGTCCACGACTAAAGTTGAATCAGCCAGAGAATCTGGTAATTCATCCCAGAGGAAAGATATTTCGCTCTTGTACACACCGATGAATCTGAGATCGTGAAGTGACTTCAGGGCCGTCACGTTCCAGCTCTGTGCGAAGAGACTGTTGTAGACACCAAAATATTTCAGAGAATCCTCCAAACCTTCGAAAATATTTCCTGTGCGAGTATTCAACGTATAAATATTGGTATTATGAAGCATAAGTCTTGATAGAGGAAAGTCTTTAAAAATTCCTGGAGGAAAAGCTGGGAAATAGGAATTTTCTAAAATAAATTGCCCAAGTTGTTGACCTGATTTCTTGGTTTCCCGAAAATTTTCAATCAGTTTACTATCATGGCGAACATTCCAGCAGTTCAAAGAAGGATATTCATCAATGTTGTATATCCCCATTCGAATGGTGTTGTCTCTGCAAGTGCAGTCGGTGAGCTGGTCGTCTTGCAAATTGCTGCAAGGCACGAATCTTCCCTCACCAGCCCCAATGCACGAAATTACCAGAAGAGTCCAAATCCACATCTCCTGCGAACCACAATTTTTATTTCCATTTATAAACAGTTATAATTTTATAGATATGTAAAAAGTTATAAGATAGCATCTTTCCAGTTATAAAACATAAGGGTTAGTAATGATTAGAAGTGTTTATAATGACAAACAAATATCTATCAATTTCGAATTTATATCGAATAAAATATCTATATTCCATTAAGGTACAAATTTCCATGTTAATATTGAATATAGCTCAATCTATTAAAAATGGTAAAGTTAATTACATTTTCAAATTTATATAATTTGAATAATACAACATTTGAAAGAAATATGAAAAAGGTTTTGTAACACACATGACTGTACTCTTTTTATATTTAAAAGAATATCATTATGATACATATTCTGAATTACAATTCTTACGGAATTTAAACGTTTCAATCTCACGGGATATTGTGTTGAAATCGTTATTTTTCTATATACAATTGAATATTTTATTCACAAGGGTAACAGAATATCAAATGCAACCATTTTGATAACCTTTATTTTTGATAATAGAAATATATAACTCCCAAAATGAATGTATAATGATGTCTGAAATAATACAAAATATATATATAATAGTGCTTCTATACATATTCATATTTCAGCTTCTTAGCCATATTAAATTCAGACTGAAAGAGTTTTGTTTTAAGGTGTTCAATTTTAGAGCGAAATACGACAGAGACTGGGAAGTTTATCTATATTTTAGGAATAAACATATCATATAAAAATGAGTTAATTTCGCAACATTTTTTATATAAAGTAATAGAAAAATATGGAATAGAAAATCGTATTATAGAGTTGAATTACATAAATAAAGAAGTTTTAGAAACTTTTGATTAGTTAAAGACTTTCTTAAAATCCTATCATTCGTAATTAGCTAAACTGAAAATTTCGTTAAATAAAGATATAAGCATATAATATTCCAAATAAAGATTAAAAAATAATATCTAAAAATGTATTAACCTACAATAGTTGATAAATATTCGGCCCATACACACACATTCCTTATAAAGATATTAGCCTCCAATAAAGATATTAACTCACAAAATTCTATTGTACACTTGAAACATGGAGAGAACAAAGGTAACCATAGGTAGATATTCACAATTATGAAAGATATATATCGGGACTTTTTATAATTAAAAATAAATATCATAGCTAAACCAAACCCCTATATAAAAATACTAGCCTAATTTTCTAACTGCACACTGTTTATTTTGAACTGAAATAATAATATTCGATGAAAAGATAGAATATTATCTAAAATCTTCAAAATTAAGTAATAAATTCAAAGCAAGGATAAACACAAATATTATCAATAAAGGTAAAAACATAAAATAAGCACCCTTAATGACTTGTACTGCTCTTACAGAAGATATTACGTCCTTAATTAATTTATGAATATGATGTAATAGTAATGGTTTTTTCTAATTTCATAATATATTGTTCCCGATTAAGAGTGGGCATAGATACTTTTCCGCAAAATCTCATTGAATACTTTTCTGTCTTATATAATACTCCTTCTAAATAATAGAGCAAAAAAGCTCATAAGAATAGCGAAAGCGTTCTATCTGATAAATTACCCATTCAACCAATGATATATCACAACACAGTTGGGGTGTATACCTATATTCTTCTAAACATTCCATATATCCAATATTCATTCACATTCGCCCTAACTTAAAAATTATCTAATACTCACAATCGATCAAATCTACAATATATCATTAATTCTCACATTCGACACAACATACAATTTATCTATTATTAACAATCAACTCAATCTACAAGCTATACCAGCTAACTCACAGGCGCTCAAACCTACAGGTTCTCCAGTGCTTACAAAAATCTGAATCTACACTAACTATTCAGTGCTCACAAAAACCTGAATCTACACCAGCTATCCAGTGCTCACAAAAAAAGCTGAATCTACACCAGCTATCCAGTGCTCACAGAATCCTTAATCTACACCAGCTATTGAGTGCTCACAGAAACTTGAATCTACACCAGCTATTCAGTGCTCACAGAAACTTGAATCTACACCAGCTATTCAGTGCTCACAGAAACCTGAATCTACACCAGCTATCCAGTGCTCACATAAACTTGAATCTACACCAGCTATCCAGTGCTCACAGAATCCTTAATCTACACCAGCTATTCAGTACTCATCGAAACCTGAATCTACACCAGCTATCCAGTGCTCACAGAAACTTGAATCTACACCAACTTTCTAGTGCTCACAGAACCTTGAACCTACACCAGCTCTCCAGTGCTCACAGAACCCTGAATCTACACCAGCTATCCAGTGCTAACAGAAACCTGAATTTACACAACCTATCCGGTGCTCACAGAAACTTGAATCTACACCAGCTATCCAGTGCTCACAGAATCCTTAACCTACACCAGCTATCCAGTGCTAACAGAAACCTGAATTTACACAACCTATCCAGTGCTCACAGAAATTTGAATCTACACCAGCTATCCAGTGCTCACAGAAACCTGAATCTACACCAGCTATCCAGTGCTCACAGAAACCTGAATCTACACCAGCTATTCAGTGCTCACAGAAACTTGAATCTACACCAGCTATCCAGTGCTCACAGAAACCTGAATCTACACCAGTTATCCAGTGCTCACAAAACCTGAATCTACTCCAGCTATTGAGTACTCACAGAAACCTGAATCTCTCTACACCAGCTATTCAGTGCTCACAGAAACCTGAATCTACACTAGCTATCTAGTGATCACAGAAAGGTGAATCTACCCCAGCTATCCAGTGCTCACGGAAAGCTGAATCTACACCAGCTATCCAGTGCTCACAGAAAGCTGAATCTGCACCAGCTATCCAGTGCTCACAGAAACCTGAATCTACACCAGCTATCCAGTGCTCACAAAACCTGAATCTACTCCAGCTATTAAGTACTCACAGAAACCTGAATCTCTCTACACCAGCTATTCAGTGCTCACAGAAACCTGAATCTACACTAGCTATCTAGTGATCACAGAAAGGTGAATCTACCCCAGCTATCCAGTGCTCACAGAAAGCTGAATCTACACCAGCTATTCAGTGCTCACAGAAACCTGAATCTACACCAGCTATTCAGTGCTCACAGAAACTTGAATCTACACCAGCTATACAGTGCTCACAGAAACCTGAATCTACACCAGTTATCCAGTGCTCACAAAACCTGAATCTACTCCAGCTATTAAGTACTCACAGAAACCTGAATCTCTCTACACCAGCTATTCAGTGCTCACAGAAAGCTGAATCTACACCAGCTATCCAGTGCTCACAGAAAGCTGAATCTGCACCAGCTATCCAGTGCTCAAAGAATCCTGAATCTACCCCAGCTCTCCAGTGCTCACGGAAAGCTGAATCTACACCAGCTATCCAGTGCTCACAGAAAGCTGAATCTGCACCAGCTATCCAGTGCTCACAGAATCCTGAATCTACCCCAGCTATCCAACTGTAATCACGGGACCCTAAACACCTCTAAACCCATACGAACCAAATATCCAATACCCACCGCCAGAATGAAGGGAATGAACCGAGTTATCTTCAACGTCCCTTATATTGGCGCCAGTCCGTGGAAAATGATAATTATTGGAAGCCCAAGGGTGTGATTAAACTTATTTGCCAAGGAATTTCTTATAATGATGTCCTGGCTCCAGTCAATTAGCAATGGTTTCCATGTGTACAACACACATAACTACATTATAAATTGTTATTTTCGATCACCCTTTTTTGCCCTTACTTGTGAGTTTGTACACTCCAATATTTTAATGGAAAAAAGAAGTAAAGTGGTCTTCGAACTTTACATACATATTTGACCTGGTTTCGTCTGTGTTCTGCTCTAGTTAACTTTCCCCGATTTTTTTTTCCTTCATCAAACATGAGAGATGCAGCAATATTATCATAATTATTTTATGACTAAAAAATAAGTAAATTGGCCCAGTATATTTAGTTAATTTCAATTTTGCTTCGTTGAAAATGTGACAAAAACTTTTTTTCCAAATTATATAACTCTATATTCTGTCAAATTTTCAACCATATTGGTTAAATATTTAGAAAACATATAGGGAAAAGATTAATTAATTAATGACTATACCTATTTTGACCTTTATATATCCCAAGATAGAGAAAATTTGAAAAATATGAAGTGTAAGTAGAATAAACAGAATGAGTGATAGAGAAAATTTAACAACGGTTCCAAGTTTATATATCGGCTTTTAGGGCGTCATACACCTGTTCAAAAAACGAAATATAATTGGGGCAGCGAACCTAATATTCTCCAATCAAATGTATGTCCTCCATGTAAATCTATATAAAGAGAGAGGAGTTCCCCTTTTTAAAACTAATCTAGAACGACAGTGAAGGGTTTTTATCTTGATAATTATTTATATTCTCTTTATCATCGTTCATCATAATCAATTTATGCTTCGGAGAAACGGACTTTAACGCACAATATATAATTATAGTAATAATAATGTAGTGTAAATATTTACTTTGATAAGTCATAGTGTTCGGACACCTCACTGGTGTAATTTTAATATAAATTATGGAGGTTTTTATATATGGAATCTACAATATTATGCCGCAGTGGAACATCACAAGACTTACCTAGAACAACATATGCCAAAAAAGGCAATCCATTGTTTCTCAAGTAGAATTGCAGACTACCTGCGGTTGTAACAGCTGTAAATCTGCGATTGTTATTCGTTGGCTGGTTGGTTAGAGCTCATAGATATTTCTATTACACTAGTTACACTTGTTGATCTAAATATCTTTATTACGAAAGTGTTAATTCCTGACCTCTTCGTGATTTACTTATAAAGTTGACAAATAGGTTTTGGAATGTTTGATGATATTATTCGAAAACCATCGAGGAAAAATATTTGATTTACTGATGCTTTTCTCAAAATTGAGAGCAAATTATATGAAATATATATATAAATGAGAACTGCTTCTATTATCATTGCTTAGCCTATAATCAGAATAAAAGTTGTAGATTCAACACTTTGCCTAGTAATTTTCCAAAAATACAAAGTAAGAGTCCTATTTTTTTTTCATAGAAAAACACATTCAATCACAACCTTTTATACATCATTGGAAAGGTTGGACACTTTGCTATTTTTCTACATAGTCGCCTTGATGCTCAATCACCTTTTTCATCCTGTCAACCAACTTTGTAATTCCGGTGTTGTACCACTCTCCCGCCGCCTCTTTGAGCCAATTGTCGACCCACCTGGCGGACACCTTTCTGTAGCCGAGGGTCTCAGACACAATCTTGTGCACGGAGAAGTGCATGGACATCAAAAATGTGCGGAAATGGTGCCGGGAGTTTAACGAGGGGCGGATAAACGTCCACGATGAACAGCAGTCTGGACGGCCGAGTTTGCCGGAATCAACCGTGGCTCGAATCGACGAAATGGTGCGCGCAAACCGGCGGATAACCCTTGAAGAGATCGAGGATGGCCTGAATGAAGATTGCCGCCACTTCTCCGTGCACAAGATTGTGTCTGAGACCCTCGGCTACAGAAAGGTGTCCGCCAGGTGGGTCGACAAGTGACTCAAAGAGGTATAACACCGGAATTACAAAGTTGGTTGACAGGATGAAAAAAAGTGATTGAGCATCAAGGCGACTCTGTAGAAAAATAGCAAAGTGTCCAACCTTTCCAATGATGCATAAAAAGTTGTGATTAAATGTGTCTTTCTATGAAAAAAAAATAGGAGACCTTACTTTTCTACTCACCCTCGTAACACATTGTATTCGAAAGGCTAAAGTCAAAATGGAACTAAATATTTATTATATAAACATCATCTAAGCTCTAAATTTGATATAAAAGATTCAATGCTGAAATTATATTTGCCGTGTATAAATCAGTTCTGTTCCTAAGAAATATTGATAATATTTTTTAAAGTTATTAGTGTATCTTACGAAATTCAACATTATTATTTTTATTTTGAAAAAAAAAGTATTATTTTTATATAGTCGTAATGTGAGAGGTTGATATAAAAAATTAAAAATAAACTTAAAATGTTAAACGATTTTATTTTTCAGAGGCAATTTAGTTTCAATAGAAAATATTTTTTTAGAGTTTACGCGTTTATATATTTTTTATTTTCATTTATGAAACATCCGGACGCTCTTGCACTTTATCTTGTCTTCCTCATTCAGTTTCTCTATATTTCGCCCTTCCAACGGCGGCACAGAGCATTCGCCTTTAACCTTTGGCTTCTTCTTCATGTCGAAGATCCATTGGAAGGTACAGCAGTCTAAGGGATTGTCTGCGTTCACAACAGTTCCAGGTTAGTATATCGGAAAGAAATTTTTTAAAAACAGTGTTTTGCGAGCAATTCGAGAAAAAACATATTTTTTAAAATGTATTGGAATATCATATTTATTTTATCTTTACTGCGCAAAACACGAATATTTGGATTAATGAATAGAGCAAAAACCAACTTTGGCGAATTCAAACAATGACATTGATGTAAACCTTGTTTTTGGTCTATAGCTCTCATCGTTACAATGGTGACCTCCATTATTTAATATATTATAGGAGGAGTTGGAACCTTTGACAAATCTGACGAAAATTCTCTTTAGCTGGTGAAATCATATGGTCAATATTGAGCAAGAATATATTTTAAAAATCGACAATCATATCTATCATTAAACATTTTTCAATATATATATAAATAGATAATATCAAATATAGTATATAAGCTCAATTTTTACCCAAATAAACTATCTACAACTTCTAAAAAACGCGAGGCTTATGCACAACCATACAACTTTAACCAACCAGTAATTTGGACATTTTTAAAACAGTTCTTCTTCCCAAAAAAAGATTGTAACCATTGTTCACTCTTAGCTATGTCTAGCTAACAAATTTTATTCAACTACGAGGGTTGTCCGTTAAATAAGTTCCACAGAGGTTTTTCATACAGAAAAACAGGTTTATTTGCCCTGAACTATACATTTTCGAAAATGTCAGACTTTTTTTTCATTTTTCTACATATTCCCCGTTTCGTTCGACGCATTTTTGCATTCGGGACACCCACTTATGGAACCCAGAGTCAAAGACTCTGCCGCCTGGCCGCGTAGAAAGCCTAAAACCGCTTCTTCCAAACTCGTCATCGTCCTGGAATTGGGTTCCACCCAGGTTTTTCTTCAACTCGGGGAAGAAATGGAAGTCACTAGGAGCTACGTCCGGGCTGTAAGGTGGGTGTGACACCAATTCCCATCCAAATTCTTCGATGAGGGCAGTGGTTTGATGGGCGGTGTGCGGCCGAGCGTTGTCGTGGTGGAAACGCACCCCTTTGGTTAACATCCCTCTCCTCTTGTTCTGAATCACGCGTCGAAGTTGTTTCAAGATCTCACAGTACCAGTTGGAATTGATTGTTGTACCCCGACGCATAAAGTCACACAACAATAGGCCCTTTCGGCCCCAAAAGACGGTAGCGATAAGTTTCCCGGCAGAAAGTGTTTGTTTAAACTTTAGAGGTTTCGGCGAAGAAGTGTGCTTCCACTGCTTGGATTGCTCCTTTGTCTCCGGTGTGGTATAGTGTACTCAGGTAACATCACCAGTAACGATCGAATCCAAGAATTCCTCTCCGTCAGTTTTGTGGCAATCGAGAAATTTCTGGGCCGCATCAACCCACTGCCGTTTATGGTCTTCAGTCAGCATTTTCGGAACCCATATTGCGCAGACCTTTGAATACCCTAAATGTTCACGCAAATTCTTGTCGATGGTGGTTTTACTGACATCAGGAACCAAATCGCAGAGCTTCCGCACAGTAACCCGTCGATCTTCAAGCATTGCTGCTTCGACTTTGGCAACGGTTTCATCCGAAACCGATGGCCGTCCAGCACGCGGTTCATCGTGGACGTCTGTCCGGCCGTTTTTAAATTCTCTGACCCATCTGCGTACCATCCCGGAACTCATACACCCTTCTCGATACACTTGACAGAGTTCAGTATGAATGTCCTTCGCCGAATTCTTCTTTGCGGCCAAAAAGCGAATTACTGACCGTAATTCACAGCTGGCGGGAGACACGAGGGGAAGCTCCATCACTAACGGCTGCTCAGCCAAAACTAAGCTTACCAGCGACGTGCCCTTGGTGTGAAATTGGAGTGGGGAGAACAAGCTACGAGCCCGTGCAGTCGGCTCGAGCCTAAAAGCGATCCTCATGAGAGTGGTGCCCCGTGGAACTTATTTAACGGACAACCCTCGTAAATACCATAAAACAAGATATTATAATCAAGATTGTTCATAGCTATACCTTCTACTATGCATATATAAATGTAAAAATAAAAAAGGCATATCCTGACCAGGAGCACTTTGCTTTTCAGATGGCAGAGCGCCACCTAATGGAACAGAAATAAACTAAACATTGATTTAGCCTGTTCCCCGATATTTGGCCAACCCAATTTCTTGATAAATCAAGAAAAGCCCTCCACGAACGTGTTTCGCGCTGTTGGCGCTCATAGGCGTTGAGTAGGCAATACCACTGCGACCAAAAAGATTTTTGGTTCCAGAGGCTTCTTGAGAAACCAAGATATGGGTATTTAAGGCCAAACTTGCGTATATACGCTTAACATGTGAAAAAGCAATAGAAAAAATAATTAAAAGGTCAGGTGTTGATATAAAAAATAATGGCGCTCTGCCATCTGAAAAGCACATGTGCTTCTGGTCAAGATATGTCTTTTTATTTTTAATATCAACACCTGACCTTTTTTTAATTTTTTTCTATTGTTTTTCATATATATATATGTTTTGAAAATAGAGCAATCCGTAGATAAATCTTTAATCAAAAAAGCATATATTGGATCAAAAAATAATTTATTTTACCAATATTTCAGCTGGCTGAACGCCAACCTTTATCAAGGTGTTATAACATTTTAAAGTGTGTCAACAACAAACTCAGCGCCACATAACGTCAACAGCATTAAGTTTTTAAAAATATTTTGTTATATTCAATGGGGAGAAAAATTTGATAAATATATTTATATTATGAACAAAATTATTTTGTTCATAATATAAATATATTTATAAAATTATTCTCCCCATTGAATATAACAAAATATTTTTAAAAACTTAATGCTGTTGACGTTATGTGGCGCTGAGTTTGTTGTTGACACACTTTAAAATGTTATAACACCTTGATAAAGGTTGGCGTTCAGCCAGCTGAAATATTGGTAGAATAAATGATTTTTTGATCCAATATATGCCTTTTTAATTAAATATATATATGTGGAAAATTTGCCGGGAGGACATTAATCCATGGAAGCAATGGTCGCCTCTCCCGTCAAAATAAACGTCAGAATCTGACGCCATCTATTGATCGTCGCCGCAACTAGCGGCCTCGGGTCGGTGACAAAGCCACAACACCAATTTTGGCAAACTGATAAGCGTCCACCTAGAGACCATGGTTTCGGGCTAATGGCCCTCGTCAGTCTAGTCTCTAGGTGGACGCTTATCAGTTTGCCAAAGTTGGTGTTGTGGCTTTGTCACCGACCCGAGGCCGCTAGTTGCGGCGACGGTCAATAGATGGCGTCAGATTCTGACGTTTATTTTGACGGGAGAGGCGACCATTGCTTCCATATATATATGTATGTGCAATATATGGATGTAATAATGAAAAAGGTCTTAGTTCTATTCTCTTTATATAAGAAGTTTGAATTTACTTACGTTTTAGACTAACCCTCAAATTTGCATTTGCTTCAATGGCGTCGAAAAGAGCTCTTGGATCCAGAGTTCTGAGTTGGTTGTGATCAAGTGTTATTGCAAGGAGGTTGGGGAGGTAGAAGAGGGAGGGTTCCAGCCAGGAGATCTTGTTGATGCTGATCATCAAATATTAATTGATTTAAATCTCTTGGATGTAAATTAAATAATGCAACAGGTTTCTGGAGATGAGTTTATTTTCATTTTATCAACGTAATCTCGAGCTTTCGGGTACTTCTGCCCAGGGATACCTAAAAACGAAATGGTTTCTATGTACTCCGGTAGAAGGACAGAGATTCCCGAAAGCTCGAGATTACGTTAATAAAATGAAAAGAAACCCATCTCCAGAAACCTGTTGCATTATTTAATTTAATGATTATTAAAATATGTAATAATAAAAAAATCTATAAAGAGTATTAGATATTACACTGAAATTATATTTACTAAGATATATATTTTTTAATGTTACATAAATCTCCATTTTAAATATATTTAAATAATCAAAAGCATATCTTGGATAAATATTAATTGTTTAAAATGTCAATTTTTCGACCCGATTGCTCGCTTATTTTCTTCTGAGATTCAACTCTTTAAAATTTATAATTCGTATGATAACGAAAGATGTTGTTTCAAATAAAGCAGGTTAGTGTGATCACAAACACTTTGAGGTGAATCATTATTGCTTCAGAATTTTAATAAAATAATATTATGCTTATGTTTTATTAGTCTCATTTTTTATTTAGATTGTGATATGGTTATCTTCCTAGAGTTGATATTTTTGTCTCTATAGATGCCCAGCTCTCCAGAATTAAGTGCGACTATATATTGCTGTATAACTGAAATTACAAAATCCAGCATATGTCCTTTTTGTGGCTGGGGGGGTCTACCAGTAGTGACAAAGGGCAATGATTGTGTTAATTAATTTTTTTAGGAACTTTCCTATTTCGCCAATGAAGGAAAATGTACATGATTTGCGTAAGATACAGTATATAAAATTAGATTGAGTTTCTTGTTTTGGATTACGTTTAGTTATAGGATGAATGAAAATGTTTCTTAAGTTTTGAAGCGGTTTGATATCAAATTTTGATAGTGTACCTTTTGAGAGTTCGGCCTATGCTTTCAATTTCATATTTCATGTTTATGATTCATCTAAAGAAATAATGATTAATCTTTATAAAGGGGTTAGTTCACACCAATCGTCTCTATTTAAAACATCACTTCTCATTACTAGAGTTAAATCCCAGGGCGAAAAGCCTTATCGAAATATTGACATTTATAATAAATAGTATTGTGCTTTAAGATATACTTTTACCTATTATTTATCATTATTGTTATTAGCTATCAAATATATATACATAGATTTGAATCTAAATATCCCAAAATATTTTAAAGGGAATGGATTTCTTTATTGTAAACTGGTAAGTTTTAGATATCAAAAGATCATTGAACAACAAAATGCTAAATTATAATGAGTAGATGATGTTTTGATCGACACCTTACCTGTTTATACAAAACCTAAAAACGTATCATCTTTATAATCTGCTGAGATATTTTGATTTATATCTATATACATATTTAATGTTTACAAAAAAGATCTATTCAATAGAATTTTGCCAATAAATTATTGATTGTTTTTATTTATATAAATACAAATCTAATCAACTCCATATAATTTTTCATAGCATTTCTAAAATATACCCTTTAGTGTTCTACAAATCCTTATAAATATATCATTTGAACCCTGAAATGAAATTAACAATAATTCATTTATAAAAATAGACGTCTAAACTAGACGTCATCTATTGATCATGGCCTCAAAACTAGCGGCCTCGGGTCGGTTACAAAGCCACAACACCAGCTTTGACAATATGCGATGCGTCCACCTGGAGACGATGGTTTAGGGCTATGGCCCTTGTCAGTCCAGGGCGGGCTTTATTCCATGAGATCTAGAAGGGATCAAATGGAATCTTTACAATCTGCCCAAGAGGTGCTTATCTGGCAAAATAGTTAGGCCAAATCTATGGCCAAAATATAGATAGAAATTTTGTCTGGAATATATTTATCTATAAGTTTGACGGGAGATGGGACCTTTATTTTTATAGATCAATATCCTCCCGGCAAAATTTTCATCTATATTTTGGCCATTTAAATCGCTAATAGGTCCTTTGAAAAAGACTTTTATATGTAAACAAAATGTAACAGGTTATATTAATATGTATTCTATCAAATTTTATAGCCATCTCTATTTTAGTAGTTAAAAACAACATTTTTATTCTATTTCAGCATGTTAATACAACCATTGCTATACTAAAACTTACCTTAGATCTAGAAATTTAAGAGTTTTAGGAAAAGCATCACCAGGCACCTCTTCAATCCAATTTTCTTTGAATGAAATGATTTCCAAAGAAGTGGCAGCTAATAATTTTCTTTCAATCCGAGAGATTTTATTCTTAATGAAGGCAACCATACGTGTTGATGGAGGCAGAGATGAGCCAATATCTGGCCACACTTCAGTGAGACCGCACTCCAAGAACAAGGCTGCATATAGGTTTTTAACCACTTTCAGAACACTTATATCGAAACTTTGGATATATGGAATATGGGAGATATACAAAGCCTGCAGGGTATCTTTTAATTTCGCAAAGGAATTATCATCTCCTGAATTCAAAGAGAGTAAAGACGTATCATTAATTGCTAACTCTTGAAATTTAAAATCCCTAAAAAAGTCACCGGGAATATAATTCATGCAAGATTGTTGAATCATGAGTCTTGAAACATTTGTACCGGAGTTTCGGAGTATTTCTAAATCGTCCCGGAATTCTTTGTATTTCGAGATACCGGTACATTCCAAGAATTCTGCTCCTGTGCCGAAATAATGACCTCGACTCGCTTTCTGGCATTTACATTTGGAGAGTTGAGGATTGATGCTGGCATCACATTTACCACCGGCCTCTCTCAAACTGACAGCTTGTTGACAAAGTGCCACCAGTAGCAATGTCCATACCCAGAGGATCATCTCTGAAACACACACATATTGTATATATTATCCATACAATACATTCAAAATATTTTTCACAATGCTAATCAGATTGGTACAATTTTTATAAATATATATTTAATATTTTTGAAGAAAAGGTCATCGCTTGATCGTGTAACTGACAGTTGTTGATGGCTTGCGTTCTCACGCACTTATGGTCCTAAATACTCATTCCTTGATTTTTCAGGAAGCCTCAAGAACCGTCTTTTTGGTCGTTGAGGTACAGCCTGTACCACGCTGATGAGAGCGAACAGCCTGAAACGCGTGGATTACATTTCTTGATTATTCAAAATATTCTTGAACTATAAAAAATCACCGTTTAGTTGATATTTATTCCGACAGATAGTTCAAGCCATCATCAACTTTCAGTTGCACGATCAGAAGTTATCTTAAAATATATATACCTGATCCTAGTACAATTTCACTTTTGTAGTATTTTTTCTTAATAATATATGTTTTGAGATGAATGATTCCTACTACACTAAAGCTTCCAACTGAGTCCAGCCAAGACACTGGTGCTTACTGGAGGTGGTCTCTATTTGGAAGTTGTCTTAGATCAATTCGAGTCATTTACGATTGGACACAAAGATGGACGCTCTATAGTGTACTTCTTAGTTAGGACTCTCATTAGAGGATTTGCGGAATATGAGTTTTGTTACATGCTAGTGATATTATACAAAATTCCATACTTTGTGTAGTGTTATTCAAAAATAAAATATGAAACTCAAATTAGTCACGGCCTAAAAAAATATTTCAAATGAAGACTATAATTAAAGCGACTTTATGGTCTGTTATATATTTATGGAAATAGACTTCTCTCAAAATTATAGAGTTTATTCTATCTATGGTCAAATTAAAAGAGAATTTTATGCAACTCAAAATATATCTGAATTCACATTTGTGGATTTATTGAATAATTGCAATATTCTCCTATTATTATTCAAAGTTTTAAAAATGACCCTCAAAACATTTTCAATATTATTATCAATCAATTTACAAGGTGTATGTGAAATGTTCTGGCAAAGCCTTTGAAAAAATATATGTAAATCACACACATGTGTATGTATATAATACATTTTTGAATATTGAGCAATTATTAAAATAATATTGCTAATTATTTTAAATGAGAAATAAAAATGTCGATAGTGAATATTCTGCAGAAAACCGAAAAAAAAAAGAAGATAAGTATCAAATTTTGTTTAAACGGTGTAAAACATCAATCTACCAAATGAAGCATAAAGTTTGCCAAACCAATTGCCTTTCTGAAAGAACCCTTTTTAGGTTGCACTCTCTGTATTTTAAGGTGAAATAAAATCTATATAAACATGCCTAGGTCAGGAAGACCAAAACCTGTCTAGATCGGGGAAATGGTAGACACGGTCAAAGAAATTATCTCATTTTGGATAGAAAATCTTCAGAGAAAAGAGAAAATCTTAATTGCAAAAAAAGGATAACTGTTTACCTCACATTTTTATACAAGATTTAAATGAAAGATAATGTTCTTGAAGAAATAAGCCCAAGATCCTTTGCAACGACGAAAGGACGAAATGGCAAAGTCTGTTGCGAAGATGCCCCGAGTCTTTAACGAACGTGATAACAGCTTTATTGACTGAATTATCACAGGATACTAAACATGTCCTTATGAATAAAATTAAAATAAAAAGCATGAAGTGGAGTATTCCTATCTCTCAAGCAAAGAATAATGCACGCGGATGAGCAAATCAAAGATAAAGACCAGGTTAACCACCATTTTTCATTTTAAAAGAGCTAATTCACAAATTATTTGCTCGTGAAGGCTATACTGCTAATCAATACTTCTGAAAATATCTATTGAACAATTATTCAATAACATTCGTCTTGCTCCGCGACAATTCTCAACCCCATAAGACCATTTCATTGAACCAGTTTCTTAGGGATAAAGAGAGATAGAGTGGTGCCGCAGTCCCTACTTTTCTGATTTGTCAGTCTGTGATTTCTTGTTTGGAAGAAAGAAAACAGAGTTTAAGGGTAAATTATTCACTAGTTAGGATATATGAGAAATTCTGTATATGATAAATAACTATCAACAAACTTAAAACCGTCCGAAGTGCCTTTGTAGAAGTAACTTCAAAAAATATAAAGAAAAAGCATGGCAGTCAATGGCGCTTTTTTAAAGGGGTTATATATATATTGTGGAAATATTTTAATGAAACAATTTGTTATAAAATAATTTTTATTAATTTCCTAGCATTGAATCATTACAATAACCTTTTATACACACCTTATAATATAAAATGAAAGAAAGCTATGGTTGTTCTTTGAGAGAGAGCTTTGAGAGTAAAATTGTGAAAATATATTCCATGAAAATGCGATTTACACCAGCCAACTATATATTCCATCTATATTTTAACTGTTAATTATAGACTTATTAGACTTTATGACCTGCGCTATATAATATGGTAGAAGAATTTCATGCGGATAATACTGTGGAAACGTATGCAGAATAAACAGAATATGCAAATATGACTTATCGAACTAATTTTCATATGAAAGGTATAAAACTATCTCACTTATTATTTTAAAACCTATTCTCTATACGGCTATAATATATATTTGATAGAATAGTAGTAATATATTTTATCCAATAAACTCAAATATTGTCGAAAATGCATTCGCAACAAACGAAATATGCAATTTCAGCCAGTTATCGGACTAATTTGCATAATACGGGGTTGAAATTATGGTAGTAGCTCCATCTATTCTGTAATTTATCAGAATTCTATTCAGCTAGGTATTCGCGACGAAGAAATACCAACAAAAATTTATTTTTATATAGATTATTTTTAAGATAAAATACACAAAAAGCATAAACATGAAAACGCTGTAGTGATAACAAACTGGTATAAAGATGCTTACCTATAGTTTGTACCATTTGTGAAATCAACACATATTATAATTATTGTAACACAAATAAATGTAAAAAACCCAACACTAAATATAAAATAAAATAAAGTGTAAATGTAGTTTATTAAAGTTGAAATATAAAATGATTAAAATCAATTTGTAAATGAGAGCTGAAAAAATGAAAATTAAGTTTAGATCTATAACTAAAATGAGATTAGGATGTGTCTAATAAATATCAAATAAGGTAAAAATATGATTTGAAGTAAAATAATGTGAAAATATGGATTGAATAAAATAATAAGTGTGAGAGATGTGGTTTAATTACCCAATATAAGAGACAAGATCGACAAGATGAGTGGAATGGAGTAATTACCCACCTGAATGTTCCAGATAAATGCCGTCTTATCCAACGTGCGAGAATTCGACAATTTCCCAGATGGCTCAGATGTCGGGATAAGATAGCTTCCATATTGACCTTATTAAAAAACTGTCTAGCGTGTGTTATGGAATTTTTCAAATTTTGGACTAGTGCAAAAATAAAGACTCTTTTTTTTTTTGGCTGATACTTTCAAAGACAACATTTCACTTTAAACATGAGAATCGAGTATATTTATTCCCTTTGCATGGGATTCTGGAGTTCAGGAGTCAATAAAATCATTGAAGGCCATTTAAGCATCAACTTAGTTTTAAATCATTTCTCCCTTAGGATATGATTGAGGTTCTTGAAGTGAGAATCGGTAGGCGAGAGACCGGGCGAGTATTATTGATAATCAAGATTTGTATAACCCAATTCATGCCACTTTTGCTGTGTCATCACTAAGACAGGAGGTCGGGTGGTATCGTGGAGAAGGAATTGCTATTTTCTGTTGATCAATATATCGGGTAGATTTCTTCAATTTTCTTTGAAAAAAACCTTTTCACTGTGATTATGTCTTCTGTAATCAGGAAGTGGGGATGGATGAGACCAGCTTTTGACTACCAAATAGTCACCATTACCTTCTGATTAGTTTCGGAACTACAATATGGCCTAACCATTGCGTTAATCTTCATCGGTTGTAATTTAAAATTCACATCTCATCGCAAGTTACAAAAGGTTCGAAAACGAGTTGTGCTTGTTGTGCAGAATTTGCGCCGACCACATTTTAATAGAGCGATTTTCCTGATTCTCATTTAATTCGCTCAGCATTCCTTTATCGAGATTATTCAACTTCTCGATTTGACTCAGATGACGAAAAAGCGTTTAGTTCTTCAGTATCTCTCATGTAATATGGTGTTCGTCTGTTTCGATTATCGCCTTTAATTCAACTTCTCCGACGAGGGTCCGCGACGCTCTCTATTTTTAAAAATTTTCTTTTAACTTTCTTCCATGTTTGTCGATCCATAAATCCGGCGATCAATTTTTAACATACTTACAGAGCACGTAGAAGTCTGAAATAATAGTAGACTTGATTACCCCTGATGTCAATATTTCAGACTTCTAGATGGTCTCTGTAATTGACTAATTTCTATTTCCCCACCCCGTTGGATCTCTTTACACCGATAACTTGTGTGAACGGATACTAGGTTTACCTCGGGTACCTGTCTATATCTTCTCTCAGTGTTCACAGACCACTTCAGACTGTAAGTAGCAACGTTGTGTGGAACTTCTCTCGCACAAACTATCTACCTCATGCTCTTCCCTACAACCTTCTACGTTCGTTCGGCGTGTCAGTGAGGGCCCGTGTTCCTTCGAGCCAAGTAGCTTCGAGTAGACGCTAACGTAACCTAACTCAACCACCTTGCTATAGGTTAGTCGTTTCGTCCGTTAATATTGAAGCATATTATTTATTATTTTATTAACAGAGTATCACTTTTTATGCTCATATTTTGCTTTTGTAAACTTCTCTCATTGCTTATCTTTTGTTTATCTTTCATAGTTATTCATGCCTCAAATAAAGTGCCGTGTTATCCTGAAGTTTGTCTTTCCTAATTTTCCACGTGGCAATATAGTTGTACTATCTTCCGTTTCTTACATCTTTATAATCAATGTTGGAGTAATTTTGGCGACTAATTTATATATTTAATATGAAAACGATGTTTATTCGCCCAATAGAAGTTTATATACACTGTATAACAAAAAAATCTACGCACCAAGAAGGAGTTGTCAGATTAGGACAAAATTTGGTGTATGTAAAGAGCATGTATAGGGGGAAAAGCGATTAAAATTTCAGAAAAATTTATTGTTTTATTTCAGAGTTTGATCGTCACAAATTGAGAATGTCAATATGTCTTTGGACCCCCACTGCCCTGAATGCAGGCTGCTACCCGGAGTGTCATGGACTGATAAAGATTCCGGATGGTGTGCTGCGGGATTTTTCTTGCCAAATTGTCTCCAACTGTCGGGCTAAATAGTCAACATCACATTGATTTAAAGATATTATGATGATGCTTCATATATTATCTAACAAGTGATATATGTCATTATAAGGGACTGCGGCGTATGATTATAAAACAACTTAAAGTTTCACCGCATAAGTTTCTTCTCTGTGAAAAATAAATATTTATTTCAAAGAGAAATATTTACTATTTCTAACTTTTTTGGATGAAGTATGAAAGGGTGAAAATACGTCCAGGGTAGCCTAGTGGACATGGCATCTGCCCGGTAAGCGGAAGGTTGTGGGTTCGATTCCAGCCCCTGGACACTTTTATTTTTCCGTTCGCCATTACTCTTCATATTTTCACCCTTTCATACTTCATCCAAAAAAGTTAGAAATTGTAAATATTTCTCTTTGAAATAAATATTGATTTTTCACAGAAAAGAAACTTATGCGGTGAAACTTTAAGTTGTTTTATATGTCATTATGTTTGTTTGTGTCCTAATGGAGACCCTCCTTTAATCATTTAAATTATTATAAATATATCTGTACTGGAAGCTTTATTTTTCCGTTTATCATTACTCTTCACAATTCATCCTTTCATACTTCATCTCTAAGGTTAGAAATAATCGTTATTTCTCTTTAAAATAAATTTCGATTTTTAGTTCAAAAGAAACACATGCGGGATAATTTTCAAATGTCGTTCTACAATCATAAGCCGCATTATATATTGCATTATAAATAAATATATATATATATCTTTGCACTATTTATACATAAGTAACAGAAATTTATGAATATTTTATGTTTTATATATTATATACAAGTTTTGATAAATGAGTAATTTAATTAATATTTCAATAAAAGGAATATTTTGTCTTGAATTTCAATACAAATCCATTGGTTTTGATATTTTCATATGAAAAGAAAATGGTTCAAATATATGAGATGAATGACATATCAAAGGTGATAGCGAAACAATTTATAATATAAATTCAAAACATCAATGTGATAAAAACAAATATTTTCTAGAAAAAAAATCATCCAAGAAATCAATGCCATTTGAGCGCGTTTATATTGGAAAGAAAAAAAACCAAATAATTGGTAGAATCGAGAGTACATTTATCCTGGACACTTTAATTAAACCAAAGCTAGATAAAGCAACAATGGCTATAATTCATTTCTATTTAAGAAACATTTTTTGTTTTCAAATATCGTTGTTATAATCTTTATTTAAATAGCCATTTGTCCATCTAAATTTTCTTCTGTGGTTGATTATGTATGTTAAAATCGGGATGTTTTATACTTTTACTTGCTATTGTTAAAATCGGGAAATTTTATGCTTTTATTATAATAGAAGAAGAAAATTATAAACATAATAGCCCCGCTTAGGGCGCCATTGTTAAAATCGGGAGATTTTATATATTTTTACTTGCTGTTATCTTTAAATAATCTATTTTCAGATCTCTACATGTCCAAATATTAGGGCGCCAGTGGCTGCAGAAAAGCAGACCACAAATTTATTCATCTATGGCACACGTAGAGACCTAAAGCTGTGCCGGCTAGCAGTTAATGTTGAAGGGGAAATTAACCAATCATTTTTGGCTAAACAAATTTTTATTTAGACCAATAAAATAATCTTTCAATGTACATCAGGTATATTTATTTAAAAAAAGAAAAATTACTTAATAGAATAACGCATATATGAGATGAGGTCCTGTCGACTTATCTGTGATAAGATCCCTCGCTATAGCTGTGGTAACCGAGGGTCAAACCAGTAGTAACCGAGAGGGACAGTCAGGGCGTGGAGAGTTTTCCAGTACCTCTCTGCACCTTGGAGGACCTTTAACAGTTCTCACAGAGTACAGGCAGTCGTGGTCGATAAGAGTGGAAAGCTTGGGAATGTCCACACACAAAAAACGAAGAGACACAGCTGTAGTAGGAAAGTTCCGTGAACAGATAGGAGACGAGCTAAGAGCAAGATGGAGATAGAAGAGATCTTACTGTTTTACATGGCGATGAGGTGGTCCTGGCTACAACCGACAAGGGCTCACGCCGATGGTGAAGTGACTATGAGTTCGGCTAAAAACCGAGGTTTTATATACCTTTTGCCGAGGAGGGAGACATGCGAGAATTTGAACTTTGAACAGGTCCAAAGGGCGTGGGGGCCTTTGCGCTATTCTGCACACTTTGGCCTTGATGGCAACGACTTGCCAAATTCCTCTTTAGGGTTGTTGGATTTCTCTCTCGATTTTAGACGTTTTTGAACTTCTCAATCTTGCTTTAACTCAGCTCTTAATCTATTACATAGTTTTATTTATTTATCCTCAGTTTGTACAAAGTACATTACATATGGTGATGCAATGACACATGCCAATCATGCGTATAATTATTTATAGATGTGTTTCTATATACAACATGGCAATCTTGTTATAAGTAGTATACAATATAGAGTTGTTGGTTTAAATTACCATATATATATATATAAGATTTTAAAAAAAAGTATTAAAGAAAAAAAACTATATATATGTCATAATTTGTATATACCAAGATGTAACCCCACCACAATATATGCAATGTATGATCCAAAAGGTTTTAATAAAAGCAAGGCCTAGCGAAGTGGAGAGAGAACAACCATTACCAGAATTTCATTATTCAGGAAGTAAGGGTTATTACCCAGGAACCATAAAACTAGGTTCAAAGACCTTCTTCTTCCTGGAGGATGGTAATCATGAAAAAGACAATGGAGGCACCAATAACCAATCAGAGTCCAGCAGGAATACCTAACAGCCAACCAAATGTAACCACGTAGACGATTTCAACCAATGAGAGCAATAGTGAGTTAACGAGGTAAATCTCGGACTCAAGTTAGTCAGTTGGGAGCTCGCCACCACAAGGAGCAAGACGTGCTTAAGCCCTTCTCACCAAAGGTAACCTCTATGTTCAGCATGTGAAAGTCAAGTATTCCATTAGTTTCAAAAACCTTCTCTCCCTTAATCGCCTGGTCCTATTTTCAATCCCATTCTGTGTCCCTCTCGTTATTTCCCCTGTAAGAAAACCTACCATTTTAGCCAAACGACTGCGCCATCAGTCACCACAAGTCAACCCCCTCAAGTAACTCAACAGGGTCTAACAACAATCAACAAACAAAAAAGGGTCCCAATCCAAACAACAACCAATCCGAAACGTTAATACGAGGGCCATCCAATAAATAAGTTTCCCTATTTTTTTTCTGCGAACGAAACGTTGTAAAATTAGTTAGTATGGAAGAAATGGTCACTAGGATGCGTTGGAAGCTGGTGACCTTCAAAATCACGCTACTCGTACGCGCAAGTCCGTAACGCTTCAGTTTCCATGGAACTACCACTGGTAAACGTGTCCACTTGCGAACTCCGTTCTGTAATTCTTTTTTCACGGCGAAAAATGAAACTGAGGCCAATATTCATCGCAATTTAAAGTCAGTGTATGGTGAAGAATGTATAAGCATCCAAATGGTTCGCCGATGGCGTTCATGGTTCTTAGAAGGACGGCAAAACGTACATGATGACGAGCAAAGCGGCAGGCCCGTTACTGCTACGGACAATGCAGCCGTTGCTGCTGTTCCTAATGTGGTGGGAGCAGATCGCCGCGTCACCATTGACGAAATAATGATTCGACTGCCTCCTGGAATCGAAATTGGACGCTCTTCGATTGGAACAATCATGTCAGATGTTTTGAATTTTCGTAAAGTCTGCGCAAGATGGGTCCCGCGTTTGTTCTTGGAGAATCACAAGCAACAACGGATGGAGGCAGCCCGAGCTTTCCTGGAAATGCATCAAAGAGATGGAGATCAACTGTTTTCCCGTATTGTCACTGGAGATGAAAGCTGGATGCATCATTCAACTCCAGAAACAAAACGACAAAGCATGATGTGGAAGAAGCCTAAGGAAAGTGCACCAAAAAAGGCGAAGGTTACAATCTCTGCAGGCAAAGTGCAGTCAAATGGGAAATTTTCACACATCCACCTTATTCTCCGGAACTTGCCCCAAGCGATTTCCATCTTTTTCCAGCACTCAAGTGGCACCTTGGAGGCAAGCACTTTGCGAATGATGACGAAGTGCAGGCGGAGGCGAACCAGTGGCTACGAAGACAGGACACGGCTTGGTACAACAGTGGTATCTAAAAATTGCTACAACGGTACCAAAAATGTTTGGACAGAAATGGTGATTATTTAGAGAAGTAGTCTATGAGTTGTATAATGAAAATAAAATAACTGCATAATTGTAAATGATGTGGTTTATTTGTTAAAAAAATAGGGAAACTTATTTATTGGGTGGCCCTCGTATTACAGAGAGTCGACAGGATTCTCACAGAGAGTCGACAGGATTCTCACATATATGGTTAAAAGGGAGGTTTTTAAAACTATATATATACTTTATACAAAGGCCTATTATGCCAAAGTCCCAGATTATCCGCAACCTACCTCGACATCCAGCCACCCAAGTCCACGGCCTGGAGCCCTCCGCAACTCCAAGTCTTTTTTGCTTCTCAGGAAAAAATAAAAAAAAAATCAAACTCTTGCTAAGAAAAAAAAAGAAAAATATCCAAATGTAAATATCCCGCTTCCTTGCCCAAGTGTTGCTGGACTCCCCCCCCCCCCCCAAAGGCTATCATCACTCTTCTCTCTATGAAAATAAAAAATAAAAAAGGCATCTTAAAAAATAATATAAATAAATTAAATATAAAAATTATTAAAGAAATATTCACAAAAAAAATAAAATAAAAAATGCGAAAATATTGAATTAAAAAAATAATTTTTAAAATATAATTAATATTGTCGGATCTGGGTATCTTGGGGTCAGCTTGGGAAAGGTTCAGTGCTCGTGGTGGAGCTGGTGTTCTGCATGAAGATGGTGGAGTCAGGTCAAGCACCATAGGTCGGTGGCTTGACTACAGGGAAGTGGTGTCTGAGTCCATCTTGGACTGGCTTGTGGTCAAGTCGGCCACCATCGGACTTGTGGCTCGACCACCAGGAAGGGGTGTCTGAGTCCATCTCAGACTAGCCTGGTAGGGCCAGGTCATCCACCACAGGTCAGGTGGCTTGACCACAGGAAGGGGGTCTCAGTCTCTGGCTCAGTGCTGCCAAGGCTAAAGGTGGCTTCAGGCTCCATCTCGACACATCGCAATCACTAGAGGTTTGTGGCTCAGATGGACAAAGGTGGGATAAGGTTAGGTTAGGCGGGGTTCTGGGTTACTTTGGCATATTATGGTCACGAGGTGTCCCAACATGTATATACGAAAGAACATACTAATTATTTCAATCTCTCTCTATTATAATCATTTAATTTTACGAACACAAAAAAATCCCATAATTAAAAAAAAGGAAAAGAAGAAAAATTACAAGTTATAAATATATCTACATCAAGTCGAATAATTCTTTGAAAAGGCGTTTGCTTGAATTTGATCAGGCGAAAAAAAGAATTATTTTGGAGAATATCACGGAAAAGAAATACAAAATGATACAAACAAGAGCTCATTTTAAAGTGAGAGTAAATATTAAAGTTGCAGAATATGCTAGGTAAGAATTTCACTATAACATATATTCACTAAATTTTTATTCTCATTAAAAATTATCAACTAAACAAAGGAATTCCATTCTTCTATCAACCTCAGATAGAATCGCCTCTTTCTTGAAAATTCTCTTCTGATGGCCTCGGGTCCAATCTACTATTCAATGGGATCAACCTGAAGTGAGAGATTTATTCTACCAAGATCTATTACAGCAGCAACCGACCAGGTATGAATGTAAGTACATATGGTTACCTAACTCAAAGGATCAGGCTATTAGACAGCATGGAAAATCAACCCAGATTCATGTGTTTAACGGTTTCAAAACAATTTTATGATGATCTGCCACTTATTCCAGCTGTAAATCAATCTAGATTAGAAGCTAATCTGTCATCACATATATAATGGATAGAGATGGCATCCATGATAATATCCTTCTTCAGACCTTACCGACCTAGAGAGAGTCCAGCTCTTAGTATGTATATCAAAACCTTATCTAAAGAGAATAACATATACACGAAAAAACTGTCTCTATCAGTAGTGTGGTATTAAATAAAAATGATGTAAACAGTTTTTTTTAAATGAATTATATAGATTTTTAAATTATTTCTTTAAAATATAAAAAGAACACGATTGAGGAACGAGAAAATAACTAAATTAAGGTAAAGCTGGTAGGTTAAAGGAAATGTGATTAACGTGGTATTTGATGGCTTCCTGAGGGTTCATCAGGGTTTAACAGTTTTTTATTCTTATAATTCTAAGGAGGTTTTTGGTAGGAACATGGATATTGGGTTTCTTCCTCCATTGAGGTCTTGAACATGCAAATATATGATCTGGCTTCGCCCGTGTTCTCAAGGGAATTTTCCCCGAATCTTATTTTCTGCCCGTCAATAACATGATACAGTAATATTATCATCATTTTCTGATTTGAAAATAATTAAATTAGTCCATTATAAAGTTATTTTCCTTGTTTAAAAATGTAAAAAATGTCACTTCCACACACATACAGACTTAACTTTATATTCTATTAAAATCAGTCAGATTGGTCAAATATTGAGGAAGCCTTATTATATAGATGGATTTGTAAATAATATGTGGTATTAATAACTTGGTCAGTTTTTGCGCGTTTATTAATGTTAATTATATTTTAAAATATGAAAGGGTCATTGTTTTCATATATACTTTATAATTTGGGTTTAGAACGGGCTGTAGTTCTAGAGCGTTTTATTATTTCTATGTATATATGTATTCCATTATTATTATTTTATTATATATATACTCTATCCCTCAGAAACTTAACTCACAAGGAAAAGAGAGGAATGATAAAGATGCATCGTACAAACCTCTACATACTTTATAGGAAGGAGTGAAGGTAATTCAGTGTGTCTATTCAAAAAGTATATCAAAATGCAAAAAAAAACAATTTTATTAATTAACAGAGATATTAAAGAACATTTCCCGGCAAATGAATAATAATAAGCTGGGAGAGGTTCTTCTCTACTGCCGACATATGGCCTTGTCGTTCTGAAGCAGATAACGAATCTCTCGGCCCTTCAGTTGCTCCGGGAACTGACATCTCCCATTCACGATGTATTTGACTTCCGAGTCCACGATCCAGGAGAACTTGCAGCAGTCCAGAGGGTTATCTGTCACACAACACTTAGTAGTTGTAACAAATGAAAACATTAAGACGTTTCTTTTCACAAATAAATCAAACTTCTACTGTCTTTACTGCGATGGAAAAAAAATTGGGAGGACTTGGCTCATCAATGGTTAACCCTCCCAGCGGTTTCGCCAATTTAATCTACCAGACCGCTTCATTAGAGTTCTAATACTGTATTGGATCATTCTACTTATATATGCTACACTGAAGGGTGGAATCTTAGAAATGGTATTTAAGCAAACTATGGGCATGAGCTTTTACTTGTAATGGTCAAAGTTTACTCATGCAGGTTGTTTGAACGGTTCTTTTTTTTTATTATTCCTAGTACATGGGGTACAGGTTACGATAATGATGGTGGGTAGTAGTTGGCGACTGCTTTTACTGTAAGTGTACTACATGTAGGAAGCAGTTCGACTTTTGCACTTACAAATGTGCCAGAGATCCTTATTCAAGGAATGAAAGGAAGAAAAAAATGCAAAGAGTTTCTTTATTTTTTCTTCCTTTCATTCCTTGAATATCTAATTGCAATTATTTAGGATTTTAGAGATCCTTATGCACTCACTGGTGGGTTTGAACCTTTGGGGGGTGTATTGGAATAATATTTTTATTCTGAAAAATATGCCCAATGCGAGATTCTGAGTGTCAGTACGAGCACGCTGTCGGTATTCTACAGTTTATACCACTCGTTCACCCCGACCCCTGTTTAAAGGTTTACCTCTGCAATACAATTTTATTGACAGGATTAATTTTTAATTATCAAAGTGCGATAGGATTTAAATTAGAAAACTCTAAAAATATATATATGATAGCTCCCATTATCTTACCTAGGAGAGTTATTTCTGTGAGTTGGTAGGAATTTGGATCTTGCTCTATGAACTCGAAGGATCTTCTATCCAGGGTGCGGATATTGTTCGACTCCAGGTTAAGGATATGTAGATTGTGGAGTTCATCCAGGAATGTCACCGGGATGGTTTCAATTTGATTATACCTGTCACACATATATATAAAACATCCCATCGAGAATATATTCTTAACGAAAAACTTATACGTATTAGCTGTGAAACGATATTTTCGAGTTTTTTTTATATATATAGGTTCCTTAAAGCCCCTCAGATTAATTATTCGTCTAGATTTTCATTGATTTCACCTTTATTTTTATCAAATCTAGGTGTTATAGGTATTTTAAAGGACCAGTAACTCAGTAACGATATCTCTAATTTCAAACTTCGTGCTTGGTATGCCACCCTTGGGGTCGTCATCTATTCATAGACATTTCATTTTTCAATATCAGTTATTTTTACCGAGCGCTCCGTAAAATATTTTCAGAAATTCTAATAAATACTTTTTTCTCTCTGTTATGACCAGTAACTCAGTAACAAAATCAAATTTTTAATTTCAGGTTTCGTCATGCCCCCTTTGTAATCCTCTTCTATTCATATACACTTTAATCATTAAAAACTGTGTTTTATAATAACCCTTCAAAGTTCTCTGAACAAGAAATAAAAATTTTATAAAACACACTGCTTTGTAATTTTTTTACGAAATATATTGAATGATTATATTAAATTAGGAATCTATAGATATATCTTATATTAAAAAATTATTGTGCCTCTTAAATAGGTCGTATACATGATCAATAAACATATATTTGAGCGCCGTATGTATTTTCTTTATTGTGTATTTATATATCTTCTTCTTATATAGAAACTTCAATATCTGTTGTCTGTTTCGCGATAAACTCAAAAACTACTGAACCATTTGGTACCAAATTTTGCATGTCGCTTTTTATAAACCCGAGGATATTTTTCGGCTACATTTTGATTAGTATTTTCGGCTATTTATTTATTTTTATTTATTTTATTATATATATTTTTTTTTCACTTGAAGAACATTTTTTACGCGGAGTAAATACGAGGCGAAGTAACAACACCAGCCCAATCAAGCTACCAATGAGCGTTCTGCATTTTTTTCAAGTTGCTTGCGAACTTTTTTTTAAATATCTTTTTATACGAGAGTTACTTTTTTTACAAAAGTATTGAGTATTGAGAGAGAAATTTATATTACTAAGTTACGGAAGGTGCACACAATGCAATTTAAAAAAAAAAACTTTACAAAATTAGCGTTACTGTATATAAATAATGGCTTTCGTATTTTTTGTTAATTTTTGTTCTGGCCTTTGTTTTTTTTTATCTCTTTTTTTTTAAATGTTTAAAATGCAGTCGCAGTCATTAGCAAACACATATGTTTGCCTAATTTCCATGTGCTCTTTTATTTTTTACAGAAAAATATTTACATGCCAGTATTTTGGATTAATATTTTTTATAAACCTATATTTTTCTTATTCTTACTGAGAAGATGAGCATCGCAGTCAAGATCCATCTCAGTCACTCACTCATTTCAGGCAATTTCAAGGGTTAATGCGCTGAGACGGGTACCTCGGGGGTTGGGTGGAAAAGCTGCCATCTATTTAAACTATATTGATTTTGAAACAACTAAATGAATTGCAAAAAAAAAAATAATTAAATAAAATACCTAAACACTAATATAATACAATTTTTGCCATCACACACACTTTTAGCCTGTGGTTTATGTATTACTTCTGTATTGCTATTCTATGGCACTTCTACTATTTATTATTGATGTACTTTCAGTATGAAGGAAATTTCACTCTGGGGAATTCTCGGGCGAAGCCGGGTCATTCGTCTTGTTACTATTTATATATATTTACATATTATTAACTTAATCAGTAATATACAGTATATATAAATGTGCTTTAATAATATTTTTATTTTCACAAAATATCATTTTTATTGTTTACTGCTTAACTTTCACACACCTCAGTATATATAGATAAACTTGTTACTAAAATTACATGTGGACCATTTTCCCAAAGACACATCAATAGATTATGATGGCAAATGTTTTCAATTCTTACTATGTTGACGGTGATGTGTCTGAAACTTTCTTGGACAATATAATAATGTAGATATGTAAATATTTTCAGAAATACGGGTCATGAATTGCATTCTTTGAAAAAAGATGAGTTTCTCCTTTCCATTTTTAGAAAATAATATGAAATAAATAAATCTCCTGTACCTACAATAGAGAGATTGCATCATTTAATCCGCAAAACTTGGAATTCGGTCAGCTCGAAGACCCGGGTGTTTGCAAACTGCGCGAAAAGCCCTAGCGGAAAAATAAGCATATACTATTGTGTAAATATTATCTATGAAAATAAAGGTCCCGCCAAAATAGATGTCAAAACTAGACGCCATCTATTGACCGTCGCCGCAAACTAGCAGCCTCGGATCGGTGAAAATGCCACAACACCAGCTTTGGCAAACTGAGAAACGCCCACCTGGAGACTTTGGTTTCAGGCTTAATGGCCCTTGTCAGTCCGGGGGAAAATGTATTTCGTGAGATCCAGAAGGGATCAAATGAAATCTTCACATCTGCTGTGATGTTTAGCTGGCAAAGTGACGTCTATTTTATCGGGAGAGGTGAACTTTATTTTTATAGATAATTATCTACGGCAAATTTTCCATATATGTAAATATTAATATCATTTCCAACCTTAGCTATGTATTGTAGACAAATTTGGTGCCCTCTTATGAGGATGCTCTCTCAGGAAAATAAACATTTATTCAAATCTATATATACTCACGCAAATGAAACAATGAAGGCTGAAGAAGGAATAGAATTTTCGGGAAGACTTTTCAAACGGTTGGAACTAAGATCAAGATATTTGATGTCGAGCATAAGAAATGCGTTGTCCTCGATTTCATCAATTTGATTGTGGTTCAAGCTCAAGGTCTCGATAGTGTGAGGAAGTATGTCCATCTGTTCTTTGGAAACATGCACCATGTCACCGCTCACAATCTCTAAGGATTTAAGCTTCTTGAGGTGGGAAAAAACTGACAAATCCCAAGATCTAGCGAAAGGATTGGTTGTAATTCTGAAAGTTTCCAAAGAATCTTCAACACCCTGAAAGAAATTATCATCTGGAGTTTTCAATGAAAGGATTTTGGTGTAAATAAATTTCATTTCTTTGAGAGGGAATTTCTTGAAGAGTCCTCCTTTTAAGAAAGGTATAGAGGTTGCGTTGACATGAAGCACGCGAAGTCTAGTAGCGGTAGATCTCAGCACATCTAGACTGGTCTGTAGATCTTCCACGCTCTCTAGGGCCTCGCAGAAGAGAAGCGGGTAGTAGTTCTGGTCCTCGGGGTCATCATAGCAGAAACATCTGGTCAGTTCAGAGTCCATCACATACTTACAGCTCTGTCGCATTCCATAGACCCCAGATATAAAGACGACAGCAATGAAGCAAAATGTCGTCTTCATCTTGGTTCTGAAACAGTTTACACACATCATTTATATAATATAATCTTTCTCGCAGTGTCACATATGAAGATCACGTTGAAATATAGAATGAATTCTCAATTTCAGTCAACAAAGTGGCATATTATCCGAGAACTCTCACAGCATTTGCATAAACAGTCCGGTCTTAGGTCTTGGAACTCTTCCAGTTTGCATAAATAATTGTACAAACCATCCTATGGATGTTTTATAATTTTGTAAAGTTCTCTCAGTGTGATTCATATCTCTTATTTAAGTTATTATTTATATATAGTAGAAAACACTCATAAGAAACGCATAAAGAGAATGATTCCTCTTATGTCTTTCTGGAGATGGACTCTCATGTGGGAGATTGTGTTTGTTCAGTTCAAGTCATTTTTAAATTTACATAGATGATGGCCACCATATAAGTATATTCTTGGAAGTTCTTGACATGATTATTATAAATGTTTTAAACAAAGGAGATATCATTAAATATATGCAATAGGTCTAGGTTAGGGGTCGGCAACCTTTTGAGTCGGAATATTCAAAAATTACATTTTACAAAATTTCTAAGTTTTTAAAAAGCCACAAAATTTTTTTCCGATAATAAACAATACTCACATAAATAAATACAGGGTGGCCCGTAAATCCTGATACCATTTTAAAAATTTGTAACTAACAAATTATTTATAATATTTGTCTTATATTGTCTAATGGCTTTTCTTGATTTATCAATAAAATGGGTTGGCCAAATATCAGGGAACAGCTTAAATCAATGCTTATTTTATTTCTGTTCCACTAGATGGCGCTCTGCCATCTAAAAATAGCACATGTGCTCCTGGTCAGGATATGCCTTCTTTGTTTTTAATATCAACACCTGACCTTTTTATTTGTTTTTTTTTTCCTATTGTTGTTTCATGTGTTAAGCGTATTTACGCAAGTTTGGCCTTATATACCCATTTATTGGTTTCTCAAGAAGCCTCTGAGACCAAAATTATTTTTGGTCGCAGTGGTACAGCCTGCTCCACGCTGACAAGCGCCAACCGCGCGACACGCGTTTGTGAGTGGCTTTTCTTTATTTATCAAGAAAATAGGTTGGCCAAATATCAGGGAACAGGTTAAATCAATGTTTAGTTGATTTCAGTTCCACTAGATGGCGCTTTGCCATCTAAAAAGCACATGTGCTCCTGGTCAGGATATGCCCTCTTTGTTTTTAATATCAACACCTTGATACGTTTCTATTGATTGTTAACTATTAATGGTGAAAATTATTTTTATAAGAAATTGCACTTTAAATATATATATGCAGATAAATGAAAAGATACACTATTCTTAAGCAGCTCTAATTAATAATTTATTAATCTTTTTACAAAACGATTATATGTAAATTGTTGTTTACAAGATGATGATCAACAACACAGAGTAGAGTAATAATATATCACAGATCATTCCTCCTTCCTTATATTGTTCATAGATGGAGAAAACCGGCAAGGAGGGCGTCGAGGTCGGGTAGATCTCCTAGGTGGAGGTGTCGTGGAAATTTGAGGGTCTTGTTCCAGTCGGTGAGGTCCTGCTCCTGCGTTGTCCAAGGTCCAATCAGAATCTTCAGCATATTTGGTATCTGAACCTGTCCTCATCTGATTGACATGCACTTTAAATGTGCCTTTTAGGTTCTTTACTAGATAAACATTGTAACCTAGTCGTCGTATCACCTGGGCCTTGAACCATTTGCGACTATTTTGTATTACTCTAGTAAACAGCACTTTATCTCCAACTTGAAAATGTCGCCTTCCACACTCATTTCTCCCAAAAGTCTTCTGGATAAATTCAGAGTTCAAGCAATTTACAAATGTTCTAGGCACATAACTTAGGAGACGTTCTACAGGAGGCTTATCTAAAGAGGTAGGCGTATTTCTATAATTAAACAGAACATTTTGTAAAATACAGTCCATATTTGAGTTTGGAGATTCTTCTAACGACTTTTCCAGAGATTTTTTTATTATTCTTACCGAAACTTCAGCAATTCCGTTAGACGAGGGATTATATGCTGGCGAGGTTAAGTGGTATACATTATTTTTCCGTAAGAACTCCTTAATTTCAATCGAATTGAAGGGGGGGCCATTGTCAGATACTAAGCATTGCGGTAATCCATACCTGGCGAAACACTCCCGTAGTAGCTTAATATTTTCTTGCGAAGTAGTACCTCTAACTGGGAATACTTCAATCCAATTTGAATTTGCATCTACTACTAATAAATAACAATCACCTCTGAAATAGAAATGGTCAACATGAACTCGCTGCCACGGTTGGTTAGTCCTGGGCCAAGGTGTGTTCTCAGCAGGAGGAGCTGTCTGATGATGCATACAGGGAGAACATTCCTTCACAAACTCTTCAATTTGACTATCCATTTTTGGCCACCAAACCGATGATCTGGCTAGAGATTTCATGCGATTGATTCCTATATGACTTTGATGAAGTAACTTCAACATTTGATCTTGACAGGTACTTGGAATCACTGCCCTAGAATCAACAAAAATGCATCCCTGCAGTACAGAAAAATTTTCCAATTTTGAAAGGAATGGTTTCATTGTTTCATCCTTTTTTGCTAACTGAGGGTCTTCTAATAGATATTCCTTGAGCTTATTTAAAACCGGATCTTTATTGGTTTCTTCTTCAATAATGAGGTGGTCCAATGGAGTTACATTTAAAAATGATATATCATGTGTCACCAAATCAATGTTGTCTTCCCATAAATTTATTTCCTCAAGTGGAAGTCTTGAAAATGCATCCGCACAGAGCATGGTATCTTTATTTGTATATCTAATATCGAAATCGAAATTAGACAACTCTAAAGCCCACCTATGCAAACGATTTGCAATTAAAGGCGGAAGAAGTCTTTTGTTTCCAAAAACAGTCGTTAAAGCTTTATGATCACTCTTTAACACAAATTTTCTCCCAAACAAGTATTGTCTCAGTTTGGAAGTTGCAAACACAATAGCAAGTGCTTCTTTCTCAGTCTGAGAGTATTTGACTTCTGCACTTGACAATGTTCTGGAAACAAAGGTAATTGGCTTCTCTTCCCCTTCCACAATATGACACAAGACCCCACTTATGCCATAGGCAGATGCATCGCAGGTTAAAGTTAATGGAAGCTTCATTGAATAGTGAATAAGCGCCTGGGAATTTAATAGAGTTAACTTCAAATTCAGAAATGCCTTTTCGCATTGGCTAGACCATTTCCAACGATTGTCCTTCTTTAGGAGTTGATAAAGAGGACCAGCCAAGGTTGACATATTAGGTATGTATTTTGAATAGAAGCTCAACATCCCTAGAAAACTCTTCAATGATGTTTTGTCGAAAGGCTTTTTACACCTTTCTAATGCTTCCAATTTCTTTGAATCTGGTCTAACACCATCTTCATTTATAATATGACCTAGAAAACAAATGTCTTTTTTTAAAAATAAGCATTTTTCTTTATTAAGGGTAAAATTTAGCTCTTTCAATTTATCGAAGATTATTTTTAAAATTCTGTAATGTTCTTGTTCATCTTTAGAACCAATGAAAATATCATCTAAGTATATCACCGTGTTGGGAACATCATGAAAAAGGCTGTCCATACACCTCTGGAAAATGGCTGAAGCTGGACTGATGCCAAAAGGCAATCTATTGTATCGGTAAAGTCCTCTATGGGTAGATACCACTAGCAGATTTTTTGATGCTTCATCCATTTCAATTTGATGATATGCGGAGGAGAGATCCAATTTGGTAAAAATCTTGTTTCCTCCTAGATTTCCCAACATAGTTTCTATAGTAGGTAATGGATATTTCTCATCTTCAATGCAATTATTCAAAGTATTTTTAAAATCACCACACAAACGTAGTTCTCCATTTGACTTTATTACCGTTACTAAAGGCGTAGACCAATCACTAGCATTAACTTTTTCAATTATTTGACTTTTTTCAAGTCTGTCTAGTTCTTTGTCTATCTTCTCTTTAATGGAAAAGGGTACTGGTCTAAATTTAAAAAATTTGGGCTTAGCATTTGGCCTCAATGATATTGAACCTTTAATGCCTTGAATTGGTAAATCTTTATCTTCAAATACTCTCTTATATACTTCTAAAAACAGTTCTAAGTTTGAAATTACATTTATATTATTACAGATATCAAAAACGCAATTGGGCCAATCAGCTTTTAAAATTCTTATCCAATTTCTGCCCAGTAACGGCGTTTGGTTATTAAACTGGCCTGTCACAATTAGGGGTAGTTTTTCCTGATAGTTTTTGTAACTAACATTTACCAAGCATTTTCCAAAAACTGGTATCATATTTCCTGAAAAACTTTTCAAATGTCCACTGTATTTCTCTAGAGTGACATTTTTGAGATTTGTAAGAAAAAATTTCTTTGAAACTACAGACACGTCTGCACCAGTGTCAACCTCCATTATAGTGTCTGCATCTTCAATTTTAACGTTTACCATTATTTTTGGTGCGTTTTCTAATGTGTTGCACTGAATAGTATTCAATTTATTCTGATTGGGTTTATTCATTCCAGAATTTTGGGCCGATTTTTTATTCCAACACACTGGAGCAATGTGCCCTTTCTTATTACAAATATAACATTGAGCATTTTTAAATTTGCATAACTTCGTATCGTGGTTAGACTTTCCACAAATTTTGCAAGGATTATTGTATTTACATGGGAATTTAAAATTTTTAGATCTGGCTTTCAAATTATCAATATCATGACCAGGATTTTTCATCAAATTTACTTGTGACTTCGCTGCCTCTACAGAATTTGCAATAATTATTGCACTATCAAACGTTAAAAATGGTTCACTTAGCAGCCTTTTAAGCGTAGCTTCATCGAAGCAACCACTTACAAATTGATCACACAAATTTTCATTTATGTCAGTAAATTTGCACTTGTCTGCCTGAGATTTAAGCCTCAAAACAAATTTTCCCACAGGCTCATTTTCTTTTTGTACAATCTTATGAAATAAATATCTTTCAAAGTGCTTATTTTTCATTGGATATAAATGGTTGGTTAAAACCTCTACCAAAAGTTTATATTTAAGGTCACTTGGCCTTCTGGGTACCAACAAATCGCGCAAAGTCTTATAAACATTAACATCAATAGACGTTAATAACACAGATACTTTGTCTGCTTCTAATGTTTTGTTCAATTTAAAACATTCTTCTAATTGTTCCAAATAACAATTTAGATCTTCGCCTTCACGAAACCTTGGAAAATTTGAATTAGTGGTGGCCATACTTACGTTAATTCTTCGTCGCCATTTGATACGTTTCTATTGATTGTTAACTATTAATGGTGAAAATTATTTTTATAAGAAATTGCACTTTAAATATATATATGCAGATAAATGAAAAGATACACTATTCTTAAGCAGCTCTAATTAATAATTTATTAATCTTTTTACAAAACGATTATATGTAAATTGTTGTTTACAAGATGATGATCAACAACACAGAGTAGAGTAATAATATATCACAGATCACACCTGACCTTTTTATTTTTATTTTTTATTGTTTTTCAGTATATAATATATATAAATAAATAGTGTTCTATATAGAATTCGAGAAAAATAATTTAACATTAAAATTAATGTCTTCCATTTCCCTAGTATATATATATGGATTTAAATTTCAAAAGTTAGAAATTTATTTGCAATAACTCACAAAAAATACTTATTTAAATCTATATGTATAGGTGATCCTGATATTAATTTCATGAATTGAAATATACACCAAAGGCTCGCTATACATTATAATACACTGCGTGACATTGAAAATGGAACACCAAGAAATAGTGGCCAGAATATTATGCAAATCTCAGGGTAGACGCGCCTAACCGAGTTATGCAAATGATGTAAAATGCGCAGCTCTCGTGCGCACATGGAGTAAGATATAAGGGAAGGAACTTGCAGAAAGGACAGTATTCGTGTCGTTATTTCTTCAAGGAAAATCATTGTAGAAATTTTGTTCTTGTGTCAAAAGACACGTGTAATAACAGAGAATGCCAGGTCATCGTAAACGGAGGCAGTTCAAGCAGACAGACGCTTTTACGAGGGGCATGGTGATCGGACTGAAAAAGGCAGGTTGGTCCATACGTCAAATCGCAGCTGATACACACCTTGGTGCGTCCACGGTGCACCGACTGTGGAGAAGATGGTTGGAACAAGGAAATGTGGCAATTTATAGGAATGTCGGTGCAACCAGAGTGACGTCAGCACGTGTGGATCGGCGTATCCTTCGACAAGCAGTGGCGGCCCCACAAGCCACTTGTACCGCCATCCTGCAACATGTGCAAGACACCCTAGATCATTTCATCTCGACCAGAACCATTTCCCGTCGATTGGTTGCTAATGGATTGCACTCATGCCGTCCGCTAAGAAGACTGCCATTGACCCCACCGAATAGGCGCCAACGTTTGGAATGGTGCCGGGCTAGATCGACGTGGATGACGGAATGGCACAGGGTCGTGTTCTCAGATGAGTCGCGTTTCTGCTTGTCCAGTGATAGTCGCCGTGTACGCGTGTGGCGTCGACGTGGAGAAAGGTCCAATCCGGCAGCAATTGTGGAACGCCCCACCGTGCGACAACGTGGAATCATGGTTTGAGGCGCAATCGCGTATGATTCCAGGTCACCTTTACTTCGTATTCAGGGCACTATGACGGCCCAACGATACGTTGATGATGTGCTGCGACCGGTGACACTCCCCTACCTTCAGGGGTACCCAATGCCCTTTATCAGCAGGATAACGCCCGACCGCACACTGCTCGCATTAGCCAACAAGCTCTGCAAGATGTACAGATGCTTCCCTGGCCACCGTACTCTCCTGATCTCTCACCAATCGAGCACGTCTGGGACATCATTGGACGCCGTTTGCATGCCTTGCCACAGCCGCGTTCAGAAGACGAACTGTGGCAAATGGTTGAGAGGGAATGGAGAGCCATCCCTCAGGACGCCATCCGTACTCTGATTGACTCTATACCTAGACGTGTTGCTGCGTGCATCGCCGTCCGCGGTGGTCCTACTTGCTACTAAGCCGACGCCGTTCTCGCTCTGTATTATGACTATCATTTTGAAATAAAGATCACTTATTGTTCGTCCCTGTCTCTCTCTGTCTGCCGAGTTTCATCACTTTCTGGCCACTATTTATTGGTGTTTCATTTTCAATGTCACGCAGTGTATATAGATGTATTTTCCAAAAACTAAATGAAATTTTTACAAAGAAAGCCGCCTATAAAATCAATCATGTGGATCAACCTGAATTGAGGAGCTTAAGAGACGTCTTGGTTGTTCGAGAGAAGGTAAAATTAAACAAAAAAGTTTAAAATTTGGTATTGTATCCAGTGATAAGTTATCAGTTAAAGCATTAGTTAATAAATTAATTTTATTTTTTACAATCCCTATTTGATGGTGAAGAGGGAAGCTACTTACTATTCAAAGTGTCAATAGATTGGGACTAAGAAAATATTCACGGTTAATAATGCGATAGACGCTTACGGAAGAAGGCGAGGAGAGGCACATAATATATTTGTTTATTACAAAACTTTAGAACAAATCTTTCTTCAATGTTTAAGAGAGGTAAAGAGCGACCTACCTCTTTGGTCTCTATCTTCCAAGATAACAAGAGACTGAGAAATAATCCAGATGTCTAGTTAGATAACAAAATTAAATACCACCGCCGAAAAGCCAAGTTTTTATATATATTCGTCTTCGGTATAAAAGACACACCTATATATCTTCTTGTAGAATTAAGGGGTGTATGCAACCTTTGTGCATGTATGAAGCTGTCATGTGGGGTTGAGGCAAATTCATTAATTTATAGTCTTCACAGGAACAATCGACAAGACCCGAATATTGGTAGTATAGATAATATGTCTATTTCCCAGTATTATTATATTACCTTTATAAAAACTATTATAATATATAGATGAACCCATGTAGTAGGGCAGCCCGTTACGCGTAAAAAAGATCGAATAAGAGAGAGATAAAATTTAAAATGTTTCATATGTGTATTTATTCTTGTCTAAAATTGATAAACGCAGCACTCTTCTCTGGATATTTTGAGAAAAAAATAGTTTCGGCATTTATGTTCCTTTTGAAATAAATGATTAGAACCAACCTCTGTCGACCTTACTGCAATGATAAAGTACATTAGGTGAGTTATCTAATTTGGTGAAATGTCTGAGAGGATTCACCAGGGTGTTTCCATCTAATATATTTTATATTCGGAGTAAGATCTGCAGAGGGGGTAGATTTAATGATTTATATCAAAATAAATCTATATAAATGCCTAAAATAATTTTCTAAATTTATCGATGAGTGTAGCACATTGTATGAAATATAATTTAAAAATTCCTTCTCTCTAATAACTGAAACACATTGAAATTTTACTCAGAAGAATATTCTTCGAATGTGCAATAAAACAAGCTTTAAAACTCGAAAAAAGTTTATTCTTTTTTTTTTTTTAGTTTTTATTTGTAAAAGCCTATGTCCTAAAATCCTAGAAGCTTACGTCCATAGTTTTCTCGAATGCTATAACTAAGATTCCACCCTTCAGTATCACATATAGTAGAATCGTCCAACACAGTATTAGAGCTCTAAGAAGCGGTCTGGTGGATTAGAAGCAAAAATAAATAAATAAAATAATAACCATAATAATGACAAATATTTCATAATATTATATATAAATATATATCTAATGTGTAAAATTTTTATAGCTCCTTTAATTAATTTTTGAATTCAAAAACGAAGCATATTGTTGAGGAATATCTTCAAACACATTTATAGTTCTTGTCCCCATTTTCGTGAAACCCATTATTCTAAAAATAATATTTCCTTTTTGAAATTATATTCCTGTGAAAAAATACTTCAATATCATTCCAATATAGTCTATGTCCTTAATATAATGCATGTTCCCCAATTTTGCTTAACGGCCTTCTCCCCATTAAACCCTGTTGGTGTTCCTTAATTCTGGTCTATAAATTACGGCCGGTTTCTTCAACATAAATTTTGTCTCATTCTGTGAATTCAATCCCATAAACCACATTGAATGGTTTTGATGCGTTTATACTATCCTTGTTATTTATAGCTAAAAATTCCCTTTTAGTACTAGTACTATACCAAATATATTTAAATTTTTCAAAATTCTAGATATTTCGTTATCAATTTCTCTAATATATTATTGTAACCTTCTGAAGTCTAATTCAAATTTGACTTATCTATTTATCATATCTTCTATTCCATTTATTTAAGAAGCCAACTGGATGTTCAGATTGTTCTAATTCCGCCCTAATTTTCTTTTTATCTCTTTTTATTTTTCCTGACGCGAACAAAAGAATATTTCCACATTGGTTCATTAATGAATTATTTTTATGTACTTATTACAATTTTTTAAATATAAGATAGAACTCTTTTTTTTTCTTTAATATTTTAAGATATTTTACATTTTTGATTGCATTTTTTATAATATTTTTTTCATGCACAAATTTCTCCCACCTACTCTGTATTTTAATTGATTTCAACTGTGATATTATAACACTATGCGGCGCTGAGTTTGTGTATACAAAAATGTAATGCCTCGATAAAGGTTGGCATTCAGCCAGCCGAAATATTGGCAAAATAAACATTTTATTAAATCCAATATATGCCTTTTATTATCTAATGTTTCATGGAGTATGTAAAAATTCAATTTCCTCAAAACTTCCACCCAATACGATTCCAAATTAATACTGGCGTATAGGGGATGACATGGGGGCCGGGTGAACTCCCTAATAACTTCTAAATTTACACGCAACGTTCAAAAATATATATTAATAAATCAATATTTATTTTAAAATATCTTTCTTCAACTTTCACAATAATCGTCACTGGGGAGGACACGTTTGAGAACGATCTAAGACCTGATTATATATTCGATGAAACTTCCCTGAATGACGCCACGGGAAACTACAGAAGTACCACGAGGACAGACTAGCAGCCCCTACTTTCTCCTGGTTTAAGGAATCAAATCGCTACCGAGCCATAGACCTGACATACCATGGTTTCCTTATAGATTATTGCGAGAACAACTTCTCCGTGAACTTGGACCGAGCTGAGTATGTAAATATTGTGGGAAATTCCTCTAAAGATATCATTTTATTACCTGTTCATAGTCTCTCTATTAATATTGAATTTTCTAGAGTACAACTTGGTTTCAACGAGATAGTTTCAAATGTTCAGAAAACTTTAATCTTAACTGCTTTTTCGATCTTAGAATCAAAATCATAAACGTCGCGCCAAGTGGATCTAATATGTATAACTACTAGAAAACTGCTCTATATACACCAAAGACAATTTGTTTATAGGAAAGAAGTGAGTATAGATTGTAAAGATACATTGAACCGCATTCTGTACAACCTTTTTGCTGAACGTAGTTAAAGCATCCACTTGTTGAATAGAAAAGCAATCTTTTTATCTTTCTTAAACATAACCTTTTTTTACTTTGTAGCATTCTAGGAGCTACTGCCCAAAAGTCTTGTGCAGTTTGCCATAAAATCAACTTGTCGCTGGCACATCACATATGGTATCGTATCAGTCCTATCGTATAGCAGTCCTCTCATAAGAGAAGCCTTACTGTGTTAAAAGACTGTGCCTTCGGTTACCATATAGCGTTATCAAGAGAGTGTCCAATTGACCTAGATTTGATCCTTTAACGGCAAGGTGCAAGGACTACACCATGTAGCTAACGCCTCTGGTGACCCCTCGCCTGACTCTTGCTGTAATTGGAGACCCACGAGACTAGGCAGCAGTCTGACATTGCATCGTTAGTTAATGTGTCCATTCTGTGCCCGTCGCAATGGACGTTTACCATCTCTGGCTTAGATAACCAAGTATCTAATACTACTGTAATACCTAAACTGGCCTTATATCTAGGGCTTCTCTACCGGCAGTTTACCATCTCTGGCTTGGATAATCAAGTCTCTAACACTGTCATAGTACCTGAACTGGCCTTATATCTACATCTAGTATCTCTCTCTACCGGCAGTTTACCATCTCTGGCTTGGATAACCAAGTCTCTAACACTCTCATAGTACCTGAACTGGCCTTATATCTACATCTAGTATCTCTCTCTACCTGCAGTTTACCATCTCTGGCTTGGATAACCAAGTCTCTAACACTCTCATAGTACCTGAACTGGCCTTATATCTACATCTAGTATCTCTCTCTACCGGCAGTTTACCATCTCTGGCTTGGATAACCAAGTCTATAACATTGTCTTAGTACATAAATTGGCCTTATATCGACATCTAAGACCTCTCTACCGGCAGTTTACCATCTCTGGCTTGGATAACCAAGTCTCTAACACTGTCATAGTACCTGAACTGGCCTTATATCTACATCTAGTATCTCTCTCTACCGGCAGTTTAACATCTCTGGCTTGGATAACCAAGTCTCTAACACTCTCATAGTACCTGAACTGGCCTTATATCTACATCTAGTATCTCTCTCTACCTGCAGTTTACCATCTCTGGCTTGGATAACCAAGTCTCTAACACTCTCATAGTACCTGAACTGGCCTTATATCTACATCTAGTATCTCTCTCTACCGGCAGTTTACCATCTCTGGCTTGGATAACCAAGTCTCTAACACTCTCATAGTACCTGAACTGGCCTTATATCTACATCTAGTATCTCTCTCTACCGGCAGTTTACCATCTCTGGCTTGGATAACCAAGTCTATAACATTGTCTTAGTACATATATTGGCCTTATATCGACATCTAAGACCTCTCTACCGGCAGTTTACCATCTCTGGCTTGAATAACCAAGTCTCTAACACTCTCATAGTACCTGAACTTGTCATATATCGACATCCAGGGCCGCTCTACCGGCAGTTTACCATCTCTGGCTTGGATAACCAAGTCTCTAACACTCTCATAGTACCTGAACTGGCCTTATATCTACATCTAGTATCTCTCTCTACCTGCAGTTTACCATCTCTGGCTTGGATAACCAAGTCTCTAACACTCTCATAGTACCTGAACTGGCCTTATATCTACATCTAGTATCTCTCTCTACCGGCAGTTTACCATCTCTGGCTTGGATAACCAAGTCTCTAACACTCTCATAGTACCTGAACTGGCCTTATATCTACATCTAGTATCTCTCTCTACCGGCAGTTTACCATCTCTGGCTTGGATAACCAAGTCTATAACATTGTCTTAGTACATATATTGGCCTTATATCGACATCTAAGACCTCTCTACCGGCAGTTTACCATCTCTGGCTTGGATAACCAAGTCTCTAACACTCTCATAGTACCTGAACTTGTCATATATCGACATCCAGGGCCGCTCTACCGGCAGTTTACCATCTCTGGCTTGGATAACCAAGTCTCTAACACTCTCATAGTACCTGAACTTGTCATATATCGACATCCAGGGCCGCTCTACCGGCAGTTTACCATCTCTGGTTTAGATATCTCACTGGGAGGGGGCTAATAAAGTTATTAAAATAGCTTAGGTTTAATGACTTTTATATTTATTTTTTCATGAAATTTTCGTAATTGATAGCGTGATCCAAAATCTGAACTCTTCATTTAAACTACCTCATATTGTTTATATAATATATTGGTGCGCGTCATATTATCTAAATGATTAATTGCTTTGAACAATTGGGGTTGAGGGAAAGTTATTGTATATGTATGAAATGCACCTGTTGGGGAAAATACTCTTTTAAATTAAGACTTGATAATTACGGATTCACGGCGGATAGTCGAGATGTATAAACTCTTATTTGTTAAATAAAACAGAACCATATTTTTCAAATCTAGCTGCTACATTTCCCTATTTACACTTTGTCGTTTTATTTTAATGATGTCATTCAAAAAAAATAAGAAGAAAATTGGTGGTTAAAACAACAAGTTTTATTAGTAGATTTGATCTTTCAAATATTTACATTTATATACAAGCTTTTGTAGTCACCTCGAGCTTCTTTCCAAGAAAAAAAGCTTCAGACTAGAAAATTACAATTCAAGTTCATAAAGTCCAAACATATTCATGAGAAATATTCTGTAAAAAGGAGTAAAAAAACAGATAGAGGAAGTGTAACATAAATGGGTTATTGTGTCTTCAGCGAAAACAAGAACATCAACCTGGGATTAGAGATAGCGAAGCTGTCGTATGTACAAGCCAACTAAGGCGGCATCTTCCAGAGCCAGCGAAGGTAGCTCAGAGTTCCTTACAGAGGCAGATGGCAAACACCATTCCAAGTATCTGCATACACACGCACAGCCATTAATTCAATAAATTGAAGTCCACAACTTTCTTGTGGAGGAAGCATTCTCAATTTTTTTGTAGGGACCAGTGGTTAATTCTAAAAAAACATGATAGAAAAAGGAAGATAAAAGTTTGGAGGGCTATATGATTCACAACTATATGCTATTATCTGGTGTAAGGATGTGTGTGTCAGCTGCCTTTCATGTTAAATTGCAACTAATGGCGAACCCGATGTAAGAAATAAATTAAGTGGGAACGTTTCAATGAAATAAAAAAGGAAACCGTGATGGTATGGACGAAAGAATACCTTCTGTAAGTTGGCATCAATACTTAATCCAACAGACTACAACTTATTCATATAGCAATAAAATTATGATCATTGGCATTTTTAGCGTTAAGTATAGTTAGGGCCTGTTGAATAGTTTTTATCTCGAAGGCTACCTAAGTAATTAAATACAGGAAACTTCGTGTTTGTTTTTCTTCAAAAAGAATGTGATTAGTATATCAACTTTTTTTGGCTCAGGAACTTGTCATTTGAAGGTTTTTCTGCTCTGGCATTAACTCTGAAGTACCAACTTAAAAGTTGAATTTCGACAGGGAGGACTCAACTGAGTAATCTTAAATACTGTCCTTTATGGTTTAGACAGAATTTCCAAGTTCAATTTTGTGTAAAATGTTGCCAAGGACTTCTCTGAATATAAAAATGAAGCCATTATTTTAAATCATCAAATTAAAATATCATATTTTTACTGTTTAATTAAAAAAAAACTTCAACTTGCTTTATTTGAATTACAAAAGGCGACCAAGAGATTATAAATATATCCTCAGTAAAATATTTATAAATTTTAATATCAATACAGTTATACCATAATATGGAAGTTGTAGGTTCTGTGGATGGGGCAATTCATTTTACAATGTTAAAAACAAAAGAGACTTATCCTTACCGCTCACATCAGCATTTAGATGACAGAGCACCATCTATTGGAATAAACATCAAATAAACATTAATATAGGCTTTTTGAAAATGGAGGAATCCATAAATGAATCTTTAAATAATAAGGCATATTTTGGATCAAAATATCATTTATTTTACCAATATTTCAGTTGGCTGAACGCCAACCTTTATCAAGGTATTATAACATATTTATGTATGTTAACAACAAACTCAGCACCACATAACGTTATGTGGTGCTGAGTTTGTTGTTGACACATATTAATATGTTATAACACCTTGATAAAGGTTGGTGTTCAGCCAACTGGAATATTGATAAAACAAATGATATTTTGATCCAATATCTTTTGATCGACAGATATCACCAACTGATAACCAAATATCCTTTAGGATATCCTGGTCTTTACAGCACTAATGAAATATCATACGCAATAAATAAATCCAATATATGCCTTTTTATTTAAATATAGGCTTGTTCCATCATATTTGGTCAACCCATTTTTGTTCCACTAGATGGCGCTCTGTCATCTAAAATACTTATGTGGGCGGACAGCAAATGCCTCTTTTGTTTTTAATAACAACACTTGACCTTTTTTCTATTTTTAAAATTATTTTTATTATTTTTCAATAGTTTTTCTATGTCTATATTGGTATGTTATAACGAAACGCGTTTTTTCACGTTCACATAAAGAGATATGTAAGACATGCCGGGGTAGTAATGTAAGGACTTTGGTGAAATAGAAGATTATGATGATAAAATGTAGTAAAACGAAAATTACAATTATACCGCGAATGTTTCTTTTGAACGAAAAATCGAAATTTATTTTAAGGATAAATAGCGATTATTTCTAACCTTATAGATGAAGAATGATAAGATGAATTGTGAAGAGTAATGATAAACGGAAAAATAATAGTGCCCAGTTTATCATTACTCTTCACAATTCATCCTTTCATACTTCATCTCTAAGGTTAGAAATAATTGTTATTTCTCCTTAAAATAAATTTCGAATTTTCGTTCAGAAGAAACATTCGGTATAATTGCAATTTTTGTTCTACAATCATAAGCCGCATTATATTGTTTTATAAAATGTAGTTTTTATCCATATGAATTAAATTGGATTTAAATATAGAGAACGTCAACTCTTTAGCATCGTCTCTTCACTTAAAAATGGTGAAAACACTTCGCTTTCTTGATCTTCATTGTAAAGACGCGGACCAGATGATTATTAAAGCATTTTCAAGTCGTAGAATCTCGTTACATTCAAGTTTGCTTTATTGATATGAAATTATCGTCTAAAATTATAGCCTTCAAATCTAAATTTTGCTCCATTGTTGAAACAAAATCATTAAACCGGCTTTAGCCTAAACTTAGCTCGAAATTCTCTGATCTGGTCAAAGGCACGGAATGGCATTATAAGTACTGGAACCTGATACAGCTTGCTGGACCTCTTCAGGGCAAAATGTCTACGAGGTATAATCAGGTCCTAGAAGCAAACCCTAATAGCCGCAAACAGGATCTGTAGCCACGTCTATATTTCCCTTTGTGTACACGCCCCTATTCAGTCCTGAGCACATTGATATATTCCCGAATTTAGTGCATGTGGAAACTTCTCGGTAGCCCTATATTTGCATGTGTATTTATCAAATCTATATATATTCAAACATCCTATTGACAATTTTATAAATCTTGCTTCAATGGAGAATTCCTACCTCACCTCGGCACACACATTTAAAAACGCTCGAGCTATTTTGAACAATATCGCCCAACAATATATGATGCTCAAAGCTATATAAAGGTATTTATCAAAAATTTGAAAGAGCACACACGCTATACTTCAATTTTAAAGTATTTATATTACAAGTATGTTGTGTATGTTGTTAGGTAATATTGCCCAAAATAGCTCGATATTTTAAATGTGTGCGTTGAGATAAGTTATATGTAAGCAAGATTTAGCAAATTGTTACTGTAAATGTTTGTATACATAGGTGTAAATAAATATACATACAAATATATGGCTTACACATGTGCTACATTGGTACTATATAAAATTGCGACAAGGACTAAATAGAGGCGTACACAAAGGGGACATGGCTGCGTGTGGGAGTTCAACATGGTGCTTATGGATGTTGCACGGGCTCCAAGGTTCTAGATCCAAGCAACTCACCTCGATGATGGCCACTCCTATCCCTATTCCCATAAATATCTTGCTCTTGTGTTTGATGAAGTCTTCCAGCTTCTGAAGACATCCCTGCACATCGCATTCACAGGTTAGCCATTTGGTTAGAGTTTCTGCATACATTGCTGTTCAGTACAATCCTCTCTGCCTCTAGACAGTGAAAAGATAACGGTGAATAGATTCCAGTAACCGCACTGCCTACAGAGACTTATAACGAGAGGAAGATTTGTCTATATCTATACCTCACTTTATTTCAATAAGCTTATCAACTATGGTTATATCCGTAGGAAATTGTTAGAGCAATGAGACCTCAGTTACATATGGACCAAACATTATTTTGTGAATTTTCCTTATATCAACTTTTATCCTGTAGTCCCAGTCAAATACATCATTTATTTTTAGACACTTATTATGCATATATGAATCTTTAAATATTTATTTTATAAAGGTTTCTATAAATATTGCTCTATTTTGTTGAACAGATATCCAAAGCTAAATTTATAAGAACACATATAGTATACTCGTATAGTATTAAATATGAGGATTTGAGAAGGTTCTTTAAAAATTACGTATTTTTTCGGATAAATTTCCCTTAATTAATTTATAATGTAGTTTTAATTTTATGTTGGATAAATTTCTATTTAAATAATCTCTGATTTAGTTTTTGTCAATAGTTTGCATTTATATAATCGCTATAGATCCATATAAACTGTGAGGTTTTTATTGTATTTTGATTCCATAGAAACATGGCTATAAATGGCATTCCATTTATTCTTCTGAACACTATGTTTTTACAAAACAATCAATCATATTGTAACATAGTATTTATTAATTTTATTAATGTAACATGGTATTTATTAATTTAATTATTTTTTATTAACAGAGTGGTCTTTTTTTTTTATGTTTATATCTTGCTACTCTATAAATTTCACTCGTGGCTTATATTTTGTTTACAATTCATAGTTTGTCCTTCCCTGAAATAAAATTTTGTTTCCTCCTGAAGTTTTTGTCTTCCCTAATTTTCCACGTGGCAATATTCTCTGTTTTGTTAATAAAATCCGCAAGTTTTCCAGTTAAATTGCTCTTCTAAAGCCGGTTCTTCATTGTTCACTCTCTCATTTCGCAAATTCCTTGTACCTGGCTGGACTTGAGTTTAAAATAACGATCTACCAAATATATAACTCGGTATACCTCTCTCTCTAATTCTAAAATAAACGAAATATATTTTTGAATATTATAAAGGATTAGTGTCTCTCTCTGTCTATTTATTTAACAAGTTACACCACTTTATACTAAAATAAACGAGTTATATGCTTGTTGACTTACCTAATAAATAGAAAAGGCATAAAGAAGATTTTTTTATATTTTAAAATTAGTATGCATATTTTCTATATAGATATATTCCTTTAGTAATATTGATTAAATAAGATTTTATCTTTGTTTTGAATTCTATGATTTCATGCCCGACTGAAAACGCAAAACTATCAACTAAGTAATTTCTAATAGGAATATTTGAAATCTGATTTATATAATCAAATGTTATTTATTTATTTTTGGAAGACAACTGCAGCTTTCGCGACTAGAGCCTTTGTCTAAGTTGACAGACATCAACAGAGATGGAACGCTAGATTTGAAATGTCTGAGCAATTTAGACAGGAAAAATATAATGTCCTGGTATTTAGGTATTTGTAAGCATATAACAAATTGTAACATTTTGTTACCTCTTCAATATATTGTCAGTAGATATAAAAGCCACTTCACATTTATGGAAAAAACGTAATGGACCAAAGACGCCAATATGTTTACCTACCAGCCTCCTAACAGAGCTACGTAGCAAAAGAATCTAACAGAAGACCATAACGGATAAAAACCTAATAGAATAACTATATAAACGAAGAACCTAAGAAAATAATATAACAAACTACATATACCAAAAATTCTAACAGAAAACATAAAAGAACATTACAGAGTAACGTTAAAAATAAAGAAGGCATCTCCTGACCACGAGCACATGTGCTTTTTAGATGGCAGAGCGCCATCTAGTGGAGCAAAAATAAACTAAACGTTTATTTAGCTTGCTCCGTGATATTTGGCCAACCCAATTTCTTGATAAATCAAGAAAAGCCATCCACGAACGCGTTTCGCGCTGTTGGCGCTCGTCAGCGTGGAGAAGGCTGTAACCACTGCGACCAAAAAAATATTTTTGGTCCCAATGGCTTCCCGAAAAATCAAGAAATGGGTATTTAAGAGTAACCTATTAGAAAAACCTATATATTAAAGAAAAAGATAAAAGCTAAAAAAAACACCTAACATGGTATCTAACAGAATAATATATCAGAATACCTAACAGAGGTATTTTATAAAAAAAAACTTAGCAGAAGTACCAAACAGAGACACCTATTAGAAGACACTATATTAGAGAGTCTAAAAATAAAACTTGACTGAAGACACAAAAGGAAGAACCTGATAAAAAGAACCAAGCAGAGAGGTAAGATGGTCTGTCAGTCACGTAAATATAGGCTAAGTAGTTTCCTTGTAAAACGATGCTAGGTCGCCAGTACGGGAGGATTATAGCTATAAAGTTGTTGTCACCTTCTGGTGTCGGAACTCGCGATTGTCGGACGGGGAGTTGGACTGACAGCGGGCGTTGTCCACGGGCTTGGGCTCCAGGTAGGCGTCGGTCTGGTTGCGGTTTGACAGCACGCAGCACGTCTTGACGATGTTGTCTCCGCGGCCCATGTCGTCTCGTCGCCAGCGGCTGCCCTCGTAGTCCTGGGGCCCGTGCACGCCGCAGCACGTGAACTGGAACGTACACAATTGATGCTTTGTACTGGCTGACTAGGGGTACAGTAGGTAGGAACTATTAAAAATGCTAATACAAAGATAGGTCCTTTGTTTGCTGAAAGTGAAAGCAAATCGAACCTATCTTGTTTTGAATCCCAGGTTAAAGAAGTTTTTTAATAATAATAATTTGTTTCTCTCTCTCTCTCTCTCTCTCTCTCTCTCTCTTCGCGGTGGGCCTCGAGGACCACGCCATCACCATCTCCTCGGCGGTAAAGCACGCGATCTACGTCTTCTTCGTAGATCGCGAAATGCGTGGTGTCGCTGGAGACCCGCTGGCGATCTTCCATCACACTCTGCAGCGGTGGCAGAGGCGCTATGTACATATTCATTGTACATAATTGCATATATTTTTATATTTCATATATCACTATCATCATCATTGTAAATTAGCCATTTTCATTCATTAAATTGTGCGGAATGTGCACTTTGTGTAATGACGAGATGTCAATAAATCATGTTCAATTGTTGTCTCTCTCTCTCTCAATGTCTCCTTTATTCTTGCACAAGTCCAATTTACCACTGAACACAAGTAACTAACCAAATAGGACTCTGACATCTTGTAAGTTCGTGGTCGACCTGTGTTTACACAGGTGCTTCCGTCACAATACCGATAATCGTGAGCTGACTCTAACTGTAGAGATATAAGCTCAAACATTTTTAAAAACACACCAAACATGCATGTGTGTCCATCTGCGATTTCTGGATTAAAATGATAATTTTAAGAGTAAAAAAAGAGTATTTTCACATGGCCGTTACCTTGGTCTGGGCGAAGTCCACAGATTGCGTCAAGCCTTCGTTCCGCCCGTACTCGTCCCGGATGGTCTTAGTCATCCGATTCTCGAATTTCTGCAGCGTCTGTCGCAGCACGCACATCGTGAGTTGTAGGATCGGAGGTCAGAAGATGTTCCTTTCACATATTGGTCGTTATCACACATAGGTTCACACATTATGTATGTATCTCAACTTTAGTTTCATTTTGTATTTATTAATTATTTAATGGCTAACATGTTCATACTCATCTATGTCATTCAACTATCTATATAACACCATTGACTTTATAAGAAAAATTCCAAATTAAATCAAACTCTATTTCCATGTCTTAAAAGAAAACAGATTCAGAGACTTTTCAGCAATGAATATTCGATGATACACTGGTTTAATGATATTGTGAAGCTATTTCGACACTCATTTCTATTTGATAAATAGAAACTGCCCCTACAGATCTTGCAATGAGAGATGCAGTTAGTTCAGAAGACTTGGCTCATCAGTAGCAAACACAGATTAAGACCAGCTATATTTTTCCCACTTACAACGAGCAATCTACCGTAGAGCCAAATATTGATTCGAGTAGCGGAAATGTAGCGCTTCATCGACCTCTTCACAAACAAGTTCTATCGCCTTGGCTGTAAGACGCACGTCAGTTGAACGTGCCAAAGCATGCATCGCTTATTTTGCCTTCAAGAGATTGATTCCCCAAGATATTTGGCTTACATCCAGGCTTATAGAATGTGTACACCTTAGATTAAGCCATCTTGAATTAAAGCAAGAGTTGTGATTTACAGTAGCATCTTTGTACACGGAGACATTTGATCATAAAGGAATGCGTCACAACGCATGTGCTATGATAATTATATTATAAGTGAACGTACCAGTATAAATGTTAATATCACACAGATACCCACAAGGGACTTGGCCGATACCTTGTAGTAACACCGGCATATAGGTGTAAAACTTGTATACATTTGTGAAAAATAGAACAGGTATAGAGCAAGAAGAAGCTCAGAAGCATCTCTTGAAGGAGCTGCCTGAAGGAGACCAAGTCCTCTTCAGATAAAGAAACTCTAAAAGCTAGTTAATATATTTTTCCCAATAGAGGGCAGTAGCTATCTCGTAGCATTCAGGTATAGGATGCCATCACACATCTCTGTACAAAGGTGACTGACAAATTAAACGTCCGTGTTAAACGTCATGTTGCAGAGAGATTGAAATCCTCACCGAAATATTTGAAGGTTGGGATCATGTATGGGAATATAACCACCCCGAGTTGACACGACGTACCTGATCCTGGAAGAGGACGGCCATGACGCCGACCGCCAGCTCTGCCACCAGGATGATGAGCAGGAAGAGGAAGTACTGCACCAGGCGTTAGACCAGGCAATCCTGTGGATCCTATCTCTCACTCACCGTGACGAGCATGCACTTGCTCTCCTGCATGGCGCCGCAGCAGCCGCAGAACCCGACGAGGAACACCAGAGCCCCCACCCCGATGAGGGCGTACGACAGGTACTGTAAGAATGCATCACGGCCGTCCACGGCGAAGAGTGTGAAGAGGATCTTGTTCTCCTTCGTCACCAGCGTGTAGATGCCGATGAAGAGCAGCGCACATCCTGAGAGCTGCAACGTCCAGGCGGGGGTTGGATAACAGAACACACAGTTCCAGACACACACCTCTAGAAACTATACCATATGGGGGGAATACAATTTCCCACACGATATTTGACCCATAGGCGTGCACCAAACACCTTCACTCAAAGCGAGATGCATGTACATTTCTCTATCGGATAACATCGGAGTCGAAGCATTTGTAGATCTGGCGGTGTATTCGAAAATACGTTCCTACTACATCCTCAAGATAGAAACGCTTTATAGACTTCCTAGATCAACATCTATCCTTAAGATTTCTAGAATTGTTGTTAGGGGAGTCTCCTTATTATTTAAAAAATGGAAAGTGGAATAACCTAATCTTTATAATCTTTTTTGGCAGAGAACACCTTAGAAAGAATTATTTTGTTCGAGACTATAATTTTTTTTCTCTTTTTATTTTCAATTTAGGGTGAAAGAAAAATGATCTAAGGATTTAATGCCGCAGGAATTAAAAAGACTAATGCTGAAAAGGTGCCTCTTAAGCCAGCAGAAACGTTCAGTTGCATGATAAAAATAATATTTTCATTACATTTTATCACCCTTAGGAAAGCTGAATTTTAATTCTAAAAGGTATAAACTTTTAAATGTTTATTTCTGTTTATTTTTGACAGAAACCTTCGCAACGTCCGTTTAATTCCAAAATGGTTGACGCCATCCTCAATATACGACACTACTGTATTAATTAATCTGTTGACTCCTAAGTACAGTTCGATCCAATAGCGGCTAACTCACTGAGAAGATACCAGACAACTGTGTACACAGACGTCGCTCCAAATAGAACTCTGCCCACGTAGAGGTCATCGCCCTATCGGATTGACCTAATGTAAAACTGCGGTGGCAAACATTGTTCCAGAGTTTCGTTCTGAGAGTCCGTGGTGCAACGTTCAGTATTGTTGCAAGACATCCACGGACGTGCATCCCGCCTGTAGACACAGGGGAGGCACTTGAATCAAATAATTATAAAACTCTACTTCTTTAATAGGGTTTTCAAATAATCACAAAAAAATCAGCATAAAGATATTTTTAATAACAATTTTAAAAATTTTGTATTTTATTAATGAAATTTGGGGAAAATTATATCCAAATGTTTATATAATGCTTATATGTTGGGTGGAACCACAGAAAACCACATGAGACTCCATGAGAATGGAACCACAGAAAGAATCCGAATTTTTGGAAAATCCACATTTTTTATCGAGGTACATATTAACGATGTATTAATGTGTGTAAATATTTATCTCTGGATAAAATCCAGAGGGTATAAATAAATATAAAATTAAATGTACTAAACCTAGCCAAATTTGGATGTGATTTTACATTTACTTAAATAAATAATAAAATGAATACACAAAGCATTCGCTGGGGTTTAACCAATATGATTCTCAGTACCGTCTTCTCTTTGTTCCATCCTCCTCTCTCTCTCTCTAATGTGTCCACTTTTTCTGAATAATAGTGAACAGCCTTCCCTGAAATCAATAGTTCCATATAGGCTGATGGGAAGTGTCATTGAAACCTGACATGGGTATTCCTAAATAAATTGGAGATATCTTATGTTGTATACATATGATGAACGTATTGTTCAAAAACATTTGTCGAAATAAATTTTCGATTCTTAAACCATTTAACATCCAACTATAAATCGAAATTGCATATGTGCGCTCTAAACATGTACCTTCATTTTACACAACTCAGAGCCAGCCATGCAAATTCACTTTACACAATTCCGAGCCAACCATGCACCTTCACATGCACAACTCAGAGCCAATCATGTATCTTCACACCTCAGAGCCAGCCATGCACCTTCACCTGCACACCTCAGAGCCAGCCATGCACTGTCACCTGCACAACCCAGAGCCAACCATTCACCCTCACTTTGCACCAATCCCGACCACCACCCGGGCACGTCCCATACGCGGGGCCAGAGTTCGGCTGGGCCTAACGATGCCCTGATAAAAGTCCCGGAAGCGGAAATAAATTTCCTCTAGCGTTTAGGTCACTCTTTGTACGCATATTTCCGTCGGCCGCTCTCGGGAGAAGGTGTCTGACTTTGGATATCGGGAGGGAGGGAGGGGAGGAAGGCGTGGACGTGTTACAAGGTCATTGCCCTCTGACAGCCGTCCACAACAATAGAATGGTAGCGAAGGCAATTTGTATCATTCGACGTGTGGTTTTAAGATGAATACTCTACTGGTAGATTTGATAGTGTTGTAATAATTTATTTCGATTAGAAAGGAATAGCTTGAATGTCAAATGTGGGGCGTAGTGTAACAATGTGACGGACTGTAGGTCGTTGTTATAGAGGGAATCAACAATGAAGGGGGTGGTCGGTGGTTGTTATAGAGGGAATCAACAATGAAGGGGGTTGTCGGTGTTTGTTATAGAGGGAATCAACAATGAGGCGAGGTGACGGTGGTTGTTATAGAGTAATCCAATAATGGAGCGGGGTACCGGTGGTTGTTATAGAGTAATCCAACAATGAGGCGAGGTGCCGGTGGTTGTTATAGAGTAATCCAACAATGAGGCGGGTTGCCGGTGGTTGTTATAGAGTAATCCAATAATGAAGCGGAGTGCAGGTAGTTGTTAAAGAGTAATCCAATAAAGGAGCGGGGTGTGCCGGTGGTTGTTATAGAGGAAATCAACAATGAAGGGGGTGGTTGGTGGTTGTTATAGAGGAAATCAACAATGAAGGGGGTGGTCGTTGGTTGTTATAGAAGAAATCAACAATGAAGGGGGTGGTCGGTGGTTGTTATAGAGGAAATCAACAATGAAGGGGGTGGTCGGTGGTTGTTATAGAGTAATCCAATAATGGAGCGGGGTACCGGTGGTTGTTATAGAGTAATCCAACAATGAGGCGGGATGCCGGTGGTTGTTATAGAGTAATCCAATAATGGAGCGGGGTACTGGTGGTTGTTATAGAGTAATCCAACAATGAGGCGGGATGCCGGTGGTGGTTATAGAGTAATCCAACAATGAGGCGGGATGCCGGTGGTTGTTATAGAGTAATCCAATAATGGAGCGGGGTACTGGTGGTTGTTATAGAGTAATCCAACAATGAGGCGGGATGCCGGTGGTTGTTATAGAGTAATCCAATAATGGAGCGGGGTACTGGTGGTTGTTATAGAGTAATCCAACAATGAGGCGGGATGCCGGTGGTTGTTATAGAGTAATCCAACAATGAGGCGGGATGCCGGTGGTTTTTAAAGAGTAATCCAATAATGAAGCGGAGTGCAGGTAGTTGTTAAAGAGTAATCCAATAATGGAGCGGGGTGTGCCGGTGGTTGTTATAGAGGAAATCAACAATGAAGGGGGTGGTCGGTGGTTGTTATAGAGTAATCCAATAATAGAGCGGGGTACCGGTGGTTGTTATAGAGGAAATCAACAATGAAGGGGGTGGTCGGTGGTTGTTATAGAGGGAATCAACAATGAGGCGGGATGTCGGTGGTTGTTATAAAGTAATCCAATAATGGAGCGGGGTACCGGTGGTTGTTATAGATTAATCCAACAATGAGGCGAGGTGCCGGTGGTTGTTATAGAGTAATCCAACAATGAGGCGAGGTGCCGGTGGTTGTTATAGAGTAATCCAACAATGAGGCGGGATGCCGGTGGTTGTTATAGAGTAATCCAATAATGAAACGGAGTGCAGAGAGTTGTTAAAGAGTAATCCAATAAAGGAGCGGGGTGTGCCGGTGGTTGTTATAGAGGAAATCAACAATGAAGGGGAAGGTCGGTGGTTGTTATAGAGGAAATCAACAATGAAGGGGGTGGTCGGTGGTTGTTATAGAGTAATCCAATAATGGAGCGGGGTACCGGTGGTTGTTATAGAGTAATCCAACAATGAGGCGGGATGCCGGTGGTTGTTATAGAGTAATCCGATAATGGAGCGGGGTACTGGTGGTTGTTATAGAGTAATCCAACAATGAGGCGGGATGCCGGTGGTTGTTATAGAGTAATCCAATAATGGAGCGGGGTACTGGTGGTTGTTATAGAGTAATCCAACAATGAGGCGGGATGCCGGTGGTGGTTATAGAGTAATCCAACAATGAGGCGGGATGCCGGTGGTTGTTATAGAGTAATCCAATAATGGAGCGGGGTACTGGTGGTTGTTATAGAGTAATCCAACAATGAGGCGGGATGCCGGTGGTTGTTATAGAGTAATCCAATAATGGAGCGGGGTACTGGTGGTTGTTATAGAGTAATCCAACAATAAGGCGGGATGCCGGTGGTTGTTATAGAGTAATCGAACAATGAGGCGGGATGCCGGTGGTTTTTAAAGAGTAATCCAATAATGAAGCGGAGTGCAGGTAGTTGTTAAAGAGTAATCCAATAATGGAGCGGGGTGTGCCGGTGGTTGTTATAGAGGAAATCAACAATGAAGGGGGTGGTCGGTGGTTGTTATAGAGTAATCCAATAATGGAGCGGGGTACCGGTGGTTGTTATAGAGGAAATCAACAATGAAGGGGAAGGTCGGTGGTTGTTATAGAGGAAATCAACAATGAAGGGGGTGGTCGGTGGTTGTTATAGAGGAAATCAACAATGAAGGGGGTGGTCGGTGGTTGTTATAGAGTAATCCAATAATGGAGCGGGGTACTGGTGGTTGTTATAGAGTAATCCAACAATGAGGCGGGATGCCGGTGGTGGTTATAGAGTAATCCAACAATTAGGCGGGATGCCGGTGGTTGTTATAGAGTAATCCAACAATGAGGCGGGATGCCGGTGGTTGTTATAGAGTAATCCAATAATGGAGCGGGGTACTGGTGGTTGTTATAGAGTAATCCAACAATGAGGCGGGATGCCGGTGGTTGTTATAGAGTAATCCAATAATGGAGCGGGGTACTGGTGGTTGTTATAGAGTAATCCAACAATGAGGCGGGATGCCGGTGGTTGTTATAGAGGAAATCAACAATGAAGGGGGTGGTCGGTGGTTGTTATAGAGGAAATCAACAATGAAGGGGGTGGTCGGTGGTTGTTATAGAGGAAATCAACAATGAAGGGGGTGGTCGGTGGTTGTTATAGAGGGAATCAACAATGAGGCGGGATGTCGGTGGTTGTTATAAAGTAATCCAATAATGGAGCGGAGAACCGGTGGTTGTTATAGAGTAATCCAACAATGAGGCGAGGTGCCGGTGGTTGTTATAGAGTAATCCAACAATGAGGCGGGATGCCGGTGGTTTTTATAGAGTAATCCAATAATAAAGCGGAGTGCAGGTAGTTGTTAAAGAGTAATCCAATAATGGAGCGGGGTGTGCCGGTGGTTGTTATAGAGGAAATCAACAATGAAGGGGGTGGTCGGTGGTTGTTATAGAGTAATCCAATAATGGAGCGGGGTACCGGTGGTTGTTATAGAGGAAATCAACAATGAAGGGGGTGGTCGGTGGTTGTTATAGAGGGAATCAACAATGAGGCGGGATGTCGGTGGTTGTTATAAAGTAATCGTATAATGGAGCGGGGTACCGGTGGTTGTTATAGATTAATCCAACAATGAAGCGAGGTGCCGGTGGTTGTTATAGAGTAATCCAACAATGAGGCGAGGTGCCGGTGGTTGTTATAGAGTAATCCAACAATGAGGCGGGATGCCGGTGGTTGTTATAGAGTAATCCAATAATGAAGCGGAGTGCAGAGAGTTGTTAAAGAGTAATCCAATAAAGGAGCGAGGTGTGCCGGTGGTTGTTATAGAGGAAATCAACAATGAAGGGGAAGGTCGGTGGTTGTTATAGAGGAAATCAACAATGAAGGGGGTGGTCGGTGGTTGTTATAGAGGAAATCAACAATGAAGGGGGTGGTCGGTGGTTGTTATAGAGGAAATCAACAATGAAGGGGGTGGTCGGTGGTTGTTATAGAGGGAATCAACAATGAGGCGGGATGTCGGTGGTTGTTATAAAGTAATCCAATAATGGAGCGGAGAACCGGTGGTTGTTATAGAGTAATCCAACAATGAGGCGAGGTGCCGGTGGTTGTTATAGAGTAATCCAACAATGAGGCGGGATGCCGGTGGTTTTTATAGAGTAATCCAATAATAAAGCGGAGTGCAGGTAGTTGTTAAAGAGTAATCCAATAAAGGAGCGGGGTGTGCCGGTGGTTGTTATAGAGGAAATCAACAATTAAGGGGGTGGTCGGTGGTTGTTATAGAGGAAATCAACAATGAAGGGGGTGGTCGGTGGTTGTTATAGAGGAAATCAACAATGAAGGGGGTGGTCGGTGGTTGTTATAGAGGAAATCAACAATGAAGGGGTGGTCGGTGGTTGTTATAGAGGGAATCAACAATGAGGCGGGATGCCGGTGGTTGTTATAGAGTAATCCAATAATGGAGCGGGGTACCGGTGGTTGTTATAGAGTAATCCAACAATGAGGCGGGATGCCGGTGGTTGTTATAGAGTAATCCAACAATGAGGCGAGATACCGGTGGTTTTTAAAGAGTAATCCAATAAAGGAGCGGGGTGTGCCGGTGGTTGTTATAGAGGAAATCAACAATTAAGGGGGTGGTCGGTGGTTGTTATAGAGGAAATCAACAATGAAGGGGGTGGTCGGTGGTTGTTATAGAGGAAATCAACAATGAAGGGGGTGGTCGGTGGTTGTTATAGAGGAAATCAACAATGAAGGGGGTGGTCGGTGGTTGTTATAGAGGGAATCAACAATGAGGCGGGATGTCGGTGGTTGTTATAGAGTAATCCAATAATGGAGCGGGGTACCGGTGATTGTTATAGAGTAATCCAACAATGAGGCGGGATGCCGGTGGTTGTTATAGAGTAATCCAACAATGAGGCGGGATGCTGGTGGTTGTTATAGAGTAATCCAATAATGGAGCGGGGTACCGGTGGTTGTTATAGAGTAATCCAACAATGAGGCGGGATGCCGGTGGTTGTTATAGAGTAATCCAATAATGGAGCGGGGTACCGGTGGTTGTTATAGAGTAATCCAACAATGAGGCGGGATGCCGGTGGTTGTTATAGAGTAATCCAACAATGAGGCGAGATACCGGTGGTTTTTAAAGAGTAATCCAATAAAGGAGCGGGGTGTGCCGGTGGTTGTTATAGAGGAAATCAACAATTAAGGGGGTGGTCGGTGGTTGTTATAGAGGAAATCAACAATGAAGGGGGTGGTCGGTGGTTGTTATAGAGGAAATCAACAATGAAGGGGGTGGTCGGTGGTTGTTATAGAGGAAATCAACAATGAAGGGGGTGGTCGGTGGTTGTTATAGAGGGAATCAACAATGAGGCGGGATGTCGGTGGTTGTTATAGAGTAATCCAATAATGGAGCGGGGTACCGGTGATTGTTATAGAGTAATCCAACAATGAGGCGGGATGCCGGTGGTTGTTATAGAGTAATCCAACAATGAGGCGGGATGCTGGTGGTTGTTATAGAGTAATCCAATAATGGAGCGGGGTACCGGTGGTTGTTATAGAGTAATCCAACAATGAGGCGGGATGCCGGTGGTTGTTATAGAGTAATCCAACAATGAGGCGGGATGCCGGTGGTTGTTATAGAGTAATCCAATAATGGAGCGGGGTACCGGTGGTTGTTATAGAGTAATCCAACAATGAGGCGGGATGCCGGTGGTTGTTATAGAGTAATCCATAATGGAGCGGAGTACCAGTGGTATAGATACAACCAACAATTGGATGAAGTATCAGAGATAGTTTAAAGGGGTTTCAACAATGACAGAATCATAGGCCCTAAGCTAACCATGTATGGGGAAGAAAGAACACACCTGTTGATTGTGAATATTTAAAGTCTATACCAACATCCCAAACTGTATAATGGGAAACTAGCATTAAACAACCGCTATTATAAAGGAAGAGCATGTTCCGGCCCCTCCCACCCACATTCTGCTCTGTTGAGATCTATTTTAAGGTTTAAAATAAACGTTAGCCTCGTTTTCCTTCCGCTTTCCTCCGTCCTGCTCGATGGGGAAACTTTGCGCCAATTTAGTGAAATCATTTTTTGATTGAGCTGCAAGTTTATAGCCGTTCTATGTGAAAGTTTTTTATTGTGGAAGTGGATTCTATATTGCGATATGTTTTTATGGTGATGTGAAAGCTCTATATTGAGCCAAGATAATTTTTTGCTTTTCTGGGAGAGTGTTTGATTGAACTAACAGATTTTTTTGTCGCGTTGGAAGAGTATTTTATCGAGCTAAAAGAGTTTTTGATTATTCTGGAAGTGCTTTTCATCGCGTTAAGAGAGTTTTAGCTCTGCTAAAATAGTGTTTTATTATTCTTGAGGAGTATTTAATTAAGATAAAAAGATATTTTTGATTTTTTGTTGGTAGTTTTTTTTTTATTAGTTTATTTATTGTGCTTGAGAGTTTTAATTTTTAGCGGAAATTTTGGAGCAAATGCCATGTTTTGGATCGCAATAAATTTTTAAGTTCGATATTTTTATTTATATCATATATATCTCTTTTCGAAAATGTATATATGTATCTTAAAATGTGTGTGTTCGATATATGCCAAGTGATTCTATTCTCTTTCTAAATTTGTAGGTTTGTACAATTTCAAATGTGGGGCGAAACTATGTTTGAAGAATGTCTCATTCGAGTTTTCAGAGAAGTGGGCAGTGGCCGGCGTGGGAGGGCAAACTTCACTGAATGTACCAAGCTCCCGTGTACTGCCATCACAGATTCCGGCAAAACCTGGCCCACATTTGGATAGCAATTACACCTTCACATAACTCCTACGACATCTAGCGAGCATTTCCGTCTTTACATAGCACTTACGACATATGGCGGACATTTCCAGACATAAGTATCTCTAGAAGCCCGATCAACTTGCGTGAGATAAGACTGGGGATGAAGTGAAACGAGGCCATACGAGGCGTTGCCTATCTAGGTGCGGCCAGAGATTAAGGAAAAAAATAATTTTCGAAACAACAGTATAATCAGATAAGCCGATTCAGGGGATTCGGCTGGCGTTGGTCAAACGATAATAGCGAACAAACAACCACCGTAGCAAAAGCCACAACAACGCCACTATGTTACAACCACGGTGCAGAACGACAACCACCGTAATAAAGGTAATGGCCATAGTACCGAACTAACAGTCATCGTACCAAATGTTAAAACCACAGTGATAATAATCGGTACAACAAACGTGTCGAACATTGTACCACCATACTCAACGCTATAACCCAGTGCAAACGTTGTAAAACGCCACCTCGAACGTTGCAACTTGCACACCGAAAGTCGCCACTCCGAGCCAAATGTCGAAGCCACCGCACTGAGTGTTGTCGGCAACCACATCGAACATTGTAACCTCCACTCCAAAAGTCGTCACCCCGAACCGAACGTCAAATTCGAACCTTGAAACCTCAGTGTCGCAATGACGTCCAATTAAAGACGGCCCTGAAGGGGACTGACGTCAGGTAGCTGAGGTCACCTCCGAGTCACAGTTCCGGGACACCCGTCGTAGCCCATCTCTGACACCGGCATTTAAATATTGGGACCGTAGCACGGTGTGAAGATACACGGGGACGACATGTACAACTCCGTGTTATAATATCGAAGGTGGAAATAGGGTCATGGTCCGGCGGTCTGAGGAAAATTTTGACCAGTTCTCTCCCCGAGATTTTGACCTATCTACATTAATTTATCTGCCTCTCTCTAACACTAGAAATAATTTGTATATATATTTTGAAACTATGTAAATAAAACAGTTTAAACATTTACACGCAAATACCCACATAGGATATATAGCGTGAGTTTTGTAATAAATAAATAAATAATGTCTACATTAAACATTCGAAACTATTATAGAGGCGTATGATTCTTTTGAAAATTAAACAATTTTTACTGTCCTTACCTCAATGGAAAAATTAAAGGAAGGGCCTGGCTCATCATACGCGTCTATAATAGTTTCGAATATTCATCACAGATGGCGCGCTGGTGCATCATAATATATATGTCTCTCTCTCTCTCTCTCTCTCTCTCTACATTAAAAGGTATTCTCAAAAATAAATAATAATAAAAATTGTTTATGCGCGATATATTTCTGCCTTAATCCTTTCATTGAATTTTAGTTGTGAAATTTTATAAATTTAACCTATAAATGTAGTTTTAGCAAGTAAATTTTTATTTAAAAACATTGGTCCGCGAAATTGTTTCATAAATTTTACCGGCGATCTGAGAACCAAAAAGGTTTGAGAAACGCTGATCTATACGATAAGCAAAGAAACAGAAAAAAATGGGCTTTACGTGAATATCAAAACTGCATACGTGGGATTAAATTCCCAGCTAGCAAAAGAATTCCAGCAAACACCTGTCTTACAGATGGTACCTGACAACACAATCGATCAGATTTATCCATCTCTACCAATATCCAATCTGATCCGCCATTTTTTTTAAATAAAATAAGAGAAAATGTTTATGTAATCTATCTATAATACGTTTTTTTTTTTTTTTTGGTTCCCAAAGAAAGAGAGAGAGAGAGATTGAGATTGAAACTGATTTATTACAACGTTAATATAAGGTATATAAGGTTAAATACAGAATAAATATAAATATGAATAAATATGATTATAAAATGATAGCTATAGGTAAAATAGATATAAATAGATAATAATAATTGATAAATATACATATATATATATAAGGCCTTCATTGGTGGCGCCCACCGCGGGAAAGACTCCGCCACCGATGGACTGCGAGAGTTCTTTCCCACAGAGTGTAAAAAAGTTAATCATTTTGACAAATAACACATTTCAAAATAATTTTTGACAAAATAAAACTATTTATTTGTTGAATGATATAAAATGTAAAAGATCAATAGCTTTTCTTAAGTAATAAAAAACTTGAGAGAAGCTATTGATCTTTTGCCTTTTATATCATTCGACAATTTAATAGTTTTATTTTGTCAAAAAGTATTTTGAAATATGTTCTCTGTCAAAATTATTAACTTTTTTACATATATAGAAGGGCGAAGCCCGATAGCTTGCCAAGTTTTATTACTCAATTCTGTGGTTTTTATATAACCTCTCTCTTTCTTTGGGAACCAAAAAAAAACGTTCGTAGTTAGATTACATAAACACTTTTTCTTTTGTATACAGCAGTTTCTTAATTTTCATATTGGAATTGCTGTGTTTAAATATAATTTAAAACTTTTAATAACGCATCAATCTTTTTTCTCTTTATTCTAACATTTGGGTGAGCCATTGTCCCAAGGAAAATTCTATATTAAAATGTTTTATTAAATCTGAAAGGAAACTAGCAGAATATGAAATGTGATTAAATTAGGATATTAAAATGCATAAACAAAGGTTTTCGGGATTTTGAAAAATATTTTATAATTTAAAGCTATTTGAGTTAACTAGTGACCCATTGAATTGATGGTGTACCATCATATTGTCACTGAATAATTATTTTAAATATTCTGTGGTATATCATCATTAATATTTGCATAGTCAACACCCCTTACCATTCTTGTATATTATTACTTGTAAATAATTTTTATAAATAGTTTGGCATTTTATAAATAAATTATTTTTACTTAAACTTTTGTTATACTCGTTATCACTACCGTGACAACTGGTGGAGAAGCTGGAATATTCCCTCGACGCCCAAGCCGTTAGAAGAAGCCGAAGACTACAAGGACTAGAACCTCAAGAAAACATCGCTATGATCAAGCAAGAGACACAGACAAAAATGGGTGAGTACCATTTTCAACCTTTTAGAAACCCTTCTATTTTTACTGGAGAACGCAACCAGAATCCAGAAAAATGGTTGAAAGAATTCCATCGCGTCGCTCGCTACAACTGCTGGGATGATTCAATGTGCCTCGCAAATGTTTATTTTTTCCTCCAAGGAACAGCGCACAGATGGTACGAAAATGTTGAAGAGAAAATTAATTCATGGGATATTTTTGTGAAAATGTTTTCTCAGAATTTCGGACATCATGTCACCCAAAAAGATCAACTCGCAGAGAACCTCAAAACTCGAGCTCAGGGGAAGGAGGAGACCAGTGATTCTTACATTCAAGATGTTCTCCATCTGTGCAGAGAAGTGAATCCGGCTATGATGGAAAATGAAATAGTTGCACACTTGACGAAAGGAATATCGGAGGAGATATATCAGTCAATCATCATTTTAGACATTGCAAGTATCGATGAGTTCATCAAATGGTGCCGAAAAATCGAGGCTTCAAATAAAAAACGTGTAAAAAAACGTGTAGTATTTGACAGACTACCGAATGTTGCCGCCATCGATTCAGCAGACTCTGAATCAATGGAAGACTTAATCCGACGCATCGTGCGTGAAGAAGTTCATCGCGCACTAAATCCGGAGTCAACTACCCCTGAACCATCTTCTCTGAAAGAAATTATCCGAGAAGAGATTGAAAAAAACGTAGCTGCAATTTCGAAGCCTATTCAAAGGCCTCCGCCACGACAGTCGTACCCCAACCAAACACGTACATTCAACCAGGTTCCACGACGTCAGTACCCTACCCAAACGCCCATATATAACCAGACTCCACCACAACGAAGAACGGATGAATGGAGGACGCATGACAACATCCCAATATGTTTTAATTGCGGCCGCCCAGGCCATGTTAAGCGATATTGTAGAGAACGCCGACAATGGACGCAGAGACCCGAAGGACATGCACCAAGCACCCAAGAACCTCAAATGGGTAACCACCATGCCATAAGAAGCCAAACCTACCGCAGACAATCGCCGTATCCAAACAGAGGAAGATCCCCAAGACGCCAATCCATTTCCCCAGGCCGCCATACAAGCCAATCCCCACGCCGCTACAATCTAGAAAAAAACTAAGCGTCGCGTCTTCTTTCGAGGGGGAAGCCGCGGGTGTGAAAAACCCTCCATCGTCGACAGCCGCTAAATTACAACAAAATTATGTCGAAATCATCATTGATGACATTGCATTTTCTGCTCTGGTCGATTCAGGTTCCTCTTTTTCAGTTATCTCTGATGGATTAAGACGACAATTAAAAAAGACCATGTTCAAAGATAGCGGAATGACTCTGAAAGTTGCTGATGGCAAGAATGTTACATCGATCGGCCGATGCACAATCAGCTTGAGCATCAATGGATTGGAACAGCCGCTTGAGTTTATCGTCCTCCCTAATAGTAACCCAAGTATTATCCTCGGATGGGATTTCCTAGAGGCATCAAATGCCGTGATTGATTGTGGACGCGCCGAAATCAGATTGGAAGAGGCCAAAGATGTACTAAATTCACCAGCTTCCATGGGAAAGGTAGTGGCTAGCAGAAGCGTCGTAATCCCAGCCGAATCTACCAAACTAATAAATGTTATGAGTGAAGAGCTTAATGGGCAAAATCAGGTACTTTTTGAACCTTCGAAAAAGGTATTAATAGGAAAAGGGTTAACACTTCCCTGTGCATTATTCAGGCTTTCCCATAATAAAGGAAAACTTTGGATCGTAAATTCTAGCACCACAGCTCAAATAGTCCCTAAGGGAATGTGCCTAGGAAAAATTCAAAGGGTTGAAGAAAATAACTTGACGGCTATTTCAGAATGTTCTGAATCTAATATGGAGGTGAAAAATGCGAATCATGCCAGTCATGCTGATAAAAGTGACTTTAAATTTTTACAAAATTTAATTAGTGATGATTTATCAGAAGAGCAGCAGTCTCAAATCTTATCAATTTTAAAACGATATGATAAAATATTTGATAAAAATAATGAATCTGTAAAGCAAACTTCATTAGCCAAACATAAAATTGAAACTGGAAACCATCAGCCTATTAAGCATAGACCATATCGAGTCTCCCCTACAGAACGCCAAGCAATCCAAACGGAAGTGGACAAAATGCTAGACGCCGGTATTATACGTCATTCAGAAAGTCCATGGTCATCGCCGGTTATTTTAGTGAAGAAGAAGGATGGTAACTGGCGTTTCTGTGTGGATTACAGACGACTAAACAAAGTTACTAAAAAAGACGTTTACCCACTACCCCGAATCGATGATACACTTGACTCCCTGAAAGGAGCCAAATTTTATTCATCAATGGACCTTCGTTCAGGATATTGGCAAATAGAAGTCGACGAAGCAGATAGAGAAAAAACTGCCTTTATCACCCCTGACGGACTCTACGAATTCCTAGTCATGCCCTTTGGCCTGTGCAATGCCCCTGCAACATTCGAGCGCATGATGGACAAGATATTGAAAGGCCTGAAATGGACGATGGCCCTCTGTTATTTAGACGACATCGTGGTGTATTCCAAATCGTTCAACGAACATTTACACCGGCTTGAAATCATACTACAATGTCTCGACAAGGCCGAGCTACGCCTCAACCCAAAAAAGTGCCTTTTCGGAACCAAACGAATCAGAGTGTTTGGACACCTCGTCGATAGTAAAGGTATTTATCCCGATCCAGAAAAAATTGAAGCTATCGCCAAGTTTCCAACCCCAAAATCTATAACAGATGTGAGAAGCTTCATTGGCCTATGTTCCTATTATCGTAGATTTATCGAAAATTTTGCTGAGAAAGCTGCTCCTTTACACGAAGTCCTCAAAAAAGATAATAAATTCATGTGGAACTCTGACCAACAGGATGCTTTTGATTCCTTGAAAAAAGCATTGATGTCTGAACCTGTTCTTGCCTATTTCGAAGAACAACTGCCAACCGAGCTTCATACTGACGCCAGCGGTTATGGAATTGGAGCTGTCCTCGTACAGATCAACGATGGGAAAGAGCGGCCAGTTGGTTATGCTTCAAGAACTTTATCTAAGGCGGAGAAGAATTACTCAACAACGGAAAGAGAATGCTTGGCCGCAATATGGGCCATCAACAAATTTCGACCGTACCTTTTTGGTCGTGAGTTTGTCATCGTCACTGACCACCACGCTCTTTGCTGGTTATCTAATCTGAAGGACCCGACAGGAAGACTAGCAAGATGGGCTTTAAAACTCCAAGAATACAATGTAACGGTTGTTTATAAAAGTGGACGCAAACACCAAGATGCCGACTGTCTTTCTCGAAATCCTCTCCAACTTGAATCGGAAGAAGCATACAATGATGAGGATGATGATATACCCTCAATAACTGCTCTGACGTGCTTCGAGGCTGAACAAAGAAAAGACCCTAAAATTTGTAAATTGATAGAGGAAACAGAAAGATTTGGTGCCGAATCGAAAGGATATGAAATGTTAAAAGGAACCTTATACAAAAAGAATTTCGACCCCCTGGGAAACCAACACCTTTTAGTTATTCCCAAGCACTTACGCTTAGAACTACTGAAAAGTTTACACGACGCTCCCACAGCAGGTCATCTTGGATTTTCGAAGACATATGAGAGAGTTAAAAATAAATATTTCTGGCCAGGACTTCTCCGGGACATACGGAAGTATGTCGCTCATTGTAAAGAGTGCCAAAGAAAGAAACAATCAACTCAAAAGCCACCCGGACTACTTAAGGCCATACCTCCTGCAACCTCCCCTTTTCAGAGAGTTGGAATGGACCTCCTTGGAAGATTTCCCAAGTCTGATAATGGTAATAAATGGATCATAGTCTGTACCGACTATCTTACTCGATTTGCCGTTACTAAAGCCTTACCCACAGGGGAAGCAAAAGAAGCAGCCAAGTTCTTAATGGAAGATGTTGTTCTCAAGCACGGAGCCCCCAGAGAAATCATCACGGACCGAGGACGAGTATTTCAATCCAAGTTGATTGCGGAACTCACCAATCAATGCTCGTCGATACATCGGTTCACGACAGCGTATCATCCCCAGACGAATGGACTGACGGAGAGGTTAAACAAAACCTTAGCCAACATGATCGCTATGTATGTAAGTGTTGAACAGAAGGACTGGGACGTAATCCTGCCCTACGTCACGTTCGCCTACAACACGGCAAAACAAGATACGACAGGTTTTACCCCTTTTAAACTGATTCATGGACGCGAAGCCGAAACAACTGTAGACACTCTTTTCCCAAACCCGCATGAAGATCTCCAAGAGGATTACAGTCAGAAGATTGCCTCGCGAGTCGAAGAAACTAGGCAGCTAGCAAGATTAGAAACCTTGAAAGCCCAAGAAAAGGACAAGGCCAGATATGACTCAAAGCACGAGGCAATGGATTACAACGTCGGTGACCTGGTATGGATTTTCATCCCGATAAGAAAGGTGGGACTCTCAGAAAAACTGATGAAAAGGTACTTCGGGCCATACAGGGTTACTCGGAAACTCTCTGACGTGACCTTCGAAGTTGAACCTGTGGACCAACCAACCAGGAGACGCAAAACAAGAGACCTGGTCCATGTACTGAGAATGAAACCCTACCATGACCCTGAGGACCAAGCTGATCTGTTCAAGTGATAATTACAGCGGGACGCTGTTCATCTAGGAAGGGGGCAATGTCACTGAATAATTATTTTAAATATTCTGTGGTATATCATCATTAATATTTGCATAGTCAACACCCCTTACCATTCTTGTATATTATTACTTGTAAATAATTTTTATAAATAGTTTGGCATTTTATAAATAAATTATTTTTACTTAAACTTTTGTTATACTCGTTATCACTACCGTGACAATATTGTATACCATCTGTGACCATATTTTCCGACAATTGAAGTGGATAGAAGTATTGCTGGAGAAATAGATGGAAGACCAGGGAAGATGACAGCCGAGAATCCAATTCATGGACAATTTCGAGAGAAGACCTTGCGAAGATATCAAAGGATTATCCATAGAAAGGTATCTCTTAGAATACGAATACTGTCCATAAAACTATGGATACTGAGGAGAAATGGATCGATCTAAGTGTGATTAAAAAGTGTACCTGGGTCTTTGAGGAAAAAGTGAAAAAATGTTAAATAATTCAAAGGATTATTGTCCCTTTGTCAGCTTGTTAACAATGAAATTTTACATATTACCTACCACCTGACATAAAATTTGGTAAACTGTTCTTATGAAACAAAAATGGTAAATAGAGAGAGCAAGCCTTAAATTTTTGTAAAATATATTTTTTTCGTACATATACAGTTACGCTACTTTTATTATGCTATAGGTTTATTTTGTTTCTGTTTTACTTATTGTATTCAAATGTAGATGCGCTGTGTACGTTTTTAATGTTTTGTTTCTTATTTGCAAAACTTGTAATCTAGCCATTATAGGTCCTATTATTTCCTTTAAAAGGCAACAGTGATTCATCAGTGGATCAGAATAAATAGTAAAAGTCCATATGAGTTGTTCATTTCCATATAAAGTGGAATAGGCCTTGTACACAACTTGGTGAATCATCCATCCGCTACTTAATGACGTTAGCGATCAATTAAAATCACCTAACCAGTTCTCTTCAACACTCCGCCTACTCCCTCAACCTTCTAACGGTATTATTCAAAACAACCAAACCTTGAAGTTGGTTCTAAATTTGAACGTTTGCTGTCGTGATTCGTGGTGATTCCAAGATAGTTCGTGGGAAATATTTCCATAATGTCTTTTTTTCAATTGAATCAGTCCTAAGACTGTTGTGCTTCCTCAATCAGGCTCTTCCAAGAAGATCGACCCTTAGCCATAGTTTCCAAATGATTGTTAGACGTTACTTTGGTTTCTTTATTCAGTTCTACAAATGTAGTTCGAGAGCTTCCTCTTGATCTAATGTATTTAAAGAGCCTTCAATCAGTCTGTTGAGTAGGTTAACAGATCTTAGCACATGACCCATCCGATTTAGTTTTCGTTTTCCTAGCAATTTTATATAGCAACTTTTCTCTCCTTCTAATGCTAACACCGCGTCACTTGTGACTCGTCCACAGTATTTTCAACAAACGTCTCCAGCAATACATATCATAAAATCCTTCAATCATATTCTATAGGTTTCTCCATGGAAATTTAAGTAGGTCTATGTAACAATGGTCTGCCAAATACCTGTAGTCTAATTTTCCTCATCGAAGAATTTCAAAGTAGATACGTCAGAGAAAAACAATATTTGTTGCAATTGAGGAATCAAATCTGATTAAATATATTTTTTTTTTTTTGCTTGATGAATATTGGAATATAAACAGTTAAGAGAACCACCATTTGTATATTATTGTATTGAAAGTTTAAAACAATTATCTTTATGATGATAGATGTGAGGTGTCTGACAGAGATATTGACTTGACTGTTTGCCGAATGATACAGAATTGGATTCACGTCTCTGTTCTACATTCAGACTGAAACAGGATAAGACAAAGCCATTGTCTTCATTAGCTGCAGTTCTAATCATTAGCAACCCAACGACGTCGCCGGGTCTTCCGCGAGTTCCCCTGACCCACTTCCAGAATATTCCTCAAGACATTGAAATGAGAGGGCGTTAGTGACATGCAGGACCTGGGATTTTCCGTTCTGACAAGTCAATAAATCCATCAACTGTCCTAATGAAGAAATTCAATAACTTGTATGAAAGTTGTCAAACCAATCTCAAGCTACCGCATTAGACCCAAGAAAAATATTTCACCTGAGTTGAGACGACAAACGTCGATACAGCTGCTCTTATTTTTTCATATTCAGTCCAGGACGCGGGCAGTTTATATCAGCTTCAGGGGTGAAGTTACAATTATAACTCAGCATCAAGGTAAATACCTGAGAAAGTTGGTACCATAATGACTCATACTCAATGACGGGACATTACTCCAAAAGTGAATGGAATAAAGAAATCTGAATTCTGTATAACAGCGTTTACGGCAACTTCCGCAGAGCTGCAACACCTGTAGCAGCTGGCTTCTAAATGACTCAGGCACAAACTGGGACGTGGCACGTTCTTTACTATCCCAGTTCTCAAGTTACCGTTCCTGAGTGCCATCCCATGTTAAGGTGAAGCTGGATCCAATGTTCATGGTTGCTTCCTTTGGTAGTCACTTAGAGATAGTGTCGTAACCCAGAAACGAGTTCATGATTAAACAGAAATATATGTTAATTAGATAAATAAAGTTGAAAGAAGGTTTACTAGACTTCAGAATTGATATCAAGACTTCCTACTACGATATGGAACTCCAGGAGTGTGAGTGATCTCACTTCAGAAAGTCTTTCTACATTTGACATCGAATTACAAGATGCAGCAAGACTTTATGAGGTTATCTCCATATTGAATCTACGAGCGATAGTCTAGGCGTTAAATGAGATTCCGCTAATCCGAAAATTAAACTAAAAATGTATTTTTATTATTCCATAGTACTCAGAAAGATAATTCAGGTTTTTAAAAACATTATCTCTTCCCAATGTTGGTGCCCAGGAAAGCGGGTGTTAGTAAGAATGATATACTGCTCTCCACACAACATTCCAGGTTCATGAAATGGCTGAGGCAAGCATGGACTTGGCATACTGGACTTCCTATAGATCCCATAGTCTCTAGGACATAGCCATACACAGGGAAACTCCCCTCCCTCTCCATTGTGTATAGTGATTTTTAAAAATGTCTATATTAAAAATGAAGAGAAATATAACGATCTATATATTTTTTTTATCAATATAATGAAAAGCTTACGGAATGTTTTCCTTTTTCTGCTCTAAGGTACAAATATATTAAAATATTATTATTTAAAATAGCTTTGTGCTTTCGAGCTGAAGGAAAATCCCAAAATCTCCTCTTTATATAATATACAAATGATAAATTTTAATCTATTTTGATCAAAGTTTTACGAGAAGTATCAACCAGTTATTAATCCAACTCAATTTGATTAATCTTTACTTTCTAACCCAAGGTAATTTTATCAGAAGGTTGTGTGGCGAGTCCCTTCATTTGACTCTTTCCTTGAGGATAATAATCCACAGGTATATCTTGAATTAACATGATCAAATATGTGCACAGGTGAAAACATCAATGATTCAGTTTCCTGTTTATTCCAATATCGCAGAAGTAGAGCCATATTTCGGCCAAGAATAGTTCCATAAGGTGAATAACAAAAAAGTATCTATTCTTAAAACATATCCCTTAGCTTGTTTCTAATTCTAAATGATCATAGTTTTATATGTAAAAATCGATCGAAAAACACAAATTAAATCTATAATAACAAAGAACTAAGTACTCTGTGGTGTACTAGAAAACGCCAAATTTAACGGTAGAAGAAAAAAAGCGTCGCCTGGTTGAAGAAAAAAAAAAGAGTGGAAACCGAAATTGGAGTTTCATAGTTGCCAGAAAAAATCCCGTTTAGGAACATTGCTGGCAAGTAGGAGCTGCATTGTGGGAGACGTACTACTTCTCTTGGTGCTACCAGAATCAATAATGGGAATTGCGATTTCTGTGTATATGTAGCAATAACAAAATCTGTCAACTGAAGAGTACGCATAACTTTTTTTTTATCAGTCGTATTTATTAAAATAAAATTTAATATTTCGACAAGGTTGTTCACCTATCTTCTTCTAGAATTCAAACTCCTTCCCTCCAAGAAAAATACAATTGACATCGTGGTCATGACAAAGTCACTCTTCACCTATCAAGAAAAACGAAAATATTAAACTGAATTAAACAAATTCTTGGCAAAGAAACACGTCATATCCATGTCAGAAGTTACAAGACCTTCACGTTCACGCGATGTAGTAAAATTAATCAGTGAATAATTATTTCCTCTGATGTTCTATCACCATCTCTTCCTCTGCTACATAGCAGTTATTGGTGTAAATAAGATGTTGTTATATCTTGACGTCAATTTTATTCTGTCTCTATCCGATATTATGCTCATTGCTGTGGATAGTAATTCTAATAACAAGAATTTTCTGAATTTTTATCAATCTCCGGTGTATCGACGTCGAATAGCAATCAACTGTTGATTAGTGTGGTTTCCTCGTGAGATTATTGCTTTGGATTAATCTCTGCAGCTTCTTGAAGATCCACATAGTTTATTAATATATGCCACTTGTGGATTTCAATAAAATAGAAATACAATAATTATAGATATATTCAACTGTTTCTTATTTCATAATAGAAAAAAAAACCTCGGGAAAGGCCTTCCATCAGTTCAATATAAAAGTTAAATTTACATTAATTCATCAGTAGAGTGATGAGATTTTGTGGGATCATCAGCTGGGGAGAAAAGAAATTCAGGACTAAGACAGCGTAAACACCAAAATTTCTCTTTTATTTCGCCATTGTAAACTATGATTCGATTTGCCTAACGTTTAAACATAATGAAAAAGTACAAATGTGATGCAAAACCTTATATATTTTCCTACTCACAACAATTTTATTACTTTTCTATAGTAGAGCTATAGTACCTGCGCGCCTGAAGACTTCTATTATAAATAAAAAAGAGAGTCGTGGCAATAATAATCTATCATATTTTATAGCTTTTTAATCCTTCAAAAAACGGGAAAATTATACTTCAAGCTTTCAACCATAAGGCATTATATTTCTAAAAAGTAATTTTGTTTCAAAGTTCCCTGTCTTAACGGCCTGACCCCATCTAGGGTGAAATTGTAAATTAAAAATATAAAAAACAACGTTCCCCAAATCTTGGTGTTGTTCCGTGTCCTGGATGTCAGTGGGTCAGTGTGGACGCTGGGATTTAATGGCGGAGGTTCCTTGTTTACTTGAACTCCTTCTTCGCCATTAAACGACCGAAATAGACGAGAAGTCTTCCATAGATGTTTTCCCACATGTCTATTACATTCTTCTGTGTGTACATAGGTACTGGAGCATATCGATGTTCCCTACATATGTGTCTCTGATGTCAGTGGATGTTGTTGGCATATCGTCTACTTCGAATAGTCAGTTTTCGAATATAACAAAAGCACATTTTGAGATTATCCTTTCGGGATTGGAAACTCTGGTAACGGAGGATTCCTACACCAATCATTACTGTCTTTCTTCATTCAAAAATCTCTACGTTAGGTTGACTCCTGTCATCCTTGTTGAAAAATAGAACGTTCTGAATAAAAAAGTAAATATTGGTAATACTAATGTTGCCTAAACGGGACATTGTTATCTGGTTCTTTGATGTGAAAACTATGCTTGAATAGAGAGAAAGAAGTTTTTGTAAAATTTCCATAATAACTGATTCTCTCTCTCTCTCTTCATAGTTTCGTTAAACGCAATCGCCATAAATATAAACTTTCAAAGACAGACTATACAAGCGGAATGAACATCCAAGAGTTGTAGAGATCTTATAGTTAAATAGGTGAAATATTTTGAAATTTTCACCACTGATGAGCGAAGTCTCCCCAAATATTTTACTAATAGTTGAAATTTGTTCTAGATAATAACAAGCGCTGAATAATTCCATCCTAACAGGTAAATATTGGTTTATGTGGGATACATTTTATTCACAAAAAGCATCAATAGTTTACAAAATCGAATAAATTTAAAAACACACACACACACACAATTAGATCTTTAGAAATTTTCAGAAATAAATTACATGTATGTACTCAAAAAGGTAAATGGTTATTCATGCTACCTACTAACTGATCTGTGTACCGGCCCAAAGTGATATCAAGCCAGACAGTTACTTTTGAATGTGAGGAAAGCAAATAGTTTAATGCAACTTCTACAAATGTTTTTCACTCCAAAGGCGACTTTCTTTCGCGTGACAAACGACAAAGAACTTGACAAGGGGGAAATGAATGTCCCTAGACCCAGTTTCAGGTCACGTCGCCCCGCTACCAGCCCGCGATGGCTCGCTCTCTCTGCGGTGAGATTTTGGAAATATGGTTGTTGTATGCGGGGATCTCTGCTAAATATTTTTCGGAACTATAATCAAACACCTCTTTACGACCACGCCAGGTTAGCGATCACTTCTTTAAAAAAATCCAAGTTCTGGACTGTAAAATGATGTCCGAAATGCCATTCAACGCCTTAAATCCAAACAGCAAAATTAGCCTCTATAGCTAAAATTCCTTTTATCGGTAGTCCTGAATAGCGCCCATCTCCTTATCTCTATTTTTAAAATAAGTAACCGTGGTTTCTATAAAATGGTCAAAATTTATTACAAGCAATATGTATGAATTATAAGGAGGTAATTGTATCATTGATAGTTTCTCCAACTTTAATTAGTCTTTAGGTCCCAGTAGAGCTGCTTGTAAAAAGCGGTGTTTTATAGAAATTAAAATAAAAAAGGTTTACTTGATACAAATGGTGTTTTATCATTCTTTTTAAAAATATTCATACATCTTATCATAAAATATATGCGAAGGTCATAACTAATTGTGATAAAAATTCAAATTTTACTATATGGTAGTCTCTTCAAATTTTGAATGAGTTTAAGTAATTTATTTCTTAAAATCCAATTTTGTAAGTTTACTGCTTAATGTATTTTTTCCGTGAGCTGTAAGTGACAGTAGGCTGTAACACACAGTGTGAGCATCTTTAAGAAAGACTTGGAAAGAAGAATCCCTAAAATACAGCTATTGACCCCATCCTATGGATAGTTTAGTAAGCTGTGACATATTTACTGCAACACTTCATTTAAGTAACAGACATATTGGACAAAAACAGATTCCTTCTGGCGTAACCCACATCACAATTGCTCCATAACTGCTGCAAGCTCTGTTGAAACACAGAACCATCCACGGCTGTCAATTCCAACAAACTCGGAACACTAGCTTGCCAGTTTCATTTCGTAGTTTGATTTTTAATTGCAAAAATTTTATCTGACTCTGAGGGAAGTTTTGAAATGCTATGTGTCTGATGGTGCTTATTATGAGTCCACATTGTACAGGCTATGATATAAGTGGATTATACTGAGTCACGTCTACACATTGAAAATTGATGGAATATTTTTTCGACGAGAATGTATTTATATATAAAAATGAACGAGGCGATTTTGGGTAGTAGAAGCAGTTTGACATTTTCACTTAAAAGAAGTGCCAGAATCTCGATTGATTAATTGCGCTCCCTTATAAATTTGACCTTGGTTCAAGAGTCGGAAAGTCTTTGAGATAATTTTTACCCGCATGTGTTTCTTTTGAACGAAAAATCGATATTTATTTTAAAGAGAAATAACGATTATTTCTAACCTTATGGATGAAGTATGAAAGGATGAATTGTGAGAAGAGTAATGATGAACGTAAAAATAAAAGTGTCCAGGGATGGGAATTATTTTTCCGTTCATCATTACTCTTCACAATTCATCCTTTCATACTTCATCCATAAGGATAGAAATAATCGTTATTTCTCCTTAAAATAAGTTTCGATTTTTCGTTCAAAAGAAACATGCGGGATAATTTCAAAATGTCGTTCTACAATTATAAACCGCATTATATTGTATTATAATTTTACCATCTCGATATGAGATTTGATTCCGGTTGATTACTGATTATGCACAGTCTAGCTCCCGAATTCCCATTCTAAGAACCATTACTAGTTTTTTCTGAATAATTTTATTGAATTTCTTAAAAGAGATTATAGGATGAAGTTGTGTCCCAAAGATATAATTTTTAAAACCTGCATGTTTCCATAGGTATCCCTGGGTGTGGTGTTTGAATGTCTCTCTACTAGTGGCAGAGTCCACGTCCTGCCAACCAGATGCAACACAAGTTGTAGGCTTTTCTAACAGGACTGACGAGCAATTGTTATAAACTAAACTTGGATCTTGGGCGGAATGTAGGAGATAAGGTTCCAAATGGAAAATGATATTTAGAAGAGCGCGATGATATCAAATTCCCAGGAAATTAAAAAAAAAAGGGTTTGTCAAATGCAACCGATCCCGATCAACTTTACTTACTGCTAAAATCCCGTGATACGGAGGCCTTGGTTGTTTGGAGATATAAAGTGAAAGATAAACGCCAACAAGTTTTGTATTCAAGAGGCCGTGGTCTGGAAAACCTCAGGGACATCGAATAAATGTTTTGTCCTTGAGTAAAAGTGAATTGTCACGGTTGGAATGTCCTCCCGTAATAACAAGATGGCCACGCTCCCGTGTCTACACGACAACGTTTGTGCAGTCGGGCTGCCCTCAACCGTGTCATGCCAGGAGCATTCGTCGGTGCATCGGTCTGCCAGCAACCGAGCCTTGAGTTTTTTGCCTGTTTATAAAACGAGGTCAGGATAATTATGCCATTGTTGTAGAAATATGTTATTGCTTCACACAGACTTTAAACAACTAAGTTACGTATTGTATCACTTGTACAATAAGAGTGTATGAACATTAATAAAATTATTTGATTTGAAAAGCAGTTCGTAGAAAAAGAAGCTAGAGAAAAGTCTTATTTAGGTAACTCAGGAATCAATAACAAAATGTACTAAGTTGAAGCTACTCTAACTGATATATGAACTATTCCACAAGTGTAATATCCTCACTTTAGAGATTACAGCTGTAATTGTCGAACGATGTCAGGAACATTTAACCAGTCCTCAGCAACGTCTGGTTCAATGGAGCAGATACTACTCTCGTCATCCCTTGTTGACATCCATAACGCGACAGTTCTGCTCCAATCAACCCAAACTCTGCTCCAATCAATCAGCCCAAACTATGCTCCAACCAACCAGAAAGCTGAGTTCTGCATCCATCAACCCGAACTTTGCCCCCACCACCTGACTCAAGTGTTTAGCCAATGTCCAACGATCCAACAATAGAACAATGTACCGAGGCCGGGTCAAGGTCTCACTCAGTCCGCGTACTTTTTTTTTTTTGTGTGTGTGAAAAAATCTATTTACCTCAATAACTAGAACTTTCAACATAAACTATTTTCTTTATCAATTTTGGAAAAGGTTTAGCCACTTTTTTCACTTTATATATAAAAGTTGATATATATATACACACAATAAAAGAAATTCATATTTCCAAAATCCTTATTTCCATCATCAAAACCCTCCATCATATAAATATTGGATCGCAGAGAGTAAGACGATTCGACAAACGGTGAAATCGATTCTTTGAATTGCCATAGCGACATACAAATAAGACCTTTTTCACATTTCTGCTATATTTTAGATAACGGTAGAAGGATTCACAAATCCTATTGTGAGGTTAAACTGTGTATCATGGATTCTCAAATCAGCATACAATAAAAATGCTATCCGTTGGTTTCAAAGTAATATTTGTAAAACAAACCAATATCATAGACTCGCTTTGTCATGTGTTTTTTCACATTGCGGCCAATTTGCCTCCTAATTTTAGCGAAAATATAAAATGCTGACTTTTTTAGTAGTATGTGCCTAAGGTTTTTATAAACGAGCAAAATATAAAAATGGCATTCATTTGGAATCTACAAAGATCTCATTATAGAGAGTTCTGCAAATATAGATACCTACGCTGATTGAATTCAAAATACCCCGCGTCTCACATGTGTTGCATTTGTGGAACGCAATAGCAATTGCTAGCATGCAGGTTTGAACGACATTAGACTACACATCTATATGTATATGACAATGGTTCGTGCCTTTGAAAGTGATAGTTGACGTGTAAAAGAGTATTTATTCATGTCTAATGTGTGGATGCAATGATTATTATTTTTTGAAGAAGAAAATACATACAACAATTTCAGGGAAGATGTAACACAATGCTATTTCAGAAAATAAGTTATACTAGTTTATGTGAGATGGAAGCCTGGGCCACGCTGATAGGAGTCAACAACAGGAAGAGAATCCGAGGTTGGCGATTATTGTCCGTCCCGTTGATTGCTACAGTATGCAATGGTAACTGCTTGAGATCCAGAGTCTAATCTTTCAGAATAGCCAGGCCACGGGTAAACTGTATACTGATTGATCAGAAATTAAATAGTTTGCGATAGTTGAAGCGATGCATGACTTAATTGCCTTGTCCAAATCTGTATTCATGGCGTACATGATGGCGTACTTATCTCGCTCGCTTCAGTGCAGAGCTGTCATCGACTGTGGTATAACGAAAAATTCGTTCGTCTTAATGGTTTCCATGCTCTGCTGCTTAATAAAAAAATTAGTCTATGTCAAAATCATAAAATATAATTTCTCTCTAGAATAATATTATAATAGTATGTGTCAAAATAACGTAAAATGTGGTATTGAAACATATTCGTTAATCTCGAGTGTTTACCGTAGATGCAAAGAGCATTTGAGATCAGAACGCGTAAACAATGGACGAATTAAGATGTGAAGAGTTTAGTGAACGCATAAGGGAAATTGAATTGTCCCGTTAGAACATTAAAGCTATAATTAAAATGTTAGGAAATATTTTATAATATTGATGCGTAGTTTATCGCCGTACGATGGTTAGGTGCGGTGGCCAACCACAGAAGGTCCCGCGGCAGACTTCCAAGGAAGGAGGCCTTGAAGCTCCGAAGAAGAGTGGAATAAAAACGCCACGTTACATCACCGTGCGACCAGTTTCCTTCTTTTTGTTCTCCGCTGATTCATCAGGGAGCATTTTTATCAACGTGATGTGACTCAATCTAATGGAACCTCAGGGATTGAGTGGAAGACACTGTCAATGCCGGGACTGAGATAATCTTTACTCTTTTGTAATAACGCCATATATACTCCTCCACTTGAATGGAATCGATCCTATTGTCTTTATTCCTGTGTGTGAACTTTAAACAAAGATCGTGGTTATCTTAATGTCGACAAAAAGCTGTTCAAGGGAGGACGTCGATGTTCGAGGTCTATCAGCACGGGGCCACCAAGTTCGCGGAAAACTTTAGATTAAGGTAATCAAACTAGGGGGAAATGTGGTTTCTCAGCTGGAGGCAAGTTTATGGCTCAGAGTCACACGGTGAGGGCCATCGTAGCGCAGCACCTACTTGATTAATAGAACCTCGAAGGAATATGTAAAAGATGGATGGTTTCTATAAAAGAGTTTCCCGTTTTTAAATGGTTTTTCAATTGTATCTCTAGGGGTAACCTCACATTTTTATATATTAACAAAACGGTAAACATATTTTAAAAATTCCTATTTCATATAGATGTGGTCGAGATACTCCTGTAGAGGTGACGATGAAACATCCACTGATAGTTTTCATTCTTGAGGCTCTCGTGTGACTTAAATAGCTTTAACCTAGAAACGTGAATAGACCTTATTTTATTTTCAAATATTATGATTTTCCCGAATTTATTCACAACATTTTTTTACATTTTTACAAATTTTGTGCGATTGGTCAATAAAGAATATATTTTGTTTAGGAGGAGATTTCACTAACGAGGCCAGACAGGACTTTGTATCTCCCAAGCCTTGAAAACCGAATCATCCATTCACCTCACTGCAGATGGCGGCCGTATCTCTAGTATGTCTGCATTTGTCTTGCTACACGGGTGTCTTTGGTTCTGTCGAGTTAGCCTCTACCTCTCTGCTGTATCAGTAGTTCTTCTGACCACTACTTTATTCCTTTCGCCTGCCGAGACAAGTGGTTTTGATCTCACTAAAAATCAGACGTTATATGGATCAAGCAGATTTCCATTTAGAGCCAAACATGGGATCTTCTCTTCCATTCCCACTATTTATGTTCTATCTGGGGGTCGGTGGAAGGCTGGGTAAACCGTTTGGTTTTCGACCACTAGGACCCGGGTTCGATTCCCGCATTGGGCACTTTTTTCTGTTTAAAAAAAAAATGCTCCAATGGCCCCCGATTCTTGCAAAAGTCCAACCCCACCAGCGAGTGCAAGTAACCAAACGGGGCTCTGGCATTTGTAAGTGCAAAGTCGAACTGCTTTTCACATGTGTAGATATGTGGTGCGCTTACAGTAAAAGCAGTCGCTAACTACCCACCATGATTATCATGGCCTGTACCACGTGTACTAGGGATAAGCAAAAAAAAAAATGTTCTATCTGGTGGGATATGCTCCATGAGTTTTTTTCCTAAAACGTGGGCGATCTGGGTTCTATCCCAGCTTCAAACCATTTACTGTCTAGTGTTTCTCTTGTATAGGATGTTGAATGAAAGTACTAAGTGTTTGTACGTAGATGTATACATAGCAGCGGGGGTCTTCAAGTGGCGTGACCTGCTGCCGCCATCATCTCGCTAATGGCGAGCGGCGTTCATTATTCATCATCAGTGGCGGGGTAGACTGTCACTCACCTCTACACTCTGGCTGTATAATGTAGTATTATGTTTCATAATTGAAACACACATTCGCTGTGAATATAAAGATATAAGAAGTTAATGTAGTTATATCAGCTATTTTATTATCGTCCTAGACATCAAAGAAAGTATACTAATACAATGTTGAAAATAGGAACATACCATGATGTCTCTCATAATCCCCCCCCCCCCCCCCCCCCCCGAAAAAGGCGTATTTTCACTTTTAAATCTAAATTTAAAAAATTGTATATATTTTTTTAAAAATCTATGTATACGAACCAAAACCTGTGAAAGGTGACAGTGGTCTATCCACAATCCCCCAATCCTGCGGTAGAGATGATCGAGCCCGATGGCCGCGGGAAAGTCCCCGCCCCACATGCCCGCCGTCCGTGGCAGCTAATTGCCCGCCCGAGCGGAGTTTGTGTGCGATGGACATGCTCTGGAAACTTCCATCGCACTCCCTCAAATGTTCGTGATGATAACCCACGCTTTTTTCTCTTTTCTTTGCCATTTTGGAGCATCGCGGACAATGCACTGCGGCAAAGTTTCCTGCTCGAGCGTACTCATAGAACTTAGAGAAGCCCCAGATCTGGGAGTGGGAAGACTAGGGACTCCAGATTGTGTAACTTGACGATATGTAAACATGCTTCTATGTTTCAATCTTCTTAACGTTGATCAATTCACATAATTGGCTGCATGGCCCATTTAGGGTATAGGCAGTCGCTTAGAATTGGTTTGGAAATTAAAGAGAAACGATCGCGGTATTCTATCATCCGTTCTTTGATGGACAACAGTAAAATGACCTCCTTCTCCTGATGTCTCTGAACAACTCTGAAAAGAAATCTCATATAACAGTGAGCTGTATCAATGATGAAAATACAGTATAAACTTCATTATAATAATCAATATTTCTGTGGACTCTTCTGGAGGTGTTCTCTTATTAGAAGTTGGATTGATTCAGGCCAAGTTTCATATTTGATTTTACAAAGATAGTCGATCAGGGAGGTGGTCGTTCTTCGTATGATCGCTCATTACTATAGTAAAACCATCTATGAGCAAATTTCCAATTTGTTAGAGGTCTTGGCCTCTCTGTAAACCTGTCAGCTCAAAATTTCTTTAAACTAGTGTGTCAACGACATGTCGCTCAGTGTGACGGCGAAGTAGAGCAACGACCCTACCACTCAGTGACCGGGGGGACAAACCCTCCATACATGTGTCTGAGGTCAAATTCCAGCAACTCCATCGTAAAGGTGTGAAAACAGAAAATAACAGTTGTTAACATCAGAGTGGACACTAAACATATACACTTACACTATCAAGTTAGAAATTTTATAACAAACCTAAATATAAATAAAAATAAATGTTTACAATATATTTTATCGAAATTCATCCTGTCTCTCTCTCTAAAGCGATCGTTGAAGGCCAACTATACTCATACAATTCAATCAACCAATACATTGAGAAATGTCTGTAGATTCAATTGTAGAAAGTGCTGCGAAGATCTCTTTCTAAAAATACGTTTATTCGTTTTATAAATGAAACGAGAAGTTTTTAGCGGGAATTGGCGCTTATATGGTCGCCATTTATAACAATGTCCCACTGGTTGGTGACTACATGTGCAGTTGCCTTATTAAGTATCAGAAGAGACTTCTGAAAGTAGTTTGACAAACAAGGGCAACGCCATATCTCGAAATTGTGCAACCTCTTTGATGTCACAGACCGCCCAGGTGCCGGCTATTGCAGAAAATGTCCCCATCACAATGTTGTACAGCCATGGAGCAATGTCGGTGTGTCCTGGATTACTCACCCAGAAGACGAAGTTGAACATGATGAGGAGGGACTTAGACCACCGCGCTCCCGAACTCAGCCCCATGGTTTCGTCTAAAACACAGCACACCGCAGTTGGAACAAGAACCGGAACAGAACAATGATCGTTGCTGGGTTCCTTCACGCAAAAGTTGGAACATAGTCGGAACTGAACAATGATCATTGCTTCTCGAAGCAAGAGGAATAAAAACCGGAACTGAACAGTAGTCCCTGTTGGCTTTTTTCAAGAATCATTTGTAACAAAAGTCGGAACATAACAATGATCTTGCTGGGTTGCTACACGAAGCAACAGGAACAAGGTTCGGAACAGAAGAGTAGTCGCAAATAAAATATTTTCCATGATGAGAAGTAGAAGCGTTGTGACATAGTTGCTCATAAATATGACCTTTGTACTAATTGGATATCTCACGGATTGAGGGAACCCGTGGAATTGTGCCATCACCTTCTGTTCAAGTGCTGCTGGGTTTCGGGATTCTCCATATAAGAATATTCTTTTTACTTTCTTTCTATGCTCTAACTGAGAGTTGTTAAATTCCATTGTTATTTTACAATCAGCAACGCAACTAGGTTACTTATAACCATGAAGATATTTTATATACTCATTGTAACTACAAGATATATCTACGAACTACCTAGACAATGATTTCAAAACACGCAGCGAGTCTATACATAAATATAACAAAGAACACCGAAAATAATTATTTTTCATTTCAACTTCCTCAAGAGCGATGTAGAGAAGATAGCATTATTTCGTTTAATCTTTAAAAAACGAGAAGACTCCTAAGGTGTATCAATTAGAGTGAAACATTTCTTTATTGACAATAGTAGCTTTCAAGCATTCCCTTTTCTTCAGTTCAATATAAGACTTTAACAAAGTGATGAAATGAACAAAGGTTTCGACTTAAATAACGGATTGAAGAATGTGCCATGTGCTCGAAATCTTTTATTAATTATAAAAAGAAAAAGTTGTATTTTAACGCTGGTATTTTAATGCTGATAAAATCTGAAAAAAAAATGTATATTAAGAAAAACACTCTATAACGAACGAAAGGTTCGATCAATTCAAAGAAAATTGTGTATTTTAGCACTCAAAATACACTGGCGTCCAAAAAATAAGAAACTTTTGTTTTTTAATGATATGTTTTAAAATATACAACGCTAAAAGCTAAAAAATAATTTAATTAGGTATTTTAAGTCGTAGAATTTATTTATCGCAACCATTCGATTCGGTAAAATTGAAAATATGCAAATTTTTGCTTGTCTTTATAAGTGTGCTACTTGGCGTGTCGTTTACCCCATCTAAGAATTGTCCAATTATAATTTTATTTAATCCTTAGTTAATTATGAGTTTACGAAAAAAATTTGCAGATGATTTAAAATCGAGAGCTGTTGGAAGAATGGAGGCAGGGCAATTACAAGTTGAAGTAGCAAAATGGCTAAATGTGGATAAATCTGTGGTCAGCAAAATATGGAAACAGTTCATTGAGACAGGAACCATCAAAAGAAAAGAAGGTTATGGTAGAAAAACAGCTACCTCTGAAGACCGTTATCTGGTCGTAACTGCCAAGCGCCATAGGGAGATGACAGCTATTCAACTCTCTAATGAACTCTCAAGTGCTACTGGAACGAGAATTTCAAGATAAACTGTTTACCGAAGGCTTCACGAAGGTGCTCTTTATGCAAGACGACCAATGGTCTGTATCCCTTTAACCTCTGCTCACAGGAGAGCCCGCTTGAATTGGTGCTTGGAACATCACGCCTGGACTCATGATCAGTGGGCCAATGTTCTCTTCAGTGACGAGTCAAGATTTAGTTTAAACACAGATTCTCGACGAGTTTTCATCTGGAGGGAGCCTGGAACCCGCTATCATCCCAGTAACATCAGGAAAATAGACAGTTTAGAGGGGGCAGTCTCTTAGTCTGGGCTGGCATCAGTCCGCATAGGGCTAGGCTAGTCAATGAATATCTCCAGAGTGAGAATATTCGAAGGATGGATTGGCCAGCCAGATCTCCGGACCTGAATCCAATAGAGCATTTGTGAAATGCTCTAGGGAGGCGTATTGGAGCTCGTCACCCCTCTCCCAGAACCCTCGTTGAGCTAAGAACTGCTCTATTGGAGGAGTGGGGTTTACTACCCCTGGACCTCCTCCAAAGCCTGGTAAACAGTATGAGGGCTCGCTGTGAGACCTTGATAGCTGTTAGAGGTGATCATACTCCCTATTGATATCTTATTTCTTTAAGATCTGGAACCTTAGATTTGGGTATGTTGGTAATAATTTTCATATTTCATAATTTCAAATATTTTTTTATTTTCATATAGCTAGTCAAATTCTCCATAGTTTAAACTATTTGTATACTAAATTTTATATTTGTTAATAAATTAGCTTTTGATAAATTTCAATATTGGTTAAGTTTCTTATTTTTTGGACACCAGTGTATCTATTACTTTTGTTCCTATCCTTTCTTTCTGGACTTCGAGGTGAAGCCATGTGAAAGACGATATGTCTTAATAACGACTTTGTATTTTGGTATATCGACTCTTTCTAACGAAACCCTCACTGCAGCGCAAATATTTATCGGCCTTTTCAACTACGTTTTAGAAAGCTTCCATTCTAGTTGTTGCACGTGCCGCCCCGTTCCTGTCAGACCATCCAGGTCAGGGCCCTGCTTGGCATTCCGGTGGCAGCTGGGCAGGTACGGAACAAAGGACTGAGCTGTTCCGGGTCGAGTCCATTTCTGGAGCTGGGATGAAGGACGAGCCTCAAAGACTTTCCTGGAATCCCCCTTTGTAGTTTTATTTTGCGATGCGATACAAGCTGGGACCTAGTCGAGAGCGAGGAATCCAACTGGTCCTGAAGCCAAGGATCCGAGGCATCGAACTTTGCCCTAGCACAAATATAACTGGAACATCGCCGGACTTGGCTTCACTTGTCTTTCATCACTTTTATCTGAGGAATGGTGGAAGATACTGTCGACATTCGACGACAAAGATCCAATCCCGTATTGATCAGCTTTTTGTTTTAATAATAAAGTACTTCAATGTGTCCTCCAACTTTTATACTATTTAATGCAATTAACTAAACGGGACTCGGGAACCTTGTAAATTCAAAATTTGAGCTTCGTTCTACCCGTATAGAGCGCTTTACGATTTATCGTGTAATCCTTGCGCAGGGGCCAGGCTAATCTTCACTGTATCTTTCCAAATTTAGTATATGTACCGCGCCAAACAAGCGTGTACGTATATAATTAGCGCATGTAATAAGCTTCTATCTATATAGATGCCAACACCTACATTTTAAGAAGTCGCAAGCCTACCATTGTTATCATGGGTATGTGGACTTGGGATATGTAATACCAACAACAGCATACTTTCAACAGTTCTCTCATACAAATTCACGATCAAGTTTCACAATTAACAATACACTCCATATACAAGTTTCTTCTGAAATGTGCTCTCTTTCTTCTGAAATGATTAAACAATTCGTAAACGAGAATATTTTATGCTTACAGGATTCAATAAATTTGCTTCTCAGGCTCTCGCATTTATAGGAGCGCCGTAAGGCAAATTCAAGTTGAAAAATGAAAAGTTTTTACAAACGTTATGACTATTCAATAAGGAAACAATCACGACACTATAAAAATATATTGAAATCTCTATAAGAGGAAATTTATTAAGTATATAAAATTATCGATATTTACTATTATCTCTATTATTAAACAATCTAATAAAATGAAATATTTTACAATCTCATTCCGTTTAGTATTTTAAATGTACACAATAAAACCTCCAATTAGAGACTGCTTAAAATTACAGATATTCCCGGTTTCTTCTGGAGGTGGTCTCTCTTTGGGAATTACTATTTCAAGCCAAATTATTTTTTCATAGAATGGTCGCTCAGCTAGTTGAAGGGGTCGCAAATAAAATGGTTTTACTGAATATGATAAAGGCATACAATCATTGAACGGAAAGATTAAAAAAATGGAAAACAATGTTTGGAAAACGTAAAATATATTTCCATTCTCGACATATAGATGGATCTATATATTGTGTTGAAAACAATTATGTATAACACAGATGTAACACTTAGAAACAATACACTAATGTTCAGAATACACGTGAATACTGTTTCTAATAACCCCCATATAGGCATATATGCTGACGGCGTTTTATTCGTTTATTATATTCTCCTGTAGAAGGGCAGAGATACCCGAAAGCTTGAGACTACGTTGATAAAATGAAAAGAAGCTCACCTCCAGAAACCTGTGATATTGTTTAATTAAAATATGCTGCATAGAAGATATTAGAGGCTTCAGTGTGTTTAAAACTGAGATGTTAGTGGCCTTACATGAGGATCCAAGACTTTCCGAATACCTCCATCGCATCAATATGATTTTACGATACTTCTGGGGGTCAGTGGAAGACGGGTATATGTCGTTGATTTTCGACAATCACGACCCAGGATTGAATCCCGCACATTGGGCACTTTTTCTTAATATATAAATTGCTTCCATGGTCCCGGTTCTTTTAAAAGTCCAACCAAACTCACCAGTGAGTATAAATAACTAAACGGGGCTCTGGGATACTTGTAGGGGCAAAAGTTGAGCTGCTTTCCACCTGTGTAGATATGTATTAAAATCAGTCGTTAACTACTCCCCACCATGAATACCATGGCTTGTACTACGTACTAGGGATAATTAAAAAACATACATCTGTACTTGTACTGTCAATTTATAATTCTCCGGGTTCTTAACCAACATTATATGAATCGCTAACTTGCTCCCTTTTTCAACAAACCAAATCTCCAGCAAATAAAAGCACCCAAGTCGTTCGTGTCCTGGTTACTAATTGCCCCTACACTCAAATATATAGCATCCCTGTGCCAAGCAACTTGTTCTAGCTTCTAAAGATCGCTGTTGATGTGTGGTGATATGGAACATGGGACATCCTGTTGACAAGAGTTGGTGACATTTATATGTTGATCTTCCTCCTAACATCCCAATCGACAACAAAACACGTTTATCCTTCCCTGCCGCTGGGAAATATTTAGGAGAGAGTATTCTTTCTTTTATTTCTTTCTTAATGCAATTTCAACCTTTGAAATTATGTGATGCCGACCACACACCTTTTAAAGCCAAGGTTCCAACTTGGCTTTTGTTCTGAGATTGAGCCAGCCGGAATTCTACTAAATATTTCTGTAGTCTCCTTTAGTCATTTCATCATAGGCGGGGCAATGGTTTCACCTATGTCTTTACATACTACCTCACTTGGGGACAACGCAGGTAAATATTAAACCAGCACAGGTACCAAGAAAGACAGCCATTATAAATTTTTGTCAACTTGTGTAGTTAACAAACAACGACGACATCAAAATTTAATGAAATAAGGTTGCTAGAGAGCCATGGTCATACACTCTATCTACTCTCAGTCTGTTCCAGTACTGGAAGTAGGACAGATCATCCCTGTGCAAGTACCTCAGAACCAACAAGAATGATTGATACTTTTCCTGCCTTCCAAGGATTACAAACTGATATCTCACTAGGAATCAACACTCTAAGATTCTTGGCAAAAAAAAAAAAACCTTCCAAGAGATAAATATGTTTGACGCCACCTCTTGAATTGGCCTTGTAACTAGAACAAAGAAGACTTAAGGACAAGCCGGGTCGTTGGTAACATTTGTATGTAGCTACAGGAACATGGCTTTATTAAATAAAAAAGGGTGCAAGTTTAGCCAGTGGAGAATTTGCCAACAATTCTGACAGTCTCAACTTCGGCAAAATTGAAGCTACTCCTACTCTCACGCGTAATTTATACCTCAAATACTCTCTCTCTTATATCATAACCGCTAACTTTAAATCACGTGCCTAATCAATATTTTAGCAATCCCCTTCTTTGGATAATTACTAGAGGAAGGCCTTCAGAGACTCCATGGAGCAATCCCCAAATGTTTTACTTTCCAAACGTATTGCAAGAGCAGACTGATATCAAGATCAATCTGATTTGCATCCGAAGCTTAGGACACTCGATAGGAAAATTGTTACCAAAATGCAAACCCATTAGCTGCGAGGCTTGCGACAGTCCACATCCTGCGGCTGTGAAATGGAGCCATTGTGGCGACCGCCGGATGTGCCTGCCGCCCGTACCTACCGGTATTCTGCTCTGTCATCAGGGGCGGGGATATTGTCCGCACTCAGTGAAACCTTCAGGATTATAAAAAAAAAACTAGTTTCAGTTGAAACTTTGATTTGGAAGGCCTCAACGACCATCGCAGTAAGGTGCTGAAGTAAATCCGCCTCTGTCAATTCTCCACTGATTTCAACCAGCCACTCACTTCTCTCGGGGTCGTTAAAAATTTACCTAAGAGCAAGCAGCATGCTCACTCGTTAGAAAGTAAGCTATAGCACATTTTCAATGAGACTAAATATTTAATATACTAAATGTTTGGTGAATCAAATATGTCTTTCGGAATAATTCATGAAAAAATGGCGTTTGTGTACTTCTTCCTTGGAGCGGACAGCATGGAAGCATCGCTATAGATTTCGATCAGAACCCCGGTAATACTTGTGAACATCCAACGCTAATCAGAGAGTGGAGGATAAGGCAAAGAGTTTTAACCGCAAGTGTGAACTTCGATTAACACAGAAGTATTTGTCTAAAATGACAATAAAATCACACCTGTCTACAACTGTGACAATGTACAATTTATGTGATGTGTCACACAGAAATGACGTATGTGGGAAGCCAAAAAAGGTTAAGTCTATGTTTGGAAATGTTTTTTCACCTACTTTCAATCATGAAATTTTCCAATGTGACGAAATAAAAGAAGTCCCCCCTCTGTTTGGTCACCTTCCAAATTCGGCTTTGAGATGTGTTGGGCAAAATGTATTTCCCAGCTACACTCACCCACCTTGGTGTGGGAGGAAGGTCCGCGGCCAAGGTTGGAGGTGGAGACCACGCTATAATTGGACTCAGCTAGGAGGTTCACGGGTTTGAAAGGATTAGCAATTTGTGTTCAAATTTCAGTTTCAAAATAAATATATACAATATAGAGTAAAGCCTTTTCCACAAGGTTATAATAAAGTTTGAACAGCTGTTGAACCTAGGCAGAAAGCGCTCTATAACAAAGCTTTATAATAAAGCGCTCTATAACAAAGGCCGATACTTTTACAAATAGAGGTTTTTCTTTATAGAAAAGTGTTCTTTCTAAAGTCAATATATAAAATTTTTAATTGTATGTTATGGAAAGCTTTTTCGTGTTATAGAGAAGTTTCGTTATAAAGAGTTTCGTTATAGAGTTTTGCGTTATAGTGAATTTTGGTTATAACGCGTTTAGTGATAGAATTTTACATTTAAGAAATTTTTCGCTATAACGAGTTTCATTATAAATATTTTCGCTCAAATATAGCCATATAAAGCATGCCAATATATTTAAAGTCGAATAATGCGTTAATTATAGATAGTTTTTCTTTATAAAGAGAGTGGTAAATGAATAAAGTTTCTGCATTTTTAAAAAAGCTCGAAATAACTTCTTCGTTTTCTAGGGTTTAATGTTGAGAACATTTTGAAAAATCTCTCGCATCCAATAATTGTGAGCTACACAGCAACTATGCATAACGCAGTCGGCTGATGACGGCCCACCAAGATGAATCATCAAGAGGCATGAAGGCCGCGCTAAGAACCGTAGATCCTACCGGAGCAATCGTACGTGCGTAGGCGTTCCTGAAACACGTTTTTGAACCCCATCCACCTACGCTACGGATGAGGGCGTCACCTTTTCATATTGGTCAAATTGACGATAAGTCGCGTGTTTGGTGCCAATTGGATTTGATTTCTCAAAATAAATACTCTGATAATGTAAAATAGAACTAAATTGAGAGATTTTGAGTCAAAGGGTGATCCATCAAATAGGTTTATATAAAAAAAGGCATATCTGAATCTGTAAAGAAAAACAAAACAATTTTTTCTCAAAATATTTCGAGAGATTGCTCCTATTTTATCAATTTATTGCATAGTAAACCTAATTTAAAATTTTACAATAAATAATTTACAAAAAGTTGTTTTCATGTGATCTAAAAGAATTTGTAAATTTAGTTTACTGTGCAATAAATTGATAAAGAGGGAGCAATCTCTCGAAATATTTTGAGAAAAAAATGTTTTTTTTTTCTTTACAGATCCAAGTACGCCCTTTTTTATATAAAGTGAGAGATGTTAAAGTCCCCCATCACAGATGGTGTTCCAACTCTTTCATTCCTAAACCATAAATTTGAAGAAAATATTTTATCTAGAATGCGAATATTGGATATTTTAAAGCGAGAGAGAAAAGGTCTTTTAATGAACTCAAAAATAAAAACTTCATAATCAAATATATACGATTGTTTACTAAAAAGAAATTAAATGCTGGGAAAAAGCTCCTAGAAGAACAAAGTTTCAAGAAAAAATGTTATAAAACAATCTATAGATATTTTAGGAAAAGTGACTTATAGGAAATCACAATGAAAGCAAGGGGTTGATTCTATCTGAGAATCAATGACTTCTTTGAAATGCTACTACAATGGTTTGGATGAGGAGTGTTCTGCTTGAAGGAATCATTTCGAGATTTTGGGTTATTTTGAACGTTCTTGGATGAACGGAATTCAGCCTTAAGAACCATCCAGCGATTGAAAGGAAGATCACGAGAGAGAGAGGGGACTACCCCCTGAGGTCAGAAGGACAAACCAGGAAGTTGGACTTAGCTTCGGTCCACCGCGGGAATTTTAAGTCCGAAGGATTACTTCAGTGGCTTTTCGCCCGAGATGGTAGACTCGATATTCCGTGGATCGTAGCCCCTTATAGTGTAGAAGTTTTGCTAAATTTTCAAAATATGAGTTGTGTGTTTACTTTGTTATCTTATCGAGAATTTTCATTAGAGCTCATCTGATTGAGAAGCCTATTCTTCCAGTAAGTCCAGATCTGTCCAGTATTTCCATAGATCAAGTCATGTTTATGAAAACCTAGTCGAGTTTATAAACACTCTGTCATATTAAAGTCCCATCTACCCAGCAACCTAGTCCAATATTTGGTGAAGTATTCTAAATATAAATCCATATATCTGGCAACTTGATTCATTCGAAAACCCCGGTAACATTAACCGAACAAGCTCATCTAGCCAGCTGCCTCGTCTATGTAGTATAAACACGAAGAAGTAATCCAACCCATCTGACCTTTATTAAGATAAAACATTGATAATCTTCTAATAATAGTAAAGACTATTTCCAAAGTGCGTAGACATGATATCGTCCAGCCATGGTGGAAAGTAGCTGATACAAACACCATTCACTAAGATCATATGAACATGTCACGCTAGGGAGAAACCGGATCAAATGCCGTGAGGTGTTCTTAGTTTTATAACTCACCAAATCTGACGTAGTCATTTCCCGGATAGGCTTTCTAGGTCCGCCATGATTACCAAACACATTTCAAGGAAATATTAAATGTTACACCTATTTTGAGAAAATAGGTATGTGTGGAGATAGGTGGCAATAAAATCATTGGTTTTTCTCTTCCCATAGCGGTTCTGGGTAGGCCGGAAGGTTAATGACGCTGTTTACCGCTACAACCAACAATGGACGTCTATAGATGAGCTCATTGTCCCAAGTAGTATATCGTCGTTTAGAGAGAATGTGTAGTTTATTAAAGTATTGTTTATGTAATTGTCCAGATATATAACATTTTTATATCAGAGAGTGATCCTTTCACTTCACTTGTTTTAGCCGCAATCTCAGCACCATAATATTCTCTCCTATAGGTCCTTTATTGATAGAAATTTAAGAATTTGCCTATTGAACTCAAATTAAATAAATATCAAAGACTGCATGGAATAATGACAAATAAAGCAGTATTTTTAAAATAAATTGCTAGTTGAATCCTTTTTGTAGAGAAAAGGAATACTACGTCAATCAAATTTTATTATTTTTATTTTGGCACAGCGTTTCGGCTATTCTCTTTCGCCTCTGTCACTGAATTGTAGCTTGAGATCCTGGCCTTAAATTATGTATATAAATATAAACTGCAGGAGCCCTAATTACGTTTTTCTTGATAAAGGAGATAGAGTCGCCGAAATGTAAGTAGAAAGAATAGAGTTTGGTTCATATATGGAATATAGAATTTGGTTGATAGAATATTGAAAACTTGGTTAGATGCATTTGGTACATAACCCAGGTCTAAGCATCAATCAGGCCTTTCCAAGAAATCCGTATATTCACGTGGTCGCTAAGTCAGATCGGAGCTGATTCCAAGCCAATTGTACAGGCGTGTTCGGTGGTTTGAGTAACTGTAGGTCGTTGCAACTTAGGAATTTTGCTGGAGCTATTTGTCAACAGACAAGATTTATTGCCTTGTGGAGGACAAGAGCCGCTGCTGGGAGAAATGCCAGCATTCGCCACAAACCACTGACGACCTCTTCTTGAAACCTTGGCCACTCAAGGTCCCATTACCATTGAAAATTACTCTTTGGCGAGGCCGCTGCTCGGTGTCAACATCGTCTGTGGACTTCCCGTCTGGCGTACGCAAATTAGAATAGAATTTCACATAGAATTATATTGGAGGTTGAAATTCCAACATCCGCGACCACCTTGCAAACGCAAATCAGAGTGGCACGATCCCGCATTTTATAAAGACCCAACCAATTTATGATGTACCGGAAGTTCTTTCAGGCTGATATCAAGATATATATTTGCCGAATGAGAGAACAAAATGTATAAAAGTATACAGAGATATACAAAAGTTATATAATTAGTTTTAAGCCGTCAATAACATGATATCTTGTCAGGCCTTGGTTGTAATTATTACGTTTCTGGCTGTGCCAAATTTATCGGAAATAGTTATAAGATTAACAAATGTTTATTAGATTTTTGGGCACTATATATCTTACTGGAAATAAACATGTTAGTAGAAAAGTGTAAATATTCTTATCATGTTCCGCTTTAGACCAATGCAAATTCTTGTAAATAAAAAATCGTCCTTATATAATGTTCACTAGCTTCACACCTGCCGAAATATTGAGAATTCGAAAAAAAAAAGTTTGAGGAATAGGATAATCTAAACAAGAAATACTTCGCCCGTGTCCTTATTCTTCTCGTTGTGCAAACCTTTATAAATTGTTGCTTATATGAAGCCTTTAATAATACCGTAGGAGACTTAGTATAAAACTGTTTAAACAACAAACGCACACACAAACTAACAAGTTGTATTTGTATTTATATAAAAAAGGCGTATCTGGATCTGTGAAAGAAAAGTTTATTTGCAATAAATTGATAAAGAGAGAGCAATCCGTTGAAATATTTTGAGTAAAAATTGTTTTTCTTCCACAGATCCAGGTACGCCTTTTTATATAAATATATTCAATGGTTCGCCTTTTGACTCAAACTTGTAAATCTTTATCGCTCATATTTATTAAATCCTTTCACAGTATAACATTTCACGCTGCGTGAAATATCTATCTTGAAATTTTCTCATGATTATGGACTTTTAAACTGATTTCCTTTGCTATTCTATAGATTTAGTGGTGTAAAGAAAGGAAAGGAATGTTAAAAAAAAAACGTGTGGGGCCTGAGGCGAAACTGTCGGCATAGTTGGCTGTCGTCCAATGACCGTGAGTTGTAGTATTCAAATAGGGAATCCAAAATATTTGGCACAACATACCTTATAACAAAACATGTATTAGAGATTTTAAAACAGTCGTACTTGTAGCCAATATTAAATTAAAAACAACTTTAACCCAGATAATAACGTTATTGTAAACGAGGTGCTTGAAGATTGAGTAATGCTATCCTGAGATTCTATGATTTTCATCGCTTCTTGCTAATTCACTGACATCTTTAATGGATAACGAAATAGGAGAAAATGGAAATCGAAATGTGACTTCGATATGAAATAAAAAGTTCGGTTTCAATCCAAAGGGATGTTTGAGTGGATCAAAATTCTACTGTCACCTCCTAGTGGTGTACTCTGGATAACCGACCAAAGACATCAGCTCCCATCGTGGAGACTTAGGGATTCAATTTTGATTATAGTATGGGATATTTGAGTCTCAAAGGGTTGTCAACACAACTATTTGCGATGTGATACTTTGCACCTAGTCACGCCGGCTTAGTTATTGTGCAGCTTGTTGTCGTGACGATGTGTTTTACAAGGAAGTCACTTCTAGGCCCGGACTCTATGATGATGTTAGAGCGGACTGTAGTTGAACCCACTGAAGAATTCGGCGATGGTATTTTTAACTTGAGCTGTTACATCACTTCGCCAGACCTCCTTGGTGCGGAAGTCTTATCTCCAGGGCGCGAACTTCTTGACCTTCGTGAAGATTAGCGGTGCTCTTTTATCACTTCTTCGCGCGGCAAGGCCTTTAATGTAGTCATCCGACCGCATCAAGGACCAGAATCGTTCTCTCTTCAGTCTGCCTCGGTTTAAAATCCTGTTTTTTTTTCTTTATGTCAATTATATATTAAATATATCATTATATATCAAATATATTGTATATTGAATATATTTTTTATATATATACAATAATATACTTGTATATCAGATTAAGTTTTTCGACTTTTTTGTTAATAAAATTATGCTTTGTAGAAAGGTCTCTATAGTTTACCAATACCTAAATATTCTTTAATATATGGCATATGCTATTTGTTTTTTTTTTAACAAGTTACGCATTTGAATATCACATATTTTGATCTAGTAAGGGGACGATCAATTTCTAAATAAATTGAAGTTGGAGCTTTAAAATTTGGTGTCTTCTTTAACGCAATAGATTTTTTCAAATGTTTTGATACCTCGTGGTGAAAAAACTTGGACATCCTGTATGTCTTAAATGAGAATATAATGTACTAGTATTGATGTGTTGCAATTTCAGGAGCTCTCTGAGTTGTTTCTCAGATTCAATAAACATTGCTAGTTAGCTCTTCTACTTCGACCTGTAGATGGATGATTTGATGGGAAGAAAACAAAAAGGATTCTGACTTCTATACCTTCAAACTCTTGAAAGTTTTTATTAAATCTCGTAGTTGTGTTGTTCTGTGATAAGCACCTGAAATTTGATGCAAGCTGTACTACTTAAAATTTGTAATAGAGAGATGAAGAGTAAGAAGAATCTTAAACGCCAGATGTCACGTAAATATAAAAGAAAACATTTTAAAATACGTGTAGAACGTAGAAGCAAGGGCGAGCCAATCGCTGCCGTTTCTTCCAGAACATGGCCCATTCTCTGCACCTGCCATGGAAAATATTATAAATGGTGGTTTTGGCAAGCAGGCCGTGTGGCAACTCTTGCTGCAGGTCGCACACTGCATTAACGTCTCAGCTCTCTTCCGTCCGCCCGCATCATTACTTTCTGCTAAGGTCAGAATAATTCTTTTCTTCAGAATCCATAAAAACTTCGCTCCAAGAGTTCATTGTCGTTCTAATGGTGTTCTCCTGGCATTGTCTGCCCCGGGCACAATGTCTCGTTAGGTCTCTGGCCAAGCCGAGGCTGCTTCTGATATAGCCTGAGTTTCCACATCTGAGACTTCTGGTACGGTCTCATATCTGGCACTTCTGGTATAGTGCGTTCTCCCGCATCTAGGACTTCTGGTATGGCGCTCAGGTTCCGACATTTAGGACTTCTGGAATAGAATAAGCTTCCAATCTAGGACTTCTGGAATAGAATAAGCTTCCAATCTGGGACTTCTAGTATAGAGCAAGCTCCTACATCTGGGACTTCTGGTATAGTGCATTCTCCCGCCTCTGGGACTTCTGGTATGGCGCTCAGGTTCCGACATTTGGGACTTCTGGAATAGAATAAGCTTCCAATCTTGGACTTCTGGTATAGAGCGAGCTCCCACATCTGGGACTTCTGGTATAGTGCATTCTCCCGCATCTAGGACTTCTGGTATGGCGCTCAGGTTCTGACATTTAGGACTTCTGGAATAGAACAAGCTTCCAATCTGGTACTTATGGAATAGAACAAGCTTCCAATCTTGGATTTCTGGTATAGAGCAAGCTCCTACATCTGGGACTTCTGGTATAGTGCATTCTCCCGCATCTGGGACTTCTGGTATAGCTCAGGTTCTGACATTTGGGACTTCTGGAATAGAACAAGCTTCCAATCTGGTACTTATGGAATAGGACAAGCTTCCAATCTTGGACTTCTGGTATAGAGCAAGCTCCTACATCTGGGACTTCTGGTATAGTGCATTCTCCCGCATCTAGGACTTCTGGTATGGCGCTCAGGTTCTGACATTTGGGACTTCTGGAATAGAATAAGCTTCCAATCTGGGACTTATGGTATAGAGCAAGCTGCCACATCTGGGACTTCTGGTATAAAACGAGTTCTGGTACACATCCGAATATCCTGCTGTTATAGCGCGGGGGTGTGTCGACCCAAAACGTCACCACAGCAGTCTAGTCAATTGTAAATTTTAAACGCCACAACTAATGGTTTCCCAATAGGTTCCGTGTTGAGAAGAAACTTACATTTTCAATGCATTTAAAAATAAAAGACACACACACTTGTGTGTCATACACAATTTGTGTATCATATTTCATATATTTCAAATTTTACTAAAAAAAGCTGCCCAGTCACTCTACAACTAATATCCGGCTAGAAACTGGGACTGTGCTCGAGAGCATTACATCACCCCGGGTTCTCCAAATAAAACCGAGGGCACCGCGCCTCTCCCGTTGGCGGAAATTGTCAAGTGCTTCTCCCAAATTGCCTCGGAGGCCAAAGAAAGAAAACCACTTCCTGGCGGAAAAGTTCTCCGAGAAAAAACTGAAATGTCATCACGTGATTCAAGTCGAATTCCACGTTCCCTTAATTCCTCACTGGTATAAACCACCTCTGCTGGTACATCTTGGAGGATTTCTAATAGTACAATCTTTTTATTGAAATGTTCAGCTTTATCATTTAAACCTTAAATTTATTCTCATTCCATAAATGACGTTGTTATACTTTGATATTGTCATGTAGAAAACTATGGAACAACACAAACGTCAGGATGATAACATTTAGTTTAATCTAAACAACCTTACCTTTTTTAAATTTGCATAAAAGAACAAATATGCAACTATATATAAAAATACCCCTTAATAAAATATTATTAACATAAAAATATACGTTACTATTCTGTTACAATGTTAAACAAGATATGTAGTGTAACCTTTATGTTAAAGATTAAAGTAATACCTTTCGCGTCTCTATTTGTATTATGCAAGGAGAAAATTTTCTATAGATATTATATATAAAAGAAAGATTCAAACCCAATTCAAAATATACCTTTAAACTTAAACTATGTGGACAGACTGAACAATACAATAGTTATTATAACCTAGGTATGTGAATTGGCGAAATATCTGGGACGGTTTACCAACTGAATTATCTAACAATTGCTTCAGCTATCTCACAATGTTTTTTTTTTTTATTTTTTTGTTTTGTAATTATATAAATTGGCCCTTTATTCCTATTGTATGTGTGGCCTATGTTGTTTCTTTTCTGTTTTCAATAAAAAAAAACTAAAAAAAAAAAAAGAAAGATAATGACGAAACTTTTATTTATTTTATTGAAAATATAAGATAGGCTTTATTTGGATTAAATATTTTAAAACAATTTTCGGTGTATCCTTCTTTTTTGAGTTCGTCTTTTATAATTTTAGAGAGAGAAAATATGGGGTTTATTTTCCTTAATAGAAGAAAACAATAAGCAATATCGTTGAAGTTATAAATAGTAAAAATAGATCGGTATTGATTAATTATAAGTACATGGAATCATTCTTCGCATTTTCTTGCACCGAATCTAGAACATATATTTCTACAATTAGGATACTGAAGGTGAAAAAATATTTGAGAAGGCTTTGTAAATCAGTGGTGAACCTTCCCCGTGGTTTCGTCTATTTAATCTAAACACATCGTTAGAGCTATTGGCCAAATCTCTGGGAAGGTTCGTTCACCACTGATGAATCAAGTCATCCTAAGTATATTTTCATCTTCAGTTTCTTAATTGTATAAAGAAGTCCTAGATTATGAAAATAAATAACACAGAAGGATCTACATTCAACAAACATATAGCGCACAATATGCTCTATTCACTAATAGATATTATTTATATAGAGAATGTATTCAACAAAGAAATTTCCACCAATGTCTGCCGATTTGCGTGTTGCAGACAACAAATACTGTCCACTATTGTTGAAGAGAAGACGTCACATATTTGGTATTCAACCAAGATCATTCTCTACACCATTTCTACATCTATATACAATGAATGCCAGAACAGACCGATTTTTTTTTTCAAGAGATTTTATAATATACATGTTACATTAATTGATTTATTCCAAAATAGTTTATTTCCTTAAGAGTTTAACTAAATTGTCTTTACCACACAACAACTCACACAATAATTGACACAAACAATTGTAGATTATTCAATAAACATATATGAATAACCGAACAGACCAATGCTGGAGCATTAAGCTGCTGAGAGGGTTTGGATAGGATGAGCCATATCTTTATGGGCTATATCCTGTTTTCGCCACAAAATATCAATTTTCTCATTTTAATTAT
>CP092864.1:51077605-51089736 GCA_030710605.1 Cordylochernes scorpioides
CTCTAAGTGACTTCCAAAGGAAGCAACCATAAACATTGGATCCAGCTTCACCTTAACATGGGATGGCACTCAGGAACGGTAACTTGAGAACTGGGATAGTAAAGAACGTGCCACGTCCCAGTTTGTGCCTGAGTCATTTAGAAGCCAGCTGCTACAGGTGTTGCAGCTCTGCGGAAGTTACCGTAAACGCTGTTACACAGAATTCAGATTTCTTTATTCCATTCACTTTTGGAGTATTGTCCCGTCATTGAGTAGGAGTCATTATGGTACCAACTTTCTCGGGTATTTACCTTGATACTGAGTTATAATTGTAACTTCTGCCCCTGAAGCTGATCTAAACTGCCCGCGTCCTGGACTGAATATGAAAAAATAAGAGCAGCTGTATCGACGTGGCTGTTTTGTCGTCTCTCAACTCAGGTGAAATATTTTTCTTGGGTCTAATGCGGTAGCTTGAGATTGGTTTGACAACTTTCATATAAGTTATTGAATTGAATTTCTCCTTTAGGACAGTTGATGAATTTATTGACTTGTCAGAACGGAAAATCCCAGGTCCTGCATGTCACTAACGCCCTCTCATTTCAATGTCTTGAGGAATATTCTGGAAGTGGGTCAGGGGAACTCGCGGAAGACCCGGCGACGTCGTTGGGTTGCTAATGATTAGAACTGCAGCTAATGAAGACAATGGCTTTGTCTTATCCTGTTTCAGTCTGAATGTAGAACAGAGACGTGGATCCAATTCTGTATCATTCGGCAAACAGTCAAGTCAATATCTTTGTCAGACACCTCACATCTATCATCATAAAGATAATTGTTTTAAACTTTCAATACAAGAATATACAAATAGTGGTTCTCTTAACTGTTTATATTCCAATATTCATCAAGCAAAAAAATTAAAAAATAAAAAAATATATTTAATCAGATTTGATTCCTCAATTGCAACAAATATTGTTTTTCTCTGACGTATCTACTTTGAAATTCTTCGATGAGGAATACAGGTATTTGGCTCGGCATTGCTACATAGACCTACTTAAATTTCCATGGAGAAACCTATAGAATATGATTGAAGGATTTTATGAAATGTATTGCTGGAGACGTTTGTTGAAAATACTGTGGACGAGTCACAAGTGACGCGGTGTTAGCACTAGCAGGAGAGGGCAGATGCTATATATAATTTCAAGGAAAACGAAGACTAAATCTGAAGGGTCATGTGCTAAGATCTGTTAACCTACTCAACAGACTGATTGAAGGCGCTTTAAAGACACTAGATCAAGATCTCGCAATACATTTGTAGATAAACTGAAGAAAGAAACCGAAGCAACGTCTAACAACCATTTGTAGACTATGGCTATAGGTCGATCTTCTTGAAAGAGCCTGATTGAGGAAGCACAACAGTCTAAGGACTGATTCAATTGAAAAGAGGCATTATGGAAATATTTCCCACGAACTATCTTGGAATCACCACGAATCACGACAGCAAACGTTCAAATTTAGAACCAACTTCAAGGTTGGGTTGTTTTGAATAATACCGTTAGAAGGTTGAGGGAGTAGGCGGAGTGTTGAAGAGAACTGGTTAGGTGATTTTAATTGATCGCTAACGTCATTAAGTAGCGGATGGGTGATTCACCAAGTTGTGTACAAGGCCTATTCCACTTTAGATGGAAATGAACAACTCATGTGGACCTTTTACTGTTTATTCTGATCCACTGATGAATCACTGTTGCCTTTTAAAGGAAATAATAGAACGTATAATGGCTAGATGTGTGTTTACAAGTTTTATAAATAAAAACAAAACATTAAAAACGTATACAGCGCATCTACATTTCATTACAATAAATAAAGCTGAAACAAAAGAAGCCTATAGTATAATAAAAGAAGCGTAACTGTATATGTACGAAAAAAAAAAATTAGGAATTGCTCTCTTTCTCTATTTACCGTTTTTGTAACATAAGAACAGTTTACCAAATTTTATGTCAGGTGGGAAAGTAATATGTAAAATTTCATTGTTAACAAGCTGACAAAGGGACAATAATCCTTTGAATTATAAAAAAAAAAATTCACCTTTTCCTCAAAGATCCAGGTACACTTTTTAATAACACTTAGATGATCCATTTCTCCTCAGTATCCATAGTTTTATGGACAGCATTAGTGTTCTCAGAGATCCTTTTCTATGGATAGTCTTTTGATATCTTCTCATGGTCTTCTCCCGAAATTGTCCATGAATTGGATCTCGGCTGTCCTCTTCCCCTGGTCTTCCATCTATTCCTCCAGCAATACTTCTATCCAATCCAAGTGTCGAAATATGGTCAAAGATGGTACACAGTATGATGGTACACCATCGATTTAATGGGTCATTAGTTAACTCAAATAGCTTAAATTATAAAATATTTTTCAAATTCCCGAAAAACTTTGTTTACGCATTTTAATATCCTAATTTAATCACGTTTCACATTCTGCTAGTTTCGTTTCAGATTTAATAAAACATTTTAATATAGAATTTTCCTTGCGACAATGGCTCACCCAAATGTTAGAATAAAGAGAAAAAAAGATTGATGTGGTATTAAACGTTTTAAATTATATTTAAACACAGCAATTCCAACCTGAAAATTAAGAAACTGCTGTATACAAAAGGAAAAGTGTTTATGTAATCTAACTACAATACGTTTTTTTTTGGCTCCCAAAGAAAGAGAGAGGTTATATAAAAACCACAGAATTGGGTAATAAAACTTGGCAAGCTATCGGGCTTCGCCCTTCTATATATGTAAAAAGTTAATCATTTTGACAAAGAACATATTTCAAAATGCTTTTTGACAAAATAAAACTATTAACTTGTTGAATGATATAAAAGGAAAAAGATCAATAGCTTCTTTCAAGTTTTTATTACTTATTTTTAGTTTTAAAACTTTCTTTTCGTTAAAAAAAAAAAAAAAAAAAATGGAGGATCAGATTGGATATTGGTAGAGATGGATAAATCTGATCGATTGTGTTGTCAGGTACCATCTGTAAGACAGGTGTTTGCTGGAATTCTTTTGCTAGCTGGGAATTTAATCCCACGTATGCAGTTTTGATATTTATGTAAAGCCCATTTTTCTGTTTCTTTGATTATCGTATAGATCAGCGTTTCTCAAACCTTTTTGGTTCTCAGATCGCCGGTAAAATTTATGAAACAATTTCGCGGACCAATGTTTTAAATAAAAATTTACTTGCTAACTACATTCATAGGTTAAATTTATAAAATTTCACAACTAAAATTCAATGAAAGGATTAAGGCAGAAATATATCGCGCGTAAACAATTTTAATTATTATTTATTTTTAAGAATACCTTTTAATGTAGACATTATTTATTTATTTAATACAAAACACACGCTATATATCCTATGTGGGTATTTGCGTGTAAATGTTCAAACTATTTTATTTACATAGTTTCAAAAAAATATATACAAATTATTTCTAGTGTTAGAGAGAGAGAGAGAGAGAGGCAGATAAATTAATGTAGACAGGTCAAAATCTCGGGGGGAGACCCGGTCAAAATTTTCCGCAGACCGCCGGACCATGACCCTATTTCCACCTTCGATATTATAACACGGAGTTGTACATGTCGTCCCCGTGTATCTTCACACCGTGCTACGGTCCCAATATTTAAATGTCGGTGTCAGAGATGGGCTACGACGGGTGTCCGGAACTGTGACTCGGAGGTGACCTCAGCTACCTGACGTCATTCCCCTTCAGGGCCGTCTTTAATTGGACGTCATTGCGACACTGAGGTTTCAAGGTTCGGATTTGACGTTCGGTTCGGGGTGACGACTTTAGGAGTGGAGGTTACAATGTTCGATGTGGTTGCCGACAACACTCAGTGCGGTGGCTTCGACATTTGGCTCGGAGTGGCGACTTTCGGTGTGCAAGTTGCAACGTTCGAGGTGGCGTTTTACAACGTTTGCACTGGGTTATAGCGTTGAGTATGGTGGTACAATGTTCGACAGGTTTGCTGTACCAATTATTATCACTGTAGTTTTAACATTTGGTACGATGACTGTAAGTTTGGTACTATGGCCATAACCTTTATTACGATGGTTGTCGTTCTGCACCGTGGTTGTAACATAGTGGTTGTGGCTTTTGGTACAGTGCTTGTAAGTTCGGTAATGTGGTTGTGACGTTAGGTACAGTGCTTGTATGTTCGGTATTGTCGTTTGACCAACGCCAGCCGAATCCTCTGAATCGGCTTATCTGATTCTACTGTTGTTTCGAAAATTGTTTTTTCCTTAATCTCTGGCCGCACCTAGATAGGCAACGCCTCGTATGGCCTCGTTTCACTTCATCCCCAGTCTTATCTCACGCAAGTTGATCGGGCTTCTGAGCTATTTATGTCTGGAAATGTCCTCCATATGTCGTAAGTGCTATGTAAAGACGGAAATGCTCGCTAGATGTCGTAGGAGTTATGTGAAGGTGTAATTGCTACCCAAATGTGGGCCAGGTTTTGCCGGAATCTGTGATGGCAGTACACGAGAGCTTGGTACATTCGGTGAAGTTTGCCCTCCCACGCTGGCCACTGCCCACTTCTCTGAAAACTCGAAAGAGACATTCTTCAAACATAGTTTCGTCCTACACTTGAAATTGTTCAAACCCAAAAATGTAGAGAGAGAATAGAAGCACTTGGCATATATCGAACACACACATTTTAAGATACATATATACATTTTCGAAAAGAGATATATATGATATAAATAAAAATATCGATCTTTAAAATTTATTGCGATCCAAAACATGGGATTTGCTCCAAAATTTCCGCTAAAAATTAAAACTCTCAAGCACCATAATAAATAAAAAAATACCAACAAAAAATCAAAAATACTTTTTATCTTAATTAAATACTCCTCAAGAATAATAAAACACTATTTTAGTAGAGCTAAAACTCTCTTAACGCGATGAAAAACACTTCCAGAATAATCAAAAACTCTTTTAGCTCAATAAAATACTCTTCCAACGCGACAAAAAATCTGTTAGTTCAATCAAACACTCTCCCAGAAAAGCAAAAAATTATCTTGGCTCAATATAGAGCTTTCACATCACCATAAAAACATATCGGAATATAGAATCCACTTCCACAATAAAAAAACTTTCACATAGAACGGCTATAAACTTGCAGCTCAATCAAAAAATGATTTCACCAAATTGGCGCAGTTTCCCCATCGAGCAGGACGGAGGAAAGCGGAAGGAAAACGAGGCTAACGTTTATTTTAAACCTTAAAATAGATCTCAACAGAGCAGAATGTGGGTGGGAGGGGCCGGAACATGCTCTTCCTTTATAATAGCGGTTGTTCAATGCTAGTTTCCCATTATACAGTTTGGGATGTTGGTATAGATTTTAAATATTCACAATCAACAGGTGTGTTCTTTCTTCCCCATACATGGTTAGCTTAGGGCCTATGATTCTGTCATTGTTGAAACCCCTTTAAACTATCTCTGATACTTCATCCAATTGTTGGTTGTTTCTATACCACCGGTACTCCGCTCCATTATTGGATTACTCTATAACAACCACCGGCATCCCGCCTCATTGTTGGATTACTCTATAACAACCACCGGCATCCCGCCTCATTGTTGGATTACTCTATAACAACCACCGGCATCCCGCCTCATTGTTGGATTACTTTATAACAACCACCGGCACCTCGCCTCATTGTTGGATTACTCTATAACAACCACCGACTTCCCGCCTCATTGTTGATTCCCTCTATAACAACCACCGACCATCCCCTTCATTGTTGATTTCCTCTATAACAACCACCGACCACCCCCTTCATCGTTGATTTCCTCTATAACAACCACCGGCACACCCCGCTCCTTTATTGGATTACTCTTTAACAACTACCTGCACTCCGCTTCATTATTGGATTACTCTATAAAAACCACCGGCATCCCGCCTCATTGTTGGATTACTCTATAACAGTGATTCTCAACCTTTTTTTTGTTGCGGCATTATTTTAAAGATTTGAAAATTTGGCGGCACAATTTTAGAATTTCGCGGCACACTTTTGATAACTTGAATGCAAGAAAATTCAAATTATGTATCAATATTTCTATGCAAAATATAAGTAATATACATCTCTAACATTCAATTTGCTAATTTCGTTATTTTAAAAAGTAAAAAAATGAAAAAGAAAAAAAAGAAAAACCAATACAAACGTGAACATAATCATATGACTAAAATTCGGCGGCACATTTTTAGAATTTCGCGGCACACAAAATTACCGCGGCACAGTGGTTGAGAATCACTGCTCTATAACAACCACCGGCACCTCGCCTCATTGTTGGATTACTCTATAACAACCACCGGTACCCCCGCTCCATTATTGGATTACTTTATAACAACCACCGACATCCTGCCTCATTGTTGATTCCCTCTATAACAACCACCGACCACTCCCTTCATTGTTGATTCCCTCTATAACAACCACCGACCACCCCCTTATTGTTGATTTCCTCTATAACAACCACCGACCACCCCCTTCATTGTTGATTTCCTCAATAACAACCACCGACCACCCCCTTCATTGTTGATTTCCTCTATAACAACCACCGACCACCCCCTTCATTGTTGATTTCCTCTATAACAACCACCGTGTTAAGGTTTCTTTGTCCTTAACAGAAAAAAGGCCGTTCTTTAGAGGACTGTATAAGTTTTAACTACCCAAACGACACCCCAATGGTGATTCCAACGCCTCAGCCAAAGAGAGAATAAAGGCACGACCAAAATACTATTCACACTCATACTTTATTTAAAAAACTCAATTATATACAAAACAGTCAACGGTCAATATATACATAATCACAGAACAATTAAATTAAATAATAAATAATATCATAGAAAACTCAACATTCTCCCCGAGTTGATGGGAACCATCAAGACAAACTGGGGGGAACAGGTAGCAACGCCAGCTTAACCAGGGGTTATTATTAATCCATATATATTAATCCATATATTAATCCATCTTTGCCCCGATGGACCTCCACCACTCGCCCCATCTCCTTTCGGCAATTCCCCAGAAATCACCCATCCCAACCTGGTGTTCTGGGCACATAGATGGGTTCTGTCACAAAGCCTAAGGTCGGGGAGGAGTAATTTTCCATAGACATCCCCACCCAGGATGACATCCACCTTTCCACTTTTCTCAAATTGGGGATCGGCTAGAGGTAGGACCTTCCAACTGGACGGTATAGCCAGACATAGGTCTTTAGTCGGCAATAACCCTGTCATACTTCCCACCACTAATGCCTTCATCGGTAAGGTCCATCCTGGTTCTGTCAAAGATTCCAACGTAAACGAAGCAAGTTCCTTAACAAGCTCTCCTTTAGTATTGTTCATTCCATAAACTTGGGCATTCACTCCGCATGTTGGAACACTTAAATGCTGCAAAAGATCTCGTTGTATAAATGATGACAGAGATCCCTGATCCAGCAATGCTCGTACTATTACCCCGTTTCCATGGGGATTTACAATCCGAATCAAAGCGGTAGCCAAAAGTGCCCTAGGAATGGCCGTCCGTACATGCATTCCGGTAAATTCTACCTCTTGTTTATCAATCGATGCAGGCGGATCCTTGGGGCCAGTCATCTTCAGTTTATTTGGATCCTGATTTTCTTGAGACACTGTATTCGTTCGATGCAGGAATCCGTTATGGCCGCCCTGACATTGTGCACATCTTATAGCTCTCCTGCATGTTTTCCCCATATGTCCCACGCGTAAGCATTTAAAACAGGCGTGCGCCTTCCTTAATGCCTCTACTCGCGCTGGGACCGACATTGAACGCCATCTTGGGCAAGATTGTATCCAATGGTTCCCCTGGCAGATTATACACCAGGGAACCCTCTTTACGGCATTTTCTCTTATTTTTGCCATATGCGACCCCGTTACATAATGCCCGGTTTCTCTTTTACGTGATGAATCCCCAAATCCATCCTTAAGGTAGGCAATTCTTTGTTCACCCTTAACTTCTCTTCGCACAAAAGCCAGCAGAGATGTTAGTCTCTGGTCCACCGATGGGATTAATTCCCCTTCATCTTTAGCATAGCCAGCCATGTCACTCCTCTGCCAGATTCTAATCAACTCCTCGGGCAAACTGGACTCCACGAGTGGATACAAAAAGGAAGAGTTCTGCTGCACATTCACACCCAGGGAATCCAAAGACCTTATGTGTGACTCAACCTGGTCATATAAACTTTCCAAGGATCTATTCTGCTTTCTTACGTTATTGATGACCAGTTTCAACAATTGTCGCACATAAACCTCGGTCAAGATCACCTTGTCGCCGAAGCGATCCTTGAGCGCCTCTATTACCTTGGGGTAGTTAGCCTCCGTCAAAGGGTAGCTCTTGACCAGTCTTTCTGCTCTTGTTCCAACTTTCATAGCCTGTATCAAATAATGGAATTTATCCACTTCAGACAGGCTAGGATTCTCATGAATGGCCTCAAACTGCGACCACCATCCTAGCCACTCGAGACTGGTGCCATCGAAAACTTTTAACGCGATCTTTGGTAGTTTGCATGCGGTACTCTTCTCTGGGCTATTCCTAATTGAAGCCACATCCCCTTGGCCTTGTTGGTCATTTCCCTTAGGATTGAGATAGTCGGTTACTTTCTTCTCTGTTAGCAGAAAGTTCCTTTCATACTGCTTGACCAAATCCTGTTCTTTCTCCAATTCCTGCATAGTGGTGTTCTCATCGTCCAGCATTAACTCTTCAATTTGGGAATTCGCGCTCCTTAGCCGGCCCACATCAATCTCCAGCAATTTAAACACGACCAAGACAGAGTCCCGAGAAGGATATTCTTTATTAAATTCAGTCTCAATTTCTTTTATATTTTTTTTGTCACCGATGATCGCAGCAGCGTTCTTAATTTCTTACTTTTATCCATCTTGAAATTTTCAATTAACAAATTTAAATTAAGGCTAGTTTACATATATTCGCTAAATTTCGCCAATCTACTTTGTTTAATTTTAATTTTCTTCAACTTTACTTTCTCAAGCTTTAAAATCTGTGGCTTTGATTTCTTTGGCTTTATCTCTTTTAGCCTTGTCTTCTTTGGCCTTTTCTTTAGACTTAACCTTTTTTGGCCTTTTCTTTAGACTTAACCTTTTTTGGCCTTTTCTTAAGTTATCTGCCTATTCCCTTGTAGAATCCGGCTCGAGGGACCAAATGTTAAGGTTTCTTTGTCCTTAACAAAAAAGGCCGTTCTTTAGAGGACTGTATAGGTTTTAACTACCCAAACGACACCCCAATGGTGATTCCAACGCCTCAGCCAAAGAGAGAATAAAGGCACGACCAAAATACTATTCACACTCATACTTTATTTAAAAAACTCAATTATATACAAAACAGTCAACGGTCAATATATACATACTCACAGAACAATTAAATTAAATAATAGATAATATCATAGAAAACTCAACACACCGGCACACCCCGCTCCTTTATTGGATTACTCTTTAACAACTACCTGCACTCCGCTTCATTATTGGATTACTCTATAACAACCACCGGCATCCCGCCTCATTGTTGGATTACTCTATAACAACCACCGGCACCTCGCCTCATTGTTGGATTACTCTATAACAACCACCGGTACCCCCGCTCCATTATTGGATTACTTTATAACAACCACCGACATCCCGCCTCATTGTTGATTCCCTCTATAACAACCACCGACCACCCCCTTCATTGTTGATTTCCTCTATAACAACCACCGGCACACCCCGCTCCTTTATTGGATTACTCTTTAACAACTACCTGCACTCCGCTTCATTATTGGATTACTCTATAACAACAACCGGCATCCCGCCTCATTGTTGGATTACTCTATAACAACCACCGGCATCCCGCCTCATTGTTGGATTACTCTATAACAACCACCGGTACCCCCGCTCCATTATTGGATTACTCTATAACAACCACCGACCACCCCCTTCATTGTTGATTTCCTCTATAACAACCACCGACCACCCCCTTCATTGTTGATTTCCTCTATAACAACCACCGACGACCCCCTTCATTGTTGATTTCCTCTATAACAACCACCGACCTTCCCCTTCATTGTTGATTTCTTCTATAACAACCACCGGCACACCCCGCTCCTTTATTGGATTACTCTTTAACAACTACCTGCACTCCGCTTCATTATTGGATTACTCTATAACAACCACCGGCATCCCGCCTCATTGTTGGATTACTCTATAACAACCACTGGCACCTCGCCTCATTGTTGATTCCCTCTATATCAAACACCGACATCCCCCTTCATTGTTGATTCCCTCTATTACAACGACCTACAGTCCGTCACATTGTTACACTACGCCCCACATTTGACATTCAAGCTCTTCCTTTCTAATCGAAATAAATTATTACAACACTATCAAATCTACCAGTAGAGTATTCATCTTAAAACCACACGTCGAATGATACAAATTGCCTTCGCTACCATTCTATTGTTGTGGACGGCTGTCAGAGGGCAATGACCTTGTAACACGTCCACGCCTTCCTCCCCTCCCTCCCTCCCGATATCCAAAGTCAGACACCTTCTCCCGAGAGCGGCCGACGGAAATATGCGTACAAAGAGTGACCTAAACGCTAGAGGAAATTTATTTCCGCTTCCGGGACTTTTATCAGGGCATCGTTAGGCCCAGCCGAACTCTGGCCCCGCGTATGGGACGTGCCCGGGTGGTGGTCGGGATTGGTGCAAAGTGAGGGTGCCTGGTTGGCTCTGAGGTGTGCAGGTGAAGGTGCATGGTTGGCTCTGAGGTGTGCAGGTGAAGGTGCATGGTTGGCTCTGAGGTGTGCAAAGGGAATTTGCATGGCTGGCTCTGAGTTATGTAAAATGAAGGTACATGTTTAGAACGCATATGTGCAATTTCGATTTATAGTTGGATGTTAAATGGTTTAGGAATCGGAAATTTATTTCGACAAATGTTTTTGAACAATACGTTAATTATCTGTATACAGCATACGCTATCTCTAATTTATTTAGGAATCGTCAGGTTTCAATGACACTTCCCATCAGCCTATATGGAACTATTGATTTCAGGCAAGGCTGTTCACTATTCTTCAGAATAAAGAGGAGGATGGAACAAAGAGAAGACGGTACTGAGAATCATATTGGTTAAACCATCGAATGCTTTTTAAAATGCGTATTTATTTTAATATTTATTTAAGGATATGTAAAATCACATCCAAATTGAGTTAAGTTTAGTACAAGTACATTACTTATACAGTACTTGTACATTCAATTTTTTATTCATTTATACTCTTTGGATTTTATCCAGGGCTAAATATTTACACACAAGTAATACATCGTTAATATGTACCTCGATAAAAAAAATGTGGATTTTCTAACAATTCGGATTCTTTCTGTGGTTCCATTCTCATGCGGTCTCATGGGGTTTTCTGTGGTTCCATCGAACATATAAGCATTATATAAACATTTGGATATAATTTGCCCCAAATTTCACGAATAAAATACAAACAATTATTAAAATTTTTATCAAAAACATCTTCATGCTGATTTTTTGTGATTATTTGAAAACCCTATTAAAGAAGTAGAGGTATGCATTTTATAATTATTTGATTCAAGTGCCTCCCCTGTGTCTGCAGGCGGGATGCACGTCCGTGGATGTCTTGCAGCAATACTGAACGTTGCACCACGGACTCTCAGAACGAAACTCTGGGACAATGTTTGCCACCGCAGTTTTACATTAGGTCAATCCGATAGGGCGATGGCCTCTACGTGGGCAGAGTTCTATTTGGAGCGACGTCTGTGTACACAGTTGTCTGGTATCTTCTCAGTAAGTTAGCCGCTATTGGATCTAACTGTACTTAGGAGTCAACAGATTAATTAATACAGTAATGTCGTATATTGAGGATGGCGTGAACCATTTTGGAATTAAACGGAAGTTGCGAAGGTTTCTGTCAAAAATAAACAGAAATACACATTTAAAAGTTTATACCTTTTAGAATAAAAAAAGCTTTCATAAGGGTCATAAAATGTGATGAAAATATTATTTGATCATGCAACTGAACGTTTCTGCTTTCTTAAAACTAGCCTTTTCAGCATTAGTCCCTTTAATTCCTGCGGCATTCAACCCTCA
>CP092864.1:51089836-51103739 GCA_030710605.1 Cordylochernes scorpioides
TGGATGACGACGGGCTTAAAGTTTGTTGATTCCAACTATTGCTGTACTTTTTTGGGAATCTTCAGAATACCCGAGGTGCAACTGTTGGGTCAGTCGGTACATACGTTCTGGTTGACCAACTCACGTACAGTAGATTCAAAGTATGAATACATTCGCTTTGTACAACTCCATCATTTGGACTTGAACCTTCTTCCCAAAAAAAAATCGCTATAATATAGGAAGGAGATTTTTTTAATATTAATAAATTAATGATTTATAAAATTCTGTATATGTAAATCAATCATTAAAACAAGCATTTCAAACCTTCACTTGGCATACTCCGGTCACTGAAACATCCAGTTGTAGGAGAAGTCAGAGGACACTCACCTGACAGTTTGACGGTGGAGAAGGAAATCCTACGACACGATGCAGACGAGAATGGCAACTGTCGATGGCCGTCAAACCGGTTTTACTTCTATCCAATCAGAGCGCTGCTCCCGGCGCCATCTCTCGGCAACTTTTAGAACTAAACATGGAAATGACCTTTTTAAACTTTTTTTTTTTTAATATTGGGGCCAATTGAATTTCACTCTCTTTAATCCTTTCTATAATTTTAAATTACTCAGACACCTTTGGACCATGAAGACTAACCCCCAACATCTAGACTGAGGCAGTCTGTAGTGTAGTTAACTTCGACTCTCAAGTACCGCAAGTGTTTTTATAAAATTTATTTTATTTTATTGGAATTCCTAATGATGCGATCATTCAGAGTCGTTTAAGAAAGTATTTACTTGATAAAAGAGAGTGTTTTGATCAAATTTCTTGCTTACTCCAGTGGGCGACACGTTCAACAATGAAGTCCATCAATATCTATCTATATAAAACTCGCCATCAATCCGCTCTCGATGATCTCCCCTATCACGGCGAATTCCGCTGAAGTAACATAAGATCGCTGCTCTACAGCTTAGAATTCCATGATTTCTGCACATTACGGCTCTATTCCAAATTACGCCGGCAAGTTTTACAAAATTCTATTGATAATTCAACGATTTATTTCGAGAGGCATCTTCAAGTATGTTGAATATGCGAAATGTCAGTGGAAAATCTGACTCTCGATTATACATTAGAACTCTAAATTAACTTATAAACTAGCCTGATTCGGTAACTACTCCACCAGCCAAGCTTCATTTCTGGCAATAACTACACCATACAAGTTACATAGCTGTAAAAAAATGCATCACCCAAGTTCCTTCTCTGGCAAATAGCATACAAGCCGAGTTACATCTCTGGAAAATATTCCACCAGCCAAATTCTATTCCTGGAAAATTTCTACAAGTTCCACCTTTGGTTAATATTCAACCAGCCAAGTTGCACCTTTGGCAAAAATACCATCAGCCAAGTTTCATTTCTGGCAAATATTCCACCACTCAAATTCCATTTTTAAGAATTAAACCGCCTGCCAAGATCCACCTCTGGCAAATATTCAACATCGAAGTTCTAACTTTTGAGAATATTCTACCAAATAATTTCCACCTTCTGCCAATATTCCACCAGCCTAATTCCATAACCTCGCAATTTCCATATCTGTAATATAATATATCAGTCAAATTACATCTCTGGCAAATAATCCATCAGTCTAATGTAATTTCTGACAATACTCCACCAGCCAAGTTCCACCAGATATTCCGTCAGCCATGTTACATCTCGAGCAAATACTAAAAGTAATCCACCATCCGAGTTCTATCTCTGGCAAATAATCCATCAGTCTAATGTCATTTCTGACAAATACTCCACCAGCCAAGTTCCACCAGATATTCCGTCAGCCATGTTACATCTCGTGCAAATAGCACTACGCCATCCGAGTTCTATCTCTGACAAAGTTCCTTCCCCGACAAACAGTCAACCTCCTCTTGCCACTATAAAGGAGATCCGGATGTTTATCTAAAACCTTCGCCAGGAAGTCGATGTCCGACTTCAGCCCCCGCCTCATGTGAAGGGAATTAAGATAAGTTTCTTGTTTTTTCTTCTTATCTCTTAGTTTTTGCTTGTTCTGTTCGACATTGTTTCGTTCCTTTTTTTGAGTTTGATGTTATTCGTATTGCTTTTTTGTGAATCCATAGAATATTTTATAGTGAATATTTTATACGCGCGCGCGGGTATATCACTTATAACAAACAAATGGCATAAAATGGTTTTCCAATTTTTCTCTAACAGCTATGATTTTGTAAAGTTTTGGAGTAGGCAATTTTTCTGTTTTCTAATTGATCTTCAGACTAAACTAGGTTGATTTAAAATGTGAACATACACAGTTAAAATATAAGGCTTAGTTCGATCCCTAAAGCACTCTCCCCTGCTCTACATGTTAGACTTTCAAGGTCGCACATATATATTTTATGTAAAAAAAAACGTGGAATGAAATAAACATGGTTCGTAACTCGCGACCATTTGTGCGATACGGGCTCTAGACTGAGTAGCGATGAGTTGGGTGAAACGTTTTTTCGCCCCAATTCTTAGCGTGGCTTGGCTAGTTTAAAGTTCATATAAGTGAGGAATAAACTAATACTTTATAATATTTAGCCGGTATTTTAAAATGGCGAAGAATTTAGTGAAGTCGAACACTTCAAACTAAATCGATTCAAGCAGCGCAAATAGTGGAAAATTAGAGGTTATCAGTAACTGTTCACACAGGAGGTGTGTGGGGATGTAGAAATGGAGTGTTGGGTATTTGGGAACGACTTGAAAACAAAGTTGTTGATAGTTCACAGTTCACACAGGAGGTGTGTGGGGATGTAGAAATGGAGTATTGGGTATTTGGGGATGACTTGGAAACAAAGTTGTTGATAATTCACTGTTCACACAGGGAGGTGTGTGTGGGGACGTAGAAATGGAGTATTGGGTATTTGGGGATGACTTGGAAACAAAGTTGTTGATAATTCACTGTTCACACAGGGAGGTGTGTGGGGATGTAGAAATGGAGTATTGGGTATTTGGGGATGACTTGGAAACAAAGTTGTTGATAATTCACTGTTCACACAGGGAGGTGTGTGGGGATGTAGAAATGGAGTGTTGGGTATTTGGGGATGACTTGGAAACAAAGTTGTTGATAATTCACTGTTCACACAGGGAGGTGTGTGGGGATGTAGAAATGGAGTGTTGGGTATTTGGGGATGACTTGGAAACAAAGTTGTTGATAATTCACTGTTCACACAGGGAGGTGTGTGGGGATGTGGAAATGGAGTGTTGGGTATTTGGGGATGACTTGGAAACAAAGTTGTTGATAATTCACTGTTCACACAGGGAGGTGTGTGGGGATGTAGAAATGGAGTGTTGGGTATTTGGGAACGACTTGGAAACAAAGTTGTTGATAGTTCACAGTTCACACAGGAGGTGTGTGGGGACGTAGAAATGGAGTGTTGGGTATTTGGGGATGACTTGGAAACAAAGTTGTTGATAATTCACTGTTCACACAGGGAGGTGTGTGGGGATGTGGAAATGGAGTGTTGGGTATTTGGGGATGACTTGGAAACAAAGTTGTTGATAATTCACTGTTCACACAGGGAGGTGTGTGGGGATGTAGAAATGGAGTATTGGGTATTTGGGGATGACTTGTAAACAAAGTTGTTGATAATTCACTGTTCACACAGGGAGGTGTGTGGGGATGTAGACATGGAGTGTTGGGTATTTGGGGATGACTTGGAAACAAAGTTGTTGATAATTCACTGTTCACACAGGGAGGTGTGTGGGGATGTAGAAATGGAGTGTTGGGTATTTGGGGATGACTTGGAAACAAAGTTGTTGATAATTCACTGTTCACACAGGGAGGTGTGTGGGGATGTGGAAATGGAGTGTTGGGTATTTGGGAATGAGATTGATATTTGACTGTCCACAAAGGGAGGTGTTTGAGGATGAAAAAATTGAATGCAGGAGAGTCGGGAAGAACTTGGAAACAACGAGTTCGATAGTTGACTATCCACACAGAGTGGTGTTTGGGAACTACCGGTAGCTCAACGGTGGTGAAATAAGTGCGCTAGACGAAGGACAGGAAGTTTGCCAAGGTTTGGATAATGAAGTGAGCTGGTGACACACGACCTGTCGCAACCGTCGCTCGTTAGAGGTAAAGTCAGGTGGCAGCTTAGCACAAACTGGGAAACATTATGCTTAATTGGTGGGAACATCATGGCCATGGGATTGTAGAAGTCTAATGTGTCACATTAGTAGATAATATGCCCCAAGATAGGGTTAATTAAAGTTGCAGGATTGTAAAGAACGGAAGTTAGTAGGATTGGAAGGTGTAGTGCTTTGATTTTTTTTTTTTACAATTTCCATTGTGACACACAACAATGATGGATAATTCAAGCATTATTTCTACATATTTTAGCATTACTTCATTTGACTTGAGAAAAATTTCGTAGAATTACTTTTTAATCATATAAGTGTTTTCTACTCTTAACCTACTTTTCAACAAAACCATAGATGGTAGAGAGAATCCATGCTGCATTTCACACAAAGTGATTCATATATATCGTACACTGTTGGTGGAATAGTTTCGAAACTTCCAGACTCATAAAGGAAGCTAGGAAGAATTCGAGAAGTTTATTAGAAGTCCACGTGGAGCCTCTTTACAAAGGCCGGAAATTCCAGACGGCCAGGCGATGACTCCAAGATTTGGAAAACCAGATGGAGTTCAACGCTTACTTCACTTCTATTGTATGTTCTTTCAAGGTACTTACCTTTTTATTGTAATGGTACACTTTAAACACCCCTAAAACCAAATCCCCATGGAATATCACCAATTATCTGATCAAATTATTTTTTTAAAATACAACTCTTTTTAATGTTGAAAATTCCTGCCCGTTAATACCACATGGGACTGTTAACGATTTATTTTAAGCATGAGAATCATTAATAGTATTTTTTTTATAGATGAGTATTTGTTGTTGTTGTTGGCTTTGAGATTCTTGTTTTATGACACAATATTCGCGAGGTATTTTCCTTTAGGTGATACTAGCCTTCACTAGGTACTTGTCTTCATCCAGTACCATCCTTCACTAGGTATACCATTCTTCGCTGGGTATATGTTGTTATCTAGTACCATTCTTCGCTGGGTATATGTTGTTATCTAGTACCATTCTTCGCTGGGTATATGTTGTTATCTAGTACCATTCTTCGCTGGGTATATGTCATTATCTGGTACCATTCTTCGCCGGGTATCTGTCTTTATGCGGTACTCTTCTTATGTAGGTGTCATTATCAGGTACCATTCTTCGTTAGCAATCAATCTTTATCCGGGGCCATTCTTCTCTGGGTATCAATCTTTATCCGGTACAACTCTTCGCGGGGTATATGTCTTTATCCGGTACAACTCTTCGCGGGGTATATGTCTTTATCCAGTCGTCGTGAGTATAAGCATTAACTAATAAATTGTAATCAACAACATCATAATAATTTTCCGACTCCCAAATAGGCTAATTAGTTCGTCATTAGGATAATTTGCACATGTTCTGAATAGTCACACAAACAAACCCACATTTATTTTATGTAGATCGTATTATTTGCGCTAGTAAAGAAAATTCATCAAATTGGGATCATCATTTTTTTATGGATCAATATACACAACCTAGTCCGTTATATGGATTTTTTTTATAAATATGAAAATAAAAACTTGTAAGCAGTGCTAAACGTGTATATAGATATAAACTTCCTAAAATTAGATAAAAACTGGAGAAATGTTTAGCGCTCTCTGTTTACAAGTTTTATATTACAGATGTTTTGTGTGCTAATATATGTTTTCTACGTATGGCTAATTTACATATTCTGGGATCGAAACTTTGATAGCGACTCCATTCACACAAACCTAGCTCTAGATTCTGGTCATATATCATGGAGATGGCCATTTATTGTGGGGATATTTCTTTAAGGAACAGTCAAACACGCATTTCTATTTTATTTATAGAGATTTCCGTTCCATTTGAGAAAACAAAAACTCTAATAGAGCAAATGAAGTAAAAATCTGCCAACTCGTAGCGCCATCTGTGAACAAAATATTTAACTATTTTATTATCCCCTGCGAGTACTCTTTCCACAATTATTTTTTACCAGTTTTTTGTAAGATGTTTATTGAAAAAAAATACTAAATCAATTCTAAATTTGATATAATTTAACAAAATGCTCAAAACAACTGTATATAAAACGTAATTATTCCTGAAAATACATACGTAAAAAGAGAATATAGATTCTATGCCTAATCAACTAAACTATTTTGATTATTTTTTGAAGAAGTATATATAAATATGTGTGTATATTATAAGGAAGAAGTCAATTTAACTAACTATATAGTAGTTTGAGTTTTAAATATATATATAAAATATATACAGTAGAACCTTTCTTTATCGGACACCTCTCCACAAAAGACAGTTTTCATTTTCAAAATTACCATTTTTACAATTTTGAAACTCTACGGTAAGAAGACACCTCTCCCTAAAGGACACTTTGGCTCTGCAATTAGGTGTTGTCCTTTACAGGGAGGTTCTACTTTATTTAGAAAGATAGAATTAAGAAGCAAATAAAGTTTTTAAACCAGGAGTGGGGGGAGGAGAGATTTGGTCTATATTTTAAGGTTTCAAAAACGATTTTTCATTTTAGTAACAAATTAGAATTTAAAAAAGTTCACACTGAAGCATCTACAGTTAAGCGTCATATAAGCGTGAAATAAGAGGCCAAAAAGAAGGATTGAAGATAGCAAAGAATGAAAAAATAATAAAAGACAGAACCATGAAAACATTTCATCAAACTATCAAAATGAAAAGAGAAGTTATTTTTTATAAATGTTAAAAGTTCTCTATATAATAAGTTTTAATATAAATTAAATATTTGTTATAGCAATTTTTGGAGTTAATTTGTCTATTATTTTGGAGTGTTTTATCTAAAGGAAATATTTCTTAATAGTTCAACCGGGATGGGAAAAGTTTGGTATCAGGCCGGGTCTTGTCAAAAATAATCCTGGCGATAGTTTAGACCCTGCCATTTTACTACCATACCAATCTCTTATAAACCTTTTGAATAAAACAAATTAAAATATAGGAAGATAAATTTAATTCTATTTTTCTTTCTACATATATTCATAATTATAAAACGACTTTTGAAAAATTATCCCGCATGTGTTTCTTTTGAACGAAAAATCCAAAATTTATTTCAAGGAGAAATAACGATTATTTCTAACCTTAGAGATGAAGTATGAAAGGATGAATTGTGAAGAGTAATGATAAACGGAAAATAAAAGTGTCCAGGGATGGACACTTTATAAATAACACACTATTTTAATATATATTTATGTATACATAATAATAAATAGTTATTTAATTTTATAGTCCAGTTTTGTATTAAGATTATCTTCATTATTATGATCATTTAAATTCAAATTATAAAATTTGTAAAATGTTTTTAATTTGTAGATAGAGAGCGAAAAAAAAAAATCCTTTACTTCTAATACATCATCAAGTTAATTATATATTTATAATCAATAACAATAAAAATTAACAACGTAACGTCTTTTGCATCGGCTTTTACACGTCATTTAGACATACTCTAATCCTATATATAGAATAATCGAAGTGAGAATATATATAATAGTTAGAAAAAAGAGAGAAAGACAGAACCATGCACTTTTAATCAAACTAATAATAAGGAAAAAAAAAAAAAAGGTTTGTAAAGAAGGTAGATAAGATTGTTAGTATATATATATATATATTTATAATTTTATATTTTATCCTTTTTTTTTTTAAGATTTTTTAAGGTTTTTTTTATTTTATAATATGATTATAAATAGTTGTATTTAGTAATATATCTATAGTATGAATTAACATTTGTTATAAGTTTGGATATTATGTTTTGAAACCCTAATGGTAGACCAGACATACACAAAAAACTTTAAATTGAAATAAATTGGAAAAAGAGATCTGCTGGACCGGGGATCTTCAGATAAAAGCCCAACGACATTTCACCCCTTCTTTATTATGTCATAGATCTCTTTTAAACCGGATTTTATGTGTTAATATTAAGTTGTTTCATTGAAATATTTAAATGAACATATATAACAGATACAAGTGTTAACAAATTCAAACTGTAAACCTACCTCGACCGCGGCGTCCTCCATTGTGAATATCTATTTCTGGCTGACACATGTTGCGGGGGGGACATTTCAAATTTAGACCATTTATTCAGAATTTTTTAACAACAAGAAAATTAAAGAAGAAAGGAAAAATAGTTAAGGGAAGAAAGCTGAATTTCATCATCTTTACAGCTAGTTATATCAAAATAACTGATTCAACACTTATTCATCTTTTAATATTCCTTTAAAAAGGCAAATTATAAGAGTTTAATAAAGCTATTAATTGTGCAAATTCACCTTTATTTAACTTCCATTTTCCTCCCCAGAAATTGGAGATTAAACAAAATGAACTATATACTATAACACTTTAAAAATCTTGTGAAAAAATCTTTTAATCAGTTATTTAATCAAAGTTTAATTAACTGTTAAAGATTATAAATTTGTATTAGTTATTATTAAGAGAAATTATAGAAAGTTGATTTCATAAATGGATATTTCCATTTATTTTTTTTTTTAATATTTTATAATTGATATACTGTTGAAATATTTTACTTGTCTGATAGGGTATTTTAAGTGAAAACATTTTCTTAAAAGTATTTTATTAATTAATTTGATTTATCATCATATCATAATCAAGAGAGGTACAGAAACGACTCGCCTATTTTTAACGCTTAAAAGGAAATATGAAAATTAGAAACTTCTGGGAGGGTTCACCACTGATGAGCCAGGCCCTCTAATTAATTTTTCCAAAGCAGTAAGGGCAATATATATTGCTTAACTTTTAAAAGAATCATGCGCGTCTATAATAGTTTCGAATTTTGATAACAGATGGCGCGCTAATGTATCATAATATAAAAGGAAATATACACATTATATACAAAAAGTCTGAAATTCTGTACAATTACATTGTCAGATGGATTGAATGAGTAGTCAAAATTTCAAACATCTATGTGGTCTGAAAGAGAGTATATTAAAATGTCATCACAAGATTTGTAGACATAGGACAGACATGGAATCAAGTTAAAATTGAGCTTTCAAAAATGAGTTCGTTTTTCCCCCATATTTATTGAAGCTCAATCCAATAGAATCGGGCTTAATATAATTTTATAAAATATGAATTGGCCTGCCAGCATCTTGTTAGAATAATTTTAGGTCATATATAAAATAAGGAATTGATAGCATAAGTTCTTTATTTCGACTTAGAGCGCTATGTTCCCCTAGGAACACTTGCACTTTAAAGATAAACAAAATTTTTGAAAGAAAAGAAAGAGAGATATTTTAAATATGTACATTTGGTATAGTCATACTCAAATGATAGTCTTACTACGCTTTCATCCTGTCTCTCACCGGAATAACTCTCATCCATCAGGGACATATCTGTCGTATTCTATATGTTGTACATATACAATGTTGTATGTACATAGGAATATATTTTAAATAGAAACCCCAAGCCTCCGATGGATCGCATTTTGACTCAAACCATGCCTGATGTAACTCAAAAATAGCGTCATTAAAATGTTCCACAGAAAAAAGAAGGGCGCGTCCCCCAGAGAGTTCGTAAAACAGATCGTTGCCATTGTTCAAGAAACTAAGGTAGGAAGTAAACATATCGGTCATGCCAATCCTTGATTTAACACGGACGTCCAGCACAGACCGCCCTCTCTGATGTCACCATTAGCATATAAGCTGGATTGTTTCTGAGCCCAGAAGGCATGGCAATCAAGAGACAGTGGCGGAAAATGGTCGACACGCTGCCAGATTGTACAGAGATTCCTGGAATCCCCTTAGTTCATTCTCACACTCTCATAAACTACTACTAATAAATTCTGCTAATAAAAATTTTATCTGCATCTAGCCCCCGCCCCACAACACAAATCATATATAATATCTATTTAATCAAATAAATCCATTCTAAATTTATTTTGTTGACTTTCAAGATTCCTTGTTAATTCTTTAAGGTTTTATTAACTTTAAAAAGCTTTATAACCTCTCTCTCTTAATATAATATATTTGATACTATTATATATATGGCATACCACAAGCACTAGCAGTCATGGGGCCAAGTGGCTTCAGGCGTCAATAGGTAACTCAAGACCACTGACGCTTAAGAGCATTGGTTACCTCAGTTTAGAGGGGGCTGCAACCGGAAAGGTGAGAGTGGACTAAGGGGATTCCAGGAATCGCTGTTCAATCGGGCAGCGTGTCGACCATTTTCCGCTACTTTTTTTTTTTTTTTATTGCGATGCCTTCTGGGCTCAGAAACAATTCAGTTTATATGCTGATGGTGACGTCAGAGAGGGCGGTCTGTGCTGGACGTGCCGATATGTTTACTTCCTGCCTTAGCTTCTTGAACAATGTCAACGATCTGTTTTACGAACTTTCTGGGGGACCCCACCCTTCTTTTTCCTGTGGAACATTTTTATGACGCCATTTTTTAGTTGCATCAGGCTTGGTTTGAACCAAAAGGCGATCTCTCGGGCTTGGTGTTTCTATATAAAATATTCCTATGTATACACAACATTGTATATGTACAACAAATAGAATACGACAGATATGCCCCTGGTGGATCAAAGTTTTATTCCGGTGAGAAACAGGGTGAAAGCGTGGTAAGACTATCATTTGAGTAAGACTATCATTTTGAGGAAAATAAATTTTGTGAAATTTAATTGGAGCTCAGTTGAGGTAACATAATAAGGTTAAAATGAAAAAGCTATATATATTAAAATATTATATTGATACTTAAATAAGTTTCATTCCCTATATACAGTATATGAAAAAATAATAAAAGGTAAGAGTAGGCAAAGATGCAGTGAGACGTTAAGTAGGTAGGTGTTAAGTAGGTGGTTAGGCAAGGGAAAAATGATTAGTGTTGAAAGTCTATACAGAGTTCTCCTTAGGTAACGTGCTTCGTTGAAACGCGATGCAATGTGACTCTGCTTGTACGAACCATTGTTGATATCATTCCATCATCATAACTTCGACATTACTCTGTTCGTGGTAATCTGTCTGACTATGAAGCATAGAGAGAAATTTGAAGATTTCGATAATAAAGTTTGTAGACATCAACTTTCGATTACCATAACTATATTGTAAGATTATAAACTCAAAAGGAGCTTCTTCTATAGAACATGTTTTATTTCGCTAGCTTTCGAACGACATTGTTCTTCAACGGGCGCCCGATGTCGTTCGAAAGCTAGCGAAATAAACATGTTCTACAGAAGAAGCTCCTTTTGAGTTTATAATCTTATAATAAAGAAAAGTTTCTAAAATTGAAAGATGGTCGTGGGTGAAGATTGAGATGTTTAGCCGATATCAAATTGGTTGTTCCGCGGTTAAGAGGTTTAGGAGCCTAGAGGTTCGTGAGGGATAGAAATAAGTGAAAAATGCTTTTCGAGCCCGAACTCGGCCGTAGAAAAAAAAGGTATCTTGTTAGACTTATCGAACCCAAATGAGGGGATATGGTACACTGAGGGATACTGTGTTTAGACATTGATCTTTTTTTTTTTTTTTTTTTTTTTTTTTAAGAAAGAAAAATCGTTTTGGCTAAATATTAACAATCTCGTGAGGTTATCATAGTAAGTTTTAAAAATGAATTGTTTTAAGGAATAGCGTTTATATATAAATTAATAAGAGGTAAGTTAGAGAAATATGGAGAAGGTATGGTTGAAAGTTATAAAAATTATAAGAAAGAAAGAAAGGATTGTCTCTTCATTTTGCAGTGCGTTGAAAAAAATCGAAAATCATATAAATAAAATATCTTCAATCATTTAGAAAGAAAATAAAAACAAAGGTGAGAGCATATAGAAATATGATATATATAATTACATATTATAAATAATAATTGTCTATTATAAATAGAAAAGATAGAATAAATCCAAAGTTTTATGCAATTTTTATAGTCTGCTCCTTGGCAAGAGTTTCACACAACATATTAAACATATAAAATTTTTAATTTAAAATGTACACAAAATAAAAACTTTTTTTGAAACGATTGAAAAACTATTTTGAATTGTCTATATATTTAAAAAATTTGGGATCTCTTATAAAGGCATCGGTTCTGCTTATTACACATGCATATAATGGCACCTTTAGACCCAAACAATCACACCGATATGGTGAGTTAATTCCACGGGAGGGGTCTCTCTGCAATAACTGTACGAAGAAGTTCTATCCACTGTTGTGCCTCTCTCCTAGACCTGGGAGCGAGGGAAAGACACCACCAGTCCAAGAATTACGGCGATTTCTCTCTGCAATCGAATGTCGCAGCGACCCTCACCTTGTCACCTCCAGTCTTCTTATTAGAAGTCTGACAGCCCCGCCCCTTCAGTCTTCCATCCGTCTTGTCTCCAGACTTCCATTTCCTCATATCCAGTCGTTCCATTTTTCCTTTATTATGTTAATTATATATTATAATCAATCTTATTTTTGCGTGTATATATGCTTATTTATTCACATTTATTTGAATTTACATATACATAATCATATATATAATAATAAAGCAGTTTGAATTTCTCTCGGCTCCAGATTTCCACCGCCTTTACTCCAATCTAAGGCAGCCTGGTTCTCAATCTTATGCCGCTTCTCTCACTCTCGACTGGCATAACTAGGACCTTGTGTCGGAAATGAATATGTTAATTTTCTCTTTGTTTATCTTTGTATAAGAACCTCCTCGGACATAGAGAAGGCCTTTTTCAAATTGGGATTAGAGAGGAAGACAGAATCGCAGATATTTCTGGCTTCAGCTCATTTCAACTCGCGTGATTGGAGAAAGCAATGTTAGCAGTGTGATAGTCCTAGGTCTGATTAGAGAAGGCTGTTTGATATTATATGGAATAAAGAATAGGACACTTTGGCTTTTTCTCCGGAGAATATGAAAATACAAGGCTGATAATTAAAAGAAACGTACTCTCCTTGTCAAGCCGTATATTCGATCTGGTAGGATTCACTTGTCCAGTGACCCTCGCTCCGAAATTTATCCTGCAGAAAACGTAGCTAATAAATTGTCGTGGGATGAAGCTTTGCCTGTGCCTTGAGTTAGTTGGCCAAATTGGAGTCTCTGACATCTATTGCTGTACCGAGATGGCTTTTTCTATAAGGAAGAACACCGGCTTGGAACTACTCTTCATGTATTTTGTGATGCTTCTAAATCGTTTTACACCACTTGCCTTTTTATACGTATCGAAAGTAAGCAGGGAGTGAAGTGTCAACTAGTATAGGCTCGGTCGAGAGTGGTTTCTTTGAAGGCACTACCATTCCTCGTTTGGAGCTGATTGGAGCCCGCCTGGAGAACAATGTTGTGAGGGATCTAAAATTCGAAGGCATTGAGCGTCTTTATTGGACGAACTCCATTAATGCACTCCATTGGATTAAAAGAAAGGATAACTAGGCGATTTTCGTAATGAAACGAGTTACGGAGATCCTATCTCTCAGCGGAAAAGAGAATTAGTATCATATACCTGGATGTTTGAATTCAACGGATTTATCACCGCGGAGTTGCTTGACCGATTCTATGAAGAAATCAAATTGGTGGGAGAACCCGAGTTAGTTGAAGAGGACGAGAAAATATTGGTCCATAAGGAAATATACCCTGACTCACAGATATTGTGTACTCGAAAAAGAGAAAGACTGTTTTGACGTCGATATGCATGGAAAGGGGAAAATTCAGTACTACCACACTTTTCGAACTACTATAAGATATTGACAGTGACGGCCTCTATAAACCAATTTTTTATAAAATGCCAGTGAAACAATAGGTCAGCGAGTGAAAGGTGATTCTACTGTGGGAGGGGAAATTAAAAGAACATAAATGATTTGGTA
>CP092864.1:51103839-51245209 GCA_030710605.1 Cordylochernes scorpioides
ATAGTGTCGTAACCCAGAAACGAGTTCATGATTAAACAGAAATATATGTTAATTAGATAAATAAATTAAAGTTGAAAGAAGGTTTCCTAGACTTCAGAATTGAAATCAAGACTTCCTACTACGATATGGAACTCCAGGAGTGTGAGTGATCTCACTTCAGAAAGTCTTTCTACATTTGACATCGAATTACAAGATGCAGCAAGACTTTATGAGGTTATCTCCATCTTGAATCTACGAGCGATAGTCTAGGCGTTAAATGAGATTCCGCTAATCCGAAAATTAAACTAAAAATGTATTTTTATTATTCCATAGTACTCAGAAAGATAATTCAGTTTTTTAAAAACATTATCTCTTCCCAATGTTGGTGCCCAGGAAAGCTGGTGTTAGTAAGAATGATAAACTGCTCTCCACACAACATTCCAGGTTCATGATATGGCTGAAGCAAGCGTGGACTTGGCATAGTGGACTTCCCATAGATCAGCCGAATCTCTAGGACATAGCCATACACAGGGAAACTCCCCTCCCTCTCCATTGTGTATAGTGATTTTTAAAAATGTCTATATTAAAAATGAAGAGAAATATAACGATCTATATATATTTTTTATCAATATAATGAAAAGCTTACGGAATGTTTTCCTTTTTCTGCTCAAAGGTACAAATATACTAAAATATTATTATTTAAAATAGCTTTGTGCTTTCGAGCTGAAGGAAAATTCCAAAATCTCCTCTTTATATAATATACAAATGATAAATTTTAATCTATTTTGATCAAAGTTTTACGAGACGTATCAACCAGTTATTAATCCAACTCAATTTGATTAATCTTTACTTTCTAACCCAAGGTAATTTTATCAGAAGGTTGTGTGGCGAGTCCCTTCATTTGATTCTTTCCTTGAGGATAATAATCCAAAGGTATATCTTAAATTAACATGATCAAATATGCACAGGTGAAAACATCAATGATTCAGTTTCCTGTTTATTCCAATATCGCAGAAGTAGAGCCATATTTCGGCCAAGAATAGTTCCATAAGGTGAATAACAAAAAAGTATCTATTCTTAAAACATATCCCTTAGCTTGTTTCTAATTCTAAATGATCTAAGTTTTATATGTAAAAATCGATCGAAAAACACAAATTAAATCTATAATAACAAAGAACTAAGTACTCTGTGGTGTACTAGAAAACGCCAAATTTAACGGTCGAATAAAAAAAGCGTCGCCTGGTTGAAGAAAAAAAAAAGAGTGGAAACCGAAATTGGAGTTTCATAGTTGCCAGAAAAAATCTCGTTTAGGAACATTGCTGGCAAGTAGGAGCTGCATTGTGGGAGACGTACTACTTCTCTTGGTGCTACCAGAATCAATAATGGAAATTGTGATTTCTGTGTATATCTAGCAATAACAATATTTGTCAATTGAAGAGTACGCATAACTATTTTTTAATCAGTCGTATTTATTAAAATAAAATTTAATATTTCGACAAGGTTATTCACCTATCTTCTTCTAGAATTCACAAACTCCTTCCCTCCAAGAAAAATACAATTGACATCGTGGTCATGACAAAGTCACTCTTTACCAAGCAAGAAAGCGTAAATATTAAACTGAATTAAACAAATTCTTGGCAAAGAAACACGCCATATCCATGTCAGAAGTTACAAGACCTTCACGTTCACGCGATGTAGTAAAATTAATCAGTGAATAATTATTTCCTCTGATGTTCTATCACCATCTCTTCCTCTGTTACATAGCAGTTATTGGTGTAAATAAGATGTTGTTATATCTTGACGTCAATTTTATTCTGTTTCTATCCGACATTATGCTCATTGCTGTGGATAGTAATTCTAATAACAAGAATTTTCTGAATTTTTATCAATCTCCGGTGTATCGACGTCGAATAGCAATCAACTGTTGATTAGTGTGGTTTCCTAATGAGGTTATTGTTTTGGATTAATCTCTGCAGCTTCTTGAAGATCCACATAGTTTATTAATATATGCCACTTGTGGATTTCAATAAAATAGATACAATAATTATAGATATATTCAACTGTTTCTTTTCATAATAGAAAAAAAAAACTTCGGGAAAGGCCTTTCATTAGTTCAATATAAAAGTCAAATTTACATTAATTCATCAGTAGAGTGATGAGATTTTGTGGGATCATCAGCTGGGGAGAAAAGAAAATCTGGACGAAGACTAGCGTGAACACCAAAATTTCTCTTTTATTTCGCCATTGTAAACTATGATTCGATTTGCATATAACGTTTAAACACAATGAAAAAGTACAAATGCGAGGCAAAACCCTATATATGTTCCTACTCACAATAATTTTATTACTTTTTTGCCGTAGAGCTGTAAGATCTGCCTGAAGACTTCTATTAAAAATGAAAAAGATAGTCGTGGCATAATAACCCATCATATTTTATAGCTTTTTAATCCTTCAAAAAACGGGAAAATTATACTTCAAGCTTTCAACCATAAGGCATTATATTTCTAAAAAGTAATTTTGTTTCAAAGTTCCCTGTCTTAGCGGCCTGACCCCATCTAGGGTGAAATTGTAAATTAAAAATATAAAAAACAACGTTCCCCAAATCTTGGTGTTGTTCCGTGTCCTGGATGTCAGTGGGTCAGTGTGGACGCTGGGATTTAATGGCGGAGGTTCCTTGTTTACTTGAACTCCTTCTTCGCCATTAAACGACCGAAATAGACGAGAAGTCTTCCATAGATGTTTTCCCACATGTCTATTACATTCTTCTCTGTGTACATAGGTACTGGAGCATATCGATGTTCTCTTCATATGTGTCTTTGATGTCAGTGGATGTTGTTGGCATATCGACTATTTCGAATAGTCAGTTTTTCGAATATAATAAAATCACACTTTGAGATTATCCTTTCGGGATTGGAAACTCTAGTAATGGAGGATTCCTACACCAATCATTACTGTCTTTCTTCATTCAAAAATCTCTACGTTAGGTTGACTCCTGTCATCCTTGTTGAAAAGTAGAAAGTTCTGAATAAAAAAAGCAAATATTGGTAATACTAATGTTGCCTAAACGGGTCATTGTTATCTGGTTCTTTGATGTGAAAACTATGCTTGAATAGAGAGAAAGAAGTTTTTGTAAAATTTCCATAATAACAGAATTCTCTTTCTCTTTTCATAGTTTCGTTGAACGCAATCGCCAAAAATATAAACCTTCAAAGACATACTATAGAAGCGGAATGAACATCCAAAAGTTGTAGCGATCTGATAGTTAGCTAGGCGAATGTGCGAAGTCTCCCCAAATCTTACACTAATAGTTGATATTTGTCCTATATAATAACAAGCGCTGAATAATTCCATCCTAACAGGTAAATATTGGTTGATATGGGAGATATTTTATTCACAAAAAGCATTGATAGTTTACAAAATCGAATAAATTTTAAAAACACAACACACAATTAGATCTTAAGAAAATTTCACAAATATAATTTACCTGTATATACTCAAAAAGGTAAATGGTTATTCATGCTACCTACTAACTGATCTGTGTACCGGCCCAAAGTGTTATCAAGCCAGACAGTTACTTTTGATTGTGAGGAAAGCAAATAGTTTAATGCAACTTCTACAAATGTTTTTCACTCCAAAGGCGACTTTCTTTCGCGTGACAAACGACAAAGAACTTGACAAGGGGGAAATGAATGTCCCTAGACCCAGTTTCAGGTCACGACGCCCCGTTACCAGCCCGCGATGGCTCGCTCTCTCTGCGGTGAGATTTCGGAAATATGGTTGTTGTATGCGGGTATCTCTGCTAAATATTTTTCGGAACTACAATCAAACACCTCTGTACGACCACGCCAGGTTAGCGATCACTTCTTTAAAAAAAATCCAAGTTCTAGACTGTAAAATAATGACCGAAATGCCATTCAACTCCTTAAATCCAAACAGCAAAATTAGCCTCTATAGCTAAGATTCCTTTTATAGGTAGTCCTGAATAGCGCCCATCTCCTTATCTCTATTTTTAAAATAAGTAACCGTGGTTTCTATAAAATGGTCAAATTTTATTATAAGCAATATGTATGAATTATAAGGAGGTAATTGTATCATTGATATAGTTCCTCTAACTTTAATTAGTCTTTAGGTCCCAGTAGCTGCTTGTAAAAAAAAAAGGTGTTTTATATGATCTTTAAATAAAAATGGTTTACTTGATAAAAATGGTGTTTTATCATTTTTTTTTTAAATATTCATACATCTTATCATAATATATATGCGAAGGTCATAACTAACTGTGATAAAAATTCAAATTTTACTATATCGGTAGTCTCTTCAAATTTTTAATGAGTTTAAATAATTTATTTCTTTAAGAACTTTAATGCCAAATGTGTGAATTTTTTCCGTAAGCTCTAAGTTACAGTAGGCTGTAGCAGTGTGAGCATCTTTAAGAAAGACTTGGAAAGAAGAATCCCTAAAATACAGCCATTGACCCCATCCTTTGAATAGTTTAGTAAGCTATGACATATTACTGCAACACTTCATTTAAGTAACAGACATATTTGACAAAAACAGCTTCTTTTTGGCGTAACCCACATCACAATTGCCCCATAACTGCTGCAAGCTCTGTTGAAACACAGAACCATCCGCGGCTGTCAATTCCAACAAACTCAGAACACCAGCTTGCCAGTTTCATTTCGTAGTTTGATTTTTAATTGCAAAAAAATTATCTGACTTTGAGGGAAGTTTTGAAATGCCATGTGTCTGATGCTGCTTATTATGAGTCCACATTGTACAGGCTATGATATAAGTGGATTATATTAAATCACGTCTACACATTTAAAATTGATGAAATATTTTTTCAATGAGAATGTATTTATTTATAAAAATGAACGAGTCGATTTTGGGTAGTAGAAGCAGTTTGACATTTTCACTTGAAAGAAGTGCCAGAATCTCGATTTATTAATTGCGCTCCCTTATAAATTTGACCTTGGTTCAAGAGTCGGAAAGGCATTGAGATAATTTTTACCCGCATGTGTTTCTTTTGAACGAAAAATCGAAATTTATTTTAAGGAGAAATAACGATTATTTCTAACCTTATGTATGAAGTATGAAAGGATGAATTGTGAAGAGTAATGATGAACGTAAAAATAAAAGTGTCCAGGGATGGGAATTATTTTTCCGTTCATCATTACTCTTCACAATTCATCCTTTCATACTTCATCCCTAAGGTTAGAAATAATCGTTATTTCTCCTTAAAATAAATTTCGATTTTTCGTTCAAAAGAAACATGCGGGATAATTTTAAAATGTCGTTCTACAATTATAAGCCGCATTATAATTTTTACCATCTCGATATGAGATTTGATTCCGGTTGATTACTGGTTATGCACAGTCTAGCTCCCGAATTCCCATTCTAAGAACCATTACTAGCTTTTTCTGAATAATTTTATTGAATTTCTTAAAAGAGATTATAGGATGAAGTTGTGTCCCAAAGATATAGTTTTTAAAACCTGCATTTTTCCATAGGTATCCCTGTGTGTGGTGTTTGAATGTCTCTCTACTAGTGACAGAGAGTCCACATCCTGCCACCTAGAGTAATAGACACAAGTTGTAGGATTTTCTAACAGGACTGACGAGCGATTTTTATAAACTAAACTCGGATCTTAGGCGGAATGTAAGAGATAAGGTTCCAAATGGAAACTGATATTTGGAAGAGCGTGATGATATCAAATTCCCAGGAAAATTTTAAAAAGTGGTTTGACAAATGCAACCGATCCCTATCAACTTTACTTACTGCTAAAATTCCGTGATACGGAGGCCTTGGTTGTTTGGGGATTTAAGATGAAAGATAAACGCCAACAAGTTTTGTATTCAAGAGGCCGTGGTCTGGAAAACCTCAGGGACATCGAATAAATGTTTTGTCCTTGAGTAAAAGTGAATTGTCACGGTTGGAATGTCCTCCCGTAATAACAAGATGGCCACGCTCCCGTGTCTACACGACAATGTTTGTGCAGTCGGGCTGCCCTCAACCGTGTCATGCCAGGAGCATTCGTCGGTGCATCGGTCTGTCAGCAACGTCGAGCCTTGAGTTTTTTGCCTGTTTATAAAACGAGGTCAGGATAATTACGCCATTGTTGTAGAAATATGTTATTGCCTCACACAGACTTTAAACAAATAAGTTACGTATTGTATCACTTGTACAATAAGAGTATATGAACATTAATAAAATTATTTGATTTGAAAAGCAGTTCGTTAAAAAGAAGCTAGAGAAAAGTCTTATTCGGGTAACTCAGGAATCAATAACAAAATGTACAAAGTTGAGGCTACTTTAACTGATATATGAACTATCCCACAAGTGTAATATCCTCACTTTAGAGATTATAACTGTAATTGTCGAACGATGTCAGGAACATTTAACCAGTCCTCAGCAACGTCTGGTTCAATGGAGCAGATACAACTCTCGTCATCCCTTGTTGACATCCATAACGCGACAGTTCTGCTCCAATCAATCAGCCCAAACTATGCTCCAACCAACCAGAAAGCTGAGTTCTGCATCCATCAACCCGAACTTTGCCCCCACCACCTGACTCAAGTGTTTAGCCAATGTCCAACGATCCAACAATAGAACAATGTACCGAGGCCGGGTCAAGGTCTCACTCAGTCCGCGTACTTTTTTTTTGCGTGTGAAAAAATCGATTTACCTCAATAACTAGAACTTTCAACATGAACTATTTTCTTTATCAATTTTGGAAAAGGTTTAGCCACTTTTTTCACTTTATATATAAAAGTTTATATATATATACACACACAATAAAAAAAAAAATCATATTACCAAAATCCTTATTTCCTCATCAAAACCCTCCATCATATGAATATTGGATCGCAGAGAGTAAGACGATTCGACAAACGGTGAAATCAATTCATTGAATTGCCGTAGCGACATACAAATAAGACTTATTTCACAATTTCTGCTATATTTTAGATAACGGTAGAAAGATTCACTAATCCCATTGTGAGGTTAAACTGTGTATCATGGATTCTCAAATCAGCATACAAAAAAGTGCTATCCGTTGTAAAACAAACCAATATCATAGACTCACTTTGTCATGTGTTTTTTCACATTGCGACCAATTTGCCTCCTAATTTAGCGAAAATATAAAATGCTGACTTTTTGAGTAGTATGTGCCTAAGGTTTTTATGAACGAGCAAAATATAAAAATACTATTCATTTGGAATCTACAAAATTCTCATTATAGAGAGTGCTGCAAATATAGATACCTACGCTGATTGAATCCTAAATACCCCTCGTCTCACATGTGTTGCATTTGTGGAACGCAATAGCAATTGCTAGCATGCAGGTTTGAACGACATTAGACTACACATCTATATGTATATGGCAATGGTTCGTGCCTTTGAAAGTGATAGTTGACGTGTAAAAGAGTATACATTCATGTCTAATGTGTGGATACAATGATTATTATTTTTTGAAGAAGAAAATACATACAGCAATTTCAGGGAAGATGTAACACAATGCTATTTCAGAAAATAAGTTACACTAGTTTATGTGAGATGGAAGCCTGGGCCACGCTGATAGGAGTCAACATCAGGAAGAGAATCCGAGGTTGGCGATTATTGTGCGTCCCGTTGATTACTACAGTATGCAATGGTAACTGCTTGAGATCCAGAGTCTACTCTTTCAGAATAGCCAGTCCCCGGGTAAACTGTATACTGATTGATCAGAAATTAAATAGTTTTCGATAGTTGAAGCGATGCATGACTTAATTGCCTTGTCCATAACTGTATTCGTGGCGTACATGATGGCGTACTTATCTCGCTCGCTTCAGTGCAGAGCTGTCATCGACTGTGGTATAACGAAAAATTCGTTTGTCTTAATGGATGCTTAGCAAGAGCATGCCCTGATGCTTAAGAAAAAAGCAGTTTATGTTAAAAGATCATAAAATAAAATTTCTCTCTAGAATAATATTATAATAGTATGTGTCAAAATAACGTAAAATGTCGTATTCAAACATATTCGTTACTCTCGAGTGTTTGCCGTAGATGTAAAGAGCATTTGAGATCGGATCGCGTAAACAATGGACGAATTAAGATGTGAAGAGTTTAGTGAACGCATAAAGGAAATTGAATCGTTCCGTTAGAACATTAAAGCTATAATAAAAATGTTAGGAAATAGTTTGTAATATTGATGCGCAGTTTATCACCGTACGATGGTTAGGTGCGGTGGCCAACCACAGAAGGTCCCCGCGGCAGACTTCCAAGGAAGGAGGCCTTGAAGCTCCGAAGAAGAGTGGAATAAAAACGCCACGTTACATCACCGTGCGACCAGTTTCCTTCTTTTTGTTCTCCGCTGATTCATCAGGGAGCATTTTTATCAACGTGATGTGACTCAATCTAATGGAACCTCAGGGATTGAGTGGAAGACACTGTCAATGCCGGGACTGAGATAATCTTTACTCTTTTGTAATAACGCCATATATACTCCTCCACTTGAATGGAATCGATCCTATTGTCTTTATTCCTGTGTGTGAAGCTTTAAACAAAGATCGTGGTTATCTTAATGTCAACAAAAAGCTGTTCATGAGAGGACGTCGATGTTCGAGGTCTATCAGCACGGGGCCACCAAGGTTGCGGAAAACTTGAGATTAAGGTAATCAAACTAGGGGGAAATGTGGTTTCTCAGCTGGAGGTAAGTTTATGGCTCAGAGTCACACGGTGAGGGCCATCGTAGCGCAGTACCTGCTTGATTAATAGGGCCTCAATTTCCTGTAAATATATCGAATGTGTAAACAGTAGGAATATGTAAAAGAAGAATGGTTTCTATAAAATTGTTTACCGTTTAATGGGTTTTTAATTGTATCTCTTGGGGTAGCCTCACATATTTTTAAATATTAACAAACAGTAAACATATTTTAAAACTTCTTATTTCATAAAGATGTGGTCGAGATACTCCTGTAGAGGTGACGATGAAGCATCCACTGTTAGTTTTCATTCTTGAGGCTCTCATGTGACTTAAATAGCTTTAACCTAGAAACGCGAATGGACCTTTTTTTTTTATTTTAAAATATTATGATTTTCCCAAATAGATTCGCAACAGTTATTTACATTTTTAGAAATTTTGTGCGATTGGTCAATAAAGAATTTCTTTTGTTTAGGAGGAGGTTTCACTAACGAGGCCAAACAGGACTTTGTATCTCCCAAGCCTCGAACACCGAATCATCCATCAACCTCACTGCAGATGGCGGCCGTATCTCTAGTATGGCTACATTGCTCTTGTTACACGGGTGTCTTTGGTTCGGTCGAATTAGCTCCCTGCTGTAACAGTAGTACTTCTGAACACCACTGTGGTCCTGTCGCATGCCAAGTCAATACCCTTTCAATGTATTTCAGAGATAAGTGGTTTCGATTTCACTAATTATCGGACGTTACATAAATCAAATAGCTTTACAATGAGAGCAAACATGTTATCTTTCATTAGCTTCCATTCCCACTATTTATATTCTATCTGGTGGGATATACTCTATGAGTTTTTCCTAAAACGTGGGCGATCTGGGTTCTATCCCAGCTTCAAACCATTTACTGTCTAGTGTTTCTCTTGTATAGGATGTTGAATGAAAGTACTAAGTGTTTGTACGTAGATGTATACATAAGCTGCGGGGGTCTTCAAGTGGCGTGACCTGCTGCCGCCATCATCTCGCTAATGGCGAGCGGCGTTCATTATTCATCATCAGTGGCGGGGTAGACTGTCACTCACCTCTACACTCGGCAATACACTCTGGCTGTATAATGTAGTATTATGTTTCATAATTGAAACACACATTCGCTATGAATATAAAGATATAAGAAGTTAATGTAATGATATCAGCCATTTAATTATCGTCTCAGACACCAAATAAAGTATACTAATTCAATGTTGAAAAAAGGAACGTACCATGGGTTAGTAATTCCCCTCAAAAAATACGTATTTTACTTATAAATCTAATTCACAAAAATTGTATATATATATTATGTATAGGAAACAAAACCTGTGAAAGATGACTGTTATATCCTCAATCTAGGAACCCCCTGTCACTCCCCCAATCCTGCGGTAGAGATGATAGAGCCCGATGGCCGCGGGAAAGTCCCCGCCCCACATGCCCGCCGTCCGTGGCAGCTAATTGCCCGCCCGAGCGGAGTTTGTGTGCGATGGACATGCTCTGGAAACTTCCATCGCACTCCCTCAAATGTTCGTGATGATAACCCACGCTTTTTTCTCTTTTCTTTGCCATTTTGGAGCATCGCGGACAATGCACTGCGGCCAAGTTTCCTGCTCGGGCGTACTCAGAGAACTTAGAGAAGCCCCAGATCTGCGAGTATGTGGACTCATCAACTAGGGACTCAAGATTGTTTAACTTGACGATATGTAAACAAGCTTCTATGTTTCAATCTTCTTAACATGGATCAATCTAAATAACTGGCTGCACGACACATTTAGGGTATAGGCAGTCGCTTAGAATTGGTTTGGAAATTAAAGTTAAACGATCGCAGTATTCTAGTATCCGTTCTTTGATGGACAACAGTAAAATGACCTCCATCTCCTGATGTCGCTGAACAACTCTGAAAAGAAATCTCATATAACAGTGAGCTATATCAATGATGATAATAAATTATAAACTTCATTATTATAATCAATATTTCTGAACTCTTCTGGAGGTGTTCCCTTATTAGAAGTTGGATTGGTTCAGGCCAAGTGTTTCATTTTTGATTTTACAAAGATAGTCGATCAGGGAGGTGGTCGTTTTTCGGATATCGCTCATTACTATGGTAAAACCATCCATGAGCGGAATTCCAATTTGTTAGAGGTATTGGCCTCTCTGTAAAGCTGTCAGCTCAAAATTCTTTAAACTAGTGTGTCAACGACATGTCGCTCAGTGTGACGGCGAAGTAGAGCAACGACCCTACCACTCAGTGACCGGGGGGACAAACCCTCCATACATGTGTCTGAGGTCAAATTCCAGCAACTCCATCGTAAAGGTGTAAGAACGGAAAATAACAGTTGTCAACATCAGAGTGGACACTAAACATATACACCTAACACTATCAAGTTAGAAATTTTATAACAAACCTAAAAATAAATGTTTATAATATATTTTATCGAAATTCATCCTGTCTCTCTCTCTAAAGCGATCGTTGAAGGCCAACTATACTCATACAATTCAATCAGCCAATACATTGAGAAATGTCTGGAGATTCAATTGTAGAAAGTGCTGCGAAGATCTCTTTCAAAAAATACGTTTATTCGTTTTATAAATGAAACGAGAAGTTTTTAGCGGAATTGGCGCTTATATGGTCGCCATTTATGACAATGTCCCACTGGTTGGTGACTACACGTGCAGTTGCCTTATTAAGTATCAGACGAGACTTCTGAAAGTAGTTTGACAAACAAGGGCAACGCCATATCTCGAAATTGTGCAATCTCTTTGATGTCACAGACCACCCAGGTGCCGGCTATTGCAGAAAATGTCCCCATCACAATGTTGTACAGCCATGGAGCAATGTCAGTGTGTCCTGGATTACTCACCCAGAAGACGAAGTTGAACATGATGAGGAGGGACTTGGACCACCGCGCTCCCGAACTCAGCCCCATGGTTTCGTCTACAACACACCGCAGTTGGAACAAGAACCAGAACAGAACAATGATCGTTGCTGGTTCCTTCACGCAAAAGTTGGAACATAGTCGGAACAGAACAATGATCTTTGCTAAGCTTCTCCACGAAGCAATAGAAATAAAAACCGGGACAGAACAGTAGTCCCTGTTGGGTTCATTCAAGAAGCAGTTGTAACAAAAGTCGGAACATAACAATGATCGTTGCTGGGTTGCTACAAGAAGCAACAGGAACAAGGGTCGGAATAGTAGTTGCGAATAAAAATATTTTCCATTATGCATAGAGAAGTAGAAGCGTTGTGAGATAGTTGCTCATAAATATGACCTTTGTACTAATTGGATATCTCACGGATTGAGGGAACCCGTGGAATTGTGCCATCACCTTCTGTTCAAGTGCTGCTGGGTTTCGGGATTCTCCATAAGAATATTATTTTTACTTTCTTTCTATGCTCTAACTGAGAGTTATTGAATTCCACTGTTATTTTACAATCAGCAACGCAACTAGGTTAATTATAACCATGAAGATCTTTTATATCCTCATTGTAACTACAAAATATATCTACGAACTACCTAGACAATGATTTCAAAACACGCAGCGAGTCTATACATAAATATAACAAAGAACACCGAAAATAATTATTTTTCATTTTATCTTCCTCAAAAGCGATGTAGAGAAGATAGCATTATTTCGTTTAATCTTCAAAAAACGAGAAGACTCCTAAGGTGTATCAATTAGAGTGAAACTTTTCTTTATTGACAATAGTAGCTTTCAGGCATTCCCTTTTCTTCAGTTCAATATAAGACTTTAACAAAGTGATGAAATGAACAAAGGTTTCGACTTAAATAACGGATTGAAGAATGTGCCATGTGCTGGAAATCTTTTATTATTTATAAAAAGAAAAAGTTGTATTTTTAACGCTGGTATTTTAATGCTTATAAAATCTGAAAAAAAAAGAGCAAAAATGTATATTAAGAAAAACACTCTATAACAAACGAAAGGTTCGATCAATTCAAAGAAAATTGTTTTATTTTAGCACTCAAAATATCTATTACTTTAGTTTCTATCCTTCCTTTCTGGACTTCGAGGTGAAGCCATGTGAAAGACGATATGTCTTAATATCGACTTTGTATTTTGGTATATCGACTCTTTCTAACGAAACCCTCACTGCAGCGCAAATATTTATCGGCCTCTTCAACTACGTTTTAGAAAGCTTCCATTCTAGTTGCACGTGCCGCCCCGTTCCTGTCAGACCATCCAGGTCAGGGCCCTGCTTGGCATTCCGGTGGTAGCTGGGCAGGTACGGAACAAAGGACTGAGCTGTTCCGGGTCGAGTCCATTTCTGGAGCTGGGATGAAGGACGAGCCTCAAAGACTTTCCTGGAATCTCCCTTTGTAGTTTTATTTGCGAGGCGATGCAAGCTGGGACCTAATCGAGAGCGAGGAATCCAACTGGTCCTGAAGCCAAGGATCCGAGGCATCGAACTTTGCCCTAGCACAAATATAACTGGAACATCGCTGGACTTGGCTTCACTTGTCTTTCATCACTTTTATCTGAGGAATGGTGGAAGATACTGTCGACATTCGACGACAAAGATCCAATCCCATATTGATCAGCTTTTTGTTTTAATAATAAAGTACTTCAATGTCCTCCAACCTTTATGCTATTTAATGCAATTAACTAAACGGGACTCGGGAAACTTGTAAGTGCAAAATTTGAGCTTCGTTCTACCTGTATAGAGCGCTTCACGATTTATCGTGTAATCCTTGCGCAGGGGCCAGGCTAATCTTCACTGTATCTTTCCAAATTTAGTATATGTACCTCCAAACAAGCATGCACGTATATAATAAGCACATGTAATAAGCTTCTATCTATATAGATGCCAACACCTACATTGTAAGAAGTCGCAAGCCTACCATTGTTATCATGGTCATGTGAACTTGGAATATATAGCACTAACAACAGCCCACTTTCATCAGTCCTCTCTTACAAATTCACGATCAAATTTCATAATTAACAATACACTCCATATACAAGTTTCTTCTGAAATGATTAAACAATTCGTAAACGAGAATATTTTATGCTTACAGGATTCAATAAATTTGCTTCTCAGGCTCTCGCATTTATAGGAGCGCCGTAAGGCAATTTCCAGTTGAAAAATGAAGAGTTTTTACAAACGTTATGACTATTCAATAAGGAAGCAATCACGACACTTACTTTATAAGAATATATTGAAATCTCTATAAGAGGAAATGTATTAAGTATATAAAAATTATCGATATTTACTATAACCTCTATTATTAAACAATCTAATAAAATGAAAATATTTTACAATCTCATTCCGTTTAGTGTTTTAAATGTACACAATAAAACCTCCAATTAGAGACTGCTTAAAATTACAGATATTCCCGGTTTCTCCTGGAGATGGTCTCTCTTTGTGAATTTCTATTTCAAGCCAATTTTTTTTTTTCATAGAATGGTCGCTCAGCTAGGTGAGGGGGTCGCAAATAAAATGGTTTTACTGAATATGATAAAGGCATACAATCATTGAACGAAAAGATAAAAAAAATGGAAAACAATGTTTAGAAAACGTAAAATATATTTCCATTCTCGACGTATAGATGACTCTATATATTGTGTTAAAACAATTATGTATAAAACAGATGTAACACTTAGAAACAATATACTAATGTTCAGAATACGCGTGAATACTGTTTCTAATAACCCCCATATATGCATATATGCTGACGGCGTTTTATTCGTTTATTATGTTCTCCTGTAGAAGGGCAGAGATGCCCGAAAGCTTGAGACAACGTCAATAAAATGAAAAGAAACTCATCTCCAGAAGTCTGTGGTATTGTTTAATTAAAATATGCTGCATGGAAGGCTTCAGTGTGTTTAAAACTGAGATGTTAGTGGCCTTACATGAGAATCCAAGACTTTCCGAATACCTCCATCACATTAAGGTGATATTACGATACTTCTGGGGATCAGTGGAAGACGGGTATAAGTCGTTGATTTTCGACAGCCGCCACCCAGGATCGAATCCCGCAGATTGGGCACTTTTTTCTTAACAAATAATTTGCTTCCATGGTCCCTATTCTTGAAAAAGTCCAACCAAACCCACCAGTGAATGCAAGTAACTAAATGGGGGCTCTGGCAATTTCAAATGTCGAACTGCTTTCCACCTTTGTAGATATGTAGCAAAATCAGTCGCTAAATACTACCCACCATCAATATCATGGCTTAAACCACGTGTACTAGGTAGAATAAAAATATACACTTCTGTACTTGAACTTTTACTTTAATATTCCCTGTGCTCTTGACCAACATCAATCAGAGTTGATAACTCTCTTTCTCCCTTTCTCAACAAACGAAATCTCCAGCAAATAAAAGCACCCAAGTCGTTCATGTCCCGATTACTAATTGCCCCTACACTTAAATATATAGCATCCCTGTGCCAAGCAACTTGTCTAGCATCTAAAGATCGCTGTTGGTGTGTGGTGATATGGAACATGGGACATCCTGTTGACAAGAGTTGGTGACATTTATATGTTGATCTTCCTCCTAACATCCCAATCGACAACAAAACACGTTTATCCTTCCCTGCCGCTGGGAAATATTTAGGAGAGAGTATTCTTTCTTTTCTTTCTTTCTTAATGCAATTTCAACCTTTAAAAGTATCTGATGCCAACCACACACCTTTTAAAGCCAAGGTTCCAACTTGGCTTTTGTTCTGAGATTGAGCCAGCCGGAATTCTACTAAATATTTCTGTAGTCTCCTTTAGTCATTTCATCATAGGCGGGGCAATGGTGTCACCTATGTCTTTACATACTACCTCACTTGGGGACAACGCAGGTAAATATTAAACCAGCAAAGGTACCAAGAAAGACAGCTATTAGAAATTGTTGTCAACTTGTGTAGTTAACAAACAACAACGACATCAAAATTTAATGAAATAAGGTAGCTAGAGAGCCATGGTCACACACTCTATCTACTCTCAGTCTGTTCCAGTACTGGAAGTAGGACAGGTCATCCCTGTGCAAGTACCTCAGAACCAACAAGAATGATTGATACTTTTCCTGCCTTCCAAGGATTACAAACTGATATCTCACTAAGAATCAACACTCTAAGATTCTTGGCAAAAAAAAACCTTCCAAGAGATAAATATGTTTGACGCCACCTCTTGAATTGGCCTTGTAACTAGAACAAAGAAGACTTAAGGACAAGCCGGGTCGTTGGCAAAATCTGCATGTAGCTACAGGAACATGGCTTAATTAAATAAACAAGGGTGTAAGTTTAGCGAGTGGAAAATTTGCCAACAATACTGACACTCCCAACTTTCGGCAAAATTGAAGCTACTCCTACTCTCACGCGTAATTTATACCTCAAATACTCTCTCTCTTATATCATAACCGATAACTTTAATTCACGTGCCTAATCAATATTTTAGCAATCCCCTTCTTTGGCTGATTACTAGAGGAAGGCTTTCGGAGACTCCATGGAGCAATCCCCAAGTGTTTTACTTTCCAAACGTATTGCAAGAGCAGACTGATATCAAGATCAATCTGATTTGCATCCGAAGCTTGGTACACTCGATAGGAAAATTGTTACCAAAATGCAAACCCATTAGCTGCGAGGCTTGCGACAGTCCACATCCTGCGGCTGTGAAATGGAGCCATTGTGGCGACCGCCGGATGTGCCTGCCGCCCGTACCTACCGGTATTCTGCTCTGTCATCAGGGGCGGGGATATTGTCCGCACTCAGTGAAACCTTCAGGATTATAAAAAAAAAACTAGTTTCAGTTGAAACTTTGATTTGGAAGGCCGCAACGGACCATCGCAGTAAGGTGCTGAAGTAAATCCGCCTCTGTCGATTCTCCACTGAATTCAACCAGCCACTCACTGCTCTCGGGGTCGTGAAGATTTTACCTAAGAGCAAGCAGCATGCTTACTCGTTGGAAAGTAAGCTATAGCACATTTTAAACGAGACTAAATATTTAATATACTAAATGTTTGGTGAATCAAATATGTCTTTCGGAATAATTCATGAAAATGGCGTTTGTGTACTTCTTCTTTGGAGCGGACAGCATGGAAGCATCGCTATAGATTTCGATCAGAACCCCGGTAATACTTGTGAACATCCAACGCTAATCAGAGAGTGGAGGATAAGGCAAAGAGTTTTAACCGCAAGTGTGAACTTTGATTAACACAGAAGTATTTGTCTAACATGACAATAAAATCACACCTGTCTACAACTGTGACAATGTACAATTTATGTGATGTGTCACACAGAAATGACGTATGTGGGAAGCCAAAAAAGGTTAAGTCCATGTTTGGAAATGTTTTTTCACCTACTTTCAATCATGAAATTTTCCAATGTGACGAAATAAAAGAAGTTCCCCTCTGTTTGGTCACCTTCCAAATTCGGCTTTGAGATGTGTTGGGCAAAATGTATTTCCCAGCTACACTCACCCACCTTGGTGTGGGAGGAAGGTCCGCGGCCAAGGTTGGAGGTGGAGACCACGCTAGAATTGGACTCGGCTAGGAGGTTCACGGGCTTGAAAGGATTAGCAATTTGTGTTCAATTTTAGTTTCAAAATAAATATATAATATAGAGCAAAGCCTTTTCCATAAGGTTATAATAACTTTTGAACGGCTGTTGAACCTTAGCGCTCTATAACAAAGCTCTATAATAAAGCGCTCTATAACAAAGGCTGATGCTTTTACAATTGGGGGTTTCTTTATAGAAAAAGGTTTTCTTTCTAAAGTCAATATTATAAAGTTTTTAATTGTATGATATGGAAAGTTGGTTCGTGTTATAGAGAAGTTTAGTTATAGAGATTTGCGTTATAGTGAATTTTGGTTATAACGCGTTTAGTGATAGAATTTTACAATTAAGAAAATATTCGCTATAACGAGTTTCATTATGAAGATTTTCGCTAAAATGTTGCCATATAAAGCATACCAATATATTTAAAAGTCGAAGAATGTGTTTATTATAGACAGTTTTTCTTTATAAAGAGAGTGGTAAATGAATAAAGTTTCTTCATTTTTAAAAAACTCGAAATAAATTCTTCGTTATCTAGGGTTTAATGTTGAGAACATTTTGAAAAATCTCTCGCATCCAATAATTGTGAGATACACAGCAACTATGCACAACGCAGTCGGCTGATGACGGCCCACCAAGATGAATCATCAAGAAGCATGAAGGCCGCGCTAAGAACCGTAGATCCTACCGGAGCAATCGTACGTGAGTAGGCGTTCCTGAAACACGTTTTTGAACCCCACCCACCTACGCTACGGATGAAGGCGTCACCTTTTCATATTGGTCAAATTGACGATAAGTCGCGTGTTTGGTGCCAATTGGATATTATTTCTCAAAATATATACTCTGTTAATGTAAAATCGAACTAAAGTGAGAGATTTTGAGTCAAAAGGCGATCCATCAAATAAGTTTATATAAAAAAGGCATATCTGAATCTGTAAAGAAAAACAAACCAATTTTTTCTCAAAATATTTCGAGAGATTGCTCCTTCTTTATCAATTTATTGTATAGTAAACCTAATTTAAAATTTTACAAAATAAATAATTTACAAAAAGTTGTTTCATGTGATCTACAAGAATTTGTAAATTTAGTTTACTGTGCAATAAATTGAGGAGCAATCTCTCGAAATATTTTGAGATTTTTTTTCTTTACAGATCCAGGTACGCCCTTTTTTATATAAAGTGAGAGATGTTAGAGTCCTCCAACACAGATGGTGTTCCAACTCTTTCATTCCTAAACCATAAATTTGGAGAAAATAGTTTATATAGAATGCGAATATTGGATATTGTGGCGAAGAAATATTTTATTATTTAATTTAATATTATTCAATGAAAATATATTCAACAGATTATAAAAATATATATTAATCTGTATTTGTGAAATCATCTTTAAAATATTTCTTTGCTTGCTTGCTTAAGATTCCCTAGCTGTAAATAGTTTGGGCTGACCTGTTAATAATTGTCGACTCGTCGCTGTGACGTCATCAATAAATACTTTTATATCTTAGGATATTTCAAGGCTTGATTTCTACGCTACAACTGGTGAAGAAGCTGGATCGATACCCATTCAGAAAAAAAACGGAAAATTGACTCGGTTGAGCAAGAAGAAAAAACCATGAACATCAAGAAAGAAGCAACTACTCAGGTAGGTTCATTTTTTGTCCAACATCTACCTAGAAACCCCTCAATGTTCTCTGGTGAGGGTGTTGAAGATCCCCGTAGCTGGTTAAAAGGGTATGAACGTGTGGCGAAGCACAACCAATGGGATGAAACCCTTTGTCTCGCTAACGTTTATTTCTATCTAACTGGCACTGCTCTCAAATGGTATGAAAACAACGAGGAAAGCATCCAGACATGGACGGAGTTCATGTCACAATTAGAAAATGTATTTGGAAAAAATGAAAGCTCAAGACTGCGAGCTGAGAAAATACTCAAAACTCGCGCACAATTAAAAGGAGAAAGCACCGAATATTACATCCAAGACGTCCTGCGCCTTTGCAAAGAGGTAGATCCACAAATGAATGAGGAAGATAAAATATCCCATCTAATGAAAGGGATAGCTGAGGAGCTCTACCAGGCACTTCTCCCAAGGGATGTGCATAACACTGAGCAATTCGTCACCGAATGTCGCCGCATTGAAAGCCTACACTGTAAGCGAGTGACCCCAACCAAATACGAGCGACTACCAAATGTGGCATCTCTCAGTGATCATGATGACAGGGCAGATCTGTCATCTATGATCAGGCAAATTGTTCGTGAGGAGGTACAGCGGGCATTAGGCTCTACTCGAGAGGAACCAAAAATTTTTACCATCGAAGATATGGTAAAGGAGGAGATTGGAAGAACCCTGGCGCCAATCTCAAAGCCTAGGAGAAGTTCCCCACAGAAGGAAAGACCCCGGGAGTTTTATAATAATAGATATGTGGCCCAAACGATAAGACCGCAGCAGCCAAAACAAGTAAACGGAAGACGCGATACCAACGAATGGCGAACCACGGAAGGTAAGCCAATCTGTTTCCACTGCGGACGCCCTGGCCACGTCGTGCGCTACTGCCGTGACAGGAGGAGAGAATATGAAGGAGAACAAACTTGGAATTACAAACAGAGAGATAGGCTAGAGCCTAGAACATTCTATAATTCTCGGAGCAGCCAAGAGCCCAACGACGACCTGCCAAGAGAAAATAGACGCCGCTACCGAAGCCCCTCTCCTTACACTGGCCGAAAAGGACAATATTCGTCTCCTGCTAGAAGATCTAGCTGGTCGCCCCGCCATGAAAATTAGATGATAGACCATATTGGAGGTGAGGCCGCAAAGTTAAGAAATCCTACCTTGCCGACCACAGTATAAATAAGAAAAACTACATTGACGTAAATATAGACCTGCCAAGCCCTCAGGAAGAAGTTATCTCAACTGAAAGAAGACATCCACCACAGTCACCTGAAAATATCCCTGGCCCTAGTACTATGTAGTTATTGAGACTGACGACGTAAGTCTCCTTCTGAGCATCGGGTCGATGCTCTTTATAGGAGGAGGCTATGTGGCGAAGAAATATTTTATTATTTAACTAGCGGATGTGCCCGGCTTCGCCCGGGTTTTTACCCGAGTAAAGGTTTGTCTAACGAACATTTGTTAAAACAATTCTCTATAAACTTATTTAAAAAAGAAGATATATTTTGATAATTTGAAACTTGTAAATTTGAATCTCTCGATAAAGTGAACATTTTTTCCCGGTCCCTGTGTCCTGTGTCATCCTGAATTTTGTCTTTCCTAATTTTCTACATTACAAAATCATCGTTTTATCTAGTGAACATTTTTTTCCGGTCCCTTGAAAAATACTCGATAAGTTGAATAAAATCAATATTAATTGGTTCCCTCGGTAATTGGAAGTTAAAGGAATAGTATCTTCGCCTTGGAATTGTATCATTATTCTTGTCTCAAATAAATTGCCGTGTCATCCTGAGATAATCTTACTTTTGATAAATAATATTGTTTTACATATGGTGTTATCTTAAAATTGCTTGTTTTGAATATTTTTTTAGATTGAGATTATTAGCTAGTATGTAAAAAAATTAACTCTGTTGAAATTTAATTTTGTATTTATATATAAATAAAATTAACTCTGTTGATTTTTTTGTATTTAATCGATAACAGCGAAGTTACGCATTTTAATGTTAGGGAAAAATATTTTGATGTTAAGCAAAACCTGCTCCATCTCGTTTTACATAAATGTTGAAAATTTGGTTGAAATTGATGCATTGTAACGAAAGTTTTTAGTGATGTACACTTATGAAATTTGCATTTTATTAATATAGATTTAATATTATTCAATGAAAATATATTCAACAGATTATAAAAATATATATTAATCTGTATTTGTGAAATCATCTTTAAAATATTTCTTTGCTTTCTTGCTTAAGATTCCCTAGCTGTAAATAGTTTGGGCTGACCTGTTAATAATTGTCGACTCGTCGCTGTGACGTCATCAATAAATACTTTTATATCTTAGGATATTTCAAGGCTTGATTTCTACGCTACAATATTATAAAGCAAGAGAGAAAAGGTCTTTTAATGAACTCAAAAATAAAAACTTCATAATCAAAGAAAAATATATAAGATTGTTTACTAAAAATAAATTAAATGCTGGGAAAAAGCTCCTAGAAGAACAAAGTTTCAAGAAAAAATGTTATAAAATAATCTATAGATATTTTAGGAAAAGTGACTTATAGGAAATCACAATGAAAGCAAGGGGTTGATTCTATCTGAAAATCAATGACTTCTTTGAAATGCTACTACAATGGTTTGAATGAGGAGTGTTCTGCTTGAAGGAATCATTTAGAGATGTTGGGTTATTTTGAACGTTCTTAGATGAACGGCATTCAGCCTTTAGAACCATCCAGCGATTGAAAGGAAGATCACGAGAGAAGGGGACTACCCCCTGAGGTCAGAAGGACAACCAGGAAGTTGGACTTAGCTTCGGTTCACCGCGGGAATTTTAAGTCCAAAGGATTACCTCAGTGGCTTTTCGCCCGAGATGGTAGACTCGATATTCCGTGGATCGTAGCACGTTGCAGTAAAATTTTTGATAAAATTTCAAAATATATATTGAGTTGTGTGTTTACTTTGTTATCGCATCGAGAATTTTCATTAGAGCTCATCTGATTGAGAAGCCTATTCTTCCAGTGAGTCCAGATCTGTCCAGTATTTCCATAGATCAAGTCAATGTTTCTGAAAACCTAGTCGAGTTTATAAACTCTCTGTCATATTTAAGTCCGATCTACCCAGCAACCTAGTCCAATATTTGGTGAGGTATTCTAAATATAAATCCATATATCTGGCAACTTGATTCATTCGAAAACCCCGGTAATATTAACCGAACAAGCTCATCTATCCAGCTGCCTTGTCTATGTAGTATAAACACGGAGACGTAATCCAACCCATCTGACCTTTATTAAGATAAAACATTGATCATCTTTTCTAATAATAGTAAAGACTATTTCCAAAGTGAGTAGACATGATATCGTCCAGCCATGGTGGAAAGTAGCTGATACAAACACCATTCACTAAGATCATATGAACATGTCACGCTAGGGAGAAACCGGATCAAATGCCGTGAGCTGTTCTTAGTTTTATAACTCACCAAATCTGACGTAGTCATTTCCCGGATAGACTTTCTAGGTCCGCCATGATTACCAAACAAATTTCAAGGAAATATTAAATGTTACACCTATATTGAGAAAATAGGTATGTGTGGAGATAGGTAGCAATAAAATCATAGGTTTTTCTCTTCCCATAGCGGTTCTAGGTAGGCCGGAAGGTTAATGACGCTGTTTATCGCTACAACCAACAATAGACGTCTATAGATGAGCTCATTGTGCCAAGTAGTATATCGTCGTTTAGAGAGAATGTGTAGTTTATTAAAGTATTGTTTATGTAATTGTCCAGATAAATAACATTTTAATATCAGAGAGTGATCTTTTCACTTCACTTGTTTTAGCCGCAATCTCAGCACCATAATATTCTCTCCTATAGGTCCTTTATTGATAGAAATTTAATAATTTGCCTATTGAACTCAAATTAAAATAAATATCAAATTCTGCGTGGAATAACGACAAATAAAGCAGTATTTTTAAAATAAATTGCTAGTTGGATCCCCTTTTTGTAGAGAAAAGGAATGCTACGTCAATCAAATTTTATTATTTTTTATTTTACACACAGCGTTTTGGCTATTCTCTGTCGCCTCTGTCACTGAATTGTAGCTTGAGATCCTGGCCTTAAATTATGTATATATAAATATAAACTACAGGAGCCCTAATTACGTTTCCCTTGATAAAGGAGATAGAGTCGCCGAAATGTAAGTAGAAAGAATAGATTTTGGTTGTTATATGGAATATAGAATTTGGTTGATAGAATATTGAAAACTTGGTTGGATGAATTTGGTACATAACCCAGGTCTAAGCATCAATCAGGCCTTTCCAACAAATCCATATATTCACGTGGCCGCTAAGTCAGATCGGAGCTGATTCCAAGCCAATTGTACAGGCGTGTTCGGTGGTTTGAGTAACTGTAGGTCGTTGCAACTTGGGAATTTTGCTGGAGCTATTTGTCAACAGACAAGATTTATTGCCTTGTGGAGGACAAGAGCCGCTGCTGGGAGAAATGCCAGCATTCGCCACAAACCACTGACGACCTCTTCTTGAAACCTTGGCCACTCAAGGTCCCATTACCATTGAAAATTACTCTTTGGCGAGGCCGCTGCTCGGTGTCAACATCGTCTGTGGACTTCCCGTCTGGCGTACGCAAATTAGAATAGAATTTCACATAGAATTATATTGGAGGTTGAAATTCCAACATCCGCGACCACCTTGCAAACGCAAATCAGAGTGGCACGATCCCGCATTTTATAAAGACCCAACCAATTTATGATGTACCGGAAGTTCTTTCAGGCTGATATCATTTGCTTTAACTTAAGATATATATTTGCCGAATGAGAGAACAAAATGTATAAAAGTATACAGAGATATACAAAAGTTATATAATTAGTTTTAAGCCGTCAATAACATGATATCTTGTCAGGCCTTGGTTGTAATTATTACGTTTCTGGCTGTGCCAAATTTATCGGAAATAGTTATAAGATTAACAAATGTTTATTAGATTTTTGGGCACTATATATCTTACTGGAAATAAACATGTTAGTAGAAAAGTGTAAATATTCTTATCATGTTCCGCTTTAGACCAATGCAAATTCTTGTCAATAAAAAATCGTCCTTTTATAATGTTCACTAGCTTCACACCTGCCGAAATATTGAGAATTCGAAAAAAAAGTTTGAGGTATAGGATAATCTAAACAAGAAATACTTCGCCCGTGTCCTTATTCTTCTCGTTGCAAACCTTTATAAACTGTTGCTTATATGAAGCCTTTAATAATACCGCAGGAGACTTAGTATAAAACTGTTTAAACAACAAACGCACACACAAACTTACAAGTTGTATTTGTATTTATATAAAAAAGGCGTATCTGGATCTGTAAAAGAAAAGTTTATTGTGCAATAAATTGATAAAGAGAGAGCAATCCCTTGAAATATTTTGAGTAAAAATTGTTTTTCTTCCACAGATCCAGGTACGTCTTTTTTTATATAAATTATATTCAATGGTTCGCCTTTTAACTCAAACTTGTATATCTTTATCGCTCATATTTATTAAATCCTTTCACAGTATATCATTTCACGCTGCGTGAAATATCAATCTTGAAATTTTCTCATGATTATGGACTTTTAAACTGATTTCCTTTGCAATTCTATAGATTTAGTGGTGTAAAGAAAGGAAAGGAATGTTAAAAAAACAACGTGTGGGGACTGAGGCGAAACTGTCGGCATAGTTGGCTGCCGTCCAATGACCGTGAGTTGTAGTATTCAAATACGGAATCCAGAACTATTTGGCACAACATACCTTATAACAAAACATGTATTAGGGATTTTAAAACAGTCGTACTTGTAGCCAATATTAAACAAAATAACTTTAAACCAGATAATAACGTTATTGTAAACGAGGTGCTTGAAGATTGGGTAATGCTATCCTGAGATTCTATAATTTCCATCTCTTCTTTCTAATTCATTGACATCTTTCACGGATACCGAAATAGGATAAAATGGAAATCGCAATCGCAAAACAACCCCTCTTTCGATGTGAAATAAAAAGTTGGATCAAAGGTATCGGTTTCAATCAAAAGGGATTTTTGAGTGTATCAAAATTCTACTTCACCTCATAGAGGTATACTCTGTATTACCGACCAAAGACATCAGCTCCCATCGTGGAGAGACTTAGGGATTCAATTTTGATTATATTATAGGATATTTAAGTCCCAGGGTTGTCAACACAACTATTTGCGATGTGATACTTTGCACCTAGTCACGCCGGCTTAGTTATTGTACAGCTTGTTGTCGTGACGCTGTGTTCTACAAGGAAGTCACTTCTAGGCCCCGGACTCTATGATGTTAGAGCGGACTGTAGTTGAACCCACTGAAGAATTCGGCGATGGTATTTTTAACTTGAGCTGTTACATCACTTCGCCAGACCTCCTTGGTGCGGAAGTCTTATCTCCAGGGCGCGAACTTCTTGACCTTCGAGAAGATTAGCGGTGCTCTTTTATCACTTCTTCGCACGGCAAGGCCTTTAATGTAGTCATCCGACCGCATCAAGGACCAGAATCGTTCTCTCTTCAGTCTGCCTCGGTTTAAAATCCTGTTTTTTTTTTTCTTTATATCAATTATATATTAAATATATCATTATATATCAAATATATATTGAATATATTTTTTTACAATAATATACTTGTATATCAGATTAAGTTTTTAGACTTTTTTGTTAATAAAATTATGCTTTGTAGAAAGGTCTCTATAGTTTACCAATACCTAAATATTCTTTAATATATGGCATATGCTATTTGTTTTTTTTTAACAAGTTACGCATTCGAATATCACATATTTTGATCTAGTAAGGGGACGATCAATTTCTAAATAAATTGAAGTTGGAGCTTTAAAATTTGGTGTCTTCTTTAACGCAATAGATTTTTTTTCAAATGTTTTGATACCTCGTGGTGAAAAAACTTGGACATCCTGTATGTCTTAAATGAGAATAGAATGTACTAGTATTGATGTGTTGCAATTTCAGGAGCTCTCTGAGTTGTTTCTCAGATTCAATAAACATTGCTAGTTAGCTCTTCTACTTCGACCTGTAGATGGATGATTTGATGGGAAGAAAACAAAAAGGATTCTGACTTCTATGCCTTTAAACTCTTGAAAGTTTTTATTAAATCTCGTAGTTGTGTTGTTCTGTGATAAGCACCTGAAATTTGATGCAAGCTGTACTACTTAAAATTTGTAATAGAGAGATGAAGAGTAAGAAGAATCTTAAACGCCAGGAGATGTCACGTAAATATAAAAGAAAGCATTTTAAAATACGTGTAGAACGTAGAAGCAAGGGCGAGCCCATCGCTGCCGTTTCTTCCAGAACATGGCCCATTCTCTGCACCTGCCATGGAAAATATTATAAATGGTGGTTTTGGCAAGCAGGCCGTGTGGCAACTCTTGCTGCAGGTCGCACACTGCATTAACGTCTCAGCTCTCTTCCGTCCGCCCGCATCATTACTTTCTGCTAAGGTCAGAATAATTCTTTTCTTCAGAATCCATAAAAACTTCGCTCCAAGAGTTCATTGTCGTTCTAATGGTGTTCTCCTGCATTGTCTGCCCCGGGCACAATGTCTCGTTAGGTCTCTGGCCAAGCCGGGGCTGCTTCTGATATAGCCTGAGTTTCCACATCTGAGACTTCTGGTATGGTCTCATATCTGGCACTTCTGGTATAGTGCGTTCTCCCGCATTTGGGACTTCTGGTATGGCGCTCAGGTTCCGACATTTAGGACTTCTGGAATATAATAAGCTTCCAATCTAGGACTTCTGGAATAGAACAAGCTTTTAATCTGAGAATTCTGGAATAGAACAAGCTTCCAATCTTGGACTTCTGGTATAGAGCAAGCTCCTACATCTGGGACTTCTGGTATAGTGCATTCTCCCGCATCTAGGACTTCTGGTATGGCGCTCAGGTTCTGACATTTGGGACTTCTGGAATAGAATAAGCTTCCAATCTGGGACTTCTGGTATAGAGCAAGCTCCTACATCTGGGACTTCTGGTATAGTGCATTCTCCCGCATCTGGGACTTCTGGTATAGCTCAGGTTCTGTGACATTTGGGACTTCTGGAATAGAATATGCCTCCAATCTGGGACTTCTGGTATAGAGCAAGCTCCTACATCTGGGACTTCTGGTATAAAACGAGTCCTGGTACACATCCGAAGATCCTGCTGTTATAGCGCGGAGGTGTGTCGATCCAAAACGTCACCACAGCAGTCTAGTCAATTGTAATGGTTTCCCAATAGGTTCCGTGTTGAGAAGAAACTTCCATTTTTAATGCATTTAAAAATAAAATGCACACACTTGTGTGTCATACACAATTTGTGTATCATATTTCATATATTTCAAATTTTACTAAAAAAAGCTGCCCACATCACTCTACAACTAATCTCCGGCTAGAAACTGGGACTGTACTCGAGAGCATTACATCACCCCGGGTTCTCCAAATAAAACCGAGGGCACCGCGCCTCTCCCGTTGGCGGAAATTGTCAAGTGCTTCCCCCAAATTGCCTCGGAGGCCAAAGAAAGAAAACCACTTCCTGGCGGAAAAGTTCTCCGAGAAAAAACTGAAATGGCATCACATGGCTCAAGTCGAATTCCACGTTCCCTTAATTCCTCACTGGTATAAACCACCTCTGCTGGTACATCTTGGAGGATTTCTAATAGTACACTCTTTTTATTGAAATGTTCAGCTTTATCATTTAAACCTTAAATTTCTTCTCATTTCATAAATGACGTTGATATACGAAAATATTGTCATGTAGAAAACTAGGGAATACACTAACGTCAGGATGATAACATTTAGTTTAATCTAAACAACCTTACCTTTTTTTTTTAATTTACATAAAAGAACAAATATGCAACTATATATAAAAATACCCCTTAATAAAATATTAGTAACATAAAAATAGGTTACTATTCTGTTACAATGTTAAACAAGATATGTAGTGTAACCTTTATGTTAAAGATTAAAGTATTCCCTTTGGCGCTCGTTCATTTAAATTATGCAAAAAAAGAGAAATTTTCTATAAATATTATATATAAAAGAAAGATTCAAACCCAATTCAAAATAAACCTTTAAACTTAAACTATGTGGACAGAATGAACAATACAATAGTTATTACAGTCTAGGTATGTGAATTGGCGAAATATCTGGGACGGTTTACCAACTGAATTATCTAACAATTGCTTCAGCTATCTCACAATGTTTTTTCTTTTTTATTTTTTGTTTTGTAATTATATAAATTGACCCTTTATTCCTATTGTATTTTTGCCTGTGTTGTTTGTTTGCTGGTTTCAATAAAAAAAAACTAAAAAAAAAAAAGAAAGATAATGACTAAACTTTTATTTATTTAATTGAAAATATGAGATAGGCTTTATTTGGATTAAATATTTTTAAAAGTTTCGGTGTATCCTTCTTTTTTGAGTTCGTCTTTTATAATTTTAGAGAGAGAGAAAATATGGGGTTTATTTTCCTTAATAGAAGAAAACAATAAGCAATATCGTTGAAATTATAAATAGTATAGATAGATCGGTATTGATTAATTATAAGTACACGGAATCATTCTTCGCATTTTCTTTGCACATAATCTAGAACATTTATTTCTACAATTAGGATACTGAAGGTGAAAAAAATATTTGGGAAGGCCTTTGTAAATCAGTGATGAACCTTCCCCGTGATTTCGTCCATTTAATCTAACCACATCGTTAGAGCTATTGGCCAAATCTCTGGAAGGTTCGTTCACCACTGATGAATCAGGTCATCCTAAGTATATTTTCATCTTCAGTTTCCTATTTGTAGAAAGACGTTCTAGATTATGAAAAGAAATAGCATAGAATGATTCTAACTTCAACAAACATATAGCGCACAATATGCTCTATTCACTAGTAGATATTATTTAGAATATATTCAACAAAGAAATTTCCACCAATGTATGCCGATTTGCGTGTGCCAGACAACAAGTACTGTCCACTATTGTTGAAGAGAGGACGTCACATATTTGGTATTCAACCAAAATCATTCTCTACACCATTTCTACATCTATATACAATGAATGTCAGAATAGGCCGGGTTTTTTTTTTTTTTTTTTCAAGAGATCTTATAATCTACATGTTGCATTAATTGATTTATTCCAAAATAGTTTATTTCCTCTCAAGAGTTTAACTAAATTGTCTTTACCACACAACAACTCACATAATAATTGACACAAACAATTGTAGATTATTCAATGAACATATATAAATAACCGAACAGACCAATGATGGAGCATTTAGCTGCTGGGAGGGTTTGGATAGGATGAGCCTAGATATTCTTATATGTTTTTGCCACAAAATATCAATTTTCTTATTTCAATTATTAGATGAGGACGGGCTTAAAGTTTGTTGATTCCAACTATTGCTGTACTTTTTTTGGGAATCTTCAGAATACCCGAGGTGCAACTGCTGGGTCAGTCGGTACATACGTTCAGGTTGGCCAACTCACGTACAATAGATTCAAAGTCTGAATACATTCGCTTTGTACAACACAATCATGTGGACTTGAACCTTCTTCCCAAAAAAAAAAAATCTCTATAATATAGGAAAGAGATTTTTTAAATATTAATAAATTAATGATTTATAAAATTCTGTATATGTAAATCAATCATTAAAACAAGCATTTCAAACCTTCACTTGGCATACTCCGGTCACTGAAACATCCAGTTGTAGGAGAAGTCAGAGGACACTCACCTGACAGTTTGACGGTGGAGAAGGAAATCCTACGACACGAAGCAGACGAGAATGGCAACTGTCGATGGCCGTCAAACCGGTTTTACTTCTATCCAATCAGTGCGCTGCTCCCCGCGCCATCTCTCGGCAACTTTTAGAACTAAACACGGAAATGACCTTTTTAAACTTTTTTGTTTTAAATATTGGGGCCAATTGAATTTCACTCTCTTTAATTTTTACTATAATTTTAAATTACTCAGACACCTTTGGACCTTGAATACTAACCCCCCAACATCTAGACTGAAGAAGTCTGTAGTGCAGTTAACTTCGACTCTCAAGTACCGAAAGTTTTTTTTTTTTTTTTATAAAATTTATTTTATTTTTGGAATTCCAAATGATGCGACCATTTATAGTCGTTTAAGAGAGTAATTAATTGATATAATATAATGTGTTTGTCAAATTCATTGCTTACTCCAGTGGGCAACGTATAACAATGAAGTCCGTCAATATCTATCTATATATAACTCGCCATCAATCCGCTCCTCGATGATCTGCCCTATCACGGCGAATTCCGCTGAAGTAACATAAGATAGCTGCTCTGCAGCTTAGAATTCCATGATTTCTGTATAGTACGGCTCTATTCCAAATTACGCCAGCAAGTTTTACAAAATTTTATTGATGATTCAACGATTTATTTCGAGAGGCATCTTCAAGTATGTTGAATATGCGAAATGTCAGTAGAAAATCTGACTCTCGATTATACATTAGAACTCTAAATTAACTTATAAACTAGCCTGATTCGGTAACTACTCCACCAGCCAAGCTTCATTTCTGGCAATAACTACACCATACAAGTTACATCGCTGTAAAAAAAATGCATCACCCAAGTTCCTTCTCTGGCAAATAGCATACAAGCCGAGTTACATCTCTGGAAAATATTCCACCAGCCAAATTCTATTTCTGGAAAAATTCCACAAGTTCCACCTTTGGTTAATATTCAACCAACCAAGTTGCACCTTTGGCAAAAATACCATCAGCCAAGTTTCATTTCTGGCAAATATTCCACCACTCAAATTCCATTTTTAAGAATTAAACCGCCTGCCAAGATCCACCTCTGGCAAATATTCAACATCGAAGTTCTAACTTTTGAGAATATTCTACCAAATAATTTCCACCTTCTGCCAATATTCCACCAGCCTAATTCCATAACCTCGCAATTTCCATATCTGTAATATAATATATCAGTCAAATTACATCTCTGGCAAATAATCCATCAGCCTAATGTAATTTCTGACGAATACTCCACCAGCCAAGTTCCACCATTGGCAGATATTCAGTCAGCGATGTTACACATCTCAAGCAAATACTAAAAGTAATCCACCATCCGAGTTCTATCTCTGGCAAATAATCCATCAGCCTAATGTCATTTCTGAAAAATACCCCACCAGCCAAGTTCCACCAGATATTCCGTCAGCCATGTTACATCTCGAGCAAATACTAAAAGTATTCCACCATCCGAGTTCTATCTCTGGCAAATAATCCATCAGCCTAATGTCATTTCTGAAAAATACTCCACCAGCCAAGTTCCACCAGATATTCCGTCAGCCATGTTACATCTCGAGCGAATAGCACTATACCATCCGAGTTCTATCTCTGGCAAATAATCCATCAGTCTAATGTCATTTCTGACAATACTCCACCAGCCAAGTTCCACCATTGGCAGATATCCCGTCAGCCATGTTACATCTCGAGCAAATACTAAAAGTAATCCACCATCCGAGTTCTATCTCTGGCAAATAATCCATCAGTCTAATGTCATTTCTGACAAATACTCCACCAGCCAAGTTCCACCAGATATTCCGTCAGCCATGTTACCATCTCGAGCGAATAGCACTATACCATCCGAGTTCTATCTCTGACAAATACCGCCTAGTTCCTTCCCTGACAAACAGTCAACCTCCTCTTGCCACTATAAAGGAGATCCGGATGTTTATCTAAAACCTTCGCCAGGAAGTCGATGTCCGACTTCAGCCCCCGTCTCATGTGAAGGGAATTAAGATAAGTTTCTTGTTTTTTATTCTTATCTTTTAGTTTTTGCTTGTTCTGTTCGACATTGTTTCGTTCCTTTTTTTAGTTTTATGTTATTCGTATTGCTTTTTTGTGAATCCATAGAATATTTTATAGTGAATATTTTATACGCGCGCGCGGGTATATTACTTATAACAAACAAATGGCATAAAATGAATTTCCAATTTTTCTCTAACAGCTATGTTTTTGTAAAGCTTTGGAGTAGGCAAGTTTTTCGGGTTTCTAATTGATCTTTAGACTAAACTAGGTTGATTTAAAATGTGAACATGCACAGTTAAAATATAAGGCTTAGTTCGATCCCTAAAGCACTCTCCCCTACTCTACATGTTAGGCTTTCAAGGTCGCACATATGTGTACGGCGGTATATATATATTATGTAAAAAACGTGGACCATTTGTGTGCTACGGGCTCTAAACTGAGTACCGATGGATTGGGTGAAAGTTTTTTTCTCCACAATTCTTAGCGTGGCTTGGCTAGTTTGAAGTTCATAAAAGTGTGGGATAAACTAATATTTTAAACTGGCGAAGAATTTAGCAACCTCGAACACTTCAAACTAAACCAACTCACCAAATGGAGCTAATTTGATCTCAAGCAGCGCATTATACTAGGGATTATTCTTGAAGTTTATAACAAGACTCACTTTTTTATCATACAGTGGAAGTAGTGGAAAATTAGAGGTTATTAGTAACTGTTCACACAGGAGGTGTGTGGGGATGTAGAAATGGAGTGTTGGGTATTCGGGAACGACTTGGAAATAAAGTTGTTGATTGTTCACTGTTCACACAGGGAGGTGTGTGGAGATGTAAAATTGGAGTGTTGTGTATTCGGGAACGACTTGGAAACAAAGTTGTTGATTGTTCACTGTTCACACAAGGAGGTGTGTGGGGATGTAGAAATGGAGTGTTGGGTATTCGGGAACGACTTGGAAATAAAGTTGTTGATTGTTCACTGTTCACACAGGGAGGTGTGTGGAGATGTAAAATTGGAGTGTTGGGTATTCGGGAACGACTTGGAAACAAAGTTGTTGATTGTTCACTGTTCACACAGGAAGGTGTGTGGAGATGTAAAACTGGAGTGTTGGGTATTTGGGAACGACTTGGAAACAAAGTTGTTGATTGTTCACTGTTCACACAGGGAGGTGTGTGGGGATTTAGAAATGGAGTGTTGGGTATTCGGGAACGACTTGGAAACAAAGTTGTTGATTGTTCACTGTTCACACAAGGAGGTGTGTGGAGATGTAAAATTGGAGTGTTGGGTATTTGGGAACGACTTGGAAATAAAGTTGTTGATTGTTCACTGTTCACACAGGGAGGTGTGTGGGGATGTAGAAATGGAGTGTTGGGTATTTGGGAACGACTTGGAAACAAAGTTGCTGATTTTTCACTGTTCACACAGGGAGGTGTGTGGAGATGTAAAATTGGAGTGTTGGGTATTCGGGAACGACTTGGAAACAAAGTTGTTGATTGTTCACTGTTCACACAGGGAGGTGTGTGGGGATGTAGAATTGGAGTGTTGGGTATTCGGGAACGACTTGGAAACAAAGTTGTTGATTGTTCACTGTTCACACAAGGAGGTGTGTGGAGATGTAAAATTGGAGTGTTGGGTATTCGGGAACGACTTGGAAACAAAGTTGTTGATTGTTCACTGTTCACACAGGGAGGTGTGTGGGGATGTAGAATTGGAGTGTTGGGTATTCGGGAACGACTTGGAAACAAAGTTGTTGATTGTTCACTGTTCACACAAGGAGGTGTGTGGAGATGTAAAATTGGAGTGTTGGGTATTCGGGAACGACTTGGAAACAAAGTTGTTGATTGTTCACTGTTCACACAAGGAGGTGTGTGGGGATGTAAAATTGGAGTGTTGGGTATTCGGGAACGACTTGGAAACAAGGTGTTGTTTGTTCACTGTTCACACAAGGAGGTGTGTGGGGATGTAAAATTGGAGTGTTGGGTATTCGGGAAGGAGATTGATAGTTCACTGTCCACACAGGGAGGTATTTGAGGACGAAAAAATTGAATGTAGGAGAGTCGGGAAGGACTTGGAAACAAGGAGTTTGACAGTTGACTATCCACACAGAGCCGTGTTTGCGAACTACCGGTAGCTCAACGGTGGTGAAACAAGTACGCTAGACGAAGGACAGGAAGTTTGCCAAGGTTTGGATAATGAAGTGAGCTGGTGACACACGACCTGTCGCAACCGTCGCTCGTTAGAGGTAAAGTCAGGTGGCAGCTTAACGCAAACTGGGAAACATTATGCTTAATTGGTGGGAACATCATGGCCATGGAATTGTAGAAGTCTAATGTGTCACATTAGTAGATAATATGTCCCAAGATAGGGTTAATTAAAGTTGCAGGATTGCAAAGAAAGGAAGTTAGTAGGATTGGAAGGTGTAGTGCTTTGATTTTTTTTTTTTTTTTACAATATCCATTGTGACACACAACAATTATGGATAATTCAAGCATTATTTCTACATATTTTAGCATTACTTTATTTGACTTGAGAAAAATTTCGTAGAATTACTTTTTAATCATATAAGTGTTTTCTACTCTTAACCTACTTTTCAACAAAATCATAGATGGTAGAGAGAATCCATGCTGCATTTCACACAAAGTGAGTCATATATATCGTACACTGTTGCGGGAATAGTTTTGAAACTTCCAGACTCACAAAGGAAGCTAGGAAGAATTCGAGAAGTTTATTAGAAGTCCACGTAGAGCCTCTTTACAAAGGCCGGAAATTCCAGACGGCCAGGCGATGACTCCAAGATTTGGAAAACCAGATGGAGTTCAACGCTTACTTCACTTCTATTGTATGTTCTTTCAAGGTACTTTCTTTTTTATTGTAATGGCACACTTTAAACACCTCTAAAACCAAATCCCTATGGAATATCACCAATTACCTGATCAAATTATTTTTTTAAAAATACAACTCTTTTTAATGTTGAAAATTCCTGCCCGTTAATACCATATAACACTGTTAACGATTGATTCTAAGCATGAGGAATCATTAATAGTAAATTTTTATAGATGAGTATTTGTTGTTGTTGTTGGCTTTGAGATTCTTGTTTTACGAAACAATATTCACGAAGTATGTGCGTTTATGTTATACTAGTCTTCACTAGGTACTTGTCTTCATCCAGTACCACCCTTCTTCGCTGGGTATCAGTTTTATCTGGTACCATTCTTCGCTGGGTATCAGTTTTTATCTGGTGCCATTCTTTGCTGGATATCAGTCTTTATCCGGGACCATTCTTCGCTGGGTATCAGTTTTTATCTGGTACCATTCTTCGCTGGGTATCAGTTTTTATCTGGTACCATTCTTTGCTGAATATCAGTCTTTATCCGGTACCATTCTTTGCTGAGTATATATCTTTATCCGGTACCATTCTTTGCTGGGTATATGTCTTTATCCGGTACCATTCTTTACTGGGTATATGTCTTTATCCGGTACCATTCTTTGCTGGGTATGTGTCTTTATCCGGTACCATTCTTTGCTGGGTATGTGTCTTTATCCGGTACCATTCTTTGCTGGGTATATGTCTTTATCCGGTACCATTCTTTGCTGAGTATATGCCTTTATCCGGTACCATTATTTGCTGGGTATATGTCTTATTCCGGTACAATTCTTTTCTGGGTATATGTCTTTATCCGGTACCATTCTTTGCTGGGTATATGTCTTTATGCGGTACCATTCTTTGCTGGGTATATGTCTTTATCCGGTATCATTCTTTGCTGGGTATATGTCTTTATCCGGTACCATTCTTTGCTGGGTATATGTCTTTATCCGGTACCATTCTTTGCTGGGTATATGTCTTTATCCGGTATCATTCTTTTCTGGGTATATGTCTTTATCCGGTACCATTCTTTGCTGGGTATATGTCTTTATCCGGTATCATTCTTTGCTGGGTATATGTCTTTATCCGGTACAATTCTTTTCTGGGTATATGTCTTTATCCGGTACCATTTTTTGCTGGGTATATGTCTTTATCCGGTACCATTCTTTGCTGGGTATATGTCTTTATCCGGTACCATTCTTTGCTGGGTATATGTCTTTATCCGGTACCATTCTTTGCTGGGTATATGTCTTTATCCGGTACCATTTTTTGCTGGGTATATGTCTTTATCCGGTACCATTCTTTGCTGGGTATATGTCTTTATCCGGTATCATTCTTTGCTGGGTATATGTCTTTATCCGGTACCATTCTTTGCTGGGTATATGTCTTTATCCGGTACCATTCTTTTCTGGGTATATGTCTTTATCCGGTATCATTCTTTTCTGGGTATATGTCTTTATCCGGTACCATTCTTTGCTGGGTATATGTCTTTATCCGGTATCATTCTTTGCTGGGTATATGTCTTTATCCGGTACAATTCTTTTCTGGGTATATGTCTTTATCCGGTATCATTCTTTGCTGGGTATATGTCTTTATCCGGTACAATTCTTTTCTGGGTATATGTCTTTATCCGGTACCATTTTTTGCTGGGTATATGTCTTTATCCGGTACCATTCTTTGCTGGGTATATGTCTTTATCCGGTACCATTCTTTTCTGGGTATATGTCTTTATCCGGTATCATTCTTTTCTGGGTATATGTCTTTATCCGGTACCATTCTTTGCTGGGTATATGTCTTTATCCGGTATCATTCTTTGCTGGGTATATGTCTTTATCCGGTACAATTCTTTTCTGGGTATATGTCTTTATCCGGTACCATTTTTTGCTGGGTATATGTCTTTATCCGGTACCATTCTTTGCTGGGTATATGTCTTTATCCGGTATCATTCTTTGCTGGGTATAGGTCTTTATCCAGTCGTCGTGAGGATAAGAATTAGCTAATAAGTTGTTATCGACAACATCATAATAATTTTCCTACTCCCAAATAGGCTAATTAGTTCGTCATTGGGATAATTTGCACATGTTCTGAATAGTCACACAAACAAACCCACATTTTATTTTATGTAGATAGTATTATTTGCGCTAGTGAAGAAAATTCATCATATTGGGGGGAATTTCATTATTTTATGAATCAATATACACAACTTACTCCGTTATATGGATTTTTTTTTTCAATATGAAAATAAAAACTTGTAAGCAATGCTAAACGTGTATATAGATAGGAAATTCCTAAAATTAGATAAAAATTGGAGAAATGTTTAGCGCTCTCTGTTTACAAGTTTTATATTACAGATGTTTTGTGCGCTAATATTTGTTTTCTCAGTATGGCTAATATACATATTCTGGGATCGAAACTTTGATAGTGACTCCATTCACATAAATCAAGCCCTAGATTCTGGTCATATATCATGGAGATGGCCATTTATTGTGGAGGGATTTCTTTAAGTAACAGCCAAACACGCATTTCTATTTTATATATAGAGATTTCCGTTCCATTTGAGAAAACAAAATCTCTAATAGAGCAAATGAAGTAAAAATCTGCCAACTCGTAGCGCCATCTGTGAACAAAATATTTAACTATTTTAATATCCCCTGCGAGTACTCTTTCGACAATTATTTTTACCAGATTTCTGTGTAAGATATTCATTCCAAAAAATTACTAAATTAACTCTAAATTTGATATAATTTAATAATATGCTCAAAACAACTGTATTTAAAACAGAATTATTCCTGAAAAATACATACTTAAAAAGAGAATATTGATTCTATGCCTAATCAACTAAACTATTTTGATTATATTTTGAAGAAGTATATATAAATATGTGTGTATTTTATAAGGAAGAAGTCAATTTAACTAGCTATATAGTAGTTTGAGTTTTAAAAGAAAACTCGTGTAAAAACTTTCAAATATATATAAAATATATACAGTAGAACCTCCCTTTATCGGACACCCCACTAGCGGACACCTCTCCACAAAGGACAGTTTTCATTTTCAAATTTACCATTTTTACAATTTATCAACTCTTCGGTAAGAGGACACCTCTCCCTAAAGGACACTTTGGCTCTGCAATTAGGTGTCCTTTACATGAAGGCTCTACTGTATGTAGAAAGAAAAATAGAATTAAGAAGCAAATAAAGTTTTTAAAAGTGGTGGGGGAGGAGATATTTGTAATAACGAATAGATTCAAAAAGGATAAGTTTCTTTATTTGAAAAATCAATTCGAGCTTTCGGGCGCAAGCTGCCCTTCTACAGGAATAATGGATACAATTTCAAGTAGTCATGTATGTACAGATATATATTTTTTCTTTAAATGGTTTCTCGCTTTGGTCTTGTATAGCGTGAGTGGATCACATACCCACGTGATTTAGTTTAAATCAAAGAAAAGCCTTGATAAAGAGAGGCGTGTTGCCCCTAGAAATACTAGCTGATTAATAATTTATATCCAGTATATGCCCTATATTTATTTATACATATATATATATATATATATAAGCTATTTTTTTGCATATCTAGGATTATTTATGAAGTTTTATATTTTATTATTTAAGAAAATTATTGCTATGTAAATTAGTCAATTGGTTGATATTATTATATGCAAAATTGTTAAGTGGTGTGATGAAGAGAAAACGGATAATTCTATTTTAGTTTTTGGACCAGCCTATCATATGTCTCCGGGATATCTATGTGTCTATTTATACTATTATATTTTGATTAAATCAGTGCTTCCAGTATTAATCTTTTGTATTTACTATTTATGTTTGTGTAATGAATATTAGGGTTTGCTAGGTTGAAATCGTGATCTGTGTTTCTGATATGTTGTACTATTAGAGATTTGGGGTCTTTGTTTTTTATATTTCTTCTATGTTCGTCTATTCTGTCTTTTATATATCTGCCTGTTTCACCTACATATACATTATTACATTGGTTGCATGGTATGGAATATACGGCTTTGCTATTGTATAGTTTTGTTATAGGAATACTGTTTCTTGTAATGGGGTTTCTTATTATGGTTGCTATACTCGGGTTGCTTTCATAATATGTTCTTATACCGTGTTTGCTTAAAATTCTGGCTATATTGGTACTACTATGGGAATAGGGAAATATACATATTGATTTATAAACATGATTATTTCTTATAAGAGAGGGATTATGGAAATGTCTTAATATAAAGTTTTTCGGATAACCACTAGAAGTGAGTTTATTGATCAAAAATTGGGTTTCTGTATCTTTTGAGAGTTGGGTGGAACAATGTGTATATATTCGTTTTGAGAGGGTTTTTACAGTGTTGATCTTGTGACTGAGGGGGCAATAGAGGAAAAGTGTATATAATCTGCAGTGGAGTTTGGCTTGTGGTATATTTCTGTTGTATATTGGTTTTGTGTTTTTAGTATAAGTACATCTAGAAATGGTAAGGTCTTATTGTTTTCTGTTTCTATGGTAAAATCAATATCATTATGTATGGACTTTAGTTGGGTAAAAATGGTATCTATTTTGGTAGAGTTGGATATACAAAAGATGTCGTTTATGTATCTCTGCCAGATGATTATATCTGTGGGAAAAAGGTTGGTTATTGTTTTATCTATTTTTCTCATTACTATTTCTGCCAAAGGTGAAGAGAGGGGACTTCCCATGGGGGAGCCCTTGGTTTGTCTATAAAAATTACTATTGAAGGAGAATATGTTGTATTGTAGGCTGAGCTTAACTAATGAAATAATTTTAGAAGAAGTATCTGGAGGAATATTGTTTAATGCTAAAAATTCTATTGTGTTCATCTATTATTAGATGGTGTGGTAGGCTTGGGTACATATTAACTACGTCAAAAGATATCATGGTGCTGTTAGGAGAGGGGGGAGGCTGTGTATATTTTCTATAAATTTTGGTATGGATGTGATGGATGTGGTGGTAGGATTATCTTTTAGAATGGGGATAAGGAAGTTTGCTAGGAACTTAGCTAAGGGGGCTATAGGAGACATATGATAGGCTATGATAGGGCGAATAGGAATACCTGGTTTATGGGTCTTGGGTTGGCCGTAAATATAAGCGGTACTTTTTATGTTTTCTAGGAACGATTTTAAGTCTTCTGTATTAATAGTCTTGCCTCTGCATAAATTCCTTAGATCTTTTGTATATTGAGCATATGATTGTGATTTTTCGTTGGTGGTTATAGGTATGAATACTGTGGAGTTGCTTAGGATTTCATTCATTTTTGATATGTAATCTAGAGTGTTCATAATAACTGTTTGGGATCCTTTATCTGCTTTTTTAATTACTATTTCTTTCATGCTTCTTAGTGAATTGGCTATATTTTGGATATTGGGTTTAAAGGTAGGCGATCTTGAAGTTTCTTCTAAGGAAGTAGTAACTAAGTTTCTAATTTTGGATTGTTCATTGTGTGTTAGGGTAGATATTGCCGATTCGACTCCTGCGATTATTTTGTAATTATCTGTTTTCATGGGGAATCTATGTTTGGTCCCCTTTGATAAATAGTTAATTTCATCAGATGAGAGAGTATAGCTAGATATGTTGAGAATATTGGCCTGGTTTTCAGATGGTATAAGTTGGATGTTGTATTTCTTAGACCAGAATTGAAGTTTCTTTTGGTGTTTTCTTCTCTATGGTGGAGTTTAATGACTTGATGTCCTTAGTGGTGCTGATGATAAGTTGTAGCATTTCTGTTGGGGGGATTCTTTGAGAGATACAATATTTATTAGATCTTTTATGGTTTTTGAAATAAGTCTTATGTTTGAGTAACATCCTTTTGTTCTAGATCTGAGCAGTTTGAATTGGGTATCTTTTATAATTGAATTTGAAAAAATGGTTTTTGACAGGATCTTTTATTCTGAGGGTTGGTGGTATAAAATTGTTGGCTTCACAAATCCTATTAAATATGAGATACTTTCTCCACTTTGCAAGTTTGAGGGAATTTCTTCGTATTAGATTAATGTATTTACGGGTTTCGGAATCATAAGCTTCTGTATTCATTTTTATAGAGCAGAAATTAACTTTTTGATTTAAGACGAATAATCCTTTCAATAATTATAATAACGAATAGATTCAAAAAGGATAAGTTTCTTTATTTGAAAAATCAATTCGAGCTTTCGGGCGCAAGCTGCCCTTCTACAGGAATAATGGATACAATTTCAAGTAATCATGTATGTTCAGATATATATTGTCACTGAATAATTATTTTAAATATTCTGTGGTATATCATCATCAATATTTGCATAGTCATCACCCCTTACCATTCTTGTATATTATTACTTGTAAATAATATTTTAGAAATAGTTTGCATTTTATAAATAAATTATTTTTACTTAAACTTTTGTTATACTCGTTATCACTACCGTGACAACTGGTGGAGAAGCTGGAATATTCCCTCGACGCCCAAGCCGTTAGAAGAAGCCGAAGACTACAAGGACTAGAACCTGAAGAAAACATTGCTATGATCAAGAAAGAGACACAGACAAAAATGGGTGAGTACCACTTTCAACCTTTTAGAAACCCTTCTATTTTTACTGGAGAACGCAACCAGAATCCAGAAAAATGGTTGAAAGAATTCCATCGCGTCGCTCGCTACAACTGCTGGGATGATTCAATGTGCCTCGCAAATGTTTATTTTTTCCTTCAAGGAACAGCGCACAGATGGTACGAAAATGTTGAAGAGAAAATTAATTCATGGGATATTTTTGTGAAAATGTTTTCTCAGAATTTCGGACATCATGTCACCCAAAAAGATCAGCTCGCAGAGAACCTCAAAACTCGAGCTCAGAGGAAGGAGGAGACCAGTGATTCCTACATTCAAGATGTTCTCTATCTGTGCAGAGAAGTGAATCCGGCTATGATGGAAAATGAAATAGTCGCACACTTGACGAAAGGAATATCGGAGGAGATATATCAGTCAATAATCATTTTAGACATCGCAACTATTGATGAGTTCATTAAATGGTGCCGAAAAATCGAGGCTTCAAATAAAAAACGTGTAAATAAACGTGTAGTATTCGACAGACTACCGAATGTTGCCGCCATCGATTCAGCAGACTCTGAATCAATGGAAGACTTAATCCGACGCATCGTGCGTGAAGAAGTTCATCGCGCACTAAATCCCGAGTCAACTACCCCTGAACCATCTTCTCTGAAAGAAATTATCCGAGAAGAGATTGAAAAAAACGTAGCTTCAATTTCGAAGCCTATTCAAAGGCCTCCGCCACGACAGTCGTACCCCAACCAAACACGTACATTCAGCCAGGTTCCACGACGTCAGTACCCTACCCAAACACCCATATATAACCAGACGCCACCACAACGAAGAACGGATGAATGGAGGACGCATGACAACATCCCAATATGTTTTAATTGCGGCCGCCCAGGCCATGTTAAGCGATATTGTAGAGAACGACGACAATGGACGCAGAGACCCGAAGGACATGCACCAAGCACCCAAGAACCTCAAATGGGTAACCACCAAGCCATAAGAAGCCAAATCTACCGCAGACAATCGCCGTATCCAAACAGAGGAAGATCCCCAAGACGCCAATCCATTTCCCCAGGCCGCCATACAAGCCAATCCCCACGCCGCTACAATCTAGAAAAAAACTAAGCGTCGCGTCTTCTTTCGAGGGGGAAGCCGCGGGTGTGAAAAACCCTCCATCGTCGACAGCCGCTAAATTACAACAAAATTATGTCGAAATCATCATTGATAACATTGCATTTTCTGCTCTTGTCGATTCAGGTTCCTCTTTTTCAGTTATCTCTGATGGATTAAGACGACAATTAAAAAAGACCATGTTCAAGGATAGCGGAATGACTCTGAAAGTTGCTGATGGCAAAAATGTTACATCGATCGGCCGATGCACAATCAGCTTGAGCATCAATGGATTGGAACAGCCGCTTGAGTTTATCGTCCTCCCTAATAGTAACCCAAGTATTATCCTCGGATGGGATTTCCTAGAGGCATCAAATGCCGTGATTGATTGTGGACGTGCCGAAATCAGATTGGAAGAGGCCAAAGATGTACTAAATTCACCAGCTTCCATGGGAAAGGTTGTGGCTAGCAGAAGCGTCGTAATCCCAGCTGAATCTACCAAACTAATAAATGTTATGAGTGAAGAGCTTAATGGGCAAAATCAAGTACTTTTTGAACCTTCGAAAAAGGTATTAATAGGAAAAGGGTTAACACTTCCCTGTGCATTATTCAGGCTTTCCCATAATAAAGGAAAACTTTGGATCGTAAATTCTAGCACCACAGCTCAAATAGTCCCTAAGGGAATGTGCCTGGGAAAAATTCAAAGGGTTGAAGAAAATAACTTGACAGCTATTTCAGAATGTTCTGAATTTAATAAGGAGGTGAAAAATGCGAATCATGCCAATCATGTTGATAAAAGTGACTTTAAATTTTTACAAAATTTAATTAGTGATGATTTATCAGAAGAGCAGCAGTCTCAAATTTTATCAATTTTAAAACGATTGATAAAAATAATGAACCAGTAAAGCAAACTTCAGTAACCAAACATAAAATTGAAACTGGAAACCATCAGCCTATTAAGCATAGACCATATCGAGTCTCCCCTACAGAACGCCGAGCAATCCAAACGGAAGTGGACAAAATGCTAGACGCCGGGATTATACGTCATTCAGAAAGTCCATGGTCATCGCCGGTTATTTTAGTGAAGAAGAAGGATGGTAACTGGCGTTTCTGCGTGGATTACAGACGACTAAACAAAGTTACTAAAAAAGACGTTTACCCACTACCCCGAATCGATGATACACTTGACTCCCTGAAAGGAGCCAAATTTTATTCATCAATGGACCTTCGTTCAGGATATTGGCAAATAGAAGTCGACGAAGCAGATAGAGAAAAAACTGCCTTTATTACCCCTGACGGACTTTACGAATTCCTAGTCATGCCCTTTGGCCTGTGCAATGCCCCTGCAACATTCGAGCGCATGATGGACAAGATATTGAAAGGCCTGAAATGGACGATGGCCCTCTGTTATTTAGACGACATCGTGGTGTATTCCAAATCGTTCAACGAACATTTACACCGGCTTGAAATCATACTACAATGTCTCGACAAAGCCGAGCTACGCCTCAACCCAAAAAAGTGCCTTTTCGGAACCAAACGAATCAGAGTGTTTGGACACCTCGTCGATAGTAAAGGTATTTATCCCGATCCAGAAAAGATTGAAGCTATCGCCAAGTTTCCGACCCCAAAATCTATAACAGATGTGAGAAGCTTCATTGGCCTATGTTCCTATTATCGTAGATTTATCGAAAATTTTGCTGAGAAAGCTGCTCCTTTACACGAAGTCCTCAAAAAAGATAATAAATTCACGTGGAACTCTGACCAACAGGATGCTTTTGATTCCTTGAAAAAAGCATTGATGTCTGAACCTGTTCTTGCCTATTTCGAAGAACAACTGCCAACCGAGCTTCATACTGACGCCAGTGGTTATGGAATTGGAGCTGTCCTCGTACAGATCAACGATGGGAAAGAGCGGCCAGTTGGTTATGCTTCAAGAACTTTATCTAAGGCGGAGAAGAATTACTCAACAACGGAAAGAGAATGCTTGGCCGCAATATGGGCCATCAACAAATTTCGACCGTACCTTTTTGGTCGTGAGTTTGTCATCGTCACTGACCACCACGCTCTTTGCTGGTTATCTAATCTGAAGGACCCGACAGGAAGACTAGCAAGATGGGCTTTAAAACTCCAAGAATACAATGTAACGGTTGTTTATAAAAGTGGACGCAAACACCAAGATGCCGACTGTCTTTCTCGAAATCCACTCCAACTTGAATCAGAAGAAGCATACAATGATGAGGATGATGATATACCCTCAATAACTGCTCTGACGTGCTTCGAGGCTGAACAAAGAAAAGACCCTAAAATTTGTAAATTGATAGAGGAAACAGAAAGATTTGGTGCCGAATCGAAAGGATATGAAATGTTAAAAGGAACCTTATACAAAAAGAATTTCGACCCCCTGGGAAACCAACACCTTTTAGTTATTCCCAAGCACTTACGCTTAGAACTACTGAAAAGTTTACACGACGCTCCCACAGCAGGTCATCTTGGATTTTCGAAGACATATGAGAGAGTTAAAAACAAATATTTCTGGCCAGGACTTCTCCGGGACATACGGAAGTATGTCGCTCATTGTAAAGAGTGCCAAAGAAAGAAACAATCAACTCAAAAGCCACCCGGACTACTTAAGGCCATACCTCCTGCAACCTCCCCTTTTCAGAGAGTTGGAATGGACCTCCTTGGAAGATTTCCCAAGTCTGATACTGGTAATAAATGGATCATAGTCTGTACTGACTATCTTACTCGATTTGCCGTTACTAAAGCCTTACCCACAGGGGAAGCAAAAGAAGCAGCCAAGTTCTTAATGGAAGATGTTGTTCTCAAGCACGGAGCCCCCAGAGAAATCATCACGGACCGAGGACGAGTATTCCAATCCAAGTTGATTGCGGAACTCACCAATCAATGCTCGTCGATACATCGGTTCACGACAGCGTATCATCCCCAGACGAATGGACTGACGGAGAGGTTAAACAAAACCTTAGCTAACATGATCGCTATGTATGTAAGTGTTGAACAGAAGGACTGGGACGTAATCCTGCCCTACGTCACGTTCGCCTACAACACGGCAAAACAAGATACGACAGGTTTTACCCCTTTTAAACTGATTCATGGACGCGAAGCCGAAACAACTGTAGACACTCTTTTCCCAAATCCGCATGAAGATCTCCAAGAGGATTACAGTCAGAAGATTGCCTCGCGAGTCGAAGAGACTAGGCAGCTAGCAAGATTAGAAACCTTGAAAGCCCAAGAAAAGGACAAGGCCAGATATGATTCAAAGCACGAGGCAATGGATTACAACGTCGGTGACCTGGTATGGATTTTCATCCCGATAAGAAAGGTGGGACTCTCAGAAAAACTGATGAAAAGGTACTTCGGGCCATACAGGGTTACTCGGAAACTCTCTGACGTGACCTTCGAAGTTGAACCTGTGGACCAACCAACCAGGAGACGCAAAACAAGAGACCTGGTCCATGTACTGAGAATGAAACCCTACCATGACCCTGAGGACCAAGCTGATCTGTTCAAGTGATAATTACAGCGGGACGCTGTTCATCTAGGAAGGGGGCAATGTCACTGAATAATTATTTTAAATATTCTGTGGTATATCATCATCAATATTTGCATAGTCATCACCCCTTACCATTCTTGTATATTATTACTTGTAAATAATATTTTAGAAATAGTTTGCATTTTATAAATAAATTATTTTTACTTAAACTTTTGTTATACTCGTTATCACTACCGTGACAATATATTTTCTTTAAATGGTTTCTCGCTTTGGTCTTGTATAGCGTGAGTGGATCACATACCCACGTGATTTAGTTTAAATCAAAGAAAAGCCTTGATAAAGAGAGGCGTGTTGCCCCTAGAAATACTAGCTGATTAATAATTTATATCCAGTATATGCCCTATAAGCTATTTTTTGCATATTATTTGGTCTATATTTAAAGGTTTCAAAAAAGAACTTTCATTTTCAGTAACAAATTGGAATTAAAACAAGCCCATGCTGAAGCATCTACAGTTAGGCGTCATATAAGCGTGAAATAAGAGGGGAAAAGGAAGAATTGAAGATAGCAAAGAATGAAAAAATAATAAAAGACATAACCATAAAAACATTTCATCAAACTAGCAAAAGGAAAAGAGAAGTTATTTTTTATAAATGTTAAAAGTTCTTTATATAATAAGTTTTAATATAAATTAAATTTTCTATAGCAATTTGTAGAGTTAATTTTTATATTATTTTGGAATGTTTTATCTAAAGTAAATCTTTCTTAATAGTTCAACCGGGATGGAAAGTGTTTGGTATCAGGCCGGGTCTTGTCAAAAATAACCCTGGCGATAGTTTCGAACCTGCTATTTACTACCATACCAATCTCTTATAAACCTTTTGGATAAGGCAAATTAAAATATGGGAAGATAATTTTTTCTTTATTTATATATTCATAATTATATATAACACACTATTTTAATATATATTTATGTATATGTGGCAATATCGTTGCGGGGTTTCTTGTTGTTCGATTTGAATGGTGAGGATTGGTTGAAACGCAGTCGTTTGAGTGGAAGTTTAAACATACAGTTAGGAATAATCAGGACACGTGATTGGGTTTGAAAATAAAAGGCAACTGGGTTGGAGGGAAGAAAGCTTGAGAAGAGCTGAGCGATTTGACTTATTAATTAGTTGATCACATGGCGATGATTGGATTTAGATGAAATGAGCGGAGAGAGAGAGATCTCTAGAGTAGATGTTACCTTGTTGGAAGCCAAGGAGCAACTGACTATTCTTGCTTTTTCGATTTAACACCAAGACTCAGTTTCTCTCTGATTGGTCGAGAGATGTCATATGATCTTTTCCTATTGGTTGACCTACTTAAGGTGCTGTCTTCTGATTGGCCCGCGGTTCTCTTTGGTGAAAGATATGGCCTGCCTGATAGGAAGTGTCGGTTGCTATTTCGATTTTATTTACTTCCGCGTTATCAAAATACGTCCGGTCTTGGGTCGGAAGTATGGGGTGTCTCTATACTAATATAACTTCTGTGGATACCAGATACGTCCTGCTTTGTCAGGAAGTATTGAGTGCTTCGCGACTAATATAACTTCTGCGGTCACTAGAGACGTCCGGTCTCTGCCCCTGCAATATTGACACAGGGGTGCCCAGAATAGTCGTGCCAGCTTTAGGCCTATTTCCTATGTCTTTTGTTACTTTCTTTCCTCCAGTTACCTTATTCTTTTATTAAATCTTTGAAAATCATACATTTGTACATGCATAGTGGGTCGGGGAGCATACAATTATATACAAATTATGACATATACATAGTTATATATTTGTTTATCATTCTCATAACCCATATTTTATCATTATCAATTCCTTCCTTTTATCACCACAAAAATGATTCAAATGATTCCGACAGGCAATTTATTAGCTATTTTTAATTTTTTAAAACATATTCTGCTGGATTAAGCATGAAGAAATATCTATATATATAAAAATGAATGTTTGTATGTTTGTTGGTCTGTTGGTATGTCCGGTATACAAATTCGCAGTAGTTCACTAATTCAAACCAAAATTTCCATACATAGGTAAAAAATAACGGGGATGACGATAGGCTATTTTAAAAAATATATAAATCAATTATTAAAACTATATATCCAAATTATTCTACTTAGCTCACGAGCAGCGCCCTCTAGAACGCGTGGCGTTCTGACGGCGGGGGCGCCCATTGGCTGCCGGCGAGCACGTGACTTCCCTGCCACCCCCCCCCCCCCCCCCCCCCCCCCCTCCGAGAAAATGGAATCGTCCGGCTGCCGGCCGGTTGGCCAGTTCAAGTTCCCACCGCGCGCGGTCCTGGCGTTGGTGACACAGCTGTGCCAAGTGCAAAAAAGCCTCGCGGGTGACCTCCGGGAACTACGTCCATCTTCCATATGTAAAATACATTTAATCGTGTAAACCCGGGCGTTGCCCAGGTCATTCGTCTAGTGGAAGATAAAACTAACCCTATTGATAAAATACTTTTAAGAAAATTTTTTCATTAAAAATACAAAAAAAGGAGAAAATAAATATATCAACTAACTCCATGAGTAAAAATAAAAGCGGTGGATGACGATCGTCATATATTTTACCAAATGTTTTACCTCTTCACTCAATATATGATGATTGTTTCATTCCGCTTTCATTTTTACTCATATAAACTAATGGTTCAATGTCGGTACACACACCTGAAATATTTATTTTATCCTTTTTATATATAGGGCATTTTAAGTGAAAACATTTTCTTGAAGGTATTTTATTAATTAATTTGATTTATCATCATATTATAATCAAGAGGCAAAATATACACACAACCCAATAAAAATAATTATACACATCAATATTAAACCCAGTATTATGGAATAAAAATATTTGAACAGTTTAATATTTAAATTTTAAAAATAATATATTAGACCATTAGGACACAGAAACGACTACGCCTATTTTTAACGCTTAAAAGGAAATATACAGTTATATGCTAAATTTCTGGATCTGTACAATTGCATTGTCAGATGGATTGAACGAGTAGTCAAAATTTCAAACTTCTATGTGGTCTGAAAGAAAGTATATTAAAATTTCATCACAAGATTTGTAGACATACGACAGACATGGAATCAAGTTAAAATTGAGCTTTCAAAAATGAATTCGTTTTTTTTTTTTTTTTCATATTTATTGAAGCTCAATCCAATAGAATCGGGTTTAATATAATTTTATAAAATATGAATTGGCCTGCCAGCATCTTGTTAGAATAATTTTAGGTCATATATAAAATAAGGAATTGATATCATAAGTTCTTTATTTCGACTTAAAGCGCTATGTCCCCCTAGGGACACTTGCACTTTAAAGATAAACAAAAAGTTTGAAAGAAAAGAAAGAGAGATATTTTAAATATGTACATTTGATATAGTCATACTCAAATGATAGTCTTACCACGCTTTCATCCTGTCTCTCACCGGAATAACTCTCATCCATCAGGGACATATCTGTCGCATTCTATATGTTGTACATATACAATGTTGTATGTACATAGGAATATATTTTAAATAGAAACCCCAAGCCTCCGATGGATCACATTTTGACTCAAACCATGCCTGATGTAACTCAAAAATAGCGTCATTAAAATGTTCCACAGAAAAAAAGAAGGGCGCGTCCCCCAGAGAGTTCGTAAAACAGATCGTTGCCATTGTTCAAGAAACTAAGGTAGGAAGTAAACATATCGGTCATGCCAATCCTTGATTTAACACGGACGTCCAGCACAGACCGCCCTCTCTGACGTCACCATCAGCATATAAGCTGGATTGTTTCTGAGCCCAGAAGGCATGGCAATCAAGAGACAGTAGCGGAAAATGGTCGACACGCTGCCAGATTGTACAGCGATTCCTGGAATCCCCTTAGTTAATTCTCACACTCTCATAAACTACTGCTAATAAATTCTGCTAATAAAAATTTTATCTGCTTCTAGCCCCCGCCCCACAACACAAATCATATATAATATCTATTTAATCAAATAAATCCATTCTAAATTTAGTTTGTTGACTTTCAATATTCCTTGTTAATTTTTTAAGGTTTTATTAACTTTAAAAAGCTTTATAATCTCTCTCTCTCTTAAAATAATATATTTAATACTATTATATATATGGCATACCACAAGCACTAGCAGTCATGGGGCCAAGTGGCTTCAGGCGTCTATAGGTAACTCAAGACCACTGACGCTTAAGAGCATTGGTTACCTCAGTTTAGAGGGGGTAGCAACCAGAAAGGTGAGAGTGGACTACGGGGATTCCAGGAATCGCTGTTCAATCGGGCAGCGTGTCGACCATTTTCCGCTACTTTTTTTTTTTTTATTGCGATGCCTTCTGGGCTCAGAAACAATCCAGTTTATATGCTGATGGTGACGTCAGAGAGGGCGGTCTGGGCTGGACGTACCGATATGTTTACTTCCTGCCTTAGCTTCTTGAACAATGTCAACGATCTGTTTTACGAACTTTCTGGGGGGCCGCACCCTTCTTTTTCCTGTAGAACATTTTTATGACGCCATTTTTTAGTTGCATCAGGCTTGGTTTGAACCAAAAGGCGATCTCTCGGGCTTGGTGTTTCTATATAAAATATTCCTATGTATACACAACATTGTATATGTACAACAAATAGAATACGACAGATATGCCCCTGGTGGATCAAAGTTTTATTCCGGTGAGAAACAGGGTGAAAGCGTGGTAAGACTATATCATTTGAGGAAAATAATTTGTGGGAAAATTAATTGGGGCTCAGTTGAGGTAACATAATAAGGTTAAAATGAAAAAGCTATATGTATTAAAATATTAAATTGATACTTAAATAAGTTACATTCTCTATATACAGTATATGAAAAAATAATAATAAAAGATAAGAGTAGGCAAAGATGTAGTGAGACGTTAAATAGGTAGATGTTAAGTAGGTGGTTAGGCAAGGGAAAATGATTAGTGTTGAAAGTCTATACAGAGTTCTCCTTAGGTAACGTGCTTCGTTGAAACGTGATGCAATGTGACTCTGGTTGTACGAACCATTGTTGATATCATTCCATCATCATAACTTCGACATCACTCTGTTCGTGGTAATCTGTCTGACTATGAAGCATAGAGAGAAATTTGAAGATTTCGATAATAAAGTTTGTAGACATCAACATTACCATAACTATATTGTAAGATTATAAACTCAAAAGTAGCTTCTTCTATAGAACATGTTTTATTTCGCTAGCTTTCGAACGACATTGTTCTTCAACGGGCGCCCGATGTCGTTCGAAAGCTAGCGAAATAAACATGTTCTACAGAAGAAGCTCCTTTTGAGTTTATAATCTTATAATAAAGAAAAGTTTATAAAATTGAAAGATGGTCGTGGGTGAAGATTGAGATGTTTAGCCGATATCAAATTGGTTGTTCCGCGGTTAAGAGGTTTAGGAGCCTAGAGGTTCGTGAGGGATAGAAATAAGTGAAAAATGCTTTGCGCGTCCGAACTGGGCCGTAGAAAAAAAAAGGTATCTTGTTAGACTTATCGAACCCAAATGAGGGGATATGGTACACTGAGGGATACTGTGTTTAGACATTGATCATTTTTGATTTTTTTTTTTTTTTTTTTATGAAAGAAAAATCGTTTTGGCTAAACATTAACAATCTCGTGAGGTTATCATAGTAAGTTTTAAAAATGAATTGTTTTAAGGAATAGCGTTTATATATAAATTAATAAGAGGGAAGTTAGAGAAATATGGAGAAGGTATGGTTGAAAGTTATAAAAATTATAAGAAAGAAAGAAAGGATTGTCTCTTCATTTTGCAGTGCGTTGAAAAAAATCGAAAATCATATAAATAAAATATCTTCAATCATTTAGAAAGAAAATAAAAACAAAGGTGAGAGCATATAGAAATATGATATATATAATTACATATTACAAATAATAATTGTCTATTATAAATAGAAAAGATAGAATAAATCCAAAGTTTTATGCAATTTTTATAGTCTGCTCCTTGGCAAGAGTTTCACACAACATATTAAACATATAAAATTTTAAATTTAAAATGTACACAAAATAAAAACTTTTTTTGAAACGATTGAAAAACTATTTTGAATTGTCTATATATTTAAAAAAAAAGGGATCTCTTATAAAGGCATCGGTTCTGCTTATTACACATGCATATAATGGCACCTTTAGACCCAAGCAATCACACCGATGAGTTAATTCCACGGGAGGGGTCTCTCTGCAATAACTGTACGAAGAAGTTCTATCCACATAAATCTGTTGTTCCTCTCTCCTAGACCTGGGAGCGAGGGAAAGACACCACCAGTACAAGAATTACGGCAATTTCTCTCTGCAAGCGAATGTCGCAGCGACCCTCACCTTGTCACCTCCAGTCTTCTTATTAGAAATCTGACAGCCCCGCCCCTTCCATCCGTCTTGTCTCCAGACTTCCATTTCCTCATATCCAGTCGTTCCATTTTTCCTTGATTATGTTAATTATATATTATAATCAATCTTATTTTTGTGTGTATATATGCTTATTTATTCACATTTATTTGAATTTACCTATACATAATCATATATATAAAAAATGGCATATCCTGACCAGGAGCACATGTGCTTTACAGAAGGCAGAGCGCCATCTGGTGGAACAGAAATCAACTAAACATTGATTTAGCCTGTTCCCTGATATTTGGCCAACCCAATTTCTTGATAAATCAAGAAAAGCCATCCACGAACGCGTTTCGCGCTTTTTGGCGCTCGTCAGCGTGGAGTAGGCTGAACCATTGAGACCAAAAAAGATTTTTTGATCCCAATGGCTTCCTGAAAAACCAAGAAATGGGTATTTAAGGCCAAACTTGCGTAAATACGCTTAGCACATTAAAAAACGAAATAAAAAAAATAAAAGATAAAAAGATCAGGTGTTGAAATCAATATAAAAAATGGCATATCCTGACCAGGAGCACATGTGCTTTACAGAAGGCAGAGCGCCATCTGGTGGAACAGAAATCAACTAAACATTGATTTAGCCTGTTCCCTGATATTTGGCCAACCCAATTTCTTGATAAATCAAGAAAAGCCATCCACGAACGCGTTTCGCGCTTTTTGGCGCTCGTCAGCGTGGAGTAGGCTGAACCATTGAGACCAAAAAAGATTTTTTGATCCCAATGGCTTCCTGAAAAACCAAGAAATGGGTATTTAAGGCCAAACTTGCGTAAATACGCTTAGCACATTTAAAAACGAAATAAAAAAATAAAAGATAAAAAGATCAGGTGTTGAAATCAATATAAAAAATGGCATATCCTGACCAGGAGCACATGTGCTTTACAGAAGGCAGAGCGCCATCTGGTGGAACAGAAATCAACTAAACATTGATTTAGCCTGTTCCCTGATATTTGGCCAACCCAATTTCGTATTTACGCAAGTTTGGCCTTAAATACCCATTTCTTGGTTTTTCAGGAAGCCATTGGGATCAAAAAATCTTTTTTGGTCTCAATGGTTCAGCCTACTCCACGCTGACGAGCGCCAAAAAGCGCGAAACGCGTTCGTGGATGGCTTTTCTTGATTTATCAAGAAATTGGGTTGGCCAAATATCAGGGAACAGGCTAAATCAATGTTTAGTTGATTTCTGTTCCACCAGATGGCGCTCTGCCTTCTGTAAAGCACATGTGCTCCTGGTCAGGATATGCCATTTTTTATATTGATTTCAACACCTGATCTTTTTATCTTTTATTTTTTTATTTCGTTTTTTAATAATCATATATATAATAATAAAGCAGTTTGAATTTCTCTCGGCTCCAGATTTCCACCGCCTTTACTCCAATCTAAGGCAGCCTGGTTCTCAATCTTATGCCGCTTCTCTCACTCTCGACTGGCATAACTAGGACCTTGTGTTGGAAACGAATATGTTAATTTTCTCTTTGTTTATCTTTGTATAAGAATCTCCTCGGACATAGAGAGAAGGCCTTTTTCAGGCTTCAGCTCATTTCAACTTGCGTGATTGGAGAAAGCAATGTTAGCAGTGTGATAGTCCTAGGTCTGATTAGGGAAGGCTGTTTGATATTATATGGAATAAAGAATAGGACACTTTGGCTTTTTCTCCGGAGAATATGAAAATACATGGCTGATAATTAAAAGAAACGTACTCTCCTTGGCAAGCCGTATATTCGATCTGGTAGGATTCACTTGTCCAGTGACCCTCGCTCCGAAACTTATCCTGCAGAAAACGTAGCTAATAAATTGTCGTGGGATGAAGCTTTGCCTGTGCCTTGAGGTAGTTGGCCAAATTGGAGTTTCTGATATCTATTGCTGTACCGAGATGGCTTTTTCTATAAGGAAGAACATCGGCTTGGAACTACTCTTCATGTATTTTGTGATGCTTCTAAATCGTTTTACACCACTTGTCTTTTTATACGTATCGAAAGTAAGCAGGGAGTGAAGTGTCAACTAGTATAGGCTCGGTCGAGAGTGGTTTCTTTGAAGGCACTACCATTCCTCGTTTGGAGCTGATTGGAGCCCGCCTGGAGAACAATGTTGTGAGGGATCTAAAATTCGAAGGCATTGAGCGTCTTTATTGGACGAACTCCATTAATGCACTCCATTGGATTAAAAGAAAGGATAACTAGGCGATTTTCGTAATGAAACGAGTTACGGAGATCCTATCTCTCAGCGGAACAGAGAATTAGTATCATATACCTGGATGTTTGAATTCAACGGATTTATCACCGCGGAGTTGCTTGGCCGATTCTATGAAGAAAACAAATTGGTGGGAGGACCCGAGTTAGTTGAAGAGGACGATAAAATATTGGTCCATAAGGAAATATACTCTAACTCACAGATATTGTGTACTCGAAAAAGAGAAAGACTGTTTTGACGTCGATATGCATGGAAAGGGGAAAATTCAGTACTACCACACTTTTCGAACTACTATAAGATATTGACAGTGACGGCCTGTATAAACCAATTTTTTATAAAATGCCAGTGAAACAATAGGTCAGCGAGTGAAAGGTGATTCTACTGTGGGAGGGGAAATTAAAAGTACATAAATGATTTGGTAACGATTATTCCACGGGAATCCTTCACCGGACTGAGGACAAAAAATTGACATTTCTCAAGTTGTGCTGTGATTTTTGGGAATAAAAACTCAAATTAACAGGAGACAAGATCTGGAAAATTTTCGAATGCCTCTATTGTTGCCTTCTGAACATGACTTAGTATTTTCACTCATTAAATGAAAGCACGAAACTCAAGGGCCTGTGGGACTTCACACTCTGATGAATTTACTTCGAAAGGATTATTAGATGCTGAGATTGAGGAAGTCTGTAAGAAAAATCATACATAAATGTGTTAAGTGCAACGCTTCACATCAAAATCAGTTTCTGTTGAATCCGCGTAATTACCCAAAGAAAGAGTAAGGGATACTTCAATATTTGAGGTAGTGGGATTAGACCTTGATGAACCACTTGTTTAACAACAGGCAAAAGGTGTGGATAGTTATATTTACTTGTGCCTATATCTGGTGGTTCACCTGTAATTGGTGACTTCTCTCTCAACCGAGATCTTTCTTCAAGCCTTCAGCCGTTTTATAACAAGGAGGGGACGCCCCTACGTGTTGTACTCGGATAAGGAACCAATTTCCGTGATCGCAACAGACTTGATCCGACCTGCGCCCATCCTCCCAATACCAACACGTGGCGTCCTTGCAGACACTTCCACTCTGAGAACATTCTCCATACGCCTGATCAAATGAAATTCCCGCGCACGTCTTCGTATGGTTCCCAAGGCCGAGGCTATCGTGGTGCATGGGACAACCACATCTTTCCAGCGGACCACATCCTCACCATACGTCGCTTTCTAGAGCTACCTCGTATTGCTGAGATTCCTATCATTCTGCTCCTGGAGAGGTGGGGAAACCTGGGGACCTGCCTCCGTTTGGCGTCAGCTGTATAACTCTACGGAGCTCCTGCCTCGTCCCGGTCGTGCTGCTTTGTTTGTGGCTCCGTCGACTTGTTGCTTGGCCACAGGTACTGAATGCATCCGACCTCTCATCAGATAGCGCATCTCCATTCTCCCACGGTATTCAGTCTTGCAAGACTGGATTTTTTAATGAGGCGGCCTGAACAAAAAGGAACTCGGGATCACTGCCTTGGCGAGAGCCAGAAAATTCAAAGTATTTTATGACCGCGGAAATGAGGTAAATAAATGAGGACTCTTTCATTGCCTTGAGTACTTCGTTAGGAGATCCACTTCGACTTTGTATAGATATATGTAAATAATATGTTTTCCCTTCCTTTGAATCATTAATTAAATGAAAAAAATTGGTCGATTGTTGCTTTCTTCTCTCCAGCCTTCCGCCGCCATTTCACTAGGATTCTAAAATTTTGTTTCCAGGCCTCCACTACCCAACAAGCTTGTGATGTGCATAATCGATAAAATTTTGAGGTAGGTTTTCTGGCAACTTGTATTATTTTTACATCCACGCATCCGGGCGATCCCCCGTGGACGGTCCGCTGGATCAGCGGGCGGCTGGCCGACCCAGATCCCCCGGTGGTGACAATCACGACTGTCCCGCGCAGTCACCGGGTGTCGTCATCCCGCGACGTCACCTCACCTGCTATCAGCGGCGACCGATAACGGCTGACTCGGCGTCCTCGGCGGGGAATGTTTAAGGATTGGTCCTATGCCCTCTTTCTGTAAGTACTGTTCCCCAGCGTGATGTACATGTATTTGGAATACTGCGTAAAGACAAGGAGTTTTCAGACTCCAGTCCGGGTGCACAGATATCCTGGTTCAATATTTAACTAAGATTAAAACGTCTTTATCAGATTCCCGTCGCCATTCTGCTAAATCTATCCCTGAAGTAGGCTTAGGAGGTATTTTACCTTGTTTTTTTCTAAATTCGCAATTTACATTTATTTGCATTGTAATCTCTGTTGCTTCCCTTCATCGAAACACCCGGAGCAAACGTTATGCATAGACACACTAGCAGCGCGTGTGCTAGACGCTTCCTACCCCAGAGTTCGTAGGGCAGCAACACGTGCGAGAAGAGGAAAAGCAACGTAATGTACAACTGTGAAATACCAGCCCTCTGCACCTGCGCACGCGCGTGCATGTCCTAGATGGTATGAAATATTGTGAACTATTTTTCTTTTGTTCGCAAGGGAGCATTGAACTCCATCTAGATTAATATTCTCGTTCATTGGATCTTTTTGCCAGGCTATGAGATGAAATAATTTCACTGCTCTGTGCTATTTTGTAGGCATAGATGTTGTAAAAATACTTACAGGGCATTCGGAAAAAAAAAAGAATAAAAGTATCTACACACAAAGGTATTCACTAATGATGCAATCTGTGATATTTCACGGCTTAAACAGATGGTGGAACGTTGCGACTTCGTGAATCTGATATTTGTGAAATAAGCGTGAAAAATGGCGGAGATTCGAACAATGATCTACAAACTTATTTAAATTCTAAATCAGATTTTGAGCAAGTGAAATGTCTTTGACGATTCGAGATGCAAGGACTTCTATCGAATGGAGCGACATCCTAATTGGTATGTTGTCGTCACCAGCTGTCAGTGGGTTGGTTGCGGCGATTGATGGAGCGTCCAGCCATTCTGTCCTGAGTGAGAGGTTCTTAGTTCCCGACGTAGCGTACGCGACCGTCGCAGCGGCTCTTGTATTGTAATATGTTCTGCACAATGTATTTGTTATTAGTTTGACCTAGCAATTCCCCTATTGAGGTGATATTTATGTAATTCAATGGCTGGATATAACATCTGTAAATCTGCAACAATTAAATTTTTTCAATGTTTTTATTTTTATCTCTACAGACCTTACTGCAATGATAATTTATTGAATGAGAGGGCTTTGTTCATCAGTGGTGAACTCTCTCAGAGGTTTCGCCAAATTAATTCCAGACCGCTCTACTATTGTATTGGATTGGTTTTCTTATATACCTTGAATTTTCTAAGGAAGGTAGCTTAGGGGTGTTTATGGAATCTATGGACATAATCGATAGGTGACAATTAAATTTATAAATTTACTCTACTACTATAGCTTTGATAGGAAATCATATTTGCGAATGAGCCTTGCTCGATGCAATTTCTTGAAATTAGATGTACCTACCTCTACAGACGTATGTCCATAGATCCCCCTAAACACCCCTAAGCTGCCTTCCTTATAAAATGCAAGGTATATAAGAAAACCAATCCAATACAATAGTAGAGCGGTCTGGAGATTAATTTGGTGAAACCGCTGAGAGGGTTCACCACTGATGAGCCAAGTCCTCTCATTCAATAACTTTTATCATTGCAGTAAGGTATGTAGAGATAAAAAATAAATAAATAGATTGTCAAAATTTGTTGCAGATTTTATCGATAGGTGGCAATCACATTTATAAATATAACATCTGTTTCCCCAGAAAACAGCTTCGCACGAGAACGATTCTATTCAACCGCCAGCGATGACTAGCCACTGTACCAACTTCTGCAGATCTTGCTATCTTGACCATATTGATGTTTTTAAAAATGATTTTCTGTCTTCGATCCAGAGCAGAATCATTCTGTGACGAAGACCTTACTCTGAAACTTTAGCGTCTCGAGTGCCCCACCGTACTGAAATCTGGCCAAAGAATAATTCGACAGAATACTATTAAAGAGATCAATATTTGGAATGCCTCGAAATCAAATCTATGAAAACGTCTTACTCTTTAAAGATTATACACTTCAAAATCTCCTGTTTTTGCTAGAGGACCATTTGACTTCTATCGAGTGTGGCTGACACATGATTTCTCTTTCAAAATGTGCACTGTGAATGGCGAAAAAGAAAACTCCATATCACTATGCTATATTTCTTATTGGTAAATGTTCAGATTTTGTAGAATGTGAGCTATCGGAAATTTCCGCCGTTGAAATGATACAGGAGACAGGTGGGATCAGACACTACTGGCAGAATGGGGTTAAACCAACAGAGATAATTCAGAAGGTTGAAGTGTAGCTGCTTGCGTGGAGGAATATCCTGTCTACATACTTGGAGAACTTCTTGTGCAAGACTTCTATGCTGAGCCAGATCCTTCTTCAATGGCGGTGGTTTCCAACCTTTAGATCGATTTTTTGTGATATGTAGAAAATTTCAAACACACTGACATACCCAACACACGCTATATTATAAAACTAATTTAAACTACACTGGCCACAAAAAAAGTTGCACCACTTATAAATACTTTATCAAATTTTTATAAAATGGGCATACTTAACAAGAGAACATTAAGGCATGAAAAAGATCAATTTTCTGAAACCGTAACTAGAATACAAGTTCATTAAAAAATAGGTTTGCTTATTCTTATTATTATTATTATTTATTAAATTTACTTTTTTATTCTTAAGTTCATCTTTATTCTGGAGAATACCAAGGCAGAAAAAAGGGAGTCATCCAAGCAAATTTCTGATTTTATAAGAGGCAGAATCATGGCCTCGGGGAAGGTGGAATTTTAACTAGGGAAATTGTTATGAAAGTAGGAGCTGCAATCAAAGTACTTTTGTAAGGATTTGGTATCACTGGTCAGAGGAGGAGAAAAGTTCGAGAAAACCTGGCTCAGGTCTCCCTAGAGTAATAACAGAGATAGAAAGAGGATAGGAGGATTCGAAGGATGGTTGTATCAGACAGAAAACATCTGTACCAATGATTCAAGCACCTCTACATGTGTAGAGTGAATCTGGACCAACTCTGAACACCATTAATAACTGTCTTATTGAAGCAGAACTCCGTTGTCGCCAGCTTTATTGAGAATTCCACTTTCTGCCAGACACAGAAGCGTCAGGCTCATCTAGTGTGAAGAGAGAAGTCTTTGGGCTCAAGAATGATATTCTGTCATTTTTCTGATGAATCCAGATTCAGTTTGGGGGTTCATGACGGCAGGATATATGTTAGACGTAGGCCCCATGAAATATCCCATCAGGACTATTGTGGAAAGTCATACAGCAAGAACCCCTGGCTTCATGGTGTGGGGTGGCATCAGCTATGAAAGTAGAACCGCTTTAGTCTTAATTCAAGGTTTAGTCACTTCTCAGCTAGACATTGCAGGTGTGTTGCAACCTGCTGTGTTACCATTTCTTGAGCAAACTAAAAATGTCGTTTTCTAATACAGCCAATATCTTACGAGCCTTCCTTCAAAATTTTGTCATCCTTCTCTAGCCTGCATGTTCCCCAGATTTTCCCCAATTAAGCATGTTTGGGAAATAATGAAGAGGAAATTTTTCCAATCTCCACATCCAATTAATCTTAAACAGTCTCGACAAAAAAATTGAAATGGCTTGGTTTAGCATTCCACAAGAAGCCATAAAAAAAACTGTATGACAGTATGCCTCAAGTGTAGTTGCTTTCATACGTGCCAAAGGAGGACACACCAAATATTGATAAAAAGCTGTGTATCTCAATAAATTTAAATATCTTTTTATCGAAATTTCAATCAATTATTTTTGACATTACCATTATATAGCTCACTAATTTTCATACAATTCGCATAAATATTTTTAGGTGATGCAAATTTTACACATACATGTTACCACACTATCCAAGTGAAAAGACTATGACATGATATAGAATAAGGTCTGGAAATAGTCACTGATACTGATAGTTCTAACTTCGGAATATGTTAATTAGATCAAAAATGGTGCCAATTTTATATTTTGAGGACAAAAATTACTATGATCATATCTAAAATTTCTTATAAACACTACACTACATAACTACACTCTAATAAATATATATATATATAACAATAATACTATTATTTTTAAAGTCTTCCAAAAACACTTTTGGATGAGAAAGCATTCACTCAGGTGACACCTGGGACAATCCACCTAGTTATAAATAAAAGACCCAAGCCATAAGTTTTTTTTTACTTGGGTCAAATCATTTTAAAATAATTTTTCTGAAGTATACACACCTTATGAAACAATATTTTCTGGTATGTAATCTACACTCATGAAAAAAAAAACTTTTAAAAAGTTGTACCTTTTACCATGTATATCGGGATTCAGAAAATAACTCTGAAAGATATTTGATATGCCGTGACTTTATTGAAGACACACGAGATAAAAAAAAAAGTGTGAACAAAATTGTCTCTGCCTCCTTAAAAAAACGGATGACTGGTGACATAAAAATAAACAAACTTCCTTAAGTTTTGTTCATGAGTGTACTACGTATAAAAACAATACCTTTTAGGTGTTAAAAAGTGCTAAAATCTCTTAATGCAATAAGTCAACTTGGAATTGTAGCGAAATGAGGATTGCCAAGTGGGCAACACAGAGATTAAAATATCGACGATTGACAAACTGCTATTTAAGTTTCTTTATTAAATTGTACGTGACCATATCGCCTTATTGAATCGTCCATATTTTCATCTTTGCTCACTGGATAATACTGGAATTGCGATGTTTAATTTTAAGGGAGAGATGGAATGTTATAAATTCAAATTAAAGACATTTAATTGTGCGATTACATTTGGTAGGAAACTTTTCGTGGGATTTTTCAACTTCATTATCAACCGGTCGAGCACCATATGCAAAAAAAAAATAATATTTGATGGCATTTTTCCATCGCGAATCGGTCCCCGAAATGCAACGGTGATATATTTCACGTCAATTTCGCCATGTTAACCAAGCACTAAATGCCGAGGTCTCTATTGCCATCAATTGGATCACTTTGCAACGTCCAAACATCCTGGGCCAGGGACATGTTCTAGATCGATAGGTAGTACATCCTCCTTACAATACTTCTCATTTTGTTCGATTCTTGTCCTCCAAGAGCTATGTTTTCCCAGTATCTGGCTATAGTCACAGTTTGTCAAGTTATGCGAATGTGGAAGACGCCTTCTGACAATGGAAGGTTCTTTCCTATAAAGGCAGGCATATTCCGACAGTGCACGTTTTGGCCATCGAAGGCGTGTTTCGGCAATGGAAGGCACGTTCCTACAATAAAGGCAACTCCCTACAATAGAAGGCACGTACCGACAATGGAAAGCATTTACCAACAGCGATATTCATGTTCTGACAGTGAAATACATATTATGGCAGTTAAATAGATGTTCCAACAACGGATGAAACGTTCAGTCGGTGAAAGAACTGTTCGTATAATGGAAAACACGTTCAGTTAGTGGAAGAAGTGTTCGTATAATGGAAAAAATGTTCAGTCGGTGAAAGAACTGTTCGTATAATGGAAAACGCGTTCAGTCAGTGAAAGAACTGTTCGTATAATGGAAATCACGTCCAGTCAGTGAAAGAGCTGTTCGTATAATGGAAAACACGTTCTGTCAGTGAGAGGGTTGTTCGTATAATGGAAAACATGTTCAGTCAGTGAGAGAGCTGTTCGTATAATGGAAAACACGTTCAGTCAGTGAGAGAGCTGTTCGTAAAATGGAAATCACGTTCAGTCAGTGAAAGAGCTGTTCGTATAATGGAAATCACGTTCAGTCAGTGAGAGGGTTGTTCGTATAATGGAAAACATGTTCAGTCAGTGAGAGAGCTGTTCGTATAATGGAAATCACGTTCAGTCAGTGAAAGAGCTGTTCGTATAATGGAAATCACGTTCAGTCAGTGAGAGAGCTGTTCGTATAATGGAAAACACGTTCAGTCAGTGAGAGAGCTGTTCGTAAAATGGAAATCACGTTCAGTCAGTGAAAGAGCTGTTCGTATAATGGAAATCACGTTCAGTCAGTGAGAGGGCTGTTCGTATAATGGAAATCACGTTCAGTCAGTGAAAGAGCTGTTCGTATAATGGAAAACACGTTCAGTCAGTGAAAGAGGTTTTCGTATAATGGAAAACACGTTCAGTCAGTGAAAGAGCTAGTCGCATAATGGAAAACACGAGAGCTGTTCGCATAATGGAAAACACGTTCAGTCAGTGAAAGAGCTGTTCGTATAATGGAAATCACGTTCAGTCAGTGAGAGAGTTGTTCGTATAATGGAATTCACGTTCAGTCAGTGAGAGAGCTGTTCGTATAATGGAAAACACGTTCAGTCAGTGAAAGAGGTTTTCGTATAATGGAAAACACGAGAGCTGTTCGCATAATGGAAAACACGTTCAGTCAGTGAAAGAGCTGTTCGTATAATGGAAATCACGTTCAGTCAGTGAGAGAGCTGCCCATTATACGAACAGCTCTCTCACCGACTGAACGTGATTTCCATTATACGAACAGCTACTTCAGTCAGTGAGAGAGCTGTTCGTATAATGGAAATCACGTTCAGTCAGTGAGAGAGCTGCCCGTATAATGGAAATCACGTTCAGTCAGTGAGAGACTGTTCGTATAATGGAAAACATGTTCAGTCAGTGAGAGAGCTGTTCGTATAATGGAAATCACGTTCAGTCAGTGAAAGAGCTGTTCGTATAATGGAAAACACGTTCAGTCAGTGAGAGGGCTGTTCGTATAATGGAAACATGTTCAGTCAGTGAGAGAGCTGTTCGTATAATGGAAATCACGTTCAGTCAGTGAAAGAGCTGTTCGTATAATGGAAATCACGTTCAGTCAGTGAAAGAACTGTTCGTATAATGGAAAACACGTTCAGTCAGTGAGAGAGCTGTTCGTATAATGGAAATCACGTTCAGTCAGTGAGAGAGCTGTTCGTATAATGGAAATCACGTCCAGTCAGTGAGAGAGCTGTTCGTATAATGGAAAACACGTTCTGTCAGTGAAAGAGCTGTTCGTATAATGGAAAACACGTTCAGTCAGTGAAAGAGCTGTTCGCATAATGGAAAACACGTTCAGTCAGTAAAAGAGCTGTTCGTATAATGGAAAACACGTTCAGTCAGTGAAAGAGCTGTTCGCATAATGGAAAACACGTTCAGTCAGTAAAAGAGCTGTTCGTATAATGGAAATCACGTTCAGTCGGTGAGAGAGCTGTTCGTATAATGGAAAACACGTTCAGTCAGTGAAAGAGCTGTTCGCATAATGGAAAACACGTTCAGTCAGTAAAAGAGCTGTTCGTATAATGGAAATCACGTTCAGTCGGTGAGAGAGCTGTTCGTATAATGGAAAACACGTTCAGTCAGTAAAAGAGCTGTTCGTATAATGGAAATCACGTTCAGTCGGTGAGAGAGCTGTTCGTATAATGGAAAACACGTTCAGTCAGTGAAAGAGCTGTTCGCATAATGGAAAACACGTTCAGTCAGTGAAAGAGCTGTTCGTATAATGGAAATCACGTTCAGTCAGTGAGAGAGCTGTTCGTATAATGGAAAACACGTTCAGTCAGTGAAAGATCTGTTCGAATAATGGAAAACACGTTCAGACAGTGAAAGAGCTGTTCGCATTATGGAAAACACGTTCAGTCAGTGAAAGAGCTATTCGTATAATGGAAAACACGTTCAGTCAGTGAAAGATCTGTTCGAATAATGGAAACACGTTCAGACAGTGAAAGAGCTGTTCGCATTATGGAAAACACGTTCAGTCAGTGAAAGAGCTATTCGTATAATGGAAAATACGTTCAGTCAGTGAGAGAGCTGTTCGTATAATAGAAAATACGTTCAGTCAGTGAAAGATCTGTTCGAATAATGGAAAACACGTTCAGTCAGTGAAAGAGCTGTTCGCATAATGGAAAACACGTTCAGTCAGTGAAAGAGCTATTCGTATAATGGAAAATACGTTCAGTCAGTGAGAGAGCTGTTCGTATAATGGAAATCACGTTCTGTCAGTGAGAGAGCTGTTCGTATAATAGAAAATACGTTCAGTCAGTGAGAGACCTGTTCATATAATAGAAGACAAGTTCAGCCAATTTTCATTAATGGAAGACGAATTCAATAGAGTTCTGTGTTTTAGGAGTTTCTGAGGTATTCGAGTTCCATATGGCTTCCCTTTGACTTCCATAGCATTGAAATATAGCGCGCTGCTATAACATTAATTAGATATTGGGCATTTTCAAATTATTATTCCAAAATTATTCTAGTTCAAATCCTCACATTTCATCTAAAATCCAAGCAGTTTACTGTGTTTCTACAGGTAAACTCCGTATAATTGGTACAATTGTATAACGAATCACAAGTTTTTACGAAGGAGTTTCTTTTATTGTAATTGTGCTAGCTTTCGAACCTTTCGGTTCTTCAACAGGCGTGGCTAGTATGACTATACTAACAGGGTATAAGCGCGCTTGAGCCATTATATACAACTTATAAATTTACATGCGAAGTGATATTTCAAATATAATTAATATAGAAATAGGAATTATGACTATGAAATATAAAATAAAACTATGCAAATGAACTTAAAGGTTTTTAAAATTTAGATAATTTTTTTTTTTGGAAAATATACGCTAAAAGTTAAGTAAAATTATGATATTCACTGTATGCAAGTAGTGTGACACTTTAAAATTTGCAAAGCTTAAAACCAGTATAATTTAAAACACCTCAACACAGAAAAGCCTAGCAGGGGACCCCTCCAACCCGACCACACACCAGAGCATATCACGGGATAACTATTGAGATATTATATGATATATTTCCGGTAGATCTATTTTCCTATTGATGCTGTTTTTTTTTTTTTTTTGTGATGATATGATGGATTCCAGTACCAATCTGTGCTGCTTATTGTTTATGTGTTGATATAGGACTTTGGGGTGATCTAAGTTAAAGTTATGGCCAGTTCTTGAAATGTGTTGGTATATAAGTGACTTTGGGTCTCTATTGTTTATGTTTCGTTTGTGTTCGGTGATTCTGATGTACGCGGTTCTGCCAGTCTCCCCCACATAGGAGGCTGGGCAATCCTGGCAAGAAACCGCGTATACTGCTCCGGTGGAGTGGATGGGATTGCTGGGTGTGTCTGCTTTGGTGATAGGATTCCTGAGAAGGGCAGCAAGATTGGGGGGGCTGTTAAAATAAACTTGGATGCCATATGGGCGAAGGATTCTGGATATGGTAACAGAGAACGAGGAATATGGAAGATAGCAAACGGCTCTATAAGTCGTGGAGGTCCTCGGAGCAGTGGGATCAAACGTGTGTTTATCTATGAATTTTCCCGGGTATCCTGCAGTGGTTAGAAGGGTGGTAATTCTGTTTTTTTCTATGGCTTTGAATATAGGTAATGAGCAATGCGTGTGTATTCTTTTGGTTAAGGTCATGACTGTATTTATTTTATAGGCTACCGGGCTATTGGAGGAGAAATGGGTGTATAGGGGTGGGATATTCTTTTTGTGATAAACTGTTGTGTGTAATCTGTGTGGAGTGCGAATAATGAGGATGTTTCATATGTAAATTTGATGTCTGCGTGAAAGGAATGTAGAGTGTTAAGAATAGGTTGGAGCTTATTCGGTTTGAGTATACAGAAGATGTCGTCCACATACCTCCTCCAATAAGGTATAGTCATACTAGCCACGCCTGTTGAAGAACCGAAAGGTTCGAAAGCTAGCACAATTACAATAAAAGAAGCTCCTTCGTAAAAACTTGTGATTCGTTATACAGTTTACTGTGTATCGAGTAATCATCCAATGCGATTTGTGCGCACGCTGTAACTTTTCTCTTTATATTTCTGCGATGACTTTTGTAACCCAAGATCTACTTTATTACTTTTTCTTCAGAGCGCTATCTCGGCTGTATACGTCTAACTACCTCTACATCTTAGGCATGGATGTGCGTATTCTTAAAACTAAATGATATCGGATTGAAGGCATCGTCCACACAACACCTGTAGTGTCCGTGCTTGAAGACGTCGTCCACACAACACCTGTAGTGCCCGTGTTTGAAGACGTCGTCCACACAACACCTGTAGTGTCCGTGCTTGAAGACGTCGTCCACACAACACCTGTAGTGCCCGTGTTTGAAGACGTCGTCCACACAACACCTGTAGTGCCCGTGTTTGAAGACGTCGTCCACACAACACCTGCAGTGCCCGTGTTTGAAGACGTCGTCCACACAACACCTGTAGTGTCCGTGCTTGAAGACGTCGTCCACACAACACCTGTAGTGCCCGTGTTTGAAGACGTCGTCCACACAACACCTGTAGTGTCCGTGCTTGAAGACGTCGTCCACACAACACCTGTAGTGTCCGTGCTTGAAGACGTCGTCCACACAACACCTGTAGTGCCCGTGTTTGAAGACGTCGTCCACACAACACCTGTAGTGCCCCTGTTTGAAGACGTCGTCCACACAACACCTGCAGTGCCCGTGTTTGAAGACGTCGTCCACACAACACCTGTAGTGCCCGTGTTTGAAGACGTCGTCCACACAACACCTGTAGTGTCCGTGCTTGAAGACGTCGTCCACACAACACCTGTAGTGTCCGTGCTTGAAGACGTCGTCCACACAACACCTGTAGTGCCCGTGTTTGAAGACGTCGTCCACACAACACCTGTAGTGCCCCTGTTTGAAGACGTCGTCCACACAACACCTGCAGTGCCCGTGTTTGAAGACGTCGTCCACACAACACCTGTAGTGTCCGTGCTTGAAGACGTCGTCCACACAACACCTGTAGTGTCCGTGCTTGAAGACGTCGTCCACACAACACCTGTAGTGCCCGTGTTTGAAGACGTCGTCCACACAACACCTGTAGTGCCCGTGTTTGAAGACGTCTTCCACACAACACCTGTAGTGCCCGTGTTTGAAGACGTCGTCCACACAACACATGTAGTGCCCGTGTTTGAAGACGTCGTCCACACAACACCTGTAGTGCCCGTGTTTGAAAGCGTCGTCCACAGAACGCCTGTAGTGCCCGTGTTTGAAGACGTCGTCCACACAACGCCTGTAGTGCCCGTGTTTGAAGACGTCGGCAACACAACACCTGTAGTGCCCGTGTTTGAAGACGTCGTCCACACAACACCTGTAGTGCCCGTGTTTGAAGACGTCGTTCACACAACACCTGTAGTGCCCGTGTTTGAAGACGTCGTCCACACAACACCTGTAGTGCCCGTGTTTGAAGACGTCGTCCACACAACACCTGTAGTGCCCGTGTTTGAAGACGTCGTCCACACAACACCTGTAGTGCCCGTGTTTGAAGACGTCGTCCACACAACACCTGTAGTGCCCGTGTTTGAACACGTCGTCCACACAACACCCGTAGTGCCTGTTTTTGAAGACGTCGTCCACACAACACATGTAGTGCCCGTGTTTGAAGACGTCGTCCACACAACACCTGTAGTGCCCGTGTTTGAAAGCGTCGTCCACAGAACGCCTGTAGTGCCCGTGTTTGAAGACGTCGTCCACACAACACCTGTAGTGCCCGTGTTTGAACACGTCGTCCACACAACACCCGTAGTGCCTGTTTTTGAAGACGTCGTCCACACAACACCTGTAGTGCCCGTGTTTGAAGACGTCGTCCACACAACGCCTGTAGTGCCCGTGTTTGAAGACGTCGTCCACACAACGCCTGTAGTGCCTGTTTTTGAAGACGTCGTCCACACAACACCTGTAGTGCCCGTGTTTGAAGACGTCGTCCACACAACACCTGTAGTGCCCGTGTTTGAAGACGTCGTCCACACAACACCTGTAGTGCCCGTGTTTGAAGACGTCGTCCACACAACACCTGTAGTGCCCGTGTTTGAAGACGTCGTCCACACAACACCTGTAGTGCCCGTGTTTGAAGACGTCGTCCACACAACACCTGTAGTGCCCGTGTTTGAAGACGTCGTCCACACAACGCCTGTAGTGCCTGTTTTTGAAGACGTCGTCCACACAACACCTGTAGTGCCCGTGTTTGAAGACGTCGTCCACACAACACCTGTAGTGTCGTGTGTGAAGACGTCGGCAACACAACACCTGTAGTGCCTGCTTTTGAAGACGTCGTCCACACAACACCTGTAGTGCCTGTTTTTGAAGACGTCGTCCACACAACGCCTGTAGTGCCCGTGTTTGAATACGTCGTCCACGCAACATCTATAATGCCCGTGTTTCAAAACGTCGGCAACACAACATCTGTAGTTCCCGTGTTTCAAAACGTCATCCGTACAACACCTTTAGTACTCGTATTTCAGACAAACGTGATAACAGCGAGATTTATAAGTACAGTATATGTCACCCCAGTGTTTGTCCTTCTTTTCAACAACATTTATTTTATTTGCACATAGCGTCCACAATATGCTCCATTGTGTATGAGATGAGATATTTTCTCCATAAATGTCTGAGAGTTATGAGTGTCACAGCACCTAGAGTTTCTCATAAATCAAGGCTAGCCATCACATAACCAGCCAATATATTTCTTTTTAAAACCACCCACATGCCCATCTTCAAAAAAATATTTTCTGTCTTCCAAATAAACATATTTTTGCATCAGGGCTAATGAACCTATTTTATTTTAATTTGTAATATTATTATTCATATATTTTGAATTCAAATTTATATTTTATATTTACTTATTTTTTAAAGAGAATATATGTATTATAAACAGAATATATGTATTATAGAATCATAATTTGTATTTTGGTACACCGTGTGACTTCACTGCTCTCTTTGATGTGAGAAATAAATATATTATTCTGGAGGCTACTTAAAGTAGAGTTATCACATTATTCCCTTATATAAATTTGTAGGATGGTTGAAACACGCTCTGGTAAGATGCAAGACCCGGCACAGGAGAGAATTAAGGTTGAAGAGTCTGCCAAGCCGCAACCTGATGCAACAATTGGTCGAGATGCAAGTTCCGACCCAGTTGTCCTGAATCCCAACATCGACATCCCCAAGTACGATGGAACAGAAGACCCTCGCCCATGGATTGAATCTCTTGAATAAATTGGCTTTTTGTACCATTGGGCAGGACAACATTATTTCCCGTTATGCTGCCATGAATATGATTGGTAGCGCCAAAACCTGGCTGAACTTACACAAGATAAGCTTCACCAGCTGGGAAAATTTCAAGAGCCGTCTAATTGAAGATTTTGCCTCAGACGCCAACAAAGAATAAATGAAGATGAGACTAAACAGGATGCAACAGTGGAATGAACCTGCAATCAGGTTTGCAGAAGATATCCTTGTACTGTGCAACAAGGTCGACCCCCAAATGGAAGAAGAGACTAAAATAAACTGGGTTATTAGAGGGTTAAAGAAAGAATACTTTTTGCCCTCTACCTAAACCCTCCTAAAAATACCAACGAACTTCTAGAAATTTGTAAAAAGCTGGATTTGTTTGAAATAATTACCAAGAACGTGTAGAAAATCAAAAGCTCTATATAATGGACCACGCTCTCCTCGTCCCCATCATCAAGAGCAATGGAAGAACGCCCCGTCGTTCAGAAGACCATACAAGAACACCTCCAAGCCCCAGGCCCCCGCTCCGAGGTACTACCAGAACACCTCCAAGCCCCAGGCCCCCGCTCCGAGGTACTACCAGAGCAAGCCTCTGCCCCAGGTATCTGCCCCTAGACGATCTTACACTCCCAATACTGATCCAAAACCGGTCTACCCAAGGAAAACATACAAAAGGAGTCCAGATTCAAACAGGAATAGGACAGAAGACGGGAGACCAATATGTTTCAAGTGTAACAAGCCAGGACACGTAGCGCGGTATTGCAGAGTCAAGTTTGTAAGAATTGTGGAAGAGGACCCCATAGTTACACAAGACAAGGTCGAATAAGAAATCCGAATGGATAATGGAAGTGAGAAGTCGAGACCTCAGCTCTACGCTGACGTAAGTAATAGCACGCACTCGAGTATCCCTACAAGGAATAGATATGATGCATTGGAAGATTTAAACTAAGCATCGCGCCTGAGTCCGTCAATCAAAGCAAGTCGACCATAAATGAAATTTAAAAGTTGGAACCCAAATATAAAATGCACATTATCGTGGATAGAATCAGTATTGGCGAAGCTTTGATTGATACAGGCGCCGCTCTTTCAGTGGTCGACCTTAGTACAGCTCTTAATACAGGTCTTGAAATAATAAACCCTGATAAAATGTGCTCTGGACCCCGATGGCAAAGAATTAGACATCGTAGGAAATATTGTCTTAAATATAAAATTTGATGACAAAGCAATTACACATCAATTTGTGATAATGAGAACACATTTGCGAATATTTATACTTCGACGAGATTTTCTTAAGAAAATGAACGAAAAAATTGATTGTCAGCGTGAAATAATTAAATAGGACTTGACAGGAAATCGTGACGTAATCAAATATCAACAGAAGAAAATAAAAAGTGCAAAGGATGCCATTATACCAGAACTTTCTATTAAATTGATTAAAGCATTTGTAGAAACAGAGGATGGCGAATACATCATCGAAGAGAATCTTAAAATGTTTCAAACAAATGGACTTCGACTAGCGAGAAGCTTAATGAATGTTGCGAATAAGGAAACATATATCTGGATAACAAACCCTTACCCTCGACCATTGAAAATATTAAAAAAACAAACATTGTGCTTTGGAAGCCAGCCAGCCGAAGTGAATCTTATGGAAGAAAGTGAACAAAAGGAGCATGAAGAACCTCAATTTCAGATAAACGAAAATGTATCTTATAAGGAAAAGGAGCAATTGAAACAAGTTTTGGATAAGTACGCGTATTTGTTTTCGTCGGGATTAGGAAGATCCAACTTAGCGAAACATCGGATCGATACAGAAGGCGCGAAACCGATCAAACACAAGCCGTATAGGGTGAGCGCGAAAGAGCGAGAAATCATAAAAGAGCAAATTGATGAAATGCTCAGAAACGGCATAATTAGACCATCCTCGAGTCCATGGTCCTTCCCCGTAATATTGGTCAAGAAGCGAGATGGTAAGTACAGATTCTGCGTTGACTACAGAAAATTGAATGATGTAACAGTGAAGGATGTTTACCCAATTCCCAGAATTGATGAAGTATTGGACACACTTCAAGGATCCAAATACTTTTCAGCAATAGACCTTAAATCAGGATATTGGCAAGTAGAGGTTGAGGAGAAAGATAAGGAAAAGACAGCCTTCACCACAGCACATGGCCTATATGAGTTCAACGTAATGCCCTTTGGATTATGTAATGCCCCTGCTACATTTGAGAGGAACATGGAAAATATGCTCGAAAATCTTAGATGGCAAATTTGCTTATGTTATCTAGATGACGTAATTATATATAGCTCGGATTTTTCAACACATCTCAAAAGAATAGAAGCTGTTTTAAGATGTTTTCGCGAGGCTAATTTAAAATTGAACAACAAAAAATGCCAATTTGCTTTCGAAGAACTGGATATTCTTGGCCATATAACTAGTCAACATGGTATAAAACTAGCGGAGCATAATATCAAGGCTATTAGAATTTTCCTCGGACCAAAAAGATAAAAGAAGTTCAATCATTTTTAGGAATGTGCTCATATTATAGAAATTTATCAAAGGTTTTTCGAAAATTGCTGATCTATTAACCAGTCTTATAAAAAAAGAATGTACCTTTTACCTGGACAGAAAATCAAGAAAAAGCATTTCAAACCCTTAAAGTAGCATTGATAAATCCCCAATATTAGGGCACTTTGAGCCGAATGCAACTACTTACATTCATACTGATGCATCTAATATAGGCCTTGGTGCAACATTAGTCCAAAAGTTCGGCGATAAAGAAAAGGTGATTTCATATTTAAGTCGAACACTGAGCAAACCTGAGCAAAATTATTCGACTACTGAAAAAGAATGTCTAGCTGTTGTGTGGTCAATGTCCAAGTTACGACCCTACCTATATGGAAGGCACTTCAAGATCATAACTGATCATCATGCACTATGCTGGCTTAAGAATCTGAAAGATCCGACCGGCCAATTAGCACGATGGGCACTGAAGATTCAGGAATATAATTTCGAAATTATATACAAATAGGGTAAAAAAACATCTGGACGCTGATGGTCTATCTAGAGGACCCTTACCGGAAAACGAATGGGACGAAGATTATGAAAGACTATTTCTGAATCAAATAATAGACGAAAAGAATGATTTTATTGAGAATATTAAGGAAAACTTTAGTGGAAACAAGCGTTCAATTACACAGAACTTTAAAGAGGAAAATGGGTGTTTCTACAAGAAAAATCCAAATCCTGAAGGTAGGGCATGGTTGCTGGTAGTGCTAAAGAAGAGAAGGAAGGAAATCATGAGTGAATACCACAACCATATGCTGAATGGCCATCTGGGCGTCGCCAGAACCACTTACCGATTTAAGAATAAATACTATTGGCCTTCCATGCTGAAAGATGTTTCCGAATTTGTAAAGACGTGCCATTTTTGCCAAAGTCGGGAAGGTTCAAATCACTTGCCTTCTGGAATTTTACAACCTATTCCCCCAGCTAACTACCCTTTTGAAAGAATCGGAATTGACTTTGTTGGCCCCTTGCCATCAACGAAAAGAAGAAGGAAGTGGATAATTGTGTTGACTGATTATAATATCAAGTATGCTGAAACTAAGGCAGTATCAAGAGCAACCGTGAAAGAAGTCTCTACATTTTTAATCGAACATATTATTTTACGTCACAGGGCCCCAAGATTTCTTATTAGCGATAGAGGTTCACAATTCACTAGCAATTTGATGAAGGAGGTAATGAAAATGTGCAAAGTTAAACATTGCTTCACAACGAGCTACCACCCCCAGAGTAACGGAACGGCTAAATAGAACTTTAATCAATATGATCAGCATGTATGTGAACAAAGACCAGAAGAACTGGGACGAAATCCTCCCTTTTATCACCCACGCGTAGAATACCACGATTCAAGAAACCACAGGCTACTCTCCATTTTTCCTGTTGTTTGGGAGGGAACCCATGTCCCTCTTAGACAACGAGAATATTCTAATGGACAGTAACATGGATGATTACGACGAATATATAGAAAACTACTTAGATAAATTTGCAAGGACGAGACAGGTAGTCATTAACAACACAGAGAGGACTCAGGAAAGAATGAAAAGAAACTATGACAAAAAAACACAATGAGAAAATGTATGAACCGGGACATTTAGTGTCAGTTTGGACACCAGTCAGGAAAATCGGAAAATGTGAAAAACTATTGAGAAAATATCTTGGCCCATATCGAATATTAAAGAAGCTGTCCAACGTAAATTACTTAATTGAGCCGAAAGATAATCCTGGCCAAGACCCATTGATTGTCCATGTCTCAAGACTCAAACCCTATTTTGAGAGAATTGATGAGGTAACTCACGAGGACGTGACGACCTCTGGAGAGGGGGAAGTGTTGCATCATGGCTAATGAACCTATTTTATTTTAATTTGTAATATTATTTTTCATATATTTTAAATTCAAATTTATATTTTATATTTACTTATTTTATTAAAGAGAATATATGTATTATAAACAGAATATATGTATTATAGAATCACCATTTGTATTTTGGTACACTGTGTGACTTCACTGCTCTCTTTGATGTGAGAAATAAATAAATCATTCTGGAGGCTACTTAAAGTAGAGTTATCTCATTATTCCCTTATATAAATTTGTAGGATGGTTGAAACACGCTCTGCAAGACCCGGCACAGGAGAGAATTATGGTTGAAGAGTCTGCCAAGCCGCAACCTGGTGCAACAATATTTAGCCTACAACCCCTATCTAAATTTGAATCAATCGAAGAGCGTGATGATATTATAATTTTTGGATTTTCGTTTCTTTTATATTAAATTTAGGTATCTTAAGAGATTTTATTTAAGCCTATTCGTCCAAGAGAGTATATTCTAGTTCGAGGAAGGTTCAGGATAGGTTCTGTTAGATTCAGATCCGGAGAATTCATAGATCTGGCTGGTCAATCCATCCTGTGAATGTCTTCATTCTCGTGACAATCGTTGACTAGCACTGAATGTGTTCTATAAAAATGAACAGGGGGTATGACAGCCCGGAAAGACCCCACATAGGGCTTAAGAATCTGGTTCCTGCATCTTTGATCAGTCAACGTTCCTCTCCTTCAAACATCGCGTAGAAAATCAGTGTAAAGACTGAATCTTGACTTTTGACTGGGCCCAGTATTGATGTTCACGGCACCATTTCAAACGAGCTCTCCTGTGAGAAAGTGTGCGAGTGTCATATACAATATTTTATAAATGTAATCCTTCTGAAGTCTTCTATAAACAGTTTGTCATGAGATAGTCGTTTCAGCGTCATGTGAAATTTAATTGGGGAGCTGAGTAACTGTTATCTCCTATGGCGCTTTGTGCAGTCAGTGGTGTTCTTGTGTCATTGTGGATTATTGTCGCTGCCGAGCTCTGTTCTACGGGTCATGGTTTTACTGAATTGTGTACCTAGAGCTGGCAGACCACAATTCTATAGTAATTGATCCATTAGTAGACTTCAGTCCTGGATTTATTTGTGCCTTGCAATGGTTCTCTGTCATAAAACATCGGATTATGTGAGACGTCATACTTCTTTCAAAATTTGTGCAAGATTTTAAAATAATGACAAATTTGATGTGTTAATAGGGAGGCCGCTTATTAAAAAAATATTTAAAATGTGATTATTTTGAAGTTCAATAAATCAGATTTTATTGGATCATTGAGATTACACTCAATAATTATTGATCCTTTTTTCTTAAGATATATCTGGGTGGCTATTATAATTTAAAGTAAAACATTCACCTTTTTTTAATTAAATAATGATATCCACCCAGTTATATCCTGAACTATACGTAAACACTTCTCTTATAAAAACAGGAATCGGGAGTAATAAATTACAACAATAGTAGAAAAGATATGTCAATTAAACAAGCTATATATGTATTTTTATTTTATTCTTTCTCTTTTATATTTGAGGATTTTTGATGTACAATATTTCACTCTTTACAGAATTTAAATGATTAAAATGTTAGAAGAAAATATTTAAAGATTTCAAAAATATAAAAAACAAAAAAACTAATTTATTTAAAACTTAAACTGGCTTTCAATTAACTTAATTTCTTCTAACTTTTTAATCATATAAATTCTGTAAAGAGTGAAATATTGTACATCAAAAATCCTCAAATATAAAAGAGAAAGAATAAAATAAAAAATACATATATAGCTTGTTTAATTGACATACCTTTTCTACTATTTATTCAACTCAATATTTCCGGATTCCTGTTTTTATAAGAGAAGTGTTTACATATAGTACCGTTACGCTATAAAAATATATATTATTGGAATTTATAAAATACCCTGAAGCTTCAAATATATAGAATAATTCTAAAATGTAATGATCAATTATAGAGCAACAACGCGCCATCTGTGTATAAGAAAGGAAAACATGTAAGCATACAAGTTTCTTTTAAACATAAAACACCCTTCTACTGTCCCTACTGCGATTAAAAATATATTAGGAGGGCTCGGCTCATCAGTGGTGAACCCTCTCAGCGGTTTCGCCAATTTAATCCATCATGTCGCTTTTTAAAACTCTAATACTGTATTGTTACATTCTGCTTATATATGCACACTGACAGTAAAGGTGTGTTTTATGTTTAAAAGAAACTTGTGTGTTCAATTAAATATAATGATCATTCATTTGAAAATGGGCAAAGCTTAACTACCTTTTAGCATGTATATCGGGATTCAAACAATAACTCTGATGTTTGATACACAGTGAGTTTTATTGAAGAGACACGAGATAACCAAGTGTGAACAAAATTGCCTCTGTCTCCTTAAAAAAAATGATGACCGGCAACATCAAAGATTTTCTACGTCCTCAAGTTCTGTCCATGTGAGTGTATAGAATTTTATTTAATATAAATAATAATAATAATAATAATATCTATGAGCGAAAAAGCACCTCTCTATGAAACTTCCTTAATTTTTGTCCATATATATATATTAGATAATAAAAGGCATATATTGGATTTAATAAAATATTTATTTTGCCAATATTTCGGATGGGTGAACGCCAACCTTTATCGAGGCATTACATTTTTGTATACACAAACTCAGCGCCGCATAGTGTTATAATATCACAGTTGAAATCAATTAAAATACAGAGTAGGTGGGAGAAATTTGTGCACGAAAAAATTATTATAAAAAATGCAATCAAAAATGTAAAATATCTTAAAATATAAAAGGAAAAAAAAAAAGAGTTCTATCTTATATTTTAAAAATTATAATAAGTACATAAAAATAATTCATTAATAACTCATAAAGAGATAAATGTAAAAATATATGTATCTATTAAAACATTTGAAAATAAATTTAAAATGATTTTAACAATAAACTGTAAGAACCTTTTTAAAAAAAAGTTTAAAAAAATGTGGGTATTTAAAAAATTCATTTCAAAATTTAGGAGATCGATTTATAAATAAGTAAAAAATATTTTATAAAAATGCATTAAAATGGAAGTTAAATCGCACCTGTTTTATATCGCACCTTAAAAACTCACCTCATAGGAATCGGTGTTGCCCATTAATTGGAGGAATGATATCCCTGTAGAGAATATTGAAAATTCTTAGAAAAACTGGGGGAAACATTTGTTTCCATTAAAACAATTCACTGATGGCTGCATCAGGAAGGTAGTAGATTATGCTGAGTTCAGTTGAAGTCTTTTAGAGAATTGCCTATGTTTTCATGAAAAGAAGATGTACATCCCGATAAAACTCTTGAGAATCTATGAAAACCCAAGCTTCTTTGTCAAACAGACGTTATAGATCAATGACACTTTTGATAAAGTCATCTGAATCAGATTATGCGAATGCTTAACAATTTCAGATTTAGAATATTCTAAAATCATCTGTAGACCATATTTCTGGCCTTTGTAGCAGTATATACAAAGTAAGCTTTATAATAAAATATCCCATAAAAGACTTTTCTTTGCTATATTGTGTTCGTATATAACCGTTTCATGAACTATTCCCCGGTTGGTTTCAGATTTTGAATATTTGAAGATCATCTGTAGATCATGGTTCTGGCTTTGGGGTCTTTGTACCAATATATATAAATTCAGTTTTTATAGTAAAATATCCCATAAAAGAGTTGAACATTTCGTTGCGATATTGTGTTCGTATATAAACGTTTCATGAACTATTCCCGGTTGGTTGTCCAAATTTCAAAGTATTGGATAATTCCAGAGAAATTGAATAAATGTGTTTTTCTATTATTGTTGTCCGAATCAAGTTTTAATATAGCTTGAATTTTCCAAAAGTGAAAATGAATGCGGCAACTTTTTCAAGTCAAGCTTTCTTATTTTCGACACAAGTCCAAATTGAAAATAAGCAAAGAAGCAAAGCTCTCTCTCTCCAAGCATTCCTACTATGTTCAACATAAGTTCAGATAGGAAATAGATGAACGCGACTTGGTACAAGCTTCTTTACCATGTTCAATACAAGTCGAGATGGATATTTGATTACCGCGACTTAAGACAAGTCTCTTTACTATGTTAAATGTAAGTCCAGATATAAAATATATGATGTGAATGAACGTATAAAAATAATTAAATATGAGTGATTGAATATTAATTAATTTATTTTTCTATTGTTTTTTGACCAGGAAAAGGTAAATTCATTCTGTCAAGAGATATGTAAATAGTGTTAGTTCAATTTTTAATTTTAATTTTAGTTTTGCTTGGTTTGCATGTAAATATTCTTAAGGAAGAAAAATAAACTTTTTTTTTTCTTTTATAAGTGCAGACATCTTTTGTTTAATATAAATTTCTAGAAAATTATTTAAGCAGCAAAATAACAATGGCGACGAGACTTTCTTTCGAACCATATGTAATGAAAGAAGAATCTTTTGAAAATTATCTTCAACGATTCAAACAGTACATTTTTGTGAATGAAATCGAAGGTAAGAAGATTGTTCCTTTTTTTATTATGTCTATTGGAGCAAATACTTATAGTGTTCTAAAAGAATTAATCTCCCCTAGAGATGTTTGTGCATTAGAATTCGAAGAAATTGTTAGTGTTTTACTCACTCATTTTACACCTAAGCTAAATATAATTTTTGAAAGATATGAATTCAGCCAATTGGTTCAAGAACATGGCGAGAAAATAGGAGACTATGTCCTTAAATTAAAAAAACAAGCTAATAGGTGTAACTTTGGCTTAAATATTGAAGAACACCTAAGGGATAAGTTCATTGCGGGAGTGTCTAATCAAGTTATTTTGAAAGATTACTCCAAGAGCCTGAGCTCACTTTTAATATGGCAGTGAATATGGCTACCACAATAGAATCGGTAGATTGTAATGTGTTGAAAATGAAGTCTTATGCTGAAACTAAAGAAATAAACAAATTACATTCTAAATGCAAACATTGTGGAAAGATGAATCATCATTCGGACAAATGTTTTTTTAGAAATTCTTTCTGCTATTCTTGTAAACAATTGGGACATATATCGACTGTTTGTCATTCAAAATCTAAGAATGGATATTTTCAACCAAGAAAGAGTGAAGCGTCTGCCCACGGAGAATCATTTTCGGGAAAGAATGGTGAGTCCATCAATAATATAGAATATCTGACTAATAAATTTGAGAGTATTTTGTATGTCTTCGACATAAAATTCTTAGCAGAAATTGACACGGTGCAGCTTTAACAACTATGTCAAAAGATCTATTTTTAAAATATTTTGAACATGTTAAATTATTTCCGTCTAAATGTTATTTAACCGATTATCAAGGAAAGGGCATTTCCTCTATTGGAGAATGTAAAGTAAAAGTAAGATATAAAAATAAAATAGGCCATTTAAACTTAATAGTAACAAATATTGAAAATAATAAATTTCTCATAGGAAAAGACTGGATAGTATATTTTGATATGGTACAAATTAATGTCCAACAAAATAATAATTTTGATACTAATTTTATTTTTAATAAATATTATAAACTTTTCGAAGATATAGTCTTGCCAATAAAGGATATTTCCGTACACATTAATGTAAAAAATAATTTTGCACCAAAATTTTATAAATTTAGACCTGCTCCCTTTGCTATTAGAAATTTAATTGAAGAAGAACTATTATTTTTATTGAATAATAATATTATTGAAAATATAGTGGATAGCCCAATAGCTTCACCGCTAGTATGCGTCCCTAAGAAAAAACGGCAAAATTAGAATTTGTGCGGACTTTAAAAGAACCTTAAATCCATTTATCGAGGATGTTAAGTATCCGATACCGAACATCGATAATGTTTTACATTCATTTTTTGGTAAAAGTATATTTAGTAAAATTGATCTTTCAAGCGCATATCATCAGATACTTCTAGACGAGGAATCTCAAAAATTAACAGTTATTTCTACCCATAAAGGCCTTTTTAAATATAAAAGGCTGCCCTTCGGTATCAAGTCCGGAGCGACTATTTTCCAAAGAACTATGGACAATATTTTTTCCGGTCTTAAAAATGTAATAATATATTTAGACGATATTCTTATAGCATCGTCTGATGTAAATGAGCATATTTCAGATATTGAAACAGTCATGAATAAATTATCGGATTTTAATTTTTCAATTAATAAAGAAAAATCTTTATTTTTTGTTGATGAAATCAATTATTTAGGACATAGAATAAATAAAAATGGAATCTATCCCCTTGAGGATAAATTGGACAGTATAAAAAAATGTCCTAAACCGAGTAACATTCAGAATTGAAATCTTTCTTGGGCATGTTGTCATTCTACAGTAAATTCGTTAGAAATTTATCCATACATGCAAATCCTTTATTCTCTCTATTGAAAAGAAGTTATAATTGGAATTGGAAAAATGAACATGATCAGGCTTTCGAAAAATGTAAAAATTTGATTAGTACAAAAACTTGTTTGACGCATTATTCGCAAGATTTGCCTCTTTATGTTACTTGTGATGCATCAAATTATGGTATTGGAGGATATATTTCCCATATTGTAAACGGCACTGAGAAACCAATTACTTTTGTTTCAAGAACACTAAATGACACAGAAAAGAAATATTCCCAAATAGAAAAAGAAGGGTTATCAATATTCTTTACCTTAAACAGGCTAAAACAATTCCTTTACGGAAGAAAATTTATTATTAATACAGATCACAAACCATTACTAGCCATTTTTGGCGATAAAAATAATTTACCAGCCTTAGTGGCAAATAGATTACATAGATGGTCACTCTCAATATCAAATTTTAATTTTGAAATTAAATATACTAAGGGAACTGAAATACCTCTTGCAGATTTTCTTTCAAGATTTCCAAATCCTGAAAAAGGGGAGAAGGAAGAGGAAATGGGAGAAATATTATTAATAGAAAATTCGATATTAGATTACGTCTTGGTATCGTACAAAACACAAGAAGATCCAACTCTTAGAAAACTATATAAGTTAGTCAAGTACGATAAGTATGATGTTGACTCAGAGGTAGATATAAAACCTTATAATAGAATTAAAAACGAGATAACAATAGTAAGAAATTGCCTATTTTTCGGAAATAGAATGATCATCCCCGATTCCTTAAGAGAATATGTTTTGAAAATCATCCATGAAAATCATATTGGAGTAAATAAAATGAAAACTCTGGCCAGAAGTTCTGTCTATTGGCCGGGAATGGATGAGCAAATTGAGAAACTGTCTAAAAGCTGTAGCACTTGTATGGAAAACACATCAAAGCTGCCAAACCAGGAATTCACTGAGTGGACTCCACCAAACAAAGTTTGGAAGAGAATTCATCTCGACTATTTCTATTTTGCGGGAAAAACTTTTTTGATATTAGTGGATGCGCATTCTAATTGGATAGAATGTCAAATAGTTCCAAATACATCGGCGGGATTCTGCATAGACTTTTTGAGAGAATGTTTAGCGAGATATGGTATCCCCGGAGGTGGCGGTAATGGATAATGGGCCCCCGTTTAGAAGTTATGAAATAAAGACATTTTTCGAAAGAAATGGCATACATGCGATGTTTAGCCCCGCTTACCATCCGGAGAGCAACGGACTAGCGGAAGTGTCTGTAAGAGAGATAAAAAAAAGCTATGAAAAGAATTATTCGGAGGAAAGAGAATTACCCCTTGAGTTTGCTTTGACAAAGGCATTATATGCATATAGATTGAGTCCTTTGACTAGAACGGAAAAATCCCCTGCTGGAATATTTTTAAATCGCGAGATTAGAACAAAGATTTCCATGTTGAGCAAGAAATCAGTAAGAGTGGGGAGATTGAAAAATAAAAAACAGAACAATAGCTACAAAATAAATGATAGAGTAAGATACAGATGGATGGAAAGAGGAAAACCGAAATGGATGTTTGGAATTGTAAAGAGAATAGTGGGAAGCAACAGCTGTATGATAGAAACTGATGGAATTGAAAAGAAAGTACACACTAACTATATGAGGAGAAGTATGGAGAGAAAGGATGTTTCATCTTCAGAAGAAGGAATAAGCTACCCAAGGCCTCAGACGTCAAGTCCCCTAACTCCTGCTACAATAGTAGCAGAATCTACACCTGGACCACCGACTGAATCTACACCTTCCCGGAGATATCCACTACGAGAGAGGAGACCACCGGATAGATATGTACCTTGATGAGTATTGCTATCTTAAAAAAGGGGGAGTTGATGTGAATGAACGTATAAAAATAATTAAATATGAGTGATTGAATATTAATTAATTTATTTTTCTATTGTTTTTTGACCAAGAAAAGGTAAATTCATTCTGTCAAGAGATATGTAAATAGTGTTAGTTCAATTTTTAATTTTAATTTTAGTTTTGCTTGGTTTGCATGTAAATATTCTTAAGGAAGAAAAATAAACTTTTTTTTTTCTTTTATAAGTGCAGACATCTTTTGTTTAATATAAATTTCTAGAAAATTATTTAAGCAGCAAAATAACAATATATGAACGCGACTTGGTACAAGCTTCTTTATCGTGTTTAATACAAGTTCAAATAGAGAATGGAAGAACGCGACTTGAGACAAGCTTCCTTATTATGTTCAATACAAGTCGAGATAGAGAATTGATTAGACAACGACTTGAGACAAACTTTTTTACCATGTTCAATACAATTCCAGATAGAAAATAGATTAACCTGTGATATGGTACAAGCTTCTTTACCTTATTCAATACAAGTCGAGATAGAGCATTATCACGACTTGAGACAAGTTTTCTTATTCTGTTCAATACAAGTCCAGATAGAAAATAGATGAACGCGATTTGAGACAAGCTTCCTTATTATTCTTAATACAAGTACAGAGAGAGAATTGATTACCGCGACTTGAGACAAAATTATCCACCATATTCAACAGAATTCCAGATATAAAATAGATAAACGCGACACATAGTAAAAGTTTCTTACTATGTTCAATACAATTCCAGAACCAGAGAATTGATTACCGCGACACTTGAAACAAGTTTCCTTACTATTTCAATACAAGTCCAGAGGGCGAATTGATTACCGCGACTTGAGACAAGCTTCCTTACAAATTCTCTGCACAAATCCTGATTGTGAAAGGTTGAACGCCGAGATAAGCTGACTTATGTCCGATAAAAGTCCAAATTTTTCTAAGGATGAATGTTGCAACTTGATCCACATATTTGCGTGTATGTTAGATGATCCATATTGGAATTAAATTTGATTTCATCCAAATTTTATTGTGAATTGATTCCATATTTTCCAGTTGTAACACGAATTTATATCCTTCATTCTTTAATGGAAGAAGGATTCCACTTGAATCCTATTTAATGTAACAATAATGTCCCAACGCAATAAAGTTAAAGATGAGCTACAAGATGAGAACGTGTCTTGATGTTGCAGCTAACACCCGAGATGTATAACTTCCTGGTAAAATTTTCTTTTTCGCTTGTTTTTTTTATATATTTTTTAATTAGTCTTATAAAATTAGAGATTATCATTGTATTTAAAATGCCTTTGCTCAATCTTCTCTCTTACTTCACTTGACGTTGTAAAAGAATTGAAATTGACCGAATTTGTTTGGGAGAAATTTCATTTAATATGAAATTGAACATTTACAGTATTTTGGTTATTTTGGCATCGGTAAATTTTGAAAATTCGTTGAGAATTTGAATAATAGTTTTGCCGTTTTCAGAATCAATAAGAGGTTCTTTATGTCCTTATTTCCTTGAATGTTTTAAAATGTCCTTTACACATACACGGCAAAAATCATAAAAGAATCAGGCATTTAAAGATAACTTGTAAAAAAAAGTGGAGGAAAGTTCCATTGTTGAGAAAGGTTTGGTGAAATCTATTAATCTTTTCAAGAGAAAATATTATATTTTATTAAGTTTGTATCACACACCCAAAACAAAGGCGTTGTTATATAAGTGTTATCTACTTGATGATAATTTAGAGACGTCAGATATCACAGAATCTCCCTAGAAGCAATAGAAAAATTGGCCGCCCTTGTTGGAGTACACCTGTCTTGTCCTGAACTCTGTTCTTGTTATAAAAGTTCGTATTTTGGATAATATTTTCACATGGAGATACCGATGGCCCTTTAAAATATATCAAAAGCGACGTTTTGAATGAACATTCCACAAATATCAAAAATTTCAAGAACGATGAAGAGTAAAACAGCAAACTGGTTTCCATTTGTCCTGGTTGCTTGGGACCATAAGGCACTGAGCAATTCCAACAAGACAGTGGTCTACCATTGCCGCTGTTTTAATGTAGATGGGACCGAAAGAGTTTATAGAGAGCCGAGAATTATTTGGGAACTACGAAAGTAGATATATGAATAAAGTCCAAGTTATATACAAAACTTATAAAAATCTATCAATAACCTACAACAGTCTAATCTTGCAGAAGTACCTCTAGAATCAACACACTAAACCTCTCTTTAAAAAACGTTATTAATGAAATTGTCATTAGGCGACTTGATATGAATAATTTAGTGGTCTTTAGGTTAGAGAAATAATCCTAGAGATCTCGGAGTGAAGTCACAGCTCTTCTGTTTGTCGTTCGACTTTAGAGAGCATATAATCAACCACAGCGAATCATCAGAGGATATTTATCAACGTAATTTCTCTTTATTAAACTTGCCAAGTATTCAGTGGAAAACTCTTTCTACAGACTTTGTTTATTTCTTTCAATTGCTTTTGTAACTATTGACTAAGTGTCAATAAAAAAATATTTTGAATTGTCAATTGTCTTTCTTCAGGCTGAAAATCAAGACAATAAAAAACTACATCATCTTTAAAGTATCTCATTTTCTATTTACTTGGTTTTTGACCTAAAAAAGACATTTTCTCTCTGAAATTTCGCCAAGTTCAATAAAGATAATTGTTGGGAGATAGTGATTTGACGTGGATAATATCATCTACCAACTAATTTGTTAATAATTTGAAGAATACTAGAGAAAGTATCTCAAGACAGAATGCTGCAGATGCTTAAAGGACCGCTTCCATTCTATGAGATTGCCTCTCTCGTGTCCTGCGATATCATCCTTTCCACATGTCTCAGTTGATCCATTCTCTAAATTTCTAAGTAACAGAACGTATATGTTTACCTTTCAATAACAGAGATCTCTTCGTCAAACACACAATGGGGAGAAAGTCTCACCAATATCTCATAAATACATGAAGTTTCTCATGACCTTTTGTAAAGGACGTTTATATACGACAGCAGTTCTAAGGATGAAGTTCAGATCACCCAATATATACCTAGAGGATAAAGTTACCTCATGATTCATTCACTTCTTCCATTCTCGAACCTATTAACCACATAGCTGGAAAGCCGTAGAGAGATTATTGTAAAACCTCGCTAATACGGTCTTCCATTGAATATGTAAATATACTTAATGAAAGATAGAACCGAAATTTACATAGTTGGTTGCACTATTATTCAAGATAGTACGATTGGGACCTACTTTTAAAAACTAACTTATACATGCCATATATTATATACATTTACAAATTTCTTATTAGTCGTTGGCCGATGAGTTTTATATGCTATACTGTCTACAGTTTGGCAGAAAATCTAAAAATATCGTTAGAGAATGAAAAAAAAAAAACGACAAAAACACGCAGTTTTTGTCATTGCCTCTCCACCAAGACTCTAGTATAACCGATTGGGGCCATTTTCTTATCAATACTTTCTCTTACACTCTCTAACATTCTTGAACTCTGAGACTAGTCTATGTAAGGCGAAATATCAGTGCCGGCATGAGAGTTTTAACCTATTCAGTATACTTGGGGGATCTTATCTTTATAAAATCCTGCTTGCGAGAGGTTTAAGAACCAATCTCTGTTTTTGATAGCACTTGTATATAAGTTAATTCAAAGCCACATAGGCCAGATATGTCGAAGGTGCCCACGACTGACCACTGGTTCCCAACAAACAAACTATGAGGATTATGAAGATATATTAGAAAAGATAACATCAACTGTTCTACGATTTATGCTGAAACTTTACTTTGAGATAGACTTCCTGTCTAGATTTAACTCTCACTGTAGCGACGTTGAACTAGAACGTATGAAGCACCCCGAGGCGACCCTCACTGTAGCGACGTTGAACTAGAACGTATGAAGCACCCCAAGGTGACCCTCACTGTAGCGACGTTGAACTAGAACGTGTGAAGCACCCCGAGGTGACCCTCACTGTAGAGACGTTTGAACTAGAACATGTGAAGCACCCCGAAGCGACCCTCACTGTAGCGACGTTGAATTATAACATGTGAAGCATCCCGAGGTGACCCTCACTGTAGCGACGTTGAACTAGAACGTGTGAAGCACCCGAGGCGACCCTCACTGTAGCGACGTTGAACAAGATCGTGTGAAGCACCCCGAGGTGACCCTCACTGTAGCGACGTTGAACTAGAACATGTGAAGCACCCCGAGGCGACCCTCACTGTAGCGACATTGAACTAGAACATGTGAAGCACCCCGAGGTGACCCTCACTGTAGCGACGTTGAACTAGAACATGTGAAGCACCCCGAGGCGACCCTCACTGTAACGACGTTGAACTAGAACATGTGAAGCACCCCGAGGCGACCCTCACTGTAGCGACATTGAACTAGAACATGTGAAGCACCCCGATGGTGACCCTCACTGTAGCGACGTTGAACTAGAACATGTGAAGCACCCCGAGGCGACCCTCACTGTAGCGACATTGAACTAGAACATGTGAGCGACGTTGAATTATAACATGTGAAGCATCCCGAGGTGACCCTCACTGTAGCGACGTTGAACTAGAACGTGTGAAGCACCCCGAGGCGACCCTCACTGTAGCGACGTTGAACAAGATCGTGTGAAGCACCCCGAGGGTGACCCTCACTGTAGCGACGTTGAACTAGAACATGTGAAGCACCCCGAGGCGACCCTCACTGTAGCGACGTTGAACTAGAACATGTGAAGCACCCCGAGGCGACCCTCACTGTAGCGACGTTGAAACTAGAACATGTGAAGCACCCCGAGGCGACCCTCACTGTAGCGACGTTGAACTAGAACATGTGAAGCACCCCGAGGCGACCCTCACTGTAGCGACATTGAACTAGAACATGTGAAGCACCCCGAGGTGACCCTCACTGTAGCGACGTTGAACTAGAACATGTGAAGCACCCCGAGGCGACCCTCACTGTAGCGACATTGAACTAGAACATGTGAAGCACCCGAGGCGACCCTCACTGTAGCGACGTTGAACTAGAACGTGTGAAGCATCCCGAGGCGACCCTCACTTTAGCGACGTTGGACAAAGACTCTGCGATGCGAACCTCCACGAGGCAAAGGAGCTATCTGAGAGATAACCCTAGCCGAGGCAGAGTGTAAATCACGTTGCACAAACCTGACGCCCTATCTCCGCAGCTACTGTGCACTTGGCCGGACGTAAATCTCCCAATGTGAAGGTCTTCAGATTATCGGGCTCTGTCGATACAGCTTTGTACTCCTGGACTAGTTTACATGATCTTGTTGAGTTAAATATAGCGAATTGGATGTTTCTGCTTAAAGGCCCAATGGGTGTATATCTAATAACTTTTCCTTTTTATTGTTTTATTGATATATTATTCTTTTTCAATACTATAGTTTAAAATTTGCCTTATTTTTATCTTTCCACAGCCTCTCATCCAGAATTTTCTTATAAAACATTACCTAGAACTTGTATTATTTGCGTGGAAAGATACAGCTGTAATCGGCCCCATCACTTTATTAGTTAAAGACTCTTTTAGGCGAATTTCCGAAGCGATCTTACTGATGAGAGCCGCAATCTGAGTTATCGGTATATTCTGGTTGACTTTATTTTCCGAGAAATTTCCAAAACTGACATCGAGGTGTATTTCATCCAATATGTACTTTTTTTCAATGGCAGAGGTGTTCTTTTTTTGAATACCAAAAGTATAGATAGATTGTAATCTACATTTCAATTATCCAAAGGTTTCACAGATAACAAGAATGACACTTTACATTATTTGCAACTTGAGCAGTTGTGTAATATTATCAAAGTCTATTATGTCACAGTAACTCCTCTCATGGACGACTTATCTGAAGAGCATCCATCTCCCTGAGCGACCATTTTCGTTTAAAAATCAAAATTGAGCTGACCTTACACAATGCCATCTCCAGTAGAGACAAAGAGTATCAATATTTTAGGCTATGGTATTTATATATAGGGAGGTCCTACTGTAAGTTTCCAAATAGCTGAATAAATACAGTAGAACCTCCCTGTAAAGGACACGTAATTGCAGAACCAAAGGCCTTTAGGGAGAGGTGTCTTCTTACCGGAGAGTTGCTAAATAGTAAAAGTGGTATTTTCCCTAATTAAAACTGTCCTTTATAAAGAAGTGTCCTCTAGCGCGAGTGTCCTCTCATGGAGGTTCTACTGCATAGAAAAAGAAAAATTTAACTATATTTTCATACAACACAAAGCAACGTATGTTTCTTTTGCTTTTCCGTATTTGACTTATTACGGTATGTTTGTGTGAAGTTCTCACCAGTGCGTACACCGTGGTCCAATATGTCCTCCTCCAAGACTAGATCCCGATAACACCAGTAGGTTAGGTAAACGTCGCGGCCTCCATTCCTAGAAGATTTATGATGTTCCACCTTCTTGCTCCGGATTGATTAAGTTCGAACTTTGCACCAGTCGGTGGGTTATCTCTCATATGTACTGGACGATGATGGGCTGCTGCAGGTGTCAGTAAACTTATTGGAGGGGAACAAGAGAAATGGACTTGTTGTTTTTGAAGGTGATAATAACTTGCTGTTGGTGTATATTTATGCTTATGGACACGCTAATAAACTTGCTGTTGATGTATTTTCTGGTTATGGACACGCTAATAAACTTGCTGTTGATGTATTTCTACTGGTTATGGACACGCTAATAAACTTGCTAGTTGATGTATTTTCTGGTTATGGACAGGCTAATAACTTGCTGTTGATGTATTTTTCTGGTTATGGACACGCTAATAAACTTGCTGTTGATGTATTTTCTGGTTATGGACACGCTATAAAACTTGTTGTTGATGTATTTTTCTGGTTATGGACCTACGTAATAAAACTGCTGTTGATGTATTTTCTGGTTAGGACACGCTAATAACTTGCTGTTGAAGTATTTTGGTTATAGACACGCTAATAAACTTGCTGTTGATGTATTTTTCTGGTTATGGACACGCTAATAAACTTGTTGTTGATGTATTTTCTGGTTATGGACACGCTAATAAACTTTCTGTTGATGTATTTCCTAGTTATGGACACGCTAATAAACTTGCAGTTGATGCAATTGCTAATTATGGACACACTGATAAATTTGCTACTGATGGACACGCCGAGCCAGTCGCACAGTGACATGAGTTATTGTGAGTGCAGGATCCTATTCGGGGCCTCCACTCTGGTGGTGTTCCTGATGTGTTATTTCTGCCAGAAGAAGGCCCGCACCACCCGTCGCATGCCGAACTCCTCTGTTGGCACTACGACCCTCGACAGAATCCCCACGGTGGTAGGGTGACTGTCCACTCCAACATTCTTTCTCTCTTAGCACTGGGCTGCTGCAGAGCGCCACGCTGACCCTCGGGCGCGAGGTGCTGGCCCAACTCATCTCTCCACCTCCTTCCTACGACACTGTTATGAGGAAGGATGATCTCGAGGTGGGACATCCCCCGGCGTATGACGTGGCCTTGCGCCGCGAGCAACCCCCACCCTCCTTGGCATCGCTCTTCACCCCCGCCTCTATCACCCGCATGTGACCCACTCTTAATGGCCAAGCTTTTTTCCATACCTCCATCAATCAAATACAAACCCGTCAACCATGGCCACGCCCTCATCACCCGCAAATAATCCCATCTCCATGGTCGCGTTCTTCACTCTGCTCCCATCTTCTGCAAGTAGTTCGCTTTCCATGGCATCACTTTGACACGCCCTTCATCGCCCGCATTTAATTCCGTCCTGCAAGGACTCGCCTCCAGCACATATTAATAGAACTGCCTTCATGAACACGCCTCCAACGCCAACAAATAGCCCTGTCTTCCATGGACACGCCTCCAACACCAACAAATAGCCCTGTCTTCAGTGGACCCGCCTCCAACGCCAACAAATAGCCCTGTCTTCAGTGGACCCGCCTCCAACGCCAACAAATAGACCTGTCTTCCATGGACACGCCTCTAACGTCGCCAAATAGGCCCTGTCTTCCATAGACATACCTTCAACGTCGTCAAATAGACCTGTCTTCCATGGACACGCCTCCAACACCAACAAATAGCCCTGCCTTCAGTGGACCCGCCTCCAACGCCAACAAATAGCCCTGTCTTCCATGGACACGCCTCCAACACCAACAAATAGGCCTGTCTTCCATGGACCCGCCTCCAACGCCAACAAATAGCCCTGTCTTCAGTGGACCCGCCTCCAACGCCAACAAATAGCCTGTCTTCAGTGGACCCGCCTCCAACGCCAACAAATAGACCTGTCTTCCATGGACACGCCTCTATCGTCGCCAAATAGGCCTGTCTTCCATAGACATACCTTCAACGTCGTCAAATAGACCTGTCTTCCATGGGCACGCCTCCAACACCAACAAATAGCCCTGTCTTCAGTGGACCCGCCTCCAACACCAACAAATAGCCCTGTCTTCAGTGGACCCGCCTCCAACGCCAACAAATAGACCTGTCTTCCATGGACAACGCCTCTAACGTCGCCAAATAGGCCTGTCTTCCATGGACACGCCTTCATATCGTCAGATAGACTCCCCTTCATGATCGCGTTTTTAAGTCCTCCCCACCTTCCAGGGTAGCCCCCCTTGTGCAGAGGAAATAGCCCAATTTTACGCCATATATTTAAGAATTTTTAACCCACGTATTTTTCTCGCAATACTGAAATCTCCAACCACTCGACGTCACAAAATTGCCATTCAACCTTGGCTTTCTTTCCTGCCAATACTTTGAATTAGAATGTTAGAATATATATATACATTAACGAGAGAAAAGGTTTTATTTATTCTTGCTCAAAGATGGCTCTAAAATTAAATTGAAAATGTCCGCACAAAATAATTTCAAACATCAACATAGATCACCTGGTAGTGTTATATCACTATATTTAATTTATTCAAAAAGCTATTGTGATATGTATATGGATATTTGTAAAATAGGGCCTTTAAAGTCAGTTTACCCGGGTCGGATTCAAATCAATTGGAGAAGACAATATGCAAAGATGGGTCAAGAAGTGCTTAGAATAAAACACCCAAAAATTGTATATATCGAAATAGACGTTCTGGGTAGGAGAAAACATCTCGGGTAGTCTCCGCAGGTGTGACGACGGGCTTGTGAAGTTATTTGACTGCCCATGACTTCAAATTTATTCGGCTAACAGGTGCAGGTCGGCGTTCTCAGAAAGTTAGAGTTTTTCTGCAGGAGCTGTTAGAATGTTAGCATTAAATGAATTCTGGCAAGAAAAGTTAACTAAATATTAATATTTCTAAATTGATAGATTCAGACAAAATGGTATCCTTTACATTACTTTAGAAACAAAGTAACAAGATGACGTTATCTATATAGGCGTTTCTGTTCTTGAAATTTTCTCTAGGAATCTAGAGAATCCTCGATGGACTTGAGTAACAGCAAGAGCTAGATATGCGCCTAGTCTTCTCCTGGAGATTCCAGTTTCTTGGAATTGATTCCGGAGTCCAATTATATAATACATCCTCAACGTGGCTCTCCAAAATGAATTTGTCGAAGCAAAGTGAATATTTTGTAGTTTTCCTCCACCTTGAATTGCCCAGTATCAATATAATCTACCATCAACTTAAAACCGATTGTTTTGAGTCACGATTTATTCCTAATATGTCTTTTTTTATTTTGCAAAGTGCTTAATTTTACATAACATATGAAATTCTATATTTAAAATATAATTCTCGGGATATTTTGAGAGCAAAGTTCAACCATATATCGTAAAATAATTTACCTCAATCTGTAGTGGAATATTCCTCTCTGTTGTGAAAATAATTTCCAAACTTAAGACAAAATTTTAAAATTATAATATCAATATCTCCTCTAAATATACTTATTAATCCCCTAATTCGTATAATAGAGTTAAGTAGGAAAAAGATGCATCCAGAAATTTTCAAAACGGAAGATCGTAAACTTGTGTTGCGGTGTATTTAAGAGAATATAGTTTTTAATTTAATTTTTAATATATTTATAATTGTATTATATATTTCAATTGTGTGAATATTTTCTATATCGCGCTGTTATATATAAAAGGATCAAGAAAAAGAGTCACAATAGAACACATTACCACAGGCTCATATATATATATATGTACCACGGGACCACGTGGATTTAGCTTCATGCAACAAGTTTTTATTTAAGGTAGGTTCTACTCAAAGCAGATTTTGCCGCAATAAATGGTGTATGAAATAAATAAATCAATAACGGGGGCGAATGAAGAATCTAAGGTACATATCGATGACGAATCAGCAAGCAGGACATTGGCCTGCAGTTCAATCAGAGGCTGGCAAATGCGACATCTTTGCAGATCATCCCTGAGGTTATCGGCATTGTCTTGTGATTTCAGCGCTATCACCTCGGGTCTATCTCAGTCTGTCTGTCAACTTCGGTCCACTGTTCGCTAGCATCAGCTTCTCCCCACATCCCGGCGTATAACTCCGGGTAGACTCCATTACACTCGCTGATCTTTCATCGCTAAATATTTCGCTTCTGTCAGTTATTCTATAGAGCAGTGATTTCCAACTTTTTTTCACCGACAGCACATTTCCAAAGTTAAATGAGTGTTTGGTGAGACACGCAAGAAATGTGCACTGGTAAGAAATTTGGGCTGAATTCACTGTACCGGATATGAATAATTCCGTGTAATTTCCTCAGAAGATTTGGAGCCTTCCATCAATATTACAGATTTCATATTTATTTGATGGTGATAGTATAAATGTTGATATTTGGTGACATATCTGAGGAACTGTGTCGCGACATATCAGACCTTAGAAATCATTGCTTTAAAGAGAGCGTTCTACAAAAACACTTAGTTTGTCTTCCCCTAGATGTCTATTGGTCTTGCCTGCCTCTTAGAATTCTAAAATTGTGATTTATCACGATGAGATTCTCAGCCAATCGGCGCCAAGTCCTTCACAATATTAAGAATAGACGCTACCAAATAGCACTGAACTGTGCAGTCAATTTCCAGTCAAATATTAAGTGACACTGATTAAAGACATATTTTAATAATTTTTCTCTTAGTTTTAGGGGGTGAGACAGAACCATGGCGCGAATTTGAAGGCCTTAAATCAGACTGAACGATTTAAAATTCTACTAGATAGGTCTCTATAGAACAAGCTTATCGACAGTTACAAATCCCTGCGCTATCTGGGCATGCGTCGACTCCATGGAAGACAACAACCCCAGCTTATAAGTAGACTCCAACATCGAATGATTCCTGACCATGGAGTTCCGTGGAAGCCATGCTTTTCAAAGAAGAATATCAAACCTCACACCAAGGCTGCCACAGAACTTATATAGGACAAACAATCATCTAAATCCATAATACCAAGAAACTATATCTCTCCATCCCTTAATTGTATATTTATAAAACCTTTTAAGTGTGTACGAAAGGTTTATATTTTATTATTAACTTGCTATGGCAATTATGTTGTAAATATATATTTTTGGATAAAGCATATTGTTTTAAACCTTTATATTTCGTGTATCTGTGCGTCTTCGTGAAGGTTTTTATGTTCTCGTCAATGTCTTGTGAAGGTTTTTATGTTCTCGTCATTGTCCTGTGGAGGTTTTTATGTCTGCGTGCCAAGACATCGCTTGATGGAAGAGACAATGTTTAATCTGATTGAGGCCACAAGTATGTAATTCCTTTGATGGGTTATACCAACAAATTTATTTTGTTTGTGATACACCGCACAAATGTGTCATTTAATATAATTATTGTATGTATATTGTGAGAGACTTTATTAAAATGTGTATTTTTTGTAAAATGCCTTTGGTGCCTCTCTTAATTTTCCACATAACCTACACTCCTTCAGGCCGCCTACGGCAACAGAAGATGTATGGAGTAAGCTTAAGAGGAAATGGATTGATGAATAAAGGAAATGGAATGAGGGTAAAATGAAGGTAAATGGAATGAGGATAAAATGAAGGTAAATGGAATGAGGGTAAAATGAAGGTAAATGGAATGAGGGTAAAATGAAGGTAAATGGAATGAGGGGTAAAATGAAGGTAAATGTGGATGAGGGTAAATTAAGGTAACTGTAATGAGGGTAAAATGAAGGTAACTGGAATGAGGGTAAAATGAAGGTAACTGGAATGAGGGTAAAATGAAGGTAACTGGAATGAGGGTAAAATGAAGGTAACTTGAATGAGGGTAAAATGAAGGTACTGGAATTAGGGTAAAATGAAGGTAACTGGAATGAGGGTAAAATGAGGTAAATGTGGATGAGGGTAAAATGAAGGTTACTGTAATGAGGGTAAATGTAATGAGAGTAAAATGAAGGTATCTGGAATGAGGGTAAAATGAAGGTAACTGGAATGAGGGTAAAATGAAGGTAAATGTGGAAGAGGGTAAAATGAAGGTTACTGTAATGAGGGTAAATGTAATGAGGGTACAATGAAGGTAAATGGAATGAGGGTAAAATGAAGGTAACTGAGGATGAGGGTAAAATTAAGGTAAATGGAATGAGGGTAAAATAAAGGTTGCTGTAATGAGAGTAAAATAAACGTAAATGGAATGAGGGTAAAATGAAGGTAACTGTTGATGAGGGTAAAATGTAGGTAACTGTGGATGAGGGTAAATGGAATGAGGGTAAAATGAAGGTTGCTGTAATGAGAGTAAAATAAACGTAAATGGAATGAGGGGTAAAATGAAGGTAACTGTAATGAGGGTAAAATGAAGGTAACTGTGGATGAGGGTAAATGGAATGAGGGTAAAATGAAGGTAACTGTAATGAGAATAAAATGAAGGTAACTGTGGATGAGGGTAAATGGAATGAGGGTAAAATGAAGGTAACTGTGGATGAGGGTAAATGGAATGAGGGTAAAATGAAGGTAACTGTGGATGAGGGTAATGGAATGAGGGTAAAATGAAGGTAACTGTAATGAGGGTAAAAATGAAGGTAACTGTGGATGAGGGTAAATGGAATGAGGGTAAATGAAGGTAACTGTGGATGAGGGGTAAATGGAATGAGGGTAAAATGAAGGTAACTGTAATGAGGTAAAATGAAGGTAACTGTGGATGAGGGTAAATGGAATGAGGGTAAAATGAAGGTAACTGTAATGAGGGTAAAATGAAGGTAACTGTGGATGAGGGTAAATGGAATGAGGGTAAAATGAAGGTAACTGTAATGAGGGTAAAATGAAGGTAACTGTAATGAGGGTAAAATGAAGGTAACTGTGGATGAGGGTAAATGGAATGAGGGTAAAATGAAGGTAACTGTAATGAGGGTAAAATGAAGATAAATGGAATGAGGGTAAAATGAAGGTAACTGTGGATGAGGGTAAAATGAAGGTAAATGGAATGAGGGTAAAATGGTAAGAGAATGGTAAGAAGGATTGGATTGATGGATTAAATTAGGAGTTATGAAGAAATAAATGGAAGAAATATCAAGATAGAGGAGCATGGCGTCACTGGAGACCAAGACCTCATCAAGAGCAGAGAAATGGAACAAGAAGAATGTATTAGTGAATTTTCTATATTTATCAAGAAAGAATTCCGTGGGCCAAAATATTCTACCAATAAAATATATCAACGTTCGTAACAACTCCAAAGAATATTATAAAATGAAAGAATTAAATTGCAATTAGCTTCTTTTTTGGTGAATCAAACCTTGTCGGATATATCTATATATGAACTCGCTACAATTCCGATAGATAAGCTTGGCCTCAGGGTTCAATCAGAAGAGAGAGGCCTTAGACAGCTTTTTCCATTGGGATACGTCAAGTTTCTCCATGATCGCGTAGTAAGTATTGCAATTGGATAATTTTGTATCCTTTGTTGAAACTCTGTAATGAAATATTATTTCATTTTGTTTCTTAATCAAAAATATTCATGATCACTGAACCAATAATAGTGAATTTCATTTCACATTGAGCTATCCATCATCTATTATGTAAAAGTTTGAGATATAATTTTTCAGAAATATCAAGAAAACAACTTTTAATAATAAATGTTCGCTTAATATAAGTTGATGCTTACTCCTTTAGACTTGAGAATTTTTGCTTTTAAATCGTTTTAACTAAATAAATGTTAATTAAAAATGTATGTGGAAATTTTATTGTGATCATCCTAATGCGGCCCTGGCCTCGATATCTCAAGGCCCGCCCCTGAGTCTAGCTTGTGTCTCGTTGCTCCATTGTTAACAATTTAAGGACAAACCGAGCTGCTACTTCAATTATTCATCTATTATTGATTGCACCAACCTATATATCTAATTGTGTGTGCTTACCTCCTTTATTGTCACATTCTCTGGTTTTCTCAATAAAAGCTTTTGATTTTCTCAATATTCACCAGGTTTCTGATAGTATAAGGTCGACCTGGTTGAATATGTTCAAAGGAACTTTTGTCCTTCTATTTGAAAACCTTTTAAAATGCTTTAATCTGCTACAAGGGAGAGATTCATTTCTATACCCTTCTTTAACTAAAGCATTCATTTCACAGAAGCTATTTTACCAACATTTTTTAACAAAATTTAATAAAAAGTATATAAAATTATTCATTTTTTATAGACAAAATTGGGAGAACTTTTTGGTATCCTTCGCTTTATTAATTAAATTGAATCACTTGTGTACTCTGGCCACATGGTCAAGTTATATATTATTTAAAATCTTAGTTTATTATTACCACGATTGTCTTATTCTCATCCATTTTTCAAGTGCAGCCTTGTTCCTTGCTTAGCGATCTCTCACATCGTGTGTTTGTATTGTGTAAGTACACACCTATTAGTTAATTAAGCTTATTAAAAACACAATTAATGGAACCTATTATTGCTCTTCCCCAGGGAGTTCCAGTTAGTGGAAGCATTGTATTTTGTTTTGAAGCCCTAAACAAAGATGATCTATTGTTTTAACAGCACTACAAGTTTATTTCAGGCAAATCTCCAAGTCAAACACGATGTATCATCTGTTATAGGAAATTTAAACTATTTTTGACGCGTACGATTTTTTTTTCTTTTTTTAATAAAGCAATTTTTTGACTTCTCTTACTGCAATGATAAGAATAAGTGGAGGGCCTGGCTCATCAGTGGTGAACCCTCCCAGCAGTTTCTCCAATTTAATCTACCATACCGCTCTTTTATTGTATTTTGCTGTTTTGATTTTATACTGATGAAGATCAACTCTTGGAAAAGGTATTTTAAGAAACTATGGAGACTTATGTCTTGACAGTAAAAAATACAAATAATAATAAATTTACATTCATACTTCGAGCACTGCTCTTCCACAAACAACAAATAGTTCATTTAGACAATGTAAACATTAGGGCGCTATAGAAACATTTCCAAGTTCCAAGCAATAAATAAATGTTGGCAGTTTATCTTGACGAGTTATAACTTGAATAAAGATAAGTCAAATGTATATATTTTGAGAATAATGGCCGAAGAAATAAACGTTAAACCGTCGATTTCCGACAGCAATGAACCGGGATCGAATCCCAAATTGGCCACTTTTTTATAGGTACCTGTACATATTATTCATTTTAAATAACATAAGCTATGTTGCTATTTTTGAGCAGCACCTCTATTAAAGTTATTTTGGAACTTGTAAATAAACGTAAACTTAGCCGCTGAAGAGATGGTCCTCAAGACCACCCGGGAAGATCCAGGACTGCAGGTCTGGCATGCACAATATTAGAACGGTGTAGTAGATTAAACTGGTAAAACCACTGGGAGAGCTTGCCATTGCTGTAAGTTATTGTTGTTTCTTATACCCTTGTGTAAAGATTACACGAATTCCATGAGTTCATGCTTCTCAAGCTGTTTTATGATAAGCAGCGTTCTCTCCCAAAGGTTTTGTTTAGTACATCTAATGCAAGCCAAAATGTGTTCTGGAGCTGCAGGTACCAAGCTACATTTTGGGCAAGTGGGGGTAGATTCTGTTGTTATTTTCTATCTTCAATGGCTTGAGATGGCCTGTTTTAAATCTTGTTATTGTTGTTTGGTGCTGTCTATTTCTGAGGTTCAGAGCTCCTCCTGGGTCTACTCAAGTGTACCAGCTGTGCTTAGTGGGTTCCTTCAGTTCTTGTTTATTTTTGTTTTGGCTAGTCTCTATTTCTTTAAAAATAAATTTAGCTGTAGTTAGAATCTATTTTATTTTTTAAATAGCACTAAAATTTTTCTCGTACATAAAGACCCAATAAGTAAACAACACAGGCCACTTTGTAACAGCATTGTCATCAAAATGTCATGTAGATTTTTTTTTTTTTATTTGGTCTTTCTATTCTATTCTCTCTCTAATTTTCATTAATATTTTGTAGACTCAACTAGCACAGGTTGTCTGGTCATCAATGGCTGAACATCTGGAGTCTGGTTGATAAATCAGCCAACCGCTGACTCACACATTTGCCAAAGAATCAAATATCTACCAAATTTTTCTTTATTTAAAACGTCAATCTTTCATGGAGAAACTCTCCCAAGGCTTAAAAAAAAGAGAGAGATAAACTAAAACAAATAAAACATTTTAGCTTGTCTCGTTTTCTTTTTGTTCTGAAAGGTTTTCCCTCTGAAAGCTTGCTGTTTTAAATAAATAAAATTATTAGGAGATTATTGATTTTTTACTTCTTGACAAGTATTGCTTCCACACACAAGTCAATCATTGAAAGTTCACACTGTTCTCCCACCATTTGTGGAGGTGAAAGACTTAGATTCCTGGAGCCAACATCCCTGGCTGTCTGTCTCTCTGAATAGTTTTATATTTATGTCATATTTACTCTCTTTAGAAAATACATCATTTGTACTCCATGTTAGGAGTGGCTGCACATGGCGTCTGTTCCTCATGTCAGAGGCGGCCATTTCTTTTGGAGCTAAGTCGGCCTGCCACTGAGTAGTGATCCCAGTCTTAATGACAAAGGCATTCTACTTCACCCAGTGTGGAGAATAAGAAAAAAGAGTAAATACATAGTCACATCAACTAATGATTTCTTAACTTCCAATGTTTCAGAGACCTGCTGCCATTCTCTTCAAGGGAATGAATATTTTGAACCAGGATTTGAAATAACATTCCATTGAAGAGATTGACAGCAGTCACTGAAACATCAGGAGTTAAATAAACCATTGGTTGATGTGTTTTACTTAATCAACTTCCAACCAACAAATGATCTTTAAAATTTACTCCCCTTTGTAAATGTGTTTTGAGAGGTTTTTCTTTAAATTTTATATAACACATTTCTGATAATAAATAATGAGATTCATACAAATCTGTGATTATAAGGACATCACTTGAGACTGTTGTTGTAACCATGTTGTTCATAGGTTGTTCCAAAAGTAATGTCTTTGTGACCATAACTTGAGAAGTTCTAAATATTTTTAATCCAAATTTTGTACACATAAATAAAATATTTATAAAATAAAAATTTAGTGCCGATCCAAGAGAACTGATATCCAGCAGGGATTCATACATTGAATTCAATAGATTTTGTAAATTTATATCAAAGTTTTAAATAATCTCAAGTGTTAGGTATAATAGTAACTATGTGCTGTATATATGATTTTTTTTCCTTTTTTCTTTATTTTGAGGTGTGTTTAAATTAAATTACCAATGTATATAGTATGCTTGTTTGAAACCAATTTAAAGAATATGGTAAATGCCTTGGGCATATGTTTTTGGATATATAAATAGATTCTCCCTCTCTCTCTCTCTTGTATTGCTTTCCTTTGGGCGCCAGTGTCCTTGGCGGGACATCGCGCTTTGTATTTATAGTTGAATAAAGTTGAATAAATCAAATATTTGTGAATAGAAAGGTAAATATTCTCCAGTAGAATCTATACATTTCCTCTAGCATTGAACCCACGCTGTAAATCTAGTTTGCAAATATGCTGGAGGTTATTTTCTTAACCATGTCTTTATGGCCCGTTTTAATTCCTGTAGGTTTCTAAATCTTTGTCCCTACAGAATTTTTTTCATTGGAGAGAATAAATAGAAGTCACAAGGTGCCAAATCAGGGCTGTATGGGAGTTGTGGAATTAGCGACCAGCATAGTTGCCCAATAGCCTCTGAAGTCTGGAAGGAGGTGTGCAGCCGTGCATTGTCATTATGAAGAAAAGGTTGGTAAGCATTTCACAAAACAATGATGCAAAGTTCGGTATGAAAAAACTTCACAGTGATGGTTCATTGTAAGCTGTTGCAAGGATTTTAGATAGATCACTAAATAGCAGAAAAGTGAATGTATAAATATCATTTAAACTAACTTAATTTAAAAATATTAAGAGGACAGAGGAAATACAACTGGTCAGCAGACCACACTGCACTAATGCCCGCCGGTGGCACCGCGGGTGGAAAGAGCAAGGAGCTGCCTTTGATTGATTGCTGTCCCCGGGTCTATCGTCTGGCCAACGTCCTGAAGTGGATATTCATTATTCCACAGTGTCATGGTGTAGCTTGATGAATTTAAGAGGAACCTTTGGTCTTTTTTTACTAGCTTCCTAAGATTTTGTAAAGTTAAAACATAGAAAAAATTATTCACAGTGCTACCTTCTTCTGAAAATCAATCATTATTACACCTCACATGTACCTTTTTGGATGACCTCTTCACTTTTTTTAGGTAGGCTGGGATGATGCGCCATTTTAATGATTGTGCCTTAGTTTCTGGGTCATAAAGGTATGCCATCTCCAGTCTCTATATTTGAAAAAAGTGTCCTTTTAGGTCTCTTAGAGATCCAGTAGCTCTTGGCATAGTTGAACCCTTTGATCACACTGATCAGGTGTTAGTTTCCTTGGAACCCATTTTGAACAGATTTTTCTATAACCTAGATGGTCAATCATGATTTCTATTGCATTAGATCCAACATTTAGTATATTACACAACATGCAAATATTTATATGTAATTCTACTGTCCTAAAAGTTTATTTCCATAGTTTAATTGAAAACCATTTCTAAGATTCCATCTCTACACTCTAACTGCAGTGATTATCATGGCCTGTACCAAGTGTACTTCGAATAAATGACAAATATATAGATACAGTAGAACCTCCATGAGAGGACACTCATCACTAAAATTGTCATTTTTACTATTTTCCAACTCTCATTAAAAGGCATTTCTCCCTACTCTTACTTTTGATTATGCAACTAGATATCCTTTACAGAGAGATTCGACTATATTTCAAATTTTTTACACAGATATTTCAATAAATAAACACAAGGAAAAACATTTTTTGAAAAAAAACTTTATATTTATTTTCAAGGATTTTTTTTTTAAATAAAATATCCTTTTTTTTTTCTTTGGGCGATAAAAATAAAATTTAGGCATATAGCTCTTATTTTACTGTATATGAAAAAAAAAACTATTAAAAAATTAAATAATATAAAAATAAAAAACATTGCCATTAAAAAAATTACAAAGCCTTGGAGGCAGTTGACACGAGGGAAGAAAGCGTTGATAGAACCCTGTCTAATGGTGCACACTCGGCACGAACCACAAAAAATGGATTGGGAAGATGAGGGTGGGGAAGACGACAGGATCACAACTTACACCATTTGGGATGAGGAAGAAACACCAAAAGCTATAAAGAATAGAGTCCTAGATCCTCCGTTGTCTTAGGCTTCAGATATTAGCACCACTCCATCTGGAAACATTGGCTTCTAGTACTTCTCACTTTCAACCAACACTGATGATAGAACTTTTGTCAAGAGGAATTGCCACAGAGGAAGTCACAGCCCAGCTGGAGCCATCTAGGAAGACACAAGACTACAGAACCAAACAATAAAATTCCCAGATGTGTTCAACTTTTGTGACATTTTTGAAAATTGTTTTTATACACAATTGAGGAAGGAGGATCACTTCCTATCACAGCACTTCTATCGCTGGAGATTCTCCTCGTCATAGATAGGATGAAGACAACCAAGTCCAGGAGGGGACTTATCGTCAGCAGGAAGAACATGGCACAGGTAGGCTGGTGTTAGAGACTAGAGAAGAAGTGGTTGCAGGGCAGTGGCCAGTCCCGACTAGAATCTGAGCTGCGCCTCAGTTCCCGCTCCAGCACAATTTGGATGGAAGGTGGGGTCTGCTTGAGGATTTCCTCTGCCCCACGTCGGGTGACCCGTGTCTCGGCCACTTGCAGCCACACCAGACGCGGGAACAGTATCACAATCTCCCGCAGGCCCTCATCTGTGATGGAGGTCCCCACAAGACAAAGTCGGTGGAGGTCAGGCAGGAGGGGGTTGGGAACCAGCCCAATGAAGGAGGAGTTGGTTAAGAAGTTGAGTCCAAGGTAGAGTTTCTTGAGATGGGAACAGTTCTGCAGCAGGCAGTTGACCCCGATGTCATTCACCTTGGTGCCCTCCAAGTCCAACACCACCAGCCCAGGTAGACGGGCAGCGATGGTGAAACATCCCAGCTGATTGATCTTCTCACAGTTCTGGAGGTACAGCTCGGTGAGGTACTCCAGCCGGCTGAAGAACACCAGGTCACAGTTGCTGATGCACCAACAGTAGGCCACATCCAGGACTTGGATGGGGAAAGAAGTCCGAATGCCAATGATGGCAAAGAACTGATCCACATTGAAGAAGGACCTTCGAAGAGAGAGAACTTTAAGAGAGCGAAGCGGGAGTTCCTCAAGAGAGACATCAGTGAGGTTAAAGATGGTGACAAGAGGACAAGCTTCAAGGATGAGAGTCTCCAGAAGAGGGCAGCGGGTCCTCAGCGTGTGCAGGACATTCGGGGTGAGGAAGGGGCCTGGAGTGTGGCCATAGCTGCTAACATGGAGGTAGCGCAGAGAGGTGCTCAGCACAGCACTCAGCCCTTCAAACTGTCTGCGGCAGAGATGCCGGTGGGCCAGATCAACATGGCGGTTAAGCAGGGTACAGTCTGCCAGCTCTCTCCACCTCTTGCACACCCTGCGCCACAAACACACTTTATTATCACAGCTATATGCTTTTGTCTGTTCTGGAGCTGTACATCTCCCACTGCTGGGGATAACATAAAATATTAAGGAGAGAAATAAACAAAATATAAGACATTTCACACCACCACCTTAGTATTATTGCCACATATTTCCTACAAGAGACAATAAGTAACAATTTGGATTATAGATTAGAAACACAAGGTAATAAGACCAAATAAATAAATTGTGTTTGACATTTTAGTAACAGCATTGTTAGCATCATCAGACCATCATCTGATGATGGTTAACAACACTGTTATCGAAACATCACAGACTATTTGGATTTGGAATTATTACCTTGTGTTTCTACAATAGACATCAATTACTACAGGAGCGGGGGGGTCAGTGGAAGGATAGCCTAAACCATTGGTTTTTGATCGCTACGACCCGGGTTCGATTCCTGCATTGGGCACTTTTTTATGTTTAAAAAAAAAACATGCTCTAATGCCCCCCGATTCTTGCAAAGTCCAACCCCACCAGCGAGTGCAAGTAACCAAACAGGGCTCTGGCACATTTTTAAGTGCAAAGTCGAACTGCTTTTCACATGTGTGGACATGTGGCGCACTTACAGTAAAAGCAGTCTCTAACTACCCATCATGATTATCATGGTCTGTACCACGTGTACTAGGGATAAGCAAAAAAATAAACTACAGGAGCCAGTGATATAAGTGGGGGGGGGGCACACAAGTGGAAATAAGAAGTCACAAGGTAGCCCCACACCAAATAAGTAGATTAAACCTAACAATGTGGTAGCATCATTGCCAACTACCTGAGAAGATGCCAACTGGAGCTTATGAAATATACAGTGAAACCTCGCTAATACGAACCTGCCATATAGCGAACCTTCCCTTATAACGAACCTAAGGCAATTCCCAATTCCATTCCATTGAAAATACCATCGTTATAACAAACTTTGTGATTTTTAAAATAACGAACTACCCCTATAAAGAACCAATTTAAAGTCCCAAAATAATAAAATCTATTTAAAATACTAGGCTTATAACAAATTTAAAAATGAAATTTTAAAAAAACAAAATTTTGTTTATGTGTCAGCTCGCGGATTGCGATTTCAAAACAATACAAATTAGTGGAATTGTTTGTTTTCATTTACATTCTATTTTTGCTGTATTTTTTTACATTTTTACACATTATACTTTTCATTAAATATAATATCTTTGCAACCATCAAATTTGAAATAGAAAAAATGCAAATGACTTCCAAAAAATAAGAAAACAAAATTATTTTATTCTTTTGTCTGATGATGGTGACAATGCTGTTGCGGAAACGTCACACACTATTAAATTATTTGGATTAGGTCTTATTTTCTTGTTTCTATAATCTATAATCCAAATTGTGCTTTATCAAAAGCATTCTTAAAAAAGCTATTACTAAAAAAAAAGGTTGTTTCAAAACTTTTCAAAGTCAAACAACACAGGCAAAAAAATTGCAGAACATGTTAAAATAAGAAAATATAACTTTTATAAGAGATAAAATAGAAGGCTATTAAAAATTGTTTACAAAGAGGAATCAACCTCAACTTTTGCCACGATCATACGTGTTAGGGCTAAAAAAAAAGTTCAATAAACAGGCCCTTGATGCAACAAAAATTATTTTTTATGCCATGAACTAACCAGATTTTAAAGCCAGCAATGGCTTGCAAGACAGGTTCAAAACAAAACCAAATCTAAACTTAAGAAGAATATGTGGAAACATGAAATGGAAGAAAAACACTTATTAACATATGCTTTCAAGCAACAAGGTATTAGAGCCATTTTTCCAAGTAAACATTGTATTATATAATATGATAAAGATGTTTTAAAATCATTTTAAATTTGAATATATAAATTAATAAAACTTTGCTTAGGATTTGTCTTGATTTTTAAATTAGACATTGAGGTACATGTATGTTAATGATAAGAAAAACTCTTCATCAAATAATTTCTTTTGCTATTCAGTATTAATATAAGGAAATTGGTCAATTAAGGGAATTAAAACAAAGTGACCACTATTAAGAGGCATCCTCTTCCTGTGTGTATGGCTATCCTTTAATTATACGGTCTAAAAAAATTGGAAAAGTAAAAAAAAAAAATAGTCAAACCGAGGTTATAGTGAACTAAAAGCTCTGTGCCATTGGGATTCACTATAGAGGGGTTTCACTGTAATTTATTGAAGGATATCGTAAAGATAGCGGCTGCCTGGCCGGCATTCATCTCACCGCGTGAGAACGTCCTTGCAGCCTTAGAATAATTTCTAATGCTTTGCCAAATGTTTTAATTTTTGTTCGCTCCTGACGAGGACAAAAGATTTTTGTCGAGACAATAAAAAGATTTACTGGCCGAAGTGTCTTTTATTTGAAGAAAAAAGAATTATTGATGGATGTTATTGTTGAAGGATTTTATTGTCTGAAAGCTTACTTCACTTTAATAAAGAATCTCATCACTGTTAGCTTTTATCCTTCTTTGAAATATTTTATGGTTGTTTACTTTTAGACTAGAACCACCTGGGTTCAACTGTCCTGGCTGATAGTACCCTGTAAGGGCTCCTAATCTAGGGATACAGGATGAGTTTGTACTCCTTGTTAGGAGCTGCTGCACATGGCGTCTGTTCCTTATGTCTGAGGCGGCCATTTCTTTTGGAGTTAAGTCGGCCTGCTACTGAGTAGTGTTCCCAGTCTTAATGACAAAGGCAGACGCATTCTACTTCACCCAGTTATGATTGTTACACACCATCAAGGGTCACAACTTGATACTTTAATATGATTGAGTGGAGATAAGAAAGAAGAAGAGACTAGAACCCGCGGGGGTCGGTGGAAGGATAGTCTAAACCATTGGTTTTCAACCATTACGACCCAGGTTCGATTCCCACAGTGGGCACTTTTTTTCTGATTAAACAGAATGCTCCAATGGCCCCCCGATTCTTGCAAAAGTCAAACCCCACCAGCGAGTGCAAGTAACTAAACGAGGCTGTGGCACATTTGTAAAAAGCAGTTGACTTTGCACTTACAAATGTGCCAGAGCCCCGTTTGGTTACTTGCACTCGCTGGTGAAGTTGGACTTTTGCAAGAATCGGGGGCCATTGGAGCACTTTTTTTTTTAATCAGAAAAAAAGTGCCCAATGCAGGAATCAAACCCGGGTCGAAGTGGTCGAAAACCAATGGTTTAGACCATCCTTCCACCAACCCCCTATCTTATATCTTATAAACGTTAATTTTGTTTACACCTTAAATAAATTGTCATTCTGAAGTTTATAATTTTCTATGTTACAATATGGCCTGGTTTCACACCTGTTCTGCTCTAGTGAATATTTTGCTTAATAAAATATATAGATGGAAATTTTGCTGGGAGGATATTGATCCAAAGAGACAAAGGTTGCCTCTCCCGTCAAAATAGACGTCAAAACTAGACGTCATCTATTGACTGTCGCCGCAAACTAGTCGGTGACCATTAGTCTTATATATATATAATTAATTAACCCACAGAATAATGTATTATTCATAGAATAGTTAATATATCTAAGTCATATCATCTACTGTACATAACTTTCATGGCACAATTTGGATTATATAGAATATAAACACAAGGTAATAATACCAAATAAATAAATAGTGTGTGACATTTCGGTAACAGCATTGTTACCATCATCTGACAAAATCTTCAGTACTTATGTCTGATGATAGCAACAAAGCTGTTACCGAAACGTCATACATTGTTTATTTGGATTTGGTCTTATTACTTTGTGTTTCATGGCTTAATATACTTTGATGTAGAGAAATACTCCTCAATGGAATTTATATAAACACAAAGTAATAAGACCAAATAAATAAATAGTGTGTGACGTTTTGGTAACAACATTGTTACCATCTTCAGTACTTTTGTCTTGCTTGAATATAATCTATAATCCAAATTGTACCTTATTATGGAATTTATATAGTCAAGATATTGCACTAAGTTACAATCTTACTTTTCTGCCTGCTAAAAATGATGGTTTTGGATTTGTCCATGTTCTGCTTGAATTCCTATAAATAACCTTGTTTCTGCCCCACCAATGAAGCAAAATTGTCATCATTTGACTATAAAAAAATAATAAATTAGTTTAAGGGGGTTGGTGGAAGGATGGTCTAAACCGTTGGTTTTCGACCACTTCGACCCGGGTTCGATTCCCGCATTGGGCACTTTTTTTCTGATTAAAATAAAAATGCTCCAATGGCCCCCGATTCTTGCAAAAGTCCAACCCCACCAGTGAGTGCAAGTAACCAAACGGGGCTCTGACACATTTGTAAGTGCAAAGTTGAACTGCTTTTCACATGTGTAAACATGTGGTGCACTTGCAGTAAAAGCAGTCGCCAACTTCTACCCACAATGATTATCATGGCCTGTACCACGTGTACTAGGGATAAGCAAAAAATAATAATAATAAATAAAAAAAATTAATTAGTACTGTACTTGGTTGAAAATGTAACAAAACCTCTTCAAGTTTTAACTCTTTATCCTAAATGATAAAGCACAATTTGGATTATAGATTATAGCTACAAGAAAACAAGACCTAATCCAAGCAAATTAACATATGCACTTTTGATTTGTTTCGATTGGGTCTTGTTTTCTTGTAACTTTTATCCTGTTAACAAATTTTAGCAAGAATGTTTAAATATTGAGTAAATATATAAGGAACAAATAAATAAATAAGCATACCTACATTGACTTTTATATAGAAAGATTATCCTTACAGATCTTACAGCAATATATTAAGTATTTATAATATGATGCACTAGCGCACCATCTGTTATCAAAATTCAAAACTATTTTAAAGGCGTAAGATTCTTTTTTATATTAATTGATGAGGCACAATTGGATTGTAGATTATAAACACAAGGTAATAAGACCAAATTTTGGATTTGGTCTTATTACCTTGTGTTTTTGATATTAAACAATTTCTACTGCCCTTACTGCAATGGAAAAATTAATGAGAGGGTTCACCACTGATGAGCCAGGCCCTCTCATTAATTTTTCCATTGCAGTAAGGGCAGTAGAAATTGTTTAATATCAAAAAGAATGTTAGGCCTTTAAAATAGTTTGAATTTTGATATTAAGTATTGTTGTTAATATTTATATAGATATTGACAAACACCCATTACTTCATAATAAACATTATTAGATGAGAGGGTTTGGCTCAACAGTGGTGAAATCTCTCATAGGTTTCGCCAAATATTCAAAATGTTTAATACGAAATTTTACGACAGATGTGCGAACTCATGGTTATTATTTTTTATCAAGAGGTGAAAGTTTGATTTATTTATAATTTTAATGTCATTTTGTTAAGGTTCATAATACTTCTTTGTGATTTAAAATATGTTTTATATTTATATGTGGACTTCTCTCTCTCTGAGTATAAAATTTTGAAGCATTTTAATACAATCTAGACTCACCGCTTTATTGAGCAAAGTTCATCGTACTTTAAGTATCGAAAAATTTCGATTAATGCATCATCGTGAAGATCATTTAACTGAGTTAAAGTCATAATAAATGAAAGAAAGAGGTTCCAACATAATATTTACAATTAGCAGTGCGGCTAGCCGATTTAGAAAAAAAAAATTATTATTTATTATTATTTAGTATTTTTTTTTTTTAAAGCACGCAAATGAATATTTTTCGCGTGAGTATACTTATAAGAATGTTTTGTAAATTTTCCTATTTTAAAAATTTAATCTCAAACATACATAAATATTAAAAATAAAGAAAGCATATCCTGACCAGGAGCACATGTGCTTTACAGAAGGCAGAGCGCCATCTGGTAGAACAGAAATCAACTAAACATTGATTTGGCCTGTTCCCTGATATTTGGCCAACCCAATTTCTTGATAAATCCAGAAAAGCCATCCACGAACGCGTTTCGCGCTGTTGACGCTCGTCAGCGTGGAGTAGGCTGTACCACTGCGACCAAAAAGAATTTTGGTCCCAGAGGCTTCTTGAAAAACCAATAAATGGGTATTTAAGGTATATTAATATAAATATATTAAAAGATATAAATAATAATGTGACCAGTAACAATGCATCGTGCATTGCTACTGTTTATATTCTTATTTTAAACTTTATAGCAATTTTCCTTTTTAATCAAAAGCTATTTATTGTTTCATAAATTGATTAAAAATAGTTGGAGGGAATTATTTTAAACACAATTTTTGAAGTGTCACAAGCATCTTTATAACCCAAATTTGTGGGACTCCAAAATTCACGTCTTATATGGTGTTTTGGAAATGAAAACTTTTGTGGATCCTTTAAAATATTTTTCTTCGAATAGAAAGATTCACAGCTTTTATAATAGAGAATATGAATCTACAATATATTTTTAAAATTAAAGCAATGCCTCTATCTAAGGATGTCAACCTCATTTTTGGGTGGTCCCATTTAATATATAAACTTGAATATGATTTTGAATATAAAGAGAGCTTTACTGAATTATGATCAAGCAGAAATGTGAATTTTTAATAATAAATAATTAGCAATTTATATGGTTCATACATTAATATTATCAACATCTTTAAAAAATCAATGAAGATTAATATGGATTTAAAAAAAAAAAAGAGGGGGGGGGGGGTGGGGAGATAAAAATGTTTATTATAAATTCAGCAACACCATTTCATTGTGTACAAAAGTTGGCAGACGATAGAGTTTTATTTTTATTGTATAAATACATTTTAAAGGTTTATCTAAGATTAAATAAATTTAACCAATAATTTAAAATTAATAAATAAAATGAGTTTTCAGAAAGGAAATCCGCTGCATAATTAGTTAATGTATTTTATATATTTTTTTAAATTCAATTTTAAAAGTATTTCATACACAAGAGAGAACAATTCAAAAATTAGTTATCCATACCTCGCTGTTTTAAATTAATATTTGAAACGTTAAATGGATATATATCGAAAAGTTGCAACCAAGATTAAATAACGGTAAATTTCTTAGAGTAATGGATTTTATTTTCAAAAAAATATATTTCAAACCATTAAAAAATAAACTTTTTAATTTTTGTAATAGTGTTAGTTTTTCCACGCGAACTTTTATTATTTTGCAGAGTTTTATATATTCCCATGTCAAATCTACAAATCATATTTTTTACCAAATATATAAACTTATGTGACATTTGAAAAATTAATCTAGAGAATGGAAATAAATGTAAAATATATATTTATATTGTGATTTAAGTATATTAACTTTTCATTCTAAAGTCTTTATGCAATTATAAATGCTTGGAGAAAAGTTAAATAAGTTATATAGACATTTTTTTTTTTTTTGCGCTAACAAAAACATTTTTATTTTTTATTTTAGATATAGAATATATATGTTTATATAAAAATATGTTGAGATGTGTTTAGAGTTCTGTAACTCAGGTTCATTCAGCAAATAAGGAGATGGTTTGGCATGTTATACTCCTTTCCCTGCTGCAGATTTAAAAAGGCTTTTTCAGATTGGCCGATGATAGTATTTGCAAATTGATCTTATTTTCCGTTGCCTCAAACAAATTTTTATTTCTAAAAAAATAATATAATTGCCACAGATTTAAGAAATCTAGCTTATTAATGAGTATAAATAAATATTAATTATTTTAATTATAACAAAAGTTGTTTCTTGTTTACACACTAAGCAATCACTTTATAGCCTTTTATCATATGCCTTTGGCAAGAGAAACCCTTCGCCATACACCCTACAAAAAATTTGTATATCCACTCCACATTTTTAACAAAATCACCTTTATGATGTCCGACCTATTTTACTTCTTCAAAAAATAAATAATCATATTTAAATCCAGTATAACCTCGTTGATTCGGCACACATTAATTCGACACTTGCAATAATTCGACCATGTTTTCATGTCCTGAACTCCAGTCTATCAAATAATAAGCGTTAATTTGACCACATGATAATTCGACATTATCGATAATTCAACCGATTTTTAAAATCAAATTTTGACAACATTAGATATTTCTTGTTTAAATATAAATTTATTGCCAAAAATACAATACTTTGGTAAGCAAGGCACAACGACTGTAGTTTGTGTATGCGCACCATGCGCAAAAGTGTTATAATGTGTCACAAATATGGGGACGAGTTACAATTTGTTTACTCCTGATTGATTTAGGCCTAACTGAAGCAGCCTTGAACAATGAGGTGTCTTAAAAAGTAAAACTAAAATGTTAGCCATTTCTTTATTTTATTTATTTACTCATTTTATTCCCATTTTTTAATTTATTCATTTTCTTCCCATATTCACTTAGTTTAAAATAGTATTCATAATTTTTAATTTGTTCAAAAATGTATTCTAATGTAATATTTAACCCCATTCCCCTAGAAGTTGATTGTGAAACATTCTGAGAAAAATAATAAATAAAAAAGTCCTAATGGTATAAATTCACATTATTAATTAAAATAATCACACTAATATTTTCTAAAAATATCATTTTAATTATATATATGGTAATCCTAGAGAAAAATGCCCACTAGCAAGGGAATGTTGCAATGAAATCATCTAACTAACTTTAATTCAACACTTCCTTTAATTCAACCACCGAAAGCTCTGATGCCTTGGGGTGTTGAATTAAAGAGGTTAGACTATATATTAATCTGCCTATATTTTGCATTCCCACTTTATAATTCAATCTACAGCAAATGAAAACATTAAGACGTGAATGTTTCTTTTACACATCAATCAAACTTCTGCCTAACTGGCTTTGTACTAATTGTTTGAGGAAGAGCATTGCAAATATTTATATGTAATTCTACTGTCCAAAGGCTTATGTCCATAGAGTTTGCTGAAATACCATTTCTGAGATTCCACCCTTCATTGTAGCATATATAATCAGAATCATCCAATACAGTATTAGAGCTCTAAATAAGCGGTCTGGTAGATTATATTAGCCAAACTGCTAGGAGGGTTCACCACTGATGATCCAAGCCTTCCTAATTATTTTTCATTGCAGTAAGGACAGTAGAAGTTTGATTGATATGTGAAAGAAACATTCACATCTTGATGTTTTCATTTGCTGTATATAGATGGCTTGTTATTGCTCTATAATAATTTATTGTATAAATCATCAACTTGTCAAATATTGCACAGCTCTCAGCATTATATTTTACAATTGTTATGAAAAGTCCCCCAATATTTTATGGCCCTTGACCAGTAAGTATTATATGTTTTGTCATGCCACAATAAATGACACATTTGGAAAAACAATTTTAAATGAGCCAATGTTTATGGTGGTGTGATGGCAACATGTTTATCTTCATCTGTGCAATTGGCAAACTTGGGAACCCCATCCTTCTCAAACCTTTATCTGCACCTAGTTTACTTCACTCTTGTTATTGGTCCACATCCTGCTTGATGTAGAGTTCAGAGGGTTTATTTTGGGGGGTAATGTAGCCTGGTGGGCCATGGTCATTAGAGCCAATGCTGGGTTCTAGCTCCGCTCCAGAGGAGTGGTTGGGTTCAATGGTAGGGGGTGTTGCTGCTGTTACTAGGCATTTTCAGAATTATTCATTATTCAGAGCACAAGTTCAAACTGAACCTTCCTGTGTAAACAGCGGTCAACGGTCAAATATAATTCTCCCAGTTTTCTCTCTGTAATGCCATTTCTGACAAAAAAAATTCTCATTTAGAGACAACAACAATTTCCAGTCACTTGTACTATCTGAGGGTCGGTTACTTGTTGACACACACAACAGTATATTTAAAACGTGAAATGTCAAATGCTTCAATTTTTCTTGGCAGTATATAAGTACACATATACAGGAATACATCTCTATTGGGATTTCAAGGGACTGTGTGAAAAATCCACATTATTGAGAGAGAATATTCACATTATATAAAAAAGATAAAATTAGTTATTGTTTTTATATTAGAAAATAATTTATATTAATTACTGTATTTTAAATGTGAATTAAAATAAAAATTAATTTTATATTTTTATTCAATTGTCTTAAAGAGAAATAAATACTTTTCGAAATTTGATTAAAATAATCCACACATAATCAAAATATAAAATAATATTAAATATTTTAAAATTTCCTTTTTAATATGTCTTTCTGTTAAATATGATTTTTAATTAAATAAATAAATCTACTAAAAAAAAAAGACTAGGGGGAAATATATAAAAATTATTTAGATTTTTTTATATTAGTTTAAATGTGTGTTATATGGGGGTGGGACCACAGACCAAATTATTGAAAATCTACCTCTTATCAATATACCTATTAAAGAGCTATTTAAAAGTTCTATATATGCTTAATATAAAAAAAATGCCTACAGTTCAATTGATGTTGATATTATTGATGGGCTCTACTTGTCTCATGGGTCTATCTAGGCTTACAACTTGTCAGAGTGGAAGATCAGTATGTGCTCTTACCACAAATTAAAATACATTCATGGACAAAACTTAAGAAAGTTGTACCTTTTAGCATGTATATCGGGATTCAGACAATAACTCTGGAAAGATATTTGATACACAGTGACCTTTATTGAAGACACACAAGATAACAAACTGTAAACAAAATTACCTCCGTCTCCTTAAAAAAAAATAGATGATCAGCATCTTCAAATATATATATATTGCGTATGATATTGTTTTTTACAGCACAATACAACAATGTTGGCAAGTTTCTCTAGAGTGGAATGTCGAGGTGACGAATAAGCAGTCGCGAACAAGCAGCGTCAGTGTTACCAGGGCGTGGTGGGGTATCAGGTGGCACTGGTACCTCTACAAAAAGCCACAAAAGCCCAATGACGACACTGAGTCAAATGGCGAGTCCAGCCCGCCATGTAATCAACCAAAGGCTGTAGCCAACAACAACTACTCCAGCGCCTGCATCCATGTTAGGAACGGCTGCTGAAGCGTCTGTCCTCCATGTTAGGAGCGGCTTCTTCCGAGGAAGGTGATGGCCGGCATGCGCCCTCGGGCTGGATCTTTTGATCGACAGATATCACCAAATATCCTTTAGGATATCCTGGTCTTTACAGCACTAATGAAGCATCTTCAAAGACCTTAGGTTTTGTTCATGAATGTATTTCACAGATAACCAATTTGCAAACAAGTTTAGTTCAGTAACTATGTTTCAACTCTCTCCTTATTGGTTATTGCATAAATCCTTTCCCAAAAATGTATTTATGAGTACCAACTATAGCACAGTATTTCACTTGTTCTTGATGGACCCTATTGGGACCTAGATACAAACAGTAAGTTCAAGGGTGACTTTTCACAATATCACAAAAATTATGTGTGGCATTCATTTCAATAACAACATGGTTGCTAGACTTAGAAATGTCTTTCATAGTTTGCTCTCTTTATCTTACTCAATCATGTTATGGTGGTCTGTGGATATTGAGCTTCTGATAGTGTCTGCTGGGGATAGTCGAGCTCATTGATGGATGAGCCAATGCAATTGATGATGATGTGATTAGGGGTTGAAAGTTGCATTTAGTATAATTTGCATATTTGATCCTCTATGTGTGTTATTCCTTGTGTAAATATGTATGTAAAAATGTATTCTAAACTTGTTTCATGCTATTATAGCCATTAAATTCACCAGGATTTTTCTTTTAAATATGTCTTCCACCATTATAGAGTTCACCACCTGATGAGCCAGGCATTAATTTTAACATTACAGTAAGATCAGTAGAAAATGGTTTTATTTTAAAATTATCATATGTGTCATAAATAGTTCTTTTTTTCAAAAATGATAAAGCACAATTAGGATTATAGCTACAAGAAAATAAGACCTAATTCAAGTAAATTAATAGTGTGTGATGTTTCAGCAACACCTTTTTTCATATTTTCAATATATTTATATGAAAAAGTAGAAATGGGCAGGTGGTTATATTAAAAATAAATATATCCTGGCCTTTTTCTATTTTTTTCCTCATGATAAGCATATTTACACAAATTTGGCCTAAATACCCATTTCTTGATTTTTCTGGTAATCTCTTGGAGCATATTTTTGGTCCTTGAGGTACAGTCTGCACCATGCTGATGAAGACCAACCACCCGAAATGCATACATGGTTGACTTTCCTTGAATTTACAAGAAATGGGTTGGCCAAATATTATGGAATACCCTAAATCAGTGTTTAGTTGAGTTTTATAAAAGGAGGCTGTTATAACAAAGTTCCACACACTTTTCATGAATACATTTTTTAATCCAAAATCTACACTATTCAATTACATTAACATTAATTCAAATGGGAATTATCTATTTAGTATATGTTCTAAATGTATATGAATTTAAAAAATAGCACCCAGCTTGTATTTGATGAAAGAATGATCTGTGTGTGTGAGGAAGGGATGGCTGACAGCCTGCCAGAAGGGGTAGACATCAACGAGGTCTTCAAACTCCTGGACTCCTCCTCCCCTCCCCTCCAGGACCAAGTGAAGACCTTCATCCTCGAGGAAATCAACTCCAGTGAGTCCTCCACGTTATAAACACAAGATCAAATCCATATAAATAAATAGTGTGTGACAATGCTGTTACCAAAACGTCACACACTATTTATTTATTTGGATTTGATCTTATTACCTTGTGTTTATAATCCAAATTGTGCCTTATCCTCCATGTTATATTACCCCAAGTTTGTCAGCACCTGGTGTGTTGGAAACACAAGGACTTCACATTTTATTATAAAGTGGGTCTGATTGTCATGTGGTGGAACCAACAACAGCAACTCCCCATCATGAAGACTAAGATTGTGAATTTGATCTATGAATTTAGTCTCCATAATTATACAATGGGATAATAAAAATAAATTATAAAGTGGAGACAATGTACCTGTCAAGACAATGTTCATATATCGTAGAAGAAGTTTCAATTTATTTTTGTTTTACTTTAACCAATCTTTTAGAAAAATATATATTTTATGGCCTTACTTCTGTTGTTTTACATCTACCTATTTGGTATTTGTTAACTAAAGAGAAATGCCTGATTCAGTCTTATATATGTGTCTATGCACAAAGATGTATATATTAAAAAGTGTCAACTTGAATCAAAATTTTTATTCTTTCAATATTTCATATGGTTATGTGCCAAACTTCCACAGGGAACAAGATTGAGGGGCCTGTTTGGAGCTCTCTTCTTACTTCACATGCTTGTGAGACTGTAATATTTGAAGGAGTTTAAAATATCTCGTTGAGCCTTTTTAATATATGAAGTATAGATAGCTCCATTTATAAACCAACATATGCTGCATTTGTAGAAGATTATGGGCCAACTATTTCTATAATCACAAACTTCCCTAGATTTCTCATTATATGATCAGAATAACTGAATGCAATAGTAGAGTGGTTTGGTAGATAAACATTGTTAGGATTCATGAGCCAGGTTTTACTAATATACTGGCACATGGAAAATTAGGAAAGACAAACTTTAGGATGACACAGCAATTTATTTAAGGCAAGAATAAAACTATGAATTATAAGCAATGAGGGAAGTTTACAGAGTAGGAAAATATAAACATAAAAAATGATACTCTGTTAATAATATAATAAATACTTTGCTATTATATTATTTATTATTATTTTTTTTTTTTGCTGTAGGGACTTTATAAAAGCTATTTGAAATAAGTGTAGTGCAAAAATGTATGGCCTCCCCCCTCTCACCATGATTACTAAGGCCTGGGATAAGTACAACAGTGTGTCAGAACTTCCAAATAAGTAAACAGAATCACTCTATTTCATTTCATACTTAGTAATGGAGAAATCCCTCCATGTACAAAAAAGTGGCAGTCCAAATTCTTTGACTTAATTATATATAATTTAGCTACTCTCTGTGGTGTCAATGTTATATAGAGATTGTTTATAGATTTCTTTTTCTGTGTGAAATTATTTTTTTCCCTTAATATCACTAAGCTATATATTTAATAAGCTATATAATATGAAGGTCTATGCTTGTTTGGAAATCACAAGTCCAACCTGGAGAAGTGTTGGGTGGCAAGAAATTTCAATGCTAAGGAATCTTGCCTATATCGGACCAACTTGATTGAAGTAGGTGAACATAATCATAAACCACATCAAGAAAGATCTTGATGTTCACCTTCAATACTGATTACCAACTGCCCTTAGCACAAGGCTAAGAGTTATGGCTTAGTTCTTTTTTTTTTTTTTTTCTTAAAAAAAATTGCTAAAATAGCTCCTGACTTTCGCACAAGTCCAAACACAAACCAGTGAGTGCAAGAAACTAAATGTGATTCTGGTGCTTTCTTATAAGTGAAGATCAAACTACTTGTGTGGTTATTGTGTGTACTTAAAGAGTAAAATACATTTTTCTAACTTCCCATGTTTATTATCTTGGCCTGTGCCATGTGTGATTGTATGTATGGACATGTATGAAGTACAGCTTTTAATTAAATAAATGCTTTGAAAATGATAACATTTTGGTCAATTGAGAACTTTTGTCCAAGTTGTGTGTTTGTGACAGACCGGGACAGCAAACTGCTGGAGCTCCTCATAGAACATTTTATGGTGAGCCAATCCACTAGGTCAGTGGACATCCTGGAGTCCCTGAGAGAGCCCCATGACAAGGTGGGTAGTGACTGGCAGTAAGGGTGGGCTAGAGGACACTCACTGTCTATGCAGGTCCTTCTTGAGCACCTAGAGGAGTGGGTGAAGGGGCCGCGCAGGACCCCCACCCTCACCCTGCTGAACCTCCTGGTGTACCGCACCCCAGCCTGGATGTACCGGGCAGTGGCTGGCCACCGTCTGGTTTCCACCTTCATCGCTATACTTAAGTCTGACTCGGAGGCCACCAACCTGGCCTTAGCCCTCTCCTCCCTGGCCTCCCTCCTCTTCAAGTTCCCCTCTCTGCTGACTCCGCTCCTGGTGGAGATTCTAGAAGCCTTTGTTCGTGTGGTGACCCTCAGCACTTCAGGGATCATCCCCACTTCCTACCTTCCCGACTTGCACGATGCCCTCTTCTCTCTCTTCCACAGGATCTACATCCTCTTCCCCTGCAACCTCCTGGCCTTCCTCCGCTCCACCACCAAGTCACTGAGGAGTTCCATTTGGTGCTAAGGTAACCTTCCATCTCAAATAAGCCTGCCTGAGCAAAACCTTATTGAGCCTTCTTAAAATATTTTAACTCTATTTATTTATATAGAGAGCAAAAAAAAATTCCTTTAATCCTATGATCATTTTGCTATCAGACCTGTTTTTAAAACTTTTCCTCCTCCTGCATACATTTTCAGCATGATACCTCCCTTGAGTGACAACCTCTGTAAAATGACTTAAGACATAACACAATCTCCAATGAGAGGCCACCTCAAGGAGTATCCATGCTTTTAAACTCTTGTGAGATGCACTATTTACTGAAGAAATTAACATCTAGGAATAACTACTCCCTTGTTAATTACATTTAAAGTATATATTTATTGATATTTTTATAGCATCAACTAGTATTGGAATCCATTTTTTTTTTCCATTGTTTTTTTTTATTATTATTTTTTATCTGAACTAAAACATTCTATTTGAATGGAGGATTATTGTGCTTGAAAATAAATGTCACCCACTATTAAGGTCTTCAATGAGGCCCAGGTTTGAAAAACCTTAATAATGAGGTAAACTTATTAGGGAGGGCATTTTTCAAAAGATTCACAAATGTGGGACCATAATCTTGACTGGAATAATGGTGTGAAAAATTTAATAATCATGGGTGTTTACAAAGAGCAAATAAGTATCTCACTAGCTACACACCACCATCATCAGACTGAAATATGTCTGCTAAAAATGTCAATTTTAGAAATGTCAGACCTACCATGCATATTTGTTGCCTTTTGGTGTTTAACTGGAATAGGGCCACTCTGGTTTCTCCCTAAGATGTAACTTTTCTTAATGCAAGTTTCCTTGACTTTATCACAACACCTCTCTTCCCCACATTTGATCTTTTATCATCAGCAGTTGTACATTAGGGGAGATGTTGCTCCCTTTGTGTGGTACTACTTCTTTTGGATGCTATTCTTTTTTAAGGAGTTAGAATAACTTTTGTTCATTGGAGTTTGGTACATAGAATTCACATGAAATGTGTGTGAGAAAGCAAGAGAAAACTGAATATAATGGAATAACTTCCAGTTTTGACAGCTTAGGTATTATACTCTGTATTGTAACCATCATAAAGCTATTTCAAATAGGCTTACAATACCTTCTATGATTGCAATAAATCTGAATGAGCAACCACTCCATCATGTGCTGGTGTCATTCAGTTTTGCTACAGGTATGACATTGTGTGTGTGTGGTAAAGGAGATGTTTGGCCGGGTAAGGTTCCACCCTCTGCTCCTCACTGCCACCAAAGAGTCTGAAGTTCTGCCAGAGAGGTGAGTGAGTGGACACCTGGGGCACCAGTGGTTCTACTGGTTGGTTGGGGTGTGTAGGTGGAGGCAAAAGAGACTCATGCACTATTGCTGGAAGACAGTGACTTCAGGCCACTCTCTGATGGCAACACCGCACTCCCTGCCGGTCAGTTTCACACCTGCTGCTGCTGGACATGACAAAGCCAACTATCCAAACTCTTCGCCTCATATTTTGTCCTTTTGACAATATCCAAATAACTTCCACACTAGTCTCAAAGCTAACATGTAAGGTTTTCTGAACCCCTCCTTTAGTACCATTCTTTATATCATTTTTCTTTATTTTTTTACCAGACATTCCTTTTTTAACTCTCTCACACTTTTATTTTGTCTCCTTTGTTGCTCTCAGTGATAAAGTTGTTTCTGTCATGTGTATAGGAGGACTTCTAACGTTCTGGGCTGTTACTGCAGGTGGGGGGGGTGGAGGTTCTGCAGGAACAGAAGGTGAGGAAGGAGCTGTCAGTCTGTGGTGGTGGTGCTATAGATGGTGTTGTGCAGGACTCCACTCCTGCTGGACGGGGCTGGTCACTCCCCAGGCTGGACTCCCCCTCAGATTTCCTGGGGGCCCATCTCCTGCAAGCCTCAAACCTATACAGTATGTCCCTGTGAGGCTATAATGTGGCAGTTCACAGTATTTACTTAGCCTCCCCCTTATTTCTTGAGATAAGCCAATATCTGAAAAAAGAGAAGAAAAAAATTTTTAAATGGTACAAAAATGAAATTTTACTAGGATCAATGGATAAATTAAGAAAAAGCTGCATGAATCATTTTTTTTTTTAATGTTAAAAAATAAACTAGTTAATTATATTGTGGTAACAGATAAATTGATCCTTATATTGAACTTTGATAGTTTGTTTGCATGTATGACCCCAAGTTATTATTAAATTGTAAGCATCATTTATCATTGCATGGTAAGGGCAGTAGAAAAATCTTTCATTTAAAAAAAAAAGAATCAAATGCATCAAAAATAGTTTAAATTTCTTAGTCATTCATGTTGGTTCATTCTATAGGAGAGGGTAACAATGCTGCTACAGTTACCTAGTTGGTCCAAGTTGGCAGAAAACTTGTCACTCTGTGCTCACGTGGTCCCCATGTGTGCAGTATCAAGCAGTAGGAGTGGCAGCAAAGAAGAAATACTCAGGGGCCAGCTGGCTCTTTCCCACATCCGGATGTGGTTTGAGTCCCACAGGAGGGAGGTGCAGGCCGAGCAGAACCGCCAGCTGCTGGGCAAGATCAAGGCCTCCCTTGCATTGGAAGAAGAGAACACAGCTCTGGTGAGTAACTCCTTCCCTCTTAATAAAGATTTCTTCTGTTAGAAGGAAAGTGTTGACATTAGTGAAAAGTGAGGAATCTATCACTGACAACTTTTCCTTTATTTTTGTCAGGATGACCCAATAAAGAGATAGATCTGGAGGGAGAGTCACTGTCATAATTTAAACTTAGATAATGCAACTTACTCCAATAACAGTAATATACAAATTTAGTCTGATAAAGAGCTAATAATTTTCATATACTAAGATGAGAAAATATATTGACAAAATATTGAGAGATACATTTGAAGTGCTGCCACATAGCAATCTGTTAGCACATCAATACTAATTGTCTGGTATATTATGGCACCACTATGGATTTCTTTCTTTGTTACTTCTTCGTTCTCTCTCCACCACCACCACTAATAATAATAATACATTAAAACAATATTAGAAGAACCCAAGTGTCTGGTCTAGTAACATTTACTGACTTGCAGTCTGTCTCTCTCACTTCCATATTAAAATAAGTTCAAACTATATGAGAAATATTTTTTGGCATATAACCTATTTAATGTTTACTATAATTCAATCATTTTTCAAATTCCACCATAAAGTATCCAATTTAACTGACTATATTTCTATAAAGAATTTTATCCATCCTTTAGGGCATTGAATTAAAGAGGTTTGACTCAATTTCATATATACCTTATCATTTAGCTTTATTAAAAAAAAGGTAAAACTATACTATAACTTATAAGACTAAATTAAAATTTTAGTAATTGCTAACGTTTTGATTTATTATCAAATTTATAATTATAAATCTCTTTCAATGACTTAAAACTGGTTGTCATCCTAGACCTGTTCATTGAATAAGCTAATGTGAAGAGATATTTAGAAAATGAAGTAAACAGGTAGAGCATGGGTGACATCTGGCCACACAGATGACTTTTCTGTAGTATCCTGTTTAGATAGGTGTGCCTACTGTAACATGTGACTGTAGTAGCTGCCATTATAATGGCACAATTTTGCCCCTTGAAGAGCCAGAGCTTGCAGTGTTTATAACGAAGAAACTTATTGTGAAAGGTTTTAGATGTATATAGTGATTTGCCCATATATTTGTGGTATGTGGTGTGGTAGAGGAAGGAGTTCCTCCTCAAGGAGTCCACCATCCAAGACCTGCAGGACCAAATCAGCCAGCTGCAGGCCCACATCTTCCGTTGTGAGAAGTCCCTTCACAGCAGGGAGGCAGATCTGCTAGACGACCTTCGGTGAGCCCAATTTCTATACCATGTGTCCAAAAATATCAAGACACTTTTAGATGTTTTATTAAAAAATAAAAAGTTTAATTCCTTTCAAAATAAACCCCTTCTTTACAAATACATCTTTTCTAAAGTTCAATAAAGCAGACTTAATCCTATTCTGTGACCATGTAGAGTTTTGTTGGATATCAACAACAACAACAAAAAAGCCTTTATTTAGGGTCACTGACCCTATACAGGATTCACCAGAGGTATGCATAAGAACAAAGCAGTGAGACAACGGAAATAGCGATATATACAGAGTAAAAAGAGAAAGAAAAAAAAAAAACAAGAAAAGGAAAAAAAAATAATAATAATAAGAAAGAGGGAAGCAAGAAATCAACACAAAAAGAGTAGCAGTAAGAAAGTGAGGAGTGAGTATCACTTGGCCTTCTTCTGAGATATGGACTTGTGGAAACCATAAAACGCCGTAGCAATATACTTATTCTGGGTCATATTGTCAATTATTGATGGAAGTGAAGCACAGAGTTGCCCAGTTTTGAGCATAAGGGTTCTTCTTTCAGAGCAGAGCAATCAAAAATATAGTGAGTGATTTCATTTTGTAGTTTTGAATTACAAAAGGTACAAGTCGGGTCCTCACCGCAGAGCATCTTGGTGTGGTTTTCTCTAAAAAAAAAACTTGAAAGTATTCTAACTTGTGCGAGTAGTCTTACAACCGGGAAAGGAAAATCCCCTAAAAGGTATCCCTCCGTCATGAAAGATATGTGAATGTCTTTGTAGTGAGAGTATAGCTTAGATTTATCCATTCTTGTAAGGTCGTTTTGTATAGATTGGTCTGCCGCTGTTTTTAAGAGCCCTGTAATCGCGCTCCTCAGCGTTTCAGGGTCATCACAGGAAACAAGTGCAGGGGATCCATTATCGTTAAGCAGATTAGTGAGCTTTTTAATGAAACCGATGGGTGTGCCCGAAGCATTAGACATTTCCCGTGTTCTATTAAAACATATACGTGGCAATCTGTCACTGCTCATATTCAACACCCGCAGCCAATACTTCAGGGTTAATTTTAAGGCTGTTACACTCAATGAGATACGACCGGTTTCTAATCTGATTAGGTAACCTGGAGTGTATCTGGGCAGATTCAGGAACCTACGGATAAATATGTCTTGTATATTGTCCAGTAAGTCTTTATGCTCTGTTGCCCATAATGGAGCGGCATACATCAGGACAGCTCTCACTATTGTATCAAAGAGTTTGATTGATAAATTTATTGACTTTGCTTTTGATTTTATTAATATTGGGTGTGTGGCGTTAATTGCTGTAAGTGCTTTTCCTTTAAAGTAATTTGCCGGGTGAGTAGTTGTTATTGTTGGTGTCAGAGGGAATCCCAAGTATGTATATCTTGAAGTTATTGCTATGGGTTTATCATTCCAGAACCATCTATCCTTATTTGAGGGTTTACCTCCATTACGGAACACCATAATCTTTGACTTGGACTCATTTAGTGTCATTAAGTTCTCATCGAGATATTCTTTCAGTATTTTGATCTTCTTTTGGAGGTTTATCCTGGACTCACCTATAATTGCTATGTCGTCGGCGTACAGCAATAAATGGATATCTCCAAATTCTGGCAAATTTACACTCGGCAGGTCTGAGTTATTATAAATTTCGATTAAGTCCGTGATAAATAATATAAATAGCAGTGGGGAAAGTGGTTCTCCCTGGAGGACTCCCGAGTTTATCTTAATACTTTCCGTAAATGATCCCTTCCATCTGATAGCTATAGTTGCTTGTTCGTAGTAACTTTTGATCGTACTTATGAATTGGTAACTTATGCCTAGGTTGTAAAGTTTTTTCCAAAGTAGTGAGTGGGGTACAGTATCAAATGCCTTCCTTAGATCGACAAAAAAGACATATAGTTTTCCCCTCTTTTTTCTTAATGATAGTTGGATTAAAGTAGTTAGTGTAAATATGTGGTCAATACATGATCTTTCTTTTCTAAATCCCGCTTGGTTTTCGGGTATAACCCTTCTTCCTTCGACCCATTCCTCCAGTCGTGATCTTAGGATTGATGTGAAAAGCTTTGATACATTGCTAATCAGTGCAATACCTCGGTAGTTGGAGGGGCTGTTCTTATAACCGTTTTTAAAGATTGGGTGTATAGTGGAATTAGTCCAAATTGCTGGGTATTTTCCAGTCGTCATAACACTATTGTAGAGTTGTTTCAACAGCAGTATGTACGAATCAGGGAGTGTTTTTAATACTTCATTGGGGATGCCATCGGGCCCGCATGCCGTTTTGTTGGATATCATTATTATTCTAAACATATATAGTAAAACCTCTCTATAGTGAACCCCAATAGGACAGGTTTTGGTTCCCTATAGCCACGATTCACTGTATCCATGGTTTGGCTATTTTTTTTTTTCTTTCAAAATTTTTAGACCGTATAATTAAAGGATAGTCAATGCATACAGGAAAAGGCAGCCACTTAATAATGGTCACTTTGTTTTAATTCCCTAAATTGATCCTTACATAAATGCTGAGAGAGAGAATATCAAAAGATTTGATAATAAGTTCTTCTTATCATTAGCCTACATGTTTATATATGTATAATTTAAAATTAAGACAAGTCCCAGACAAAGCTTTATTAATTATATATTAAAAGTATTTTAGAACATCTTCATCATATTAGGGGGGGTCGGTGGAAGGATGGTCTAAACCGTTGGCTTTCGACCACTACGACCCGGGTTCGATTCCCGCATTGGGCACTTTTTTTCTTTTCACTTAAAAAAAAAAAATACTCCAATGGCCCCCGATTCTTGCAAAGTCCAACCCCACCAGCGAGTGCAAGTAACCAAACAGGGCTCTGGCACATTTGTAAGTGCAAAGTCGAACTGCTTTTCACATGTGTAGACATGTGGGGCACTTACAGTAAAAGCAGTCGCCTACTTCTACCCACCATGATTATCATGGCCTGTACCACGTGTACTAGGGATAAGCAAAAAAAAAATCATCATATTATATAATATACTAAATTTATTTGAAAAAAATGTCTTTAATACCTTGTTGTTTGAAAGTCAATCGTGAAATTTGAAAATCAGAATTGTCTTAAAATATACCATTATTTCCCTCAAAAGAATAAAGTTCCATGTATTCTAAATAAATTGAAAATGAATCAAAAGTATCCGATTCCAAAAAATATGTTGCAAAACTTGTTGATACGCTAACATGACCGGTAAAATTACCTTCAAAAAAGTGCAAAATTGCAAACACAAAATGGTAGTAAAATGGGTGGCCAGCAGGAATATTAGCGAACCCTGAATGAGTCATACACCTAACAAGGCTTCCATTCTAAAAATAGAACTGTATGTAATTTTAAAATCTATTAAATACACTTTTAAGTTTGTTATAAGCCTAGTATTTTAAATAGATTTTATTATTTTGGGACTTAAAATTAGGTTTTTTATAAGGGTAGTTTGTTATTTCAAAAATTGAAAATTTTGTTATAACGATGGTATTTTCAATGGAATGGAATTGGAAATTGCCTTAGGTTCGTTATATGGGAAGGTTCGCTATATCCGTGGTTTGTATTAGCAGGGTTTTACTGTAATTATTTATAAAAATTAGTGACCCCCCCCCCCCCTATCAAATAAAAACACATTCAATTTTGTTAATATTATTTCATGTGTTTCTAAGTGAAGTAAAGAGTGAGCTATTTTAGCATAAACCTCATATAGAGAAAGCAAGCTGTGACAGGAGGATCACTGAGGAGAACACCTACCTGAAGGGCTCCCTGGCCAGTCTGGAGGGCCAGCTGCAGCAGAAGGAGGAGAAGCTGGTAGAGCTACAGCGGCAGGTCACAGCAGCCCAGGTGAACTGGGAAGAGGGCCGGGCAGCCATGGAAGCCTTGGCCACCCAGTCCAGCAGGCTGCAGCACTGCCAGGAACAGTCCCACAGGCTGTCTAAGGAACTGGTGCTGCTGGCAGAGCTTAACACCTCATATCGTGCCAGACTGGAGGCTCTTGCCCCACCTCACAGCTTCCAGGAGGAGGTTGTCCTCACTTCCAGGGAGGAAATCAACGGTAGGCAACCTACTTATTGGAGTTGTTCCACCACTCACTTCCATTACTATGAGTGATGTCTACCAACAGATCACAAGGGGAAAATATATATCCCTATAGTTATCCCAAAACTTGATGGAAACTTAAAACAACATCAAAAAAATTGTGTCAACAACAAGTATCCACATGATGTGTATGTGGCAGGACTGAAGCAGAACCTGGAGAGCAAGTGCCATCAGCTGGAGGCCTGCAGGGCCAAGCTGGGAGATGTTGAAGACTGCCTGATCCAAGCTGTGAGTAGCTCTGACCCTGTCACTTTACACATGGGGGATATTATTAGAAACAATTAGATGAATACCCCCAATCCAAACTTTGAACACTAATTCAATAGAGCCTTCATGAGCCTCTCTACAAAGGACAGTTTTCATTGCCTAAATTACAATTTTTACTAATTAACAACTCTCCGGTAAGAGGACACCTATACCTAATTGACACTTACTTATTCTTTGCAACTAGGTGTCATTTACAGAGAGGTTCTACTTTACTAATGATGGTACTACTGTTTTTGAATGAAATGGAACAAGATCAGTCAATGTCTATTTGTCTGGGTCATTTATATTTTTTTAGTATGTCTTCCAGATGTTGCAACATTCCAATCACATTGACTAAATATTTGGATAGATTTTAAGTGACTGGGTTGCAAAATATAATTATTGGTATCAGTGAGATCTTGGATAATTTTGGTAGCTCATCGAAGACAGATGCTGATATTACTTTGGTTGGGTTAGTGAAATGTTAGGAATACTTTGCTTTGTTGCCCTTTTTTAATTTCTATTAAACCCATCCACATAAAGACATGGTAGGAAAGGTTGCCATGGCAGAAACTTTAAAGCCTTTCTACAAAATGCTGGGAAACAAGAAAAGACAGCCATTACTCCCCACCCAGGTCCTATAATCCACCTACTCTTCTTTAAAAAACAATGAATCTCCAATTTTCCCACACATTTTATTTTCTCTCCTTTTTCCACTTTCTCCAGAATTCTTTATCCATTTTTATTATAACTACTCCTAATATCAACAACAACAAGCTTTTTATTGGGGACCTATGCCCTACACAGGATTCACCCAGGTGCATAATTGCTAGAAAAGATTAGTCAGTTATTTATATATCTATTTACATACGGCTCTCTTTTCTCAATGTTTCTTCTCTTGCGAAGCCCTGGAAAACTTGAACAGGGCCAAGGCAATGGATTTATTCTTTGTCGTCCTAGATAACAGAGCCTCCAGAGCAAGATAATTTGATCCAATTTTATGCAAAAGAAGTTCCCTTTCACTTCCTAACTTTAGACAGAAAAATATGTGGTACTCTTGTTCAGAGTCGATATTTTTTAATACATAATGGGCACATTCAGCCCGTTGAGCTAAATATTTTAGTGTTACTTTCTTTAAAGAATGAAAAGAGTATATATACTTATTTGTATGATCTATCTTTTGACCTTTTTAATGGGAGATCTCCGATCAAATATTGTTCTGTCATTATAGAAGTGAGTAGATTTTATAGTGCCAATAAAATGTTGAATTTGCTATTCTAAGTAGGTATTTTTGTACCCCTAATAGCCATTTTGAAGGCTATTCTTGTGTTTCTAGTGTCGAAACATTATTCCCCTATGATAAAAAGGAATGATCACTGGTAATGCTAAGATGAAGCAACTGTTACACACACATCCCAAGAATTGCAGCATTAACATTGATGGAAGTTTTCTCTGTGTTGAAGTAACTTCTAGGCGTATCTCATTACTATATATAATTTAAGCAGTATTGAAACCTAAAAATAACACCACCAATAAGTAAGTTGTGTGTGAAATATTTGGTAGCAGCACTGCTGTTATCATCATCAGGCAGAGTTAATGCTGTGGTGCTAACAATGTACACAGTTTTACATATTTGTGGTCTTTGTTATATTTTGATCTGCACTTCTAGGCTTAGTTTTATCTGATAGTCCTTTGAGTTATTGATGCCAACACATCCCCAACCTGCTGTGTAACCACACTGTGAATTGCACATTGTTGTTGGTTCACTGCCAGTGGAACTGTTTGATGGACATAGTGGGGAGAGGAAGGCCCCCCAATACTTGTCTGACTGTGGGTGTGATGTCAGAACAAAGCCCTGGCCTGCACAAAGGAACAGATGGAGGAACTTGAGGCCGCCCACTCTGACCACATCAAGGTGAGGGATTACTGGTATTCAGGTTGTGTGAAACACTCTTTTTTTTTTTATGTCAACTTTGTAAATTTTAGTTATATCTTGGCGCTTAGCTAAAATTTAGAATATATATATGATCACATATATATAATAAGGTCAAATAAGTGACTTTGATACCATCAACACCTCCTACCATTGAGAACTCTAGTCTGATAACATTATAGCAATGGACTCTTACTGAGATGTCACCTATTGATTACTTATTTGAATATCTTGGTATTGACATATCAACAGCAACAATGCTGATACTTGGTTTGCAAGTATATTGACAAATACTTCTTTGTGGTAGGAAAGGTGCAATTGTGATGGAAGGTTTAGGGTACATTAAGATGGTTTAGGATCCTACATACAAGTTGGTTTTTCTCAGCTTGAAGCATATTGTCTGAACTTGGAGCACATTTTCCGAATGACTTGGTTGGTGTCTAGCTATATCTAAAAATGGCCATAGCTTTCTAAAATGGACATCATGCAATCCCATTGTTACTCTGCATATGTAAAATTAGAGCTACAAGGGATCATACTCTCCTCAAGTGAAATAAATACACTTCTTGGAATAAATTGAACAAGGTTTTTTGTGAATATAGGACATCTCAAAAAGGCATCCTTGTATTAATCCAAAGAAACTATCAAGTGCCAAAACAAATTACGTAAACTATATGTGAGGCATTGTTATAAGTATCAAACTAGAGAACTTAATGAATACAATTCTGATGGAAATTTTGTCAGGAGGAAGATAAGCTTATTTTTCCCCCTATCAAAAATGGTTGTCTATACTTTCAGACTTAGTAGGGCTGTGAAAGTTCCACAACATCAGCTTTGAAAATTTTTTTCGGCCCAGCCACTTTGCCAACACCTCTGGCAATCAAGAGTCCTTTGTTGGACCTCATGAAATCAAACCCTGATGAGAACCATAGTCTTAATCAAGGTCTTTGGGTGGATATTCCATATTGGCTAAAACTGATGTTTTTCATTTCACTAACCAGAGATAGATGGCGATGAGCTAGGCCCTCCCAATAGTTTTATCATTTAAGTAAGGGGGTAAAGTCAAAAATAAGTTTTTTTTAAATAAATAAACAATTTAACTAAATATTTAAAACCAAATAAATATGTTTGGTGGCAGCACATTACTACTGGGTCCAAATATAATATCTGTCATGTGTGGGGCAGGCCAAGGATGACCATCTAGCCAGCGTAGCCCACCTCTGTGCAGAACAGGAGCTCTACATCCTGGAGCTGCAGCATCAACTTTCACAAAGGTAATCTCTCAGGATATTTACAAATACAGTCAAACCTCTTTAATTCAACACCCCAAGGGATCAGAGCTTTCGGTTGAATTAAAGGAAGTGTTGAATTAAGGTTATATGATTAGCGAATCATCTAACTCGCGAAAATAATATTTTTAAAAAATTGCGTTGTAATATAAATTAATGATATTAATTGAAACCATTGTATGTGTACTTTTTTGTATTTATTTTTTTATTTTGATGATTAACTTTTAGTATCAGGGACAAAATGGCAATAATATATATGTCATAATTTGTGTATAATTAAATGCAACCCCGACCCACTATGTATGTACCATGTATGAATTTCAAAGACTTAATAAAGAACAAGGTAACTGGAGGAAAGAAAGTAACAAAAGATATAGGAAGTAAGACCTAAGGCTGGCACGACTATTCTGGGCACCCCTGTGTCAATACTGCAGGGGCAGAGACCGGGCGTCTCTAGTGACCGCAGAAGTTATTTTAGCCAAGATTCACTCAATACTTCCTGACAAACAGGACGTGTCGAGTGACCAAAAGTTATAAAAGTTTGAGAGACATCCAGTACTTCCGGCAAAAACAGGACGTGTCTAATATCCTTCGAAACTATAAGCGTCAAGCCACCAAACACTTCCTGACGAAATCGGATATACCAAACAGGGCACAGCTTTCATCAAGGGAAGCCGCCGGCCTATCAGAAGATAGCACCTTAAGTAGGTCAACCAATAGAAAAAGATCATGTGAGATCTCTCAACCAATCAGAGAGAAACTGACTCGTGGTGTTAAATCGAAAGACAAGAATTGTCAGTAGTGTTTTGGCTCTCATAGGAACAACACCTGCAGTAGCGACTTGGCTCTCACCGAGTTCGGATCAGTTGCTCCTTCGCTTCCAACGAGGTGACATCGGCCCTGGACCTCTCCCCACTCAGCTCATAGCTAAGTACAATCACCACCATGTGATCAGTTAATTAACAATCAAAATCGCTCCGCCTTCTCAAGCTTTCTTCCCTCCAACCCAGTTGCCTTTTAATTTCAAACCCCATCACGTGTCCTGATTATTCCTAACTGTGTGCTTCACTTACCACTCAACGACTGCGCTTCAATCAAATCTCACCATTCGCATCCAACAATAAGAAACCCCGCAACGATATTGCCACAGAACGGTTAAGTCGACAGGATTCTACAACAGTGTAATACAACAAATATTACAGTGTAATAACAAAAATTGCATCAGCATATTACACAGAGTCGACAGGATAAAGATTATGGAGCTTAATCAGGATCAAGATGGAAATTAGCCCAGACACCAGCAAATCAAAAGGCAATGACAAAACCAGCGGAAAAGAAGCGGACAAGAAGAGAGGCGACCAGGCGCCTTCTAGCGGCCATCATATGGCAGATGACCGTGGCCATCCGACGTGTCAACGCCCCACAAAGTGAGACGGAATTCCGGAGCGCCATTCCCCGGGGAGGACGACGGACACAACCCCCACCAACCCCAGGCGAGTGTCACCAAGGCCGGACACCGACCACCGAGGATTCAACCACCGCCATGCCGTACACAGTCCCCGAAACCAATCCGCGCGATCCGGGACAGCCCCAACGATCCCAAAATGATCTTCCAGTACCGGACTTCACTTCAATTTCGCGGACGGTGCGAGCAGTCCCGAACCAAGCCAACCACCCCAAACCAAGACGTCCCAAAGGAGACCTGTTGAACTGAGGTAGGCACCCATCCTATGCCGTCAAGGAATTGACTTTGAACTTTTACCTAGCTACCTACCCCTTTTAACCATGTCTAACCTTTGTACTCAATGAATGCACGCACGGGCTAGGCCAAACCTGTCCGAAAGGACTTGCACTACAATCAAATTTGTCACACAGGACAACCCTTGCCTGCATTCATTGACCCCACTACCATGTTTATCACTCAACCCAATTATCAATACTATATGCCCTCAAATACAAGCCACAAAGGCTTCAACCCTCACCATGCCCAAAAAAAACGTGTCAGTACAGCCCACACACTTACCACACAAAATCCATGCATGACCATACGCCGCCAAGCCATAAAAATGTACCTCACAACAATCCCACAAACGTATTTAGCAACAATCACGACATTCACGACAACAATACACCGACAACATCCATCCAAAGGACGGTTTTCACGCTAACACACACGCACAACCCGCCCAACAAGCGCGACACTCGCGCCAAAAGACGACAACCACCAACAAACGCATGCACCGTCGTTAATAACAATCATCTCGTCTACACAAAACAATAAAAAATTGTTCACCTTAAAAGATGCCATATACACTAACAATAGAAATTTCGATATATGACTTTAATAAATTTGTTGTTCATAGTGAGAACAGGTTAGGTTTTGAACAAACAAGGATTTCGCGTGACACCTTTTCATTCACAAATTTTTTTTTTCTTCGATTCGTGTCACAGGTCACCCCACAAAAATTTTCATTTCAGGCCACAGACGCCTTTTCAACACACCTGTGACACGTCTCCACCCAACACGTGTTCACGTCGTAAGCCTCATTTTCACTCAATTCCACCCTAATGCCACTGAATAGCATTTTTTACTAAAGTCACAACGACCATTCGATTTAATAAATGGATACAACGTCCGGATTTTCAAAATACAAATAATGTCGAAATTACACCAACTCATCTCTCCACAATGTTATTGACAGAACATGACACAAGACATCGTCAAACAAGTAAAACCCACAAACAAAACAAAATGTCGTACACAAAACATATCACACACACAACGCCACCAATGCCGAAAGTAAAAGATTCAATCAGAAAAAAAAACAATTAGGCGTGCACAAATTCAATTAGGAAACCAGGAAGTGAGAAGGGACACTTCCCCGCACGACAAAGACGCCGGTCAGCAGCTACGTGCAAATAGACGGGGGATAAATTGGGAATCACCCCGGGGAGGGACTTTGTTTCTCCACATCGCCCCCCTGCTTCCGGTTTCTAATTACCGTGGGGCCCCTCGACCAACAGCTGAATTGAGGTCAACTGTGGGATTCTCTAAGTGTCGTTCAGTTTGGATCCCAATACGAGCTACATATCGACTTTTACAAAAAACATAGTTCAATTATATTCTCACAAGAAACTTAAGACACACAGACACTCCAAATGAGTTCACATTTCTATTCTTTTATTCTTTTAAAGACTTCCAAACTTTACATTTTTCACACTAGGCACAAATTCCACCTACGCGTAGACATCCCAGACCTTAGGATCTTGACAACACATAGAATTCGTTTCACACATTTCTTACACAAAAACTTCTAACATTTTTTCACAACACACACAAAGACAAAAAGTTACACATAATTGAGCAATTAAAACATTTATAGGGCAAAATGGAGCAACCAATACATGAAGATCAGGGCATGTAGATACCAAAGGGTTCCAACCAATACACCTTATTTTTCATATCAATCATTTTCATTATTTTCTCGCAATTAAAAATGTAAATATTTAATCAATTTATCGATTTATTCAACTTATTGCCACTTTTAATCATTAATTATCATTTTTTTTTCCCAATTAGTTTATATTATCATTTTTATTTATCAATTATCATTCTATTTACCACTTGACTTATATTGTCACAACTCAATTATCAACGAAAACACTGGTTTTCGATTAAACTAAAAACATTAAATCACCCTTTATTGTTGAAACCTTTTTATTTTTCATTTTTCCTTTTTTCAAGCACTCAACTTTGATTTCGCTCAAAAAACTTTTATTTTATTTTTATTTTTGATTTCTCAAAAGACCTTATGAAATTTCCTCGAATTCCTTTCCAAAATTCAAACAAAAAAGTAATTAGGCATTTTTCTTTTTTTTCTCACCACTCAACCAAACACATTCAATTTTGATTTCATTCAACTATTCTTATTTCATTTTGTTTTGATTTCAAAGCACCTTATGAAATTTCCCTCGATTCCTTTTTCTCAGAATTCGAGCAAAAAAGTAACTAAGCAGTTGTCTTTGTCACCATGCAACAAAATATATTTCTTTTTCAACCAAACACATTCAATTTTGAGGTCATTCAACTATTTTTATATTATTTTTATTTTGATTTCAAAGCCTTAATAGAACTCCCTCGAATTCATTTCTTAACTCGAGTAGAATTCGTTTAGGCGCATTTTCTTTTTTTTGCCCACTATGTACCATAACATTCATTGATTTCTTACAATTAAAAAATTTTTGATTTCTATTAATTATACTCAACCTATATCATCAACACCATTCTATATTACTTATTATATCGCCACCAATGCTTGTATATAGACTCAATACCCACAACTAATTTTCCCACAAAATTATTTTTCACTTTACAGAATTCTCTCAGGCTAACCCCTTCTTGAATTCTTCACATGTAGGGGGCGCATCTGTCATAATTTGTGTATAATTAAATGCAACCCCGACCCACTATGTATGTACCATGTATGAATTTCAAAGACTTAATAAAGAACAAGGTAACTGGAGGAAAGAAAGTAACAAAAGATATAGGAAGTAAGACCTAAGGCTGGCACGACTATTCTGGGCACCCCTGTGTCAATACTGCAGGGGCAGAGACCGGGCGTCTCTAGTGACCGCAGAAGTTATTTTAGCCAAGATTCACTCAATACTTCCTGACAAACAGGACGTGTCGAGTGACCAAAAGTTATAAAAGTTTGAGAGACATCCAGTACTTCCGGCAAAAACAGGACGTGTCTAATATCCTTCGAAACTATAAGCGTCAAGCCACCAAACACTTCCTGACGAAATCGGATATACCAAACAGGGCACAGCTTTCATCAAGGGAAGCCGCCGGCCTATCAGAAGATAGCACCTTAAGTAGGTCAACCAATAGAAAAAGATCATGTGAGATCTCTCAACCAATCAGAGAGAAAACTGACTCGTGGTGTTAAATCGAAAGACAAGAATTGTCAGTAGTGTTTTGGCTCTCATAGGAACAACACCTGCAGTAGCGACTTGGCTCTCACCGAGTTCGGATCAGTTGCTCCTTCGCTTCCAACGAGGTGACATCGGCCCTGGACCTCTCCCCACTCAGCTCATAGCTAAGTACAATCACCACCATGTGATCAGTTAATTAACAATCAAAATCGCTCTGCCTTCTCAAGCTTTCTTCCCTCCAACCCAGTTGCCTTTTAATTTCAAACCCCATCACGTGTCCTGATTATTCCTAACTGTGTGCTTCACTTACCACTCAACGACTGCGCTTCAATCAAATCTCACCATTCGCATCCAACAATAAGAAACCCCGCAACGATATTGCCACAGAACGGTTAAGTCGACAGGATTCTACAACAGTGTAATACAACAAATATTACAGTGTAATAACAAAAATTGCATCAGCATATTACATATATTTTTGAAACATATAAATAATCACAAAGAAAATTTAAAAATAATATTTAAAAATAATCATGAATATCTTTTTAAAAATTCCTTTATAGATGTCTGCTTTTTCACTGAAATCCTATTCAAAATGTATTCCAAATGGTCTATTTAAAAAAAAACATGCATGCCTTTCTTCCTCTGGAATGTGTTTTAAATAACAAAGAACTTTTATTGTATTAAAGGCATCTACTGCTGCTGCAGGTGTTATTGATTTTGTGTTTAAATCTTTTATAATAACACGGAAATGGAATATTGAAATAAAATGTTATCATAATCACTGTGGCTACATTTTATGAAGATTTATTTATTTAAAAAGAAATTATTTGTAAATTTTAAAATAACTAAAATATTTCAATGCTGAAAATTAAAAAGAAAATAATATTATTAATTGGCGCACAAAGCCTAAATTCCTGCGTAAAAAAAAAAAAAAAAAAAAAAAACAATAACACTCGCTACATTGCGCAATGCCACTGCAAAGTGAAACTTAAACTAACAGAAATCAAAAGTGCGCAGGCGCGATCCTATCGGCGCCCGCCGATCGTCGCCGCTGCAATACCGTTTAGCGGTAAAGTTGTATGTAAAAAAACATTCAACTGTCAAAATTTGAATTTTTAAATGGTCGAACTATCGGAACTATTGTATTATCGATACTGTCGAATTACAGTTTATTTGATAGGCCGGAGGTCGGGACATCAGAATATGGTCCAATTAAGGTAGAGTGTCGAATTTGCATGTGTCGAATTAACGAGGTTATACTGTACTATCCCATGGTTGGTTTGTGAATAAATACAAATTAGAACCCATAGATATTAGAGGTTGGGTGGTATATATTTTACAAAGTTGTTTGCTCATAGAGGATATATATAATCCAACTAAGAAACCAACTGTCATCCATTGATAATAAGTTGATATTGTAATGTAGAAAACTAGTCTGGGTATGTGAGGATTTAAAAGTATTTATTAATGACATCAGCACCTCTAGATAACAATTATAGTCTCTATATATATAAAAGTCAATTTCTGTCTGTCTGTCTATTTCGCAATAAACTCAAAAACTACTGAACCAATTGGTACCAAATTTTGCATGTCGCTTTTTATAAACCTGAGGAAAATTTTCGGCTGCATTTTGATTAGTATTTTTGGCTATTACTTTTTTTCATTTGAAGAACTTTTTTTTTACGCTGACTAATCCGGAATGGAATGAATACCTAAATATGGCCATTTTTTTTTAAAGCATCGGTGGTTCAGTGGTAGAATGCTCGCCTGCCACGCGGGCGGCCAGGGTTCGATTCCCGGCCGATGCATTTTTTTTTAACAATTTTTAAAACTCATTTATATTATATCTTCTATATATATAAAAATGAATGTTTGTATGTTTGTTTGTTGGTTTGTATGTCCGGTATACAAATTCGCAGTAGTTCACTAATTCAAACCAAAATTTCCATACATAGGTAAAAAAAATACGGGGAAGACGATAGGCTATTTTAAAAATATATAAATCAATTATTAAAACTATATATTATTAGTCAGAAAATGATGATGACGATATTGCTGTATCATGTAAGATTATCAGATACAAAATTATATCGGGAAAAATTCCAAAAAGCAGAGACCATGGGTGAAACCAGTTCATTATTTTGTACGCAGGAACAAAATTCTAACAGAAAAAACATTCATTCGAGCAGAAAACAAAAGCCAGATCATCTTACTATAAAAATATCGCTTCTCAGACACAAAGTTTGGAGCGGGACGTTGCACAAAAGTGACATCCACGGCGCCAATTTATAATTGTAACGAATATTATTTGAATAAAAACATTTAATCGGGTAATACCCGGGCGTTGCCCGGGTCATTCGGCTAGTATATATATATTAGATAGTAAAAAGGTATATATTGGATTGAATAAAAGATTTATTTGCCAATATATATATATATAGAGAGAGAGAGAATATTCAAGGACTAAGCTATGGAACATGAATGATGATTCTAAAATACATAGTAATATTCTTTTGAATTTCATTGAATAATTAAAATAAATTATTATATTCTTTATCACAATATATTTTATGTTTTTTCATGAACTGCCATTACTGTATAAATCTTCCCAGTGGTTTTGTTTGCCACTTATAATGGCTCAAATTACAGTAAAACCTCCACTCCCTCTAATAGATGCTTCTATGCAAAGGACAGTTTTGATTGCCAAAATTACAATTTTATTAATTAGTGCTCTCTGGTAAGACAAAATTCTCTCTAATGGCTCTGAAACTAAGTACTGTCTTTTATGGAAAGAGTTTCTAATGTAGTATTTTTTAAATCAATATAGTATTAGCTCAGAGTTCTGTTATCATATTTGCCTGATGAATTGTGGTACCAGTGAGTTAAGGATGTGAAATATGGTTTGTTTATAAGGACTATGGATTCTCTCTCCACCTACAATTGTTTACCATATAGCTATTCTAAGTCCTAGTACTGTACCTGTTCTATCACTCCCCTGAGTGACTGCTTAAAACTTTCCATTGCCTAGCTATCAAATAGGACCCAACCTGTGTTCTCACCTTTGCAACTAGCACATTTCTCCACCATGAAACATAGACCTAAGTGGAGTCTTTATGAGTTAAATATTTATTTTTGACTCGTGCTTTGGATGTTGTACAAAATTTAGAATATCGCGTGAGAACGCCCTTAGAGCCTTAGAATAATTTTTAACGCCTTGCTATATGTTTTAATTTTTGTTTGCTCCTGACGAGGACAAAAGCTTTTTGTCGAAACGTCGAGGTAATAAAAAGATTTATACTGGCCGAAGTATCTTTTTTCAAGAAATAAGTGGAGTGAGTGTCAACACTTACTGAAAAAATAGCCCTTTATTGAAATATCAAATGGCTGGTACAGAGTGAGGTAATCTAGGTTTGAAACCTAGCTGGTATATTTCAGCATCCCTGGAAGGCTGCTGACACATGAGATGTTATAAGGTTGTGTGTGTGTGGGCAGCAGCAGGGAGGAGAGTGCCACCACCAACCCCAGCTGATTCCCTATTTATTGTTGTTGGTTGAATAAAGATATCTATTTTGTTGACCTGCCACCCACTTCCACCCCCACATGTGTTGTTGGTTGTAGGGAAAGTTGGGTAGGTGATATTCACATTTACAGAATCTACCCCACTTGCCCAAAATGTAGCTTGGCACCTGCAGCTCCAGAACACATTTTGGCTTGCATTAGATCACAAAACAGGACCTTTGGAAGAGGCTACTGCTTATCATAAAATAGCTTGAGGAGCATGAACTCATGGAATTCGTGTAATAATTACATAAGGGGATAAGAAACAGCAACACATCAGCTACTTAAATAATTTTCTACACTGAAATGAGATATTGGGAGAAAGTGATTGGCAGTGAACCCTCCCAACATTTAATCTACCAGACTACTGTTTGGTTTATAATGGGAGCAATTTAGACATTTTTGGTGAAGGTATTTAGGAAAAACTGAGGTAAGCTCCTAGAACTGTATAGACATCTAATTTCTGAATGATTGCAGAACACGGGCAACCTTTCTGATAACACCCTCTACCTATAAGTCCTGAACATATCCTATTTGTTCTACATAAAAGATGCTGCAATCCTTTGATGGGAACAGCTGAAGCAGTTCCACATTAGCTGGTCATTGTGTCTCTGCCACAACATACTTTCACCCATCCTACCTATGCTACTATTGGGGGGGGGGGGAGTCAGGATACTATTGGTGATATGCCTTGTTGATTGTTAAAATAACACTGAATAAGAAACATATAGGAAAAAGTCAACAAAGATGGTACCCCGACTTGCATCTAAAATACTATTCTCTCAAGTTGAGCTAGTTAACAAGTCATTGTTTCACAAATGTTACTCTATCCCTAGTACAGGAAATCTTGGTAGGTTTGAAGTTACTGCAAGTTATTTGTTACATTTCACTTAACAGCAATAACTTTTCAAGCTACAAGATCATCTGGACTGGGAAGTTGATGGGACACCCTGGTAGGCAGCACCAACAACTACTGTCAAGAGGTGAATATTGCTACAATATGGATACTCTCCTATTACTGAAATATAACCTACCATAATCTACAAAACTTAAATTCCATCAGTCTGAAGAAGCAGTGCTCAGAGCATCTCAAACTTTTGTTATTTCTTATACCCTTGTGTAAAGATTACACGAATTCCATGTCTCAAATTTTAGCTGCCTCAACTTGGAACAGACCCACTAAATATTTGCTCCACTGTAAAGTCAATAAAGAGACACCAAGACTGATGTTTTAAAGCTATTTTATTTCTAATCAGCTTTAGAGTGTTTGTATTTACAGTTAACATCCTCTAACATTAGTAGATCTATACACAGTAAGACCACCCTCAGGTCTACCTGACAAATCCTTTAGCCCTCCAGTGGAGACTGGTCAGGTCCTCCACATCCGAGTCTCCGCTGCCTGCAGAGTCATCTTCCTTCTCAGAGGAAGGTTCGGACTCCGGCTCTGTCTTGACTTTCTTGTTGGCTTCCCGGAGTTTCTCCAGCTCCACATACTTGCTCCACTCCACTCTGGACAACACTCCGGAGTGAGAACATTGATTGGCTCCAAGTTTGGCTGCTGAATCTAATATCTTTACACCCACCATTTTCATGTTGCTCATTTCTATTGTTTTTTTATCTTTTACAATTTAAAAATAATTGTACCATTGATAATAAAGATTATTATGAAATAGGTTACCACTAAAAAATAAACACCTGAATTTGATTTAAATAAAATATTGTATAAAAGATATTATTTTAGACAATTTAGATGAGGGGTGTTATGTCAGAATTGAGTCTTTTTTTTTTTTGTTAAACTCCACACGTTGGGTCTATATTTTTTTGCAAACTAGAGGACCTTTAACCCCCTTTATAAAGCATATCAAAATATCTTTCACTCAAAAGAGTGGTGGGGTGTTATTTCACCCCATATTGTAAATACAAAAATATTTAATTAAAAAAATGAACCTATTTTATCTGCAACACTTTGTTCAGGATCAATAATAAATTATTACATAAATTTATTGCTTATGTAGTGTTGTTGTATGTAGTAGTTATGTATTGATTTTTTACCTCCACATGTATTAAAAATGTACAAGGCCACACACACAAATTCAAACACAAGTAGGTATGAATCTATAACTAATTCTCTAAATATTTTTGAACGGCGATAAGGGATTTTGTAAGCATTTGAGACAAAGATGAATGTGCGCTCTGCAAACATCTTGAACAAGTTGGGTTAATTTGGGTGTCCTTTGCAGTATATCTGTTGTTGTCCCCTTGTGTGCAAAGATTACATGCTCCTTGAGTCTCATGGAATGGGGTGCAGCTTTCGTTGATCATGGCACCATGATTCAGACACACTTTGGTAAAAGTATGACTTTGCCTGTAATTTGAGGACATTTCAATGACATTATTAAAGTCACTTTCATCAGCATGCATGTCTGAATGACTAAATATAATAAAGGTAATAAGGCACAATTTGGATTATAAACACAAGGTAATAAGCCCAAAGTTACCGAAATGTCACACACTATTTATTTGGTCTTATTACCTTGTGTTTAAATATAATAAAGATAATTTCAACTTATGCCTAAAAAATATACATATAAAAAGAAGCTGTGGGGCAATATAGAACCCCAAGACACCAGTTGATGGAAACAGAGTCGAAGAAAATAGTTGATTCCAAAACAAATTTTTATATTGGGGTGATATATTGCCCCACTGCCTGGTTAATGCCAGAGTAGAACCTCGTAATTTAAGATTTTTCATAACAAATTTGGTCATGACAACATAGGATCCAGAGTTTTAAAATCATGGTTAAACAAAAACTGAAAATATTGTCCCAAATAACATTGTGAGGTTCAACTGTAGTGTATTTTTGTATTTATGATGATTTCTACCCAATATATAAGTTGTGGGATCCAACTTACATCTGCTCATCTATGTCTTCAATTGAGCGGACGTTCTCGCTCTCCTCAGCCTCGTGGTCGGCGATGTCCTCTGATACCTGTGCACATCAGCTCTAATATAACTCCACGGCCAGTCTGGTAACAAGTCCAGCACAGCAATTTTTTAATATAAATCCCTAGAACAGAAGTGGTTACAGGCCATGATAATCATGGTGGGTAGCAGTTGACGACTGTAAGTGCACCACATGTAGAAAGCCATTAGAGTTTTTCACTTACAAAGTTACTTGCTCTCACTGGTGGGGATGGACTTTATAAATTGCTTCAATAGTTATCAGTCTAGTGTAACAATAACACCTTGTATAGTGCAAAGTTAAACATACTTTTCACATGTGATACACACCTACAGTAAAAATACCCACCAATATTATCATAGCCTGTACTTGGGATTTAAAAAAAATGTTTATTGCAAGCACTTTGGCCAGTATTCAACATTGCTGTGTGAGTGTACCCTGCATTCAACCTTGGCAAATCTCTGTTCCCAGCATCTTGGTTAGGAACCAATGCCTTGATC
>CP092864.1:51245309-51256085 GCA_030710605.1 Cordylochernes scorpioides
GATCCCATGGATGAAGCCTGGGAACAATTCCAGAAGGAAATGAATATGGAGAAAATGGTAAGATTTGGGTTGAATGCCTCTACGACCAATAGTAGATCAAGGCATTGGTTCCTAACCAAGAAACTGGGAACAGAGCTTTTCAGTGATGAGATTTTCCAAGGTTGAAAACAGGGTACACTCACACATAAATGTTGAATACTGGCCAAAGTGCTTGCAATAAACATTTTTAATCCCAAGTACCCATTGTACAGGCTATGATAATATTGGTGGGTATTTTTACTGTAGGTGTGTACCACATGTGAAAAGTATATTTAACTTTGCACTATACAAGGTGTTATTGTTGCACTAGACTGATAACTATTGAAGCAATTTATAAAGTCCATCCCCACCAGTGAGAGCAAGTAGCTTTGTAAGTGAAAAACTCTAATGGCTTTCTACATGTGGTGCACTTACAGTCGTCAACTGCTACCCACCATGATTATCATGGCCTGTAACCACTTCTGTTCTAAGGATTTATATTAAAAAATTGCTGTGCTGGACTTGTTACCAGACTGGCCGTGGACATGTGTGTTTATATTAGAGCTGATGTGCACAGGTATCAGAGGACATCGCTGACCACGAGGCTGAGGAGAGCGAGAACGTCCGCTCAATTGAAGACATAGATGAGCAGATGTAAGTTGGATCCCACAACTTATATATTGGGTAGAAATCATCATAAATATAAAAATACACTACAGTTGAACCTCACAATGTTATTTGGGACAATATTTTCAGTTTTTGTTTAACCATGATTTAAAAACTCTAGATCCTATGTTGTCATGACCAAATTTGTTATGAAAAATCTTAAATTACGAGGTTCTACTCTGGCATTAACCAGGCAGTGGGGCAATATATCACCCCAATATAAACATTTGTTTTGGCATCATTGAAACCAAAAGTATCCTGTCATCTGTTGTATTTTCTCATTCTGAATTCCCTATGGAATCAACTATTTTCTTCGACTCTGTTTCCATCAACTGGTGTCTTGGGGTTCTATATTGCCCCACAGCTTCTTTTTATATGTATATTTTTTAGGCATAAAGTTGAAATTATCTTTATTATATTTAAACACAAGGTAATAAGACCAAATCCAAATAAATAGTGTGTGACATTTCGGTAACTTTGGGCTTATTACCTTGTGTTTATAATCCAAATTGTGCCTTATCACCTTTATTATATTTAGTCATTCAGACATGGATGCTGATGAAAGTGACTTTAATAATGTCATTGAAATGGCCTCAAATTACAGGCAAAGTCAGACTTTTACCAAAGTGTGTCTGAATCATGGTGCCATGATCAACGAAAGCTGCACCCCATTCCATGAGACTCAAGGAGCATGTAATCTTTGCACACAAGGGGATAAGAAACAACAACAGACTGCAAAGGACACCCAAATTAACCCAACTTGTTCAAGATGTTTGCAGAGCGCACATTCATCTTTGTCTCAAATGCTCACAAAATCCCTTATCGCTGTTCAAAAATATTTAGAGAATTAGTTATAGATTCATACCTACTTGTGTTTGAATTTGTGTGTGTGGCCTTGTACATTTTTAATACATGTGGAGGTAAAAAATCAATACATAACTACTACATACAACAACACTACATAAGCAATAAATTTATGTAATAATTTATTATTGATCCTGAACAAAGTGTTGCAGATAAAATAGGTTCATTTTTTTAATTTAATATTTTTGTATTTACAATATGGGGTGAAATAACACCCCACCACTCTTTATGAGTGCAAGATATTTTGATATGCTTTGTTAAGGGGGTTAAAGGTCTTCTCATTTGCAAAAAAAAAAAAAAAAATAGACTTAACGTGTGGAATTTAATAAAAAAAAAGACTCAATACTGACATGACACCCCTCCCCTAAATTGCCTAAAATAATATCTTTTATACAATATTTTATTTAAATCAAATTCAGGTATCTATTTTTTAGTGATAACCTATTTCATAATAATCTTTATTATTATCAATGCAACAATTATTTTTAAATTGTAAAAGATAAAAAAAAAACAATAGAAATGAGCAACATGAAAATGGTGGGTGTAAAGATATTAGATTCAGCAGCCAAACTTGGAGCCAATCAATGTTCTCACTCCGGAGTGTTGTCCAGAGTGGAGTGGAGCAAGTATGTGGAGCTGGAGAAACTCCGGGAAGCCAACAAGAAAGTCAAGACAGAGCCGGAGTCCGAACCTTCTTCTGAGAAGGAAGATGACTCTGCAGGCAGCGGAGACTCGGATGTAGAGGACCTGACCAGTCTCCACTGGAGGGCTAAAGGATTTGTCAGGTAGACCTGAGGGTGGTCTTACTGTGTATAGATCTACTAATGTCAGAGGATGTTAACTGTAAATACAAACACTCTAAAGCTGATTAGAAATAAAATAGCCTTAAAATCAGTCTTGGTGTCTCTTTATTGACTTTACAGTGGAGCAAATATTTAGTGGGTCTGTTCCAAGTTGAGGCAGCTAAAATTTGAGACATGGAATTCGTGTAATCTTTACACAAGGGTATAAGAAATAACAAAAGTTTGAGATGCTCTGAGCACTGCTTCTTCAGACTGATGGAATAAAGTTTTGTAGATTATGGTAGGTTATATTTCAGTAATAGGAGAGCATCCATATTGTAGCAATATTCACCTCTTGACAGTAGTTGTTGGTGCTCCCTACCAGGGTGTCCCATCAACTTCCCAGTCCAGATGATCTTGTAGCTTGAAAAGTTATTGCTGTTAAGCGAAATGTAACAAATAACTTGCAGTAACTTCAAACCTACCAAGATTTCCTGTACTAGGGATAGAGTAACATTTGTGAAATACTGTCAATGACTTGTTAACTAGCTCAACTTGAGAGAATAGTATTTTAGATGCAAGTCGGGGTGCCATCTTTGTTGACTTTTTCCTATATGTTTCTTATTCAGTGTTATTTTCAACAAGGCATATCACCAATAGTATCCTGACTCCCCCAATAGTAGCATAGGTAGGATGGGTATGTCGTGGCAGAGACACAATGACCAGCTAATGTGGAACTGCTTCAGCTGTTCCCATCAAAGGATTGCAGCATCTTTTATGTAGAACAAATAGGATATGTTCAGGACTTATAGGTAGAGGGTGTTATCAGAAAGGTTGCCCGTGTTCTGCAATCATTCAGAAATTAGATGTCTATACAGTTCTAGGAGCTTACCTCAGTTTTTCCTAAATACCTTCACCAAGAATGTCTCTAAATTGCTCTCATTATAAACCAAACAGTAGTCTGGTAGATTAAATGTTGGGAGGGTTCACTGCCAATCACTTTCTCCCAATATCTCATTTCAGTGTAGAAAATTATTTAAGTAGCTGATGTGTTGCTGTTTCTTATCCCCTTATGTAATTATTACACAAATTCCATGAGTTCATGCTCCTCAAGCTATTTTATGATAAGCAGTAGCCTCTTCCAAAGGTCCTGTTTTGTGATCTAATGCAAGCCAAAATGTGTTCTGGAGCTGCAGGTGCCAAGCTACATTTTGGGCAAGTGGGGTAGATTCTGTAAATGTGAATATCACCTACCCAACATTCCCTACAACCAACAACACATGTGGGGGTGGAAGTGGGTGGCAGGTCAACAAAATAGATATCTTTATTCAACCAACAACAATAAATAGGGAATCAGCTGGGGTTGGTGGTGGCACTCTCCTCCCTGCTGCCCACACACACACAACCTTATAACATCTCATGTGTCAGCAGCCTTCCAGGGATGCTGAAATATACCAGCTAGGTTTCAAACCTAGATTATCTCACTCTGTACCAGCCATTTGATATTTCAATAAAGAGAACACATATACAGGGCTATTTTTTCAGTAAGTGTTGACACTCACTCCACTTATTTCTTGAAAAAAGATACTTCGGCCAGTATAAATCTTTTTATTACCTCGACGTTTCGACAAAAAGCTTTTGTCCTCGTCAGGAGCAAACAAAAATTAAAACATATAGCAAGGCGTTAAAAATTATTCTAAGGCTCTAAGGGCGTTCTCACGCGATATTCTAAATTTTGTACAACATCCAAAGCACGAGTCAAAAATAAATATTTAACTCATAAAGACCCCACTTAGGTCTTATGTTTCATGGTGGAGAAATGTGCTAGTTGTAAAGGTGAGAACACAGGTTGGGTCCTATTTGATAGCTAGGCAATGGAAAGTTTTAAGCAGTCACTCAGGGGAGTGATAGAACAGGTACAGTACTAGGACTTAGAATAGCTATATGGTAAACAATTGTAGGTGGAGAGAGAATTCATAGTCCTTATAAACAAACCATATTTCACATCCTTAACTCACTGGTGCCACACATCATCAGGCAAATATGATAACAGAACTCTGAGCTAATACTATATTGATTAAAAAAATACTACATTAGAAACTCTTTCTATAAAAGACAGTACTTAGTTTCAGAGCCATTAGAGAGAATTTTGTCTTACCAGAGAGCACTAATTAATAAAATTGTAATTTTGGCAATCAAAACTGTCCTTTGCATAGAAGCATCTATTAGTGGGAGTGGAGGTTTTATTCACAAACCAACCATGGGATAGTACAGTATAACCTCGTTAATTCGACACATGTAAATTCGACACTCTACCTTAATTGGACCATATTCTGATGTCCCGACCCCCGGCCTATCAAATAAACTATAATTCGACAGTATCGATAATACGATAGTTCGACCATTTAAAAATTCAAATTTTGACAGTTGAATGTTTTTTTACATACAACTTTACCGCTAAACATTATTGCAGCGGCGACGATCGGCGGGCGCCGATAGGATCACGCCTGCGCACTTTTGATTTCTGTTAGTTTAAGTTTCACTTTGCAGTGCCATTGCGCAATGTCGCGAGTGTTATTGTTTTTTTTTTTTTTACGCGGGAATTTAGGCTTTGTGCGCCAATTAATAATATTATTTTCTTTTTAATTTTCAGCATTGAAATATTTTAGTTATTTTAAAATTTACAAATAATTTCTTTTTAAATAAATAAATCTTCATAAAATGTAGCCACAATGATTATGATAACATCTTATTTCAATATTCCATTTCCATGTTATTATAAAAGATTTAAACACAAAATCAATAACACCTGCAGCAGCAGTAGATGCCTTTAATACAATAAAAGCTCTTTGTTATTTAAAACACATTCCAGAGGAAGAAAGGCATGCATGTTTTTTTTAAATAGACCATCTGGAATACATTTTGAATAGGATTTCAGTGAAAAAGCAGACATCTATAAAGGAATTTTTAAAAAGATATTCATGATTATTTTTAAATATTATTTTTTAATTTTCTTTGTAATTATTTATGTTTCAAAAATATATATTATTGCCATTTTGTCCCTGATACTAAAAGTTAATCATCAAAATGAAAAAATAAATACAAAAAAGTACACATACAATAGTTTCAATTAATATCATTAATTTATATTACAACGCAATTTTTTAAAAATATTATTTTCGCGAGTTAGATGATTAGCTAATCATCTAACCTTAATTCAACCGAAAGCTCTGATCCCTTGGGGTGTTGAATTAAAGAGGTTCGACTGTATTTGTAAATATCCTGAGAGATTACCTTTGTGAAAGTTGATGCTGCAGCTCCAGGATGTAGAGCTCCTGTTCTGCACAGAGGTGGGCTACGCTGGCTAGATGGTCGTCCTTGGCCTGCCCCACACATGACAGTATTTTAGACCCAGTAGCAATGTGCTGCCACCAAACATATTTATTTGGTTTTAAATATTTAGTTAACTTTTATTAGATAACTTTTATTAACATCATGAAACGCGATATCCCAAACTCAGGGATATTTGCGTCGAGACCTCTTTACATCACAACAAATCGGCTATATACAATCCTGTTCAATTCATTATATTACATAATTAACAAAGAAAATTGTCCGAAGATAAAAACAAGCAACAAAGCAAAACTCACAAAGCAAGCATAGCAATTCTTTTCCTTCTAATTTTCCCTCTCCCTTTTCCAATTTAAAAGAAAGTTGTAAATAAATTTGCAAAATTGATCAAAACTTTTGCACCTCTCTTTATTGCCTACAAATTCATCAAGCCGTCCAATAAGACCAAATTTGTCTTCTCTATAAACCCGGAAAATTGGGCAATTCATAAGTAGATGTTTCGAGTCCTGAATTTCACCTCCGCAGAAGCATCCTGGTTCCTTCACCGCGCCGATAGTTGCCAAAAATTTCCCAAAATTACCATGATCTGTAATGAATTGGATATTATAAAAAATTGGACGGAAAAATCTTGGGATTCCTGACACGAAAAAGCTTCTGAAAATTTCATTAGTATTATCAAAATTTTCCTTCATTTTTGCGTGTAAGAATGATTTGACTATACTTGGAGCATGGGGTTCGTAAGTAATTAGATCTTCAGTGGACAGATGAGTTAGATCATATTTGATTATTCTAGATTCTATATAGTCTGTTAGGAGTGGAATTTTTGCCAAACTATGCACACAGTTTGAAGATGTGGTTTTATATGCTCTAACTGCCCATAAAATGATCTGGTACTGCATGGAATTCAGTTTTTGTTTAGAACGATTATTTAAATATTTAAGCCAAATTTCTGATCCGTATGTAAGTACAGGCCTTATTATTGTTTTATATAAAGTTAACCTCTTTTGTGTATCTAAACCCCACACATTGCCGCTTAGTGAACATAATAAATTTTTCATACGCCCTGCCTTACACAGAATATCATTTACATGTGGAGTAAAGTTAACTTTATTTTTCCATTTGTGATTTGAAAATTTCATTCCCAGAATTTTTACTTGCTTGACCGGCCTGATTATATTGTTATTAACCTCAATAGGTATTTTTTCTCTGTTATGCAGGTATAGCAAATTAGTTTTCTCTGTACTGATCGTTAATTTATTTCTATTACACCATTGGATCACATAATTTAAGGTGTATTCACTTACGGTTTTTAGTCCTTCAATAGTCTTATTCCAGCAAATTATTGTAACATCGTCTGCATAACATATAATATCTGCATTAATTGATTCGAAATTTATCAACAAATCATTTAGCAAAATATTCCATAGAAGAGGTGATAAAGGTCCACCCTGTGGACATCCTTTAGTTATTTTCTTATAAAAAGTTTCTGATTCGTATGTAAATTTCACCTCCCTTTCTTTATTCAAATAAGATTTTATGATCCGTATTAAATCTGAGGGAACGTTGTCATTATCCATTCGTTTTATAATCGCAGGCCACCATGCATTGTCAAATGCACCAGCTATATCTATAGCTATCAAGGAAGTCAATTCTTTTTGTTTATGTTTCAATATAGTTTCCATAATTTTTTCCATTCCTGTAATAGTTGATCTAGATTTCATGAAGCCATGCTGCCTTGAGCTCATTAGATTATTTTCTAAATAATAGTTACTTAATTTATTTTTTATTATATTCTCAAATGTTTTAGAGAGATTAGATGTCAATGATATAGGTCTATAACTTTTATTTACTTCATAACTCGTTTTGCCTGGTTTTGGAATTATTTTTAAGAATGATTTTTTCCATTCATCCGGATAGTATCCCATTTCTATACATTTATTGAATAATTGATGCAGAATTGGGATTATTTTTATTTTAGCTTGTCTGATCATATTGTTACTAATGTAATCAGGGCCCGGTGCTTTTTTAATATTAGTTTTTAAAATTGTTTATTTCTTAAAAAAAAAAAAAAAAAAAAATTAACTTTACCTCCTTACTTTTTTTTTTTTTTGCTTATCCCTAGTACACGTGGTACAGGCCATTGTAATCATGGTGGGTAGTTAGCCACTGCTTTTTTTACTGTAAGCGCACCACATGTCTACACATGTGAAAAGCAGTTCGACTTTGCACTTACAAATGTGCCAGAGCCCCGTTTGGTTACTTGCACTCGCTGGTGGGGTTGGACTTTTGCAAGAATCGGGGGGCCATTGGAGCATTTTTTTTTTAAAACAGAAAAAAGTGTCCAATGCGGGATGCGAACCTGGGTCGTAGTGGTCGAAAACTAAACAGTTTAACCAGCCTTCCACCGACCCCCACCTCCTTACTTAAATGATAAAACTATTGAGAGGGCCTAGCTCATCACCATCATCTATCTCTTACTTTGGTCAGTGAAATGAAGAACAACAGTTTTAGCCAATATGGAACATCCACCCCTTGCTTAAGACTATGGTTCTCATCAGTATTTGATTTCATGAAGTCCAACAAAGGACTCTTAATTGCCAGAGGTGTTGGCAAAGTGACTGGGCTGAAAAAAAAATTCCGAATCTGATGTTGAGGAACTTCCACAGTCCTACTAAGTCTGAAAGTGTAAACAACCAATAGATAGAGTAAATTTCTATTTTGAAAGATAAAAGATAAGGTTATCTTCCTCCTGACAAAATTTCCATCAGAATTGTATTCATTAAGTTCTCTAGTTTGATACTTATAACAATTCCTCACATATAGTTTACCTAATTTGTCTTTGGCACTTGATAGTTTCTTTGGATTAATACAAGGATGGTGCCTGCCTTTTTGAGATTATCTTCCTCCTGACAAAATTTCCATCAGAATTGTATTCATTAAGTTCTCTAGTTTGATACTTATAACAATGCCTCACATATAGTTTACCTAATTTGTCTTTGGCACTTGATAGTTTCTTTGGATTAATACAAGGATGGTGCCTGCCTTTTTGAGATTATCTTCCTCCTGACAAAATTTCCATCAGAATTGTATTCATTAAGTTCTCTAGTTTGATACTTATAACAATGCCTCACATATAGTTTACCTAATTTGTCTTTGGCACTTGATAGTTTCTTTGGATTAATACAAGGATGGTGCCTGCCTTTTTGAGATGTCCTATATTCACAAAAACCATTGTTCAATTTACTCCAAGATGTGTATTCACTTCACTTGAGGAGAGTATGATCCTTGTAGCTCTATTTTTACATATGCAGAGTAAAAATGGGATTGCATGATGTTCATTTTAGAAAGCTATGGCCATTTTTAGATATAGCTAGACACCAACCAAGTCATTCGGAAAATGTGCTCCAAGTTCAGACAATATGCTTCCAGCTGAGAAAAACCAACTTGTATGTTGGATCCTAAACCATCTTAATGTACCCTAAACCTTCCACCACAATTGAACTTTTTCCTACCACAAAGAAGTATTTGTCAATATACTTACAAACCAAGTATCAGCATTGTTGCTGTTGATATCTCAATACCAACAAATTCAAATGAGTAATCAATAGGTGACATCTCTGTAAGAGTCCATTGCTATAATGTCCTCAGACTAGAGTTCTCAATGGTAGGAGGTGTTGATGGTATCAAGTCACTTATTTGACATTATTATTTATATATGTGATCATATATATACTGAATATATTCCAAATTTTAGCTTACCCCCCTGATGTTACAAAAAATTTCCAAAGTTGCATAAAAAAAAAGGTGATGGTGGTATCAAAGCCACTTACTTATTTGACCTTATTATATATATATATATGAAAAAATAGTACAAATGTAATATTGTACTGGGATAAGGTGCATAAATTAAGAAAAAGGCATCTACTTATCGTGCAACTGAAAGTTGCTGATAGCTTGCGCCATCAGCAACTTTCAGTTGCACGATAAGTAGATGCCTTTTTCTTAATATATATATATAATCATATACTGTATATATTCCAAATTTTAGCTAACCACCAAGATATAACTAAAATTTACAAAGTTGACATAAAAAAAAAAAAGAGTGTTTCACACAACCTGAATACCAGTAATCCCTCACCTTAATGTGGTCAGAGTGGGCGGCCTCAAGTTCCTCCATCTGTTCCTTTGTGCAGGCCAGGGCTTTGTTCTGACATCACACCCACAGTCAGACAAGTATTGGGGGGCCTTCCTCTCCCCACTATGTCCATCAAACAGTTCCACTGGCAGTGAACCAACAACAATGTGCAATTCACAGTGTGGTTACACAGCAGGTTGAGGATGTGTTGGCATCAATAACTCAAAGGACTATCAGATAAAACTAAGCCTAGAAGTGATGATCAAGATATAACAAAGACCACAAATATGTAAAACTGTGTACATTATTAGCACCACAGCATTAACTCTGCCTGATGATGATAACAGCAGTGCTGCTACCAAATATTTCACACACAACTTACTTATTGGTGGTGTTATTTTTAGGTTTCAATACTGCTTAAATTATATATAGTAATGAGATACACCTAGAAGTTACTTCAACACAGAGAAAACTTCCATCAATGTTAATGCTGCAATTCTTGGGATGTGTGTGTAACAGTTGCTTCATCTTAGCATTACCAGTGATCATTCCTTTTTATCATAGGGGAATAATGTTTCGACACTAGAAACACAAGAATAGCCTTCAAAATAGCTATTAGGGGTACAAAAATACCTACTTAGAATAGCAAATTCAACATTTTATTGGCACTATAAAATCTACTCACTTCTATAATGACAGAACAATATTTGATCGGAGATCTCCCATTAAAAAGGTCAAAAGATAGATCATACAAATAAGTATATATACTCTTTTCATTCTTTAAAGAAAGTAACACTAAAATATTTAGCTCAACGGGCTGAATGTGCCCATTATGTATTAAAAAAAATCAACTCTGAACAAGAGTACCACATATTTTTCTGTCTAAAGTTAGGAAGTGAAAGGGAACTTCTTTTGCATAAAATTGGATCAAATTATCTTGCTCTGGAGGCTCTGTTATCT
>CP092864.1:51256185-51282974 GCA_030710605.1 Cordylochernes scorpioides
AGGACGACAAAGAATAAATCCATTGCCTTGGCCCTGTTCAAGTTTTCCAGGGCTTCGCAAGAGAAGAAACATTGAGAAAAGAGAGCCCTATGTAAATAGATATGTAAATAACTGACTCATCTTTTCTAGCAATTATGCACCTGGGCGAATCCTGTGTAGGGCATAGGTCCCCAATAAAAAGCTTGTTGTTGTTGATATTAGGAGTAGTTATAATAAAAATGGATAAAGAATTCTGGAGAAAGTGGAAAAAGGAGAGAAAATAAAATGTGTGGGAAAATTGGAGATTAATTGTTTTTTAAAGAAGAGTAGGTGGATTATAGGACCTGGGTGGGGAGTAATGGCTGTCTTTTCTTGTTTCCCAGCATTTTGTAGAAAGGCTTTAATGTTTCTGCCATGACAACCTTTCCTACCATGTCTTTATGTGGATGGGTTTAATAGAAATTAAAAAAAGGGCAACAAAGCAAAGTATTCCTAACATTTCACTAACCCAACCAAAGTAATAGCAGCATCTGTCTTCGATGAGCTACCAAAATTATCCAAGATCTCACCGATACCAATAATTATATTTTGCAACCCAGTCACTTAAAATCTATCCAAATATTTAGTCAATGTGATTGGAATGTTGCAACATGTGGAAGACATACTAAAAATATATAAATGACCCAGACAAATAGACATTGACTGATCTTGTTCCATTTCATTCAAAAACAGTAGTACCATCATTATAGTAAAGTAGAACCTCTCTGTAAATGACACCTAGTTGCAAAGAATAAGTAAGTGTTAATTAGGTATAGGTGTCCTCTTACCGGAGAGTTGTTAATCAGTAAAAATTGTAATTTAGGCGATTAAAACTGTCCTTTGTAGAGAGGCTCATGAAGGCTCTATTGAATTAGTGTTCCAAGTTTGGATTGGGGGTATTCATCTAATTGTTTCTAATAATATCCCCCATGTGTAAAGTGACAGTGTCAGAGCTACTCACAGCTTGGATCAGGCAGTCTTCAACATCTCCCAGCTTGGCCCTGCAGGCCTCCAGCTGATGGCACTTGCTCTCCAGGTTCTGCTTCAGTCCTGCCACATACACATCATGTGGATACTTGTTGTTGACACCATTTTTTTAATGTTGTTTTAAGTTTCCATCAAGTTTTGGGATAACTATAGGGATATATATATTTCCCCTTGTGATCTGTTGGTAGACATCACTCATAGCTTGAATAGTAATGGAAGTGAGGGTAAAAATGGTGGAACAACTCCAATAAGTAGGTTGCCTACCGTTGATTTCCTCCCTGGAGGTGAGGACCACCTCCTCCTGGAAGCTGTGAGGTGGGGCAAGAGCCTCCAGTCTGGCACGATATGAGGTGTTAAGCTCTGCCAGCAGCACCAGTTCCTTAGACAGCCTGTGGGACTGTTCCTGGCAGTGCTGCAGCCTGCTGGACTGGGTGGCCAAGGCTTCCATGGCTGCCCGGCCCTCTTCCCAGTTCACCTGGGCTGCTGTGACCTGCCGCTGTAGCTCTACCAGCTTCTCCTCCTTCTGCTGCAGCTGGCCCTCCAGACTGGCCAGGGAGCCCTTCAGGTAGGTGTTCTCCTCAGTGATCCTCCTGTCACAGCTTGCTTTCTCTATATGAGGTTTATGCTAAAATAGCTCACTCTTTACTTCACTTAGAAACACATGAAATAATATTAACAAAATTGAATGTGTTTTTATTTGATAGGGGGGGGGGGGGTCACCAATTTTTATAAATAATTACAGTAAAACCCTGCTAATACAAACCACGGATATAGCGAACCTTCCCATATAACGAACCTAAGGCAATTTCCAATTCCATTCCATTGAAAATACCATCGTTATAACAAAATTTTCAATTTTTGAAATAACAAACTACCCTTATAACAAACCTAATTTTAAGTCCCAGTAATAAAATCTATTTAAAATACTAGGCTTATAACAAACTTAAAAGTGTATTTAATAGATTTTAAAATTACATACAGTTCTATTTTTAGAATGGAAGCCTTGTTAGGTGTATGACTCATTCAGGGTTCGCTAATATTCCTGCTGGCCACCCATTTTACTACCATTTTGTGTTTGCAATTTTGCACTTTTTTGAAGGTAATTTTACCGGTCATGTTAGCGTATCAACAAGTTTTGCAACATATTTTTTGGAATCGGATACTTTTGATTAATTTTCAATTTATTTAGAATACATGGAACTTTATTCTTTTGAGGGAAATAATGGTATATTTTAAGACAATTCTGATTTTCAAATTTCACGATTGACTTTCAAACAACAAGGTATTAAAGACATTTTTTTCAAATAAATTTAGTATTTTTTTTTTTTTTTTTGCTTATCCCTAGTACACGTGGTACAGGCCATGATAATCATGGTGGGTAGTTAGCGACTGCTTTTACTGTAAGCGCACCACATGTCTACACATGTGAAAAGCAGTTCGACTTTGCACTTACAAATGCCAGCGCCCCGTTTGGTTACTTGCACTCGCTGGTGGGGTTGGACTTTTGCAAGAATCGGGGGTCATTGGAGCATTTTTTTTTTAAACAGAAAAAAGTGTCCAATGCGGGAATCGAACCCGGGTCCTAGTGGTCGAAAACCAAACGGTTTAACTAGCCTTCCACCGACCCCCTAAATTTAGTATATTATATAATATGATGATTTTTTTTTTTTGCTTATCCCTAGTACACGTGGTACAGGCCATGATAATCATGGTGGGTAGAAGTAGGCGACTGCTTTTACTGTAAGTGCCCCACATGTCTACACATGTGAAAAGCAGTTCGACTTTGCACTTACAAATGTGCCAGAGCCCTGTTTGGTTACTTGCACTCGCTGGTGGGGTTGGACTTTGCAACAATCGGGGGCCATTGGAGTATTTTTTTTTTTTAAGTGAAAAGAAAAAAAGTGCCCAATGCGGGAATCGAACCCGGGTCGTAGTGGTCGAAAGCCAACGGTTTAGACCATCCTTCCACCGACCCCCCTAATATGATGAAGATGTTCTAAAATACTTTTAATATATAATTAATAAAGCTTTGTCTGGGACTTGTCTTAATTTTTAAATTATACATATATAAACATGTAGGCTAATGATAAGAAGAACTTATTATCAAATCACTTCTTTTGATATTCTCTCTCTCAGCATTTATGTAAGGATCAATTTAGGGAATTAAAACAAAGTGACCATTATTAAGTGGCTGCCTTTTCCTGTATGCATTGACTATCCTTTAATTATACGGTCTAAAAATTTTGAAAGAAAAAAAAAAAAAGCCAAACCATGGATACAGTGAATCGTGGCTATAGGGAACCAAAACCTGTCCTATTGGGGTTCACTATAGAGAGGTTTTACTGTATATGTTTAGAATAATAATGAAAAAGGACATGGGACAATAGACCAACTCTTATTTTTCACACAAAAGGTAAAAGATGCACAAAACAGAAAACCAACTAACCACACAATAGCTGCTTTTTTAGACCTTACACAAGCTTTTGATAAAGTATGGAAAAACAAGTTAATTACAAAATTATACAAACATTTCAAAATTGATGGAAAAGCTATCACTTGGATAAATGATTTCCTTAAAAATAGATACATCAGGGTCAAATATAATGACACTCTATCTAAAACCTTCAAATTGTACCAAGGATTACCACAAGGATCAGTCCTTAGCCCAACTCTCTTCACCCTATTTATTGCAGGCATAGAAGAAAAAATTTCACATAAAACCAATATTGGACTTTTCGCTGATGACATTATTCTATGGAGCAGCAATACTAACTGGAAAAAAGCTGAAAGAGATTTGAACATGACTCTTTTCCACCTAGAAAAATTTGCTAATAAACATAAATTAGAATTTAACCCCCAAAAATCTGAATCCTGTCTTTTTACTACCGATAAGAAACTATACAAAATAAGACCAAAAATTATTCTCAAAGAACAACAATTGCAATATAATAAACATCCTAAATATCTTGGCTACACCCTGGATCCAGAAATTAACTCCAGTAAACATATTGAAGAAGTTATTAGAAAAGGAAGAGACCGACTAAAAATCCTGAAATATATTTCAGGAAGAGAGTGGGGAGCCGATGCAACCACACTAAAATTAACTTACACATCTCTAATTAGACCTATCCTGGAATATGGATATCAAATCTATGGTACAGCATCTGAAACAAATCTAAAATCACTGGAAAGGATACAACTAAGTGCAGCTAGAATTATTACAGGTCTTCGAAATACCTGCCCTAATGATATTGTACTTTACGAAGCAGACATTATGCCCTTAAAGGATAGAAGAAGCTACAATCTGCCAAAATATATAAACAAAATCAAGAGTTATGGAAACAAACACAGAACTTCCAAGTATATACTTAATTGGGAATCCAATTTAAGACTCAAAAAAGAAGGCCCTCTACACCTGGCCAAAAGAAATTAATTTTTAAAATATAAAGTGGAAAAAAATTATTTAGCAGAAAAAATTTCTCCATGCAAACCACTACAAAATGTTATTTTTAATGCCACTTTAAATGAACCCACCAACAAACAATACCAAAATCCAGAATACTTAAAACAATTATCATTAGAAATAATTAATAACATTCCTAAAAATGCAATAACTATCTATACCGATGGTAGCAGAGACGAGCTAGGACACACTGGCAGTGGCTGTCTCATCAAAACCACAAATGGCATTGAGAAAATGAACAGAAGAAACCCAGATTTTTGCTCAGTCTTCAGATCAGAACTTATAGCCATCTATGAAGCCTTAAAATCCATCAGAAATACTAATTATCAAGATATCTGGATTCTTACTGATAGTAGAAGTGCCATACAACACTTGAGTCACACAGGGGAACTCAGAGACAAAGTAAGCAGGAACATAATTGGTTATCTCCAAAAACTCTCAAAAACCTCAAAAATTCACCTTCAATGGATACCCTCACACGTTGGCATTGAAGGCAATGAAGCTGCTGATGTGCTAGCGAAAAAAGGCACAAAAGAACACTTGCCACAGAAAAATAAACTTACTTTTAAAGAAATAGAAACAATAGCCAAAACAAAAATAAACAAGAACTGGAGGATCCCACCTAAGCACAGTTGGTACAGTGGAGTGAACCCAGGAGGAGCTCTGAACATCAGAAATAGACAGCATCAAACAACACTAACAAGATTTAGAACAGGCCATCTCAAGCCATTGAAGATAGAAAATAATAACAAAATCTACCCCACTTGCCCAAAATGTAGCTTGGCACCTGCAGCTCCAGAACATATTTTGGCTTGCATTAGATGCACTAAACAGGACCTTTGGGAGAGGCCGCTGCTCATCATAAAACAGCTCGAGGAGCATGAACTCATGGAATTCGTGTAATCTTTACACAAGGGGATAAGAAACAACAACAACAACAGAATAATAATGATATCCAACAAAACTCTACATGGTCACAGAATAGGATTAAGTCTGCTTTATTGAACTTTAGAAAAGATGTATTTGTAAAGAAGGGGTTTATTTTGAAAGGAATTAAACTTTTTTTTTTTAATAAAACATCTAAAAGTGTCTTGATATTTTTGGACACATGGTATAGAAATTGGGCTCACCGAAGGTCGTCTAGCAGATCTGCCTCCCTGCTGTGAAGGGACTTCTCACAACGGAAGATGTGGGCCTGCAGCTGGCTGATTTGGTCCTGCAGGTCTTGGATGGTGGACTCCTTGAGGAGGAACTCCTTCCTCTACCACACCACATACCACAAATATATCACAATATACTGACAATAAAACATCTAAAACCTTTCACAATAAGTTTCTTCATTATAAACACTGCAAGCTCTGGCTCTTCAAGGGACAAAATTGTGCCATTATAATGGCAGCTACTACAGTCACATGTTACAGTAGGCACACCTATCTAAACAGGATACTACAGAAGTCATCTGTGTGGCCAGGATATGTCACCCATGCTCTACTTGTTTACTTCATTTTTCTAAATATCTCTTCACATTAGCTTATTCAATGAACAGGTCTAGGATGACAACCAGTTTTAAGTCATTGAAAGAGATTTATAATTATAAATTTGATAATAAATCAAAACGTTAGCAATTACTAAAATTTTTATTTAGTCTTATAAGTTATAGTATAGTTTTTACCTTTTTTTAATAAAGCTAAATGATAAGGTATATATGAAATTGAGTCAAACCTCTTTAATTCAATGCCCTAAAGGATGGATAAAATTCTTTATAGAAATATAGTCAGTTAAATTGGATACTTTATGGTGGAATTTGAAAAATGATTGAATTATAGTAAACATTAAATAGGTTATATGCCAAAAATATTTCTCATATAGTTTGAACTTATTTTAATATGGAAGTGAGAGAGACAGACTGCAAATCAGTAAATGTTACTAGACCAGACACTTGGGTTCTTCTAATATTGTTTTAATGTATTATTATTAGTAGTGTGTAGTGGAGAGAGAGCATAGAAGTAACAAAGAAAGAAATCCATAGTGGTGCCATAATATACCAGACAATTAGTATTGATGTGCTAACAGATTGCTATGTGGCAGCACTTCAAATGTATCTCTCAATATTTTGTCAATATATTTTCTCATCTTAGTATATGAAAATTATTAGCTCTTTATCAGACTAAATTTGTATATTACTGTTATTGGAGTAAGTTGCATTATCTAAGTTTAAATTATGACAGTGACTCTCCCTCCAGATCTATCTCTTTATTGGGTCATCCAGACAAAAAATAAAGGAAAAGTTATCAGTGATAGATTCCTCACTTTTCACTAATGTCAACACTTTCCTTCTAACAGAAGAAATCTTTATTAAGAGGGAAGGAGTTACTCACCAGAGCTGTGTTCTCTTCTTCCAATGCAAGGGAGGCCTTGATCTTGCCCAGCAGCTGGCGGTTCTGCTCGGCCTGCACCTCCCTCCTGTGGGACTCAAACCACATCCGGATGTGGGAAAGAGCCAGCTGGCCCCTGAGTATTTCTTCTTTGCTGCCACTCCTACTGCTTGATACTGCACACATGGGGACCACGTGAGCACAGAGTGACAAGTTTCTGCCAACTTGGACCAACTAGGTAACTGTAGCAGCATTGTTACCCTCTCCTATAGAATGAACCAACATGAATGACTAAGAAATTTAAACTATTTTTGATGCATTTGATTCTTTTTTAAAAAATGAAATAATTTTCTACTGCCCTTACCATGCAATGATAAATGATGCTTACAATTTAATAATAACTTGGGGTCATACACGCAAACAAACTATCAAAGTTCAATATAAGGATCAATTTATCTGTTACCACAATATAATTAACTAGTTTATTTTTTAACATTAAAAAAAAAAAAATGATTCATGCAGCTTTTTCTTAATTTATCCATTGATCCTAGTACAATTTCATTTTTGTACTATTTAAAATTTTTTTTCTTCTCTTCTTTCAGATATTGGCTTATCTCAAGAAATAAGGGGGAGGCTAAGTAAATACTGTGAACTGCCACATTATAGCCTCACAGGGACATACTGTATAGGTTTGAGGCTTGCAGGAGATGGGCCCCCAGGAAATCTGAGGGGGAGTCCAGCCTGGGGAGTGACCAGCCCCGTCCAGCAGGAGTGGAGTCCTGCACAACACCATCTATAGCACCACCACCACAGACTGACAGCTCCTCCTCACCTTCTGTTCCTGCAGAACCTCCACCCCCCCACCTGCAGTAACAGCCCAGAACGTTAGAAGTCCTCCTATACACATGACAGAAACAACTTTATCACTGAGAGCAACAAAGGAGACAAAATAAAAGTGTGAGAGAGTTAAAAAAGGAATGTCTGGTAAAAAAATAAAGAAAAATGATATAAAGAATGGTACTAAAGGAGGGGTTCAGAAAACCTTACATGTTAGCTTTGAGACTAGTGTGGAAGTTATTTGGATATTGTCAAAAGGACAAAATATGAGGCGAAGAGTTTGGATAGTTGGCTTTGTTATGTCCAGCAGCAGCAGCTGTGAAACTGACCGGCAGGGAGTGCGGTGTTGCCGTCAGAGAGTGGCCTGAAGTCACTGTCTTCCAGCAATAGTGCATGAGTCTCTTTTTGCCTCCACCTACACACCCCAACCAACCAGTAGAACCACTGGTGCCCCAGGTGTCCACTCACTCACCTCTCTGGCAGAACTTCAGACTCTTTGGTGGCAGTGAGGAGCAGAGGGTGGAACCTTACCCGGCCAAACATCTCCTTTACCACACACACACAATGTCATACCTGTAGCAAAACTGAATGACACCAGCACATGATGGAGTGGTTGCTCATTCAGATTTATTGCAATCATAGAAGGTATTGTAGGCTTATCTGAAATAGCTTTATAATGGTTATAATACAGAGTATAATACCTAAGCTGTCAAAACTGGAAGTTATTCCATTATATTCAGTTTTCTCACATTTCATGTGAATCCTATGTACCAAACTCCAATTCTTCAACGAACAAAACTACTAACTAATATTAAATATTAAAAAATAATAGCATCCAAAATAAGTAGTACCACACAAAGGGAGAAACACACACACACACAAGCCTTTATTAAGACATTCTGTCTTATACAAAGGGAGAAACATGTCCCCAAATGTATGGCTGCTGATGATAAAAGATCAAATGTGGGGAAGAGAGGGGTGTTGATAAAGTCAAGGAAACTTGCATTAAAAAAAGCTACATTTTAAGGAGAAACCAGTGTGGCCCTATTTCAGTTAAACACCAAAAGGCAACAAATATGCATGGTAGGTCTGACATTTTTAGCAGACATATTTCAGTCTGATGATGGTAGTGTGTAGCTAGTGAGATACTTATTTGCTCTTCGTAAACACCCATGATTATTACATTTTTCACACCATTATTCCAGTCAAGATTATGGTCCCACATTTGTGAATCTTTTGAAAAATGCCCTCCCTAATAAGTTTACCTCATTATAAAGGTTTCAAACCTGGGCCTCATTGAAGACCTTAATAGTGGGTGACATTTATTTTCAAGCACAATATACCTCCATTCAAATAGAATGTTTTAGTTTAGATAAAAATAATATAAAAAAACAATGGAAAAAAAAAAGAAAAGGATTCCAATACTAGTTGATGCTATAAAAATATCAATAAATATATACTTTAAATGTAATTAACAAGGGAGCAGTTATTCCTAGATGTTAATTTCTTCAGTAAATAGTGCATCTCACAAGAGTTTAAAAGCATGGATACTCCTTGAGGTGGCCTCTCATTGGAGATTGTGTTATGTCTTAAGTCATTTTACAGAGGTTGTCACTCAAGGAGGTATCATGCTGAAAATGTATGCAGGAGGAGGAAAAGTTTTAAAAACAGGTCTGATAGCAAAATGATCATAGGATTAAAGGAAATTTTTTTTGCTCTCTATATAAATAAATAGAACTAAAATATTTTAAGAAGGCTCAATAAGGTTTTGCTCAGGCAGGCTTATTTGAGATGGAAGGTTACCTTTAGCACCAAATGGAACTCCTCAGTGACTTGGGTGGTGGAGCGGAGGAAGGCCAGGAGGTTGCAGGGGAAGAGGATGTAGATCCTGTGGAAGAGAGAGAAGAGGGCATCGTGCAAGTCGGGAAGGTAGGAAGTGGGGATGATCCCTGAAGTGCTGAGGGTCACCACACGAACAAAGGCTTCTAGAATCTCCACCAGGAGTGGAGTCAGCAGAGAGGGGAACTTGAAGAGGAGGGAGGCCAGGGAGGAGAGGGCTAAGGCCAGGTTGGTGGCCTCCGAGTCAGACTTAAGTATAGCGATGAAGGTGGAAACCAGACGGTGGCCAGCCACTGCCCGGTACATCCAGGCTGGGGTGCGGTACACCAGGAGGTTCAGCAGGGTGAGGGTGGGGGTCCTGCGCGGCCCCTTCACCCACTCCTCTAGGTGCTCAAGAAGGACCTGCATAGACAGTGAGTGTCCTCTAGCCAACCCCTACTGCCAGTCACTACCCACCTTGTCATGGGGCTCTCTCAGGGACTCCAGGATGTCCACTGACCTAGTGGATTGGCTCACCATAAAATGTTCTATGAGGAGCTCCAGCAGTTTGCTGTCCCGGTCTGTCACAAACACACAACTTTGACAAAAGTTCTCAATTGACCAAAAGGTTATCATTTTCAAAGCATTTATTTAATTAAAAGCTGTACTTCATGCATGTCCATACATACAATCACACATTGTACAGGCCAAGATAATAAACATGGGAAGTTAGAAAAATTCATTTTACTCTTTAAGTACACACAATATCCACACAAGTAGTTTGATTTTCACTTATAAGAAAGCACCAGAATCACATTTAGTTTCTTGCACTCACTGGTTGTGTTGGACTTGTGCGAAGTCAGGAGCCATTTTAGCAATTTTTTTTTAAGAAAAAAAAAAAAACTAAGCCATAACTCTTAGCCTTGTGCTAAGGGCAGTCGGTAATCAGTATTGAAGGTGAACATCAAGATCTTTCTTGATGTGGTTTATGATTATGTTCACCTACTTCAATCAAGTTGGTCCGATATAGGCAAGATTCCTTAGCATTGAAATTCTTGCCACCCAACACTTCTCCAGGTTGGACTTGTGATTTCCAAACAAGCATAGACCTTCATATTAAATATATAGCTTAGTGATATTAAGGGAAAAAAAAAAAAATTCACACAGAAAAAGAAATCTATAAACAATCTCTATATAACATTGACACCACAGAGAGTAGCTAAATTATATATAATTAAGTCAAAGAATTTGGACTGCCACTTTCTTGTACATGTAGGGATTTCTCCATTACTCAGTATGAAATGAATGGGAGTGATTGCATTTACTTATTTGGAAGTTCTGACACACTGTTGTACTTATCCCAGGCCTTAGTAATCATGGTGAGAGGGGGGAGGCCATACATTTTTGCACTACACTTATTTCAAAATAGCTTTTATAAAGTCCCTACAGAAAAAAAAAAAAAAAATAAATAAATATTGTAGCAAAGTATTTATCATTTTATTAACAGAGTATCATTTTTTATGTTTATATTTTCCTACTCTGTAAACTTCCCTCATTGTTTATCAATCATAGTTTTATTCTTGCCTTAAATAAATTGCTGTGTCATCCTAAAGTTTGTCTTTCCTAATTTTCCATGTGCCAGTATATTAGTAAAACCTGGCTCATGAATCCTAACAATGTTTATCTACCAAACCACTCTACTATTGCATTTAGTTATTCTGATCATATAATGAGAAATTTAGGGAAGTTTGTGATTATAGAAATAGTTGGCCCATAATCTTCTGCAAATGCGGCATATGTTGGTTTATAAATGGAGCTATCTATACTTCATATATTAAAAAAGGCTCAACGAGATATTTTAAACTCCTTCAAATATTACAGTCTCACAAGCATGTGAAGTAAGAAGAGAGCTCCAAACAGGCCCCTCAATCTTGTTCCCTGTGGAAGTTTGGCACATAGCCATATGAAATATTGAAAGAATAAAAATTTTGATTCAAGTTGACACTTTTTAATATATACATCTTTGTGCATAGACACATATATAAGACTGAATCAGGCATTTCTCTTTAGTTAACAAATACCAAATAGGTGGTTTGCTTGGAGGAAGAAAACGAAGATTGAATGCGGCTGATTCAACACTAGCCCTCTCAATGATATCCTAACCTTGACATATTTTAAACATTGGTACTTTAATTTAAATTTTTAATCATGTATGGTTCCTTTTGCTCTGTATGTTTATTTTTTGTATATATGGTTATATTTATTTATTTTTTCTTTCTTCTCGCTTTTCTTTTTCCTTATTACTTCCTGTATTCTAGTTTTTACTTTCGAAATATCTTCCTTTGCTAAATCCTGTAGAGGGGAATCATGTATAGGGCTGGATGCCCCAATAAAAAGGCTTGTGTGTGTGTGTGTGTGTGAAATACCAAATAGGTAGATGTAAAACAACAGAAGTAAGGCCATAAAATATATATTTTTCTAAAAGATTGGTTAAAGTAAAACAAAAATAAATTGAAACTTCTTCTACAATATATGAACATTGTCTTGACGGGTACATTGTCTCCACTTTATAATTTATTTTTATATTATCCCATTGTATAATTATGGAGACTAAATTCATAGATCAAATTCACAATCTTAGTCTTCATGATGGGGAGCTGGTGTTGTTGGTTCCACCACATGACAGTCAGACACACTTTATAATAAAATGTGAAGTCCTTGTGTTTCCAACACACCAGGTGCTGACAAACTTGGGTAATATAACATGGAGGATAAGGCACAATTTGGATTATAAACACAAGGTAATAAGATCAAATCCAAATAAATAAATAGTGTGTGACGTTTTGGTAACAGCATCGTCACACACTATTTATTTATATGGATTTGATCTTGTGTTTATAACGTGGAGGACTCACTGGAGTTGATTTCCTCGAGGATGAAGGTCTTCACTTGGTCCTGGAGGGGAGGGGAGGAGGAGTCCAGGAGTTTGAAGACCTCGTTGATGTCTACCCCTTCTGGCAGACTGTCAGCCATCCCTTCCTCACACACCCACAGATCACTCTTTCATCAACTACAAGCTGGGTGCTATTTTTTAAATTCATATAGATTTAGAACATGTACTAAATAGACAATTCCCATTTGAATTAATGTTAATGTAATTGAATAGTGTAGATTTTGGATTAAAAAATGTATTCATGAAAAGTGTGTGGAACTTTGTTATAACAGCCTCCTTTTATAAAACTCAACTAAACACTGATTTAGGGTATTCCATAATATTTGGCCAACCCATTTCTTGAAAATTCAAGGAAAGTCAACCATGTATGCATTTTGGGTGGTTGGTCTTCATCAGCATGGTGCAGACTGTACCTCAAGGACCAAAAATATGTTCCAAGAGATTACCCGAAAAATCAAGAAATGGGTATTTAGGCCAAATTTGTGTAAATATGCTTATCATGAGGAAAAAATAGAAAAAGGCAAGGATATATTTATTTTTAATATAACCACCTGCCCTTTTCTACTTTTTCATATAAATATATTGAAAATATGAAAAAGGTGTTACTGAAACATCACACACTTTTAATTTACTTGAATTAGGTCTTATTTTCTTGTAGCCATAATCCAAATTGTGCTTTATCATTTTTGAAAAAAAGAACTATTTATGACACGTATGATAATTTTAAAATAAAACCCTTTTCTATTGATCTTACTGTAATGATAAAAATAATGCCTGGCTCATCAGGTGGTGAACTCTATAATGGTGGAAGACATATTTAATGGCTCTATAATAGCATGAAACAAGTTTAGAATACATTTTTATATACATATTTACACAAGGAATAACATACATAGAGGATCAAATATGCAAATTATACTAAATGCAACTTTCAAGCCCTAATCACATCATCATCAATTGCATTGGCTCATCCATCAATGAGCTCGACTATCCCCAGCAGACACTATCATAAGCTCAATATCCATAGACTTTACCACCATAATATGATTGAGTAAGAAAGAGTGAGCAAACTATGAAAGACATTTCCAAGTCTAGCAACCATGTTGTTATTGAAATGAATGCCACACATAAATTTTGTGATACTGTCAAAAGCCACCCTTAAACTTATCTAGGTCCCAATAGGGTCCATCAAGAACAAGTGAAATACTGTGCTATAGTTGGTACTCATAAATACATTTTTGGGAAAGGATTTATGCAATAACCAATAAGGAGAGAGTTGAAACATAGTTACTGAACTAAACTTGTTTGCAAATTGGTTATCTGTGAAATACACTCATGAACAAAACCTAAGGTCTTTGAAGATGCTGATCATCTATTTTTTTTTTAAGGAGATGGAGGTAATTTTGTTTGCAGTTTGTTATCTTGTGTGTCTTCAATAAAGGTCACTGTGTATCAAATATCTTTCAGAGTTATTGTCTGAATCCCGATATACATGCTAAAAGGGACAACTTTCTTAAGTTTTGTCCATGAGTGTATTTTAATTTGTGGTAAGAGCACATACTGATCTTCCACTCTGACAAGTTGTAAACCTAGATAGACCCATGAGACAAGTAGAGCCCATCAATTGAACTGTAGACATTTTTTATATTAAGCATATATATAGAACTTCTGAATAGTAGTACCTCTTTAATAGGTATCTTGATAAGGTAGATTTTCAATAATTTGGTCTGTGGTCCCACACCCCCATATAACACACATTTAAACTAATATAAAAAAATCTAAATAATTTTTATATATTTCCCCCTAGTTTTTTTTTTTTAGTAGAGATTTATTTATTTAACTAAAAATGAAATTTTAACATATGCACATATTGAAAAGGAAATTTTAAAATATTTAATATTATTTTATTTTGATTATGTGTGGGTTATTTAAATCAAAATTCGAAAAGTATTTATTTCTCTTTAAGTCAATTGAATAAAAATAGAAAATTAATGTTTATTTTAATTTACATTTAAAATACAGTAAATTATTATAAATTGTTTTCTAAAATAGAAAAAATAAAAAACTAAGTTTATCTTTTTTTATATAATGTGAATATTCTCTCTCAATAATGTGGATTTTTCACACAGTTCCTTGAAATCCCCAATAAAGATGTATTCCTGTATATGAGAAAACAATATAAAAAATTCCTGTATATGTGTACTTATATACTGCCAAGAAAAATTGAAGCATTTGACATTTCACGCATTAAATATACTGTTGTGTGTGCGTCAACAAGTAACCGACCTTCAGATAGTACAAGTGACTGGAAATTGTCTCTAAATGAGAATTTTTAAAAATTTTTTTTTCTCAGAAAGAAAACAGGGATAATTATATTTGACCGTTGACCACTGTTTTACACAGCAAGATTCAGTTTGAACTTGTTCTCTGAATAATGAATAATTCAGAAAATGCCTAGTAACAGCAGCAATACCCCCTACAACACCGGCCCTATTGAACCCAACCACTCCTCTGGAGCGGAGCTGGACCCCAGCATTGGCCCTAATGACCAGGGTCCACCAGGCTACATTACCCCTCAAAATAAACCCTCTGAACTCTACATCAAGCAGGATATGGACCAATAACAAGAGTGAAGTAAACTACAAGGTTTGAGAAGGATGGGGTTCCCATGTTTGCCAATTGCACAGATGAAGATAAACATGTTGCCATCACACCACCATAAACATTGGCTCATTCAAATTGTGTTACATCTTATTTTCCGTGTCATTTTTGTTATTGTGGCATGACAAAACATGTAATACTTACTGGTCAAGGGCCATAAAATATTGGAGGACTTTTCAAAACAATTGTGAAATATAATGCTGAGAGCTGTTATGAGGGTGCAATATTTGACAAGTTGATGATTTATACAATAAATTATTATAAAACAATAACACACCATCTATATACAGCAAATGAAAACATTAAGATGCGAATGTTTCTTTTACAAATCAATCAAACTTCTACTGTCCTTACTGCAATGAAAAATAATTAGGAAGGCTTGGATCATCAGTGGTGAACCCTCCCAGCAGTTTCGCTAATATAATCTACCAGACCGCTTATATAGAGCTCTAATACTGTATTGGATCATTCTGATTATATATGCTACAATGAAGGGTCGAATCTCAGAAATGGTATTTCAGCAAACTCTATGGATATAAACCTTGGGACAGTAGAATTACATTTAAATATTTGCATTGAGCAATGCTCTTCCTCAAACAATTAGTACAAAGCCAGTTAGGCAGAAGTTTGATTGATGTGTAAAAGAAACATTCACGTCTTAATGTTTTCATTTGCTGTACATTGAATTATAAAGTGGGAATGCAAAATATAGGCAGATTAATATATAGTCTAACTTCTTTAATTCAACACCCCAAGGCATCAGAGCTTTCGGTGGTTGAATTAAAGGAAGTGTTGAATTAAAGTTAGTTAGATGATTTCATCGCAACATTCCCTTGCTAGTGGACATTTTTCTCTAGGATTACCATATATATAATTAAAATGATATTTTTAGAAAATATTAGTGTGATATATTTTAATTAATAATGTGAATTTATACCATTGGGACTTTTTTATTTATTATTTTTCTCAGAATGTTTCACAATCAACTTCTAGGGGAATGGGGTTAAATATTACATTAGAATACATTTTTGAACAAATGAAAAATTACGAATACTATTTTAAACTAAGTGAATATGGGAAGAAAATGAATAAATTAAAAAATGGGAATAAAATGAGTAAATAAATAAAATAAAGAAATGGCTAACATTTTAGTTTTACTTTTTAAGACACCTCATTGTTCAAGGCTGCTTCAGTTAGGCCTAAATCAATCAGGAGTAAACAAATTGCAATTCGTCCCCATATTTGTGACACATTATAACACTTTTGCACATGGTGCGCATACACAAACTACAGTCGTTGTGCCTTGCTTACCAAAGTATTGTATTTTTGGCAATAAATTTATATTTAAACAAGAAATATCTAATGTTGTCAAAATTTGATTTTAAAAATCGGTTGAATTATCGATAATGTCGAATTATCATGTGGTCAAATTAACGCTTATTATTTGATAGACTGGAGTTCAGGACATGAAAACATGGTCGAATTATTGCAAGTGTCGAATTATAGTGTGCCGAATCAACGAGGTTATACTGGATTTAAATATGATTATTTATTTTTGAAGAAGTAAAATAGGTCGGACATCATAAAGGTGATTTTGTTAAAAATGTGGAGTGGATATACAAAATTTTTGTAGGGTGTATGGCGAAGGGTTTCTCTTGCCAAAGGCATATGATAAAAGGCTATAAAGTGATTGCTTAGTGTGTAAACAAGAAACAACTTTTGTTATAATTAAAATAATTAATATTTATTTATACTCATTAATAAGCTAGATTTCTTAAATCTGTGGCAATTATATTATTTTTTTAGAAATAAAAATTTGTTTGAGGCAACGGAAAATAAGATCAATTTGCAAATACTATCATCGGCCAATCTGAAAAAGCATTTTTAAATCTGCAGCAGGGAAAGGAGTATAACATGCCAAACCATCTCCTTATTTGCTGAATGAACCTGAGTTACAGAACTCTAAACACATCTCAACATATTTTTATATAAACATATATATTCTATATCTAAAATAAAAAATATAAAAAATGTTTTTGTTAGCGCAAAAAAAAATGTCTATATAACTTATTTAACTTTTCTCCAAGCATTTATAATTGCATAAAGACTTTAGAATGAAAAGTTAATATACTTAGATCACAATATAAATATATATTTTACATTTATTTCCATTCTCTAGATTAATTTTTCAAATGTCACATAAGTTTATATATTTGGTAAAAAATATGATTTGTAGATTTGACATGGGAATATATAAAACTCTGCAAAATAATAAAAGTTCGCGTGGAAAAACTAACACTATTACAAAATTAAAAAGTTTATTTTTAATGGTTTGAAATATATTTTTTTGAATATAAAATCCATTACTCTAAGAAATTTACCGTTATTTAATCTTGGTTGCAACTTTTCGATATATATCCATTTAACGTTTCAAATATTAATTTAAAACAGCGAGGTATGGATAACTAATTTTTGAATTGTTCTCTCTTGTGTATGAAATAACTTTTAAAATTGAATTTAAAAAAATATATAAAATACATTAACTAATTATGCAGCGGATTTCCTTTCTGAAAACTCATTTTATTTATTAATTTTAAATTATTGGTTAAATTTATTTAATCTTAGATAAACCTTTAAAATGTATTTATACAATAAAAATAAAACTCTATCGTCTGCCAACTTTTGTACACAATGAAATGGTGTTGCTGAATTTATAATAAACATTTTTATCTCCCCCCCCCTCTTTTTTTTTTTTTTTTAAATCCATATTAATCTTCATTGATTTTTAAAAGATGTTGATAATATTAATGTATGAACCATATAAATTGCTAATTATTTATTATTAAAAATTCATATTTCTGCTTGATCATAATTCAGTAAAGCTCTCTTTATATTCAAAATCATATTCAAGTTTATATATTAAATGGGACCACCCAAAAATGAGGTTGACATCCTTAGATAGAGGCATTGCTTTAATTTTAAAAATATATTGTAGATTCATATTCTCTATTATAAAAGCTGTGAATCTTTCTATTCGAAGAAAAATATTTTAAAAGCTCCACAAAAGTTTTCATTTCCAAAACACCATATAAGACGTGAATTTTGGGGTCCCACAAATTTGGGTTATAAAGATGCTTGTGACACTTCAAAAATTGTGTTTAAAATAATTCCCTCCAACTATTTTTAATCAATTTATAAAACAATAAATAGCTTTTGATTAAAAAGGAAAATTGCTATAAAGTTTAAAATAAGAATATAAACAGTAGCAATGCACGATGCATTGTTACTGTTCACATTCTTATTAAATATCTTTTAATATATTTATATTAATATACCTTAAATACCCATTTATTGGTTTTTCAAGAAGCCTCTGGGACCAAAATTCTTTTTGGTCGCAGTGGTACAGCCTACTCCACGCTGACGAGCGTCAACAGCGCGAAACGCGTTCGTGGATGGCTTTTCTGGATTTATCAAGAAATTGGGTTGGCCAAATATCAGGGAACAGGCCAAATCAATGTTTAGTTGATTTCTGTTCTACCAGATGGCGCTCTGCCTTCTGTAAAGCACATGTGCTCCTGGTCAGGATATGCTTTCTTTATTTTTAATATTTATGTATGTTTGAGATTAAATTTTTAAAATAGGAATTTACAAAACATTCTTATAAGTATACTTACTGGAAAAATATTCATCTGTGTGCTTAAAAAAAAAAAAAAACTAAAAAATAATTAATAATAATTTTTTTTTTCTAAATCGGCTAGCCGCACTGCTAATTGTAAATATTATGTTGGAACCTCTTTCTTTCATTTATTATGACTTTAACTCAGTTAAATGATCTTCACGATGATGCATTAATCGAAATTTTTCGATACTTAAAGTACGATGAACTTTGCTCAATAAAGCGGTGAGTATAGATTGTATTAAAATGCTTCAAAATTTTGTACTCAGAGAGAGAAGTTCACATATAAATATAAAACATATTTTAAATCACAAAGAAGTATTATGAACCTTAACAAAATGACATTAAAATTATAAATAAATCAAACTTTCACCTCTTGATAAAAAATAATAACCATGAGTTCGCACATCTGTCGTAAAATTTCGTATTAAACATTTTGAATATTTGGCGAAACCTATGAGAGATTTCACCACTGTTGAGCCAAACCCTCTCATCTAATAATGTTTATTATGAAGTAAGGGGTGTTTGTCAATATCTATATAAATATTAACAACAATACTTAATATCAAAATTCAAAACTATTTTAAAGGCATAATATTCTTTTTGATATTAAACAATTTCTACTGCCCTTACTGCAATGGAAAAATTAATGAGAGGGCCTGGCTCATCAGTGGTGAACCCTCTCATTAATTTTTCCATTGCAGTAAGGGCAGTAGAAATTGTTTAATATCAAAAAGAATCTTATGCCTTTAAAATAGTTTTGAATTTTGATAACAGATGGTGTGCTAGTGCAACATAATATAAATACTTAATATATTGCTGTAAGATCTGTAAAGATAATCTTTCTATATAAAAGTCAATGTAGGTATGCTTATTTATTTATTCGTTCCTTATATATTTACTCAATATTTAAACATTCTTGCTAAAATTTGTTAACAGGATAAAAGTTACAAGAAAACAAGACCCAATCGAAACAAATCGAAAGTGCATATGTTAATTTGCTTGGATTAGGTCTTGTTTTCTTGTAGCTATAATCTATAATCCAAATTGTGCTTTATCATTTAGGATAAAGAGTTAAAACTTGAAGAGGTTTTGTTACATTTTCAACCAAGTACAGGACTAATTAATTTTATTTATTTATTATTATTATTTTTTGCTTATCCCTAGTACACGTGGTACAGGCCATGATAATCATTGTGGGTAGAAGTAGGCGACTGCTTTTACTGCAAGTGCACCACATGTTTACACATGTGAAAAGCAGTTCAACTTTGCACTTACAAATGTGCCGTTTGGTTACTTGCACTCGCTGGTGGGGTTGGACTTTTGCAAGAATCGGGGGCCATTGGAGCATTTTTATTTTAATCAGAAAAAAAGTGCCCAATGCGGGAATCGAACCCGGGTCGAAGTGGTCGAAAACCAACGGTTTAGACCATCCTTCCACCAACCCCCCTAAACTAATTTATTATTTTTCATAGTCAAATGATGACAATTTTGCTTCATTGGTGGGCAGAAACAAGGTTATTTATAGGAATTCAAGCAGAACATGGACAAATCCAAAACCATCATTTTTAGCAGGCAGAAAAGTAAGATTGTTACTTAGTGCAATATCTTGACTATATAAATTCCATAATAAGGTACAATTTGGATTATAGATTATATACAAGCAAGACAAAAGTACTGAAGATGGTAACAATGCTGTTACCAAAACGTCAACACACTATTTATTTATTTGGTCTTATTACTTTGTGTTTATATAAATTCCATTGAGGAGTATTTCTCTACATCAAAGTATATTAAGCCATGAAACACAAAGTAATAAGACCAAATCCAAATAAACAATGTATGACGTTTCGGTAACAGCTTTGTTGCTATCATCAGACATAAGTACTGAAGATTTTGTCAGATGATGGTAACAATGCTGTTACCGAAATGTCACACACTATTTATTTATTTGGTATTATTACCTTGTGTTTATCTATATATATATATAAAAATGAATGTCTGTGTGTCTGTCTGTCTGTGTGTGTGTCCTCTATGGATTCAAAAACCATACATCCAATCGCCGTGAAATTTTGGGATATTATTAGGTATATCCCCGGAAAGGTTTACGAAAAATAATTTCTTTAATATCTTGAATATCCTTAGAGTTATTTGCAGATTTGTAGCTTTAACTCGCAAGCAGCGCCACCATTGAGACGGAGATAGGCTTTTTCAAGAGGGGGAGTAATGTTAGGAGAGAGGAGCGCGTCTCGAGGCGGGTGCTCACGTGCCACTGTTAAAAACCTATTTGTTTTGGCTACATCTTTTCCCGTGGACTTAACGATAACTTTTCTAAAACTTATTTCAAATTTCATGTATAATTATTTTTACATCATTTAGTTTAGTATAATTATTTACTATAATTTCCTACCGTTCAATTATTATACTTTTTGTTCTTAAAGATTATTTAAGACAATAATCTTTAATATTAGAAAGTGCTTTGCCAAAAGTTTGGAGTGGGGCAGACCCCGTGCGAGAATGGTTTCGCCCGGCCGCCGGCCGACAGTCAAAGTACCCACCGACCAATCAGGGCAGAGTTGGTGACACAGCTATGCCAAGTAGACAAGAAAAAAAGCCTCGCGGGAGCTTGCCCAAGATGACCTCCGGGAACTTCGTCCATCTTCCATAAACGACCATGAATTTATTCAACCTTATCGAGTATTTTTCAAGGGACCGGGAAAAAATGTTCACTAGATAAAACGATGATTTTGTAATGTAGAAAATTAGGAAAGACAAAATTCAGAATGACACGGCACACAGGGACCGGGAAAAAATGATCACTTTATCAGTTTCAAATTATCAAAATATATCTATTTCTTTTTATAAGTCTATAGAGAATTGTTTTAACAAATGTTCGTTAGACAGACCTTTACTCGGGTACCGATTAATATTGAATTTATTCAACTTATCGAGTATTTTTCAAGGGACCGGGAAAAAATGTTCACTTTATCGAGAGATTCGTTAGACAAACCTTTACTCGGGTAAAACACGGGCAAATGTTCGTTAGACAAACCTTTACTCGGGTAAAACCTCGGGCGAAGCCGGGTACGTCCGCTAGTATTCTATATAATCCAAATTGTGCCATGAAAGTTATGTACAGTAGATGATATGACTTAGATATATTAACTATTCTATGAATAATACATTATTCTGTGGGTTAATTAATTATATATATATATAAGACTAATGGTCACTGACTAGTTTGCGGTGACAGTCAATAGATGGCGTCTAGTTTTGACGTCTATTTTGACGGGAGAGGCAACCTTTGTCTCTTTGGATCAATATCCTCCCAGCAAAATTTCCTTCTATATATTTTATTAAGCAAAATATTCACTAGAGCAGAACAGGTGTGAAACCAGGCCATATTGTAACATAGAAAATTATAAACTTCAGAATGACAATTTATTTGAGGTATAAACAAAATCAGCGTTCATAAGATATAAGATAGGAGGTCGGTGGAAGGATGGTCTAAACCATTGGTTTTCGACCACTTCGACCCGGGTTTGATTCCTGCATTGGGCACTTTTTTCTGATAAAAAAAAAAAAAAGTGCTCCAATGGCCCCCAATTCTTGCAAAAGTCCAACTTCACCAGCAAGTGCAAAGTAACCAAACGGGGCTCTGGCACATATGTAAGTGCAAAGTCAACTGCTTTTTACAAATGTGTCACAGCCTCGTTTAGTTACTTGCACTCGCTGGTGGGGTTGGACTTTTGCAAGAATCGGGGGCCATTGGAGCATTCTATTTAATCAGAAAAAAAGTGCCCAATGTGGGAATCGAACCTGGGTCGTAGTGGTTGAAAACCAATGGTTTAGACTATCCTTCCACCGACCCCCGCGGGTTCTAGTCTCTTCTTCTTTCTTATCTCCACTCAATCATATTAGGGTATCAAGTTGTGACCCTTGATGGTGTGTAACAATCATAACTGGGTGAAGTAGAATGCGTCTGCCTTTGTCATTAAGACTGGGAACACTACTCAGTAGCAGGCCGCCTTAACTCCAAAAGAAATGGCCGCCTCAGACATAAGGAACAGATGCCATGTGCAGCAGCTCCTAACAAGGAGTACAAACTCATCCTGTATCCCTAGATTAGGAGCCCTTACAGGGTACTATCAGCTGGGACAGTTGAACCCAGGTGGTTCTAGTCTAAAAGTAAACAACCATAAAATATTTCAAAGAAGGATAAAAGCTAATAGTGATGAGATTCTTTATTAAAGTGAAGTAAGCTTTCAGACAATAAAATCCTTCAACAATAACATCCATCAATAATTCTTTTTCTTCAAATAAAAGACACTTCGGCCAGTAAATCTTTTTATTGTCTCGACAAAAATCTTTTGTCCTCGTCAGGAGCGAACAAAAATTAAAACATTTGGCAAAGCATTAGAAATTATTCTAAGGCTGCAAGGGCGTTCTCACGCGGTGAGATGAATGCCGGCCAGGCAGCCGCTATCTTTACGATATCCTTCAATAAATTACAGTGAAACCCCTCTATAGTGAATCCCAATGGCACAGAGCTTTTAGTTCAGTATAGCCTCGGTTTGACTATTTTTTTTTTTTACTTTTCCAATTTTTTAGACCGTATAATTAAAGGACAGCCATACACACAGGAAGAGGTGCCTCTTAATAGTGGTCACTTTGTTTTAATTCCCTTAATTGACCTATTTCCTTATATTAATACTGAATAACAAAAGAAATTATTTGATGAAGAGTTTTTCTTATCATTAACATACATGTACCTCTATGTCTAATTTAAAAATCAAGACAAATCCTAGGCAAAGTTTTATTAATTACGTATATATTCAAATTTAAAATGATTTTAAAACATCTTTATCATATTATATAATACAATGTTTACTTGGAAAAATGGCTCTAATACCTTGTTGCTTGAAAGCATATGTTAATAAGTGTTTTTCTTCCATTTCATGTTTCCACATATTCTTCTTAAGTTTAGATTTGGTTTTGTTTTGAACCTGTCTTGCAAGCCATTGCTGGCCTTAAAATCTGGTTAGTTCATGGCATAAAAAATAATTTTTGTTGCATCAAGGGCCTGTTTATTGAACTTTTTTTTTAGCCCTAACACGTATGATCGTGGCAAAAGTTGAGGTTGATTCATCTTTGCAAACAATTTTTAATAGCCTTCTATTTTATCTCTTATAAAAGTTATATTTTCTTATTTTAACATGTTCTGCAATTTTTTGCCTGTGTTGTTTGACTTTGAAAAGTTTTGAAACAACCTTTTTTTTTAGTAATAGCTTTTTAAAGAATGCTTTTGATAAAGCACAATTTGGATTATAGATTATAGAAACAAGAAAATAAGACCTAATCCAAATAATTTAATAGTGTGTGACATTTCCGCAACAGCATTGTCACCATCATCAGACAAAAGAATAAAATCATTTTGTTTTCTTTATTTTGGAAGTCATTTGCATTTTTTCTATTTCAAATTTGATGGTTGCAAAGATATTATATTTAATGAAAAGTATAATGTGTAAAAATATATACAAAATACAGCAAAAATATAATGTTAATGAAAACAAACAATTCCGCTAATTTTATTGTTTTGAAATCGCAATCCACGAGCTGACACATAAACAAAATTTTGTTGTTTTAAAATTTTTAAAATTTCATTTTTAAATTTGTTATAAGCCTAGTATTTTAAATAGATTTTATTATTTTGGGACTTTAAATTGGTTCTTTATAGGGGTAGTTCGTTATTTTAAAAATCACAAAGTTTGTTATAACAATGGTATTTTCAATGGAATGGAATTGGGAATTGCCTTAGGTTCGTTATAAGGGAAGGTTCGCTATATCGCAGGTTCGTATTAGCGAGGTTTCACTGTATATTTAATAAGCTCCAGTTGGCATCTTCTCAGGTAGTTGGCAATGATGCTACCACATTGTTAGGTTTAATCTACTTATTTGGTGTGGGGCTACCTTGTGACTTCTTATTTCCACTTGTGTGCCCCCCCCCCACTTATATCACTGGCTCCTGTAGTTTATTTTTTTGCTTATCCCTAGTACACGTGGTACAGACCATGATAATCATGATGGGTAGTTAGAGACTGCTTTTACTGTGTGCCACATGTCTACACATGTGAAAAGCAGTTCGACTTTGCACTTAAAAATGTGCCAGAGCCCTGTTTGGTTACTTGCACTCGCTGGTGGGATTGGACTTTGCAAGAATCGGGGGGCATTAGAGCATGTTTTTTTTTAAACATAAAAAAGTGCCCAATGCAGGAATCGAACCCGGGTCGTAGCGGTCAAAAACCAACGGTTTAGGCTATCCTTCCACCGACCCCCCGCTCCTGTAGTAATTGATGTCTATTGTAGAAACACAAGGTAATAATTCCAAATCCAAATAGTCTGTGATGTTTCGATAACAGTGTTGTTAACCATCATCAGATGATGGTCTGATGATGCTAACAATGCTGTTACTAAAATGTCACACACAATTTATTTATTTGGTCTTATTACCTTGTGTTTCTAATCTATAATCCAAATTGTTACTTATCATCTCTTGTAGGAAATATGTGGCACAATAATACTAAGGTGGTGGTGTTATATTTTGTTTATTTCTCTCCTTAATATTTTGTGTTATCCCCAGCAGTGGGAGATGTACAGCTCCAGAACAGACAAAAGCATATAGCTGTGATAATAAAGTGTGTTTGTGGCGCAGGGTGTGCAAGAGGTGGAGAGAGCTGGCAGACTGTACCCTGCTTAACCGCCATGTTGATCTGGCCCACCGGCATCTCTGCCGCAGACAGTTTGAAGGGCTGAGTGCTGTGCTGAGCACTTCTCTGCGCTACCTCCATGTTAGCAGCTATGGCCACACTCCAGGCCCCTTCCTCACCCCGAATGTCCTGCACACGCTGAGGACCCGCTGCCCTCTTCTGGAGACTCTCATCCTTGAAGCTTGTCCTCTTGTTACCATCTTTAACCTCACTGATGTCTCTCTTGAGGAACTCCCGCTTCGCTCTCTTAAAGTTCTCTCTCTTCGAAGGTCCTTCTTCAATGTGGATCAGTTCTTTGCCATCATTGGCATTCGGACTTCTTTCCCCATCCAAGTCCTGGATGTGGCCTACTGTTGGTGCATCAGCAACTGTGACCTGGTGTTCTTCAGCCGGCTGGAGTACCTCACCGAGCTGTACCTCCAGAACTGTGAGAAGATCAATCAGCTGGGATGTTTCACCATCGCTGCCCGTCTACCTGGGCTGGTGGTGTTGGACCTGGAGGGCACCAAGGTGAATGACATCGGGGTCAACTGCCTGCTGCAGAACTGTTCCCATCTCAAGAAACTCTACCTTGGACTCAACTTCTTAACCAACTCCTCCTTCATTGGGCTGGTTCCCAACCCCCTCCTGCCTGACCTCCACCGACTTTGTCTTGTGGGGACCTCCATCACAGATGAGGGCCTGCGGGAGATTGTGATACTGTTCCCACGTCTGGTGTGGCTGCAAGTGGCCGAGACACGGGTCACCCGACGTGGGGCAGAGGAAATCCTCAAGCAGACCCCACCTTCCATCCAAATTGTGCTGGAGCGGGAACTGAGGCGCAGCTCAGATTCTAGTCGGGACTGGCCACTGCCCTGCAACCACTTCTTCTCTAGTCTCTAACACCAGCCTACCTGTGCCATGTTCTTCCTGCTGACGGCAAGTCCCCTCCTGGACTTGGTTGTCTTCATCCTATCTATGACGAGGAGAATCTCCAGCGATAGAAGTGCTGTGATAGGAAGTGATCCTCCTTCCTCAATTGTGTGTAAAAACAATTTTCAAAAATGTCACAAAAGTTGAACACATCTGGGAATTTTATTGTTTGGTTCTGTAGTCTTGTGTCTTCCTAGATGGCTCCAGCTGGGCTGTGACTTCCTCTGTGGCAATTCCTCTTGACAAAAGTTCTATCATCAGTGTTGGTTGAAAGAGGGAAAGTGAGAAGTACTAGAAGCCAATGTTTCCAGATCATCTGATG
>CP092864.1:51283074-51321897 GCA_030710605.1 Cordylochernes scorpioides
ACGATTATTCCACGGGAATCCTTCACCGGACTGAGGACAAAAAATTGACATTTCTCAAGTTGTGCTGTGATTTTTGGGAATAAAAACTCAAATTAGCAGGAGACAAGATCTGGAAATTTTTCGAATGCCTCTATTGTTGCCTTCTGAACATGACTTAGTATTTTCACTCATTAAATGAAAGCACGAAACTCAAGGGCCTGTGGGACTTCACACTCTGATGAATTTACTTCGAAAGGATTATTAGATGCTGAGATTGAGGAAGTCTGTAAGAAAAATCATACATAAATGTGTTAAGTGCAACGCTTCACATCAAAATCAGTTTCTGTTGAATCCGCGTAATTACCCAAAGAAAGAGTAAGGGATACTTCAATATTTGAGGTAGTGGGATTAGACCTTGATGAACCACTTGTTTTACAACATGCAAAAGGTGTGGATAGTTATATTTACTTGTGACTATATCTGGTGGTTCACCTGTAATTGGTGACTTCTCTCTCAACCGAGATCTTTCTTCAAGCCTTCAGCCGTTTTATAACAAGGAGGGGACGCCCCTACGTGTTGTACTCGGATAAGGAACCAATTTCCGTGATCGCAACAGACTTGATCCGACCTGCGCCCATCCTCCCAATACCAACACGTGGCGTCCTTGCAGACACTTCCACTCTGAGAACATTCTCCATACGCCTGATCAAATGAAATTCCCGCGCACGTCTTCGTATGGCTACCTCGGCCGAGGCTATCGTGGTGCGTGGGACAACCACACCTTTCCAGTGGATCACATCCCTCACCATACGTCGCTTTCTAGAGCTACCGCGTCTTGCGGAGACTCCTACCATCCTGCTTCTGGAGAGTTGGTAAAAAAAACCTGGGGACCTGTCTCCGTTTGGCGTCAGCTAGACAACCCCACGGAGTTCCTGGTTCTCGGGGCATGACTCCGATGCTCTGCCTCACCCTTCACAGTCTGCCTTGTCCCGGTCGTGCTGCATTGTTTGTGGCTCCGGCGACTTGTTGCTTGGCCACATGTACTGAACGCATCTGACCTCTCATCAGAAAGTGCATCTCCATTCTTCCACGGTAATCGGTCTTGCAAGACTGGATTTTTAATGAGGTGGCCTTAACAAAGAGGAACTCGGGATCACTGCCTTGGCGAGAGCCAGAACTTTAGTTTTTAATGACCATGGAAATGAGGCAAATAAATGAGGACCCTTTCATTGCCTGGAGGAGTACTCTTCGTTGGGAGATCCACTTCGACCCTGTATAGATATATGTAAATAATATGTTTTTCCTTCCTTTGAATCATTAATTAAATGAAAATAAATTGGTAGATTGTTGCTCTCTTCTCTCCAGCCTTCCGCCGCCATTTCTCTAGGATTCTAACATTTTGTTTCCAGGCCTCCACTACCCAACGAGCTTGTGATGTGCATAATCGATCAAATGTTGAGGTAGGTTTTCTATAAACTTGTATTATTATTACATTCCCGCATCCGGGCGATCCCACGTGGACGGTCCGCTGGATCAGCGGGCTGCTGGCCGACCCAGATCCCCCGGTGGTGACAATCACGACTGTCCCGCGCAGTCACCGGGTGTCGTCATCCCGCGACGTCACCTCACCTGCTATCAGCGGCGACCGATAACGGCTGACTCGGCGTCCTCGGCGGGGAATGTTTAAGGATTGGTCCTATGCCCTCTTTCTGTAAGTACTGTTCCCCAGCGTGATGTACATGTATTTGGAATACTGCATAAAGACAAGGAGTTTTCAGACTCCAGTCCGTGTGCACAGATATCCTGGTTCAATATTTAACTAAGATTAAAACGTCTTTATCAGGTTCCCGTCGGCATTCTGCTAAATCTATCCCTGAAGTAGGCTTAAGAGGTATTTTACCTTGCTTTTTCTAAATTCCCAATTTACATTTGTTTGCATTTTAATCTCTGTTGCTTCTCTTCAAACGTTATGCATAGACACACTAGCAGCGCGTGTGCTAGACGCTTCATACCCCAATGTTCGTAGGGCAGCTACACGTGCGAGAAGAGGAAAAGCAACGTAATGTACAACTGTGAAACACCAGCCCTCTGCACCTGCGCACGCGCGTGCATGTCCTAGATGGTATGAAATATTGTGAACTATTTTTCTTTTGTTCGCAAGGGAGCATTGAACTCCATCTAGATTAATATTCTCGTTCATTGGATCTTTTTGCCAGGCAATGAGATGAAATAATTTCATTGCTCTGTGCTATTTTGTAGGCATAGATGTTGTAAAAATACTTACAGGGCATTCGAAAAAAAAAAAAAGAATAAAAGTATCTACACACAAAGGTATTCACTAATGATGCAATCTGTGATATTTCACGGCTTAGACAGATGGTGGGACGTTGCGACTTCGTGAATCTGATATTTGTGAAATAAGCGTGAAAAATGGCGGAGATTCGAACAATGATCTACAAACTTATTTAAATTCTAAATCAGATTTTGAGCAAGTGAAATGTCTTTGACGATTCGAGATGCAAGGACTTCTATCGAATGGAGCGACATCCTAATTGGTATGTTGTCGTCACCAGCTGTCAGTGGGTTGGTTGCGGCGATTGATGGAGCGTCCAGCCATTCTGTCCTGAGTGAGAGGTTCTTAGTTCCCGACGTAGCGTACGCGACCGTCGCAGCGACTCCTTGTATTGTAATATGCTCTGCATAATGTATTTGTTATTAGTTTGACCTAGCAATTCCCCTATTGAGGTGATATTTATGTAATTCAATGGCTGGATATAACATCTGTAAATCTGCAACAATTAAATTTTTTCAATGTTTTTATTTTTATCTCTACAGACCTTACTGCAATGATAAGTTATTGAATGAGAGGGCTTTGTTCATCAGTGGTGAACTCTCTCAGAGGTTTCGCCAAATTAACTCCAGACCGCTCTACTATTGTATTGGATTGGTTTTCTTATATACCTTGCATTTTCTAAGGAAGGAAGCTTAGGGGTGTTTAGGGAATTTTGTACATAGTCGATAGATGACAATTAAATTTATAAATTTACTATACTACTATAGCTTTGATAGGAAATCATATTTGCGAATGAGCCTTGCTCGATGCAATTTCTTGAAATTAGATGTGCCTACCTCTACAGACGTATGTCCATAGATTCCCCTAAACACCCCTAAGCTGCCTTCCTTATAAAATGCAAGGTATATAAGAAAACCAATCCAATACAATAGTAGAGCGGTCTGGAGATTAATTTGGTGAAACCGCTGAGAGGGTTCACCACTGATGAGCCAAGTCCTCTCATTCAATAACTTTTATCATTGCAGTAAGGTATGTAGAGATAAAAAAAAATAGATTGTCAAAATTTGTTGCAGATTTTATCGATAGGTGGCAATCACATTTATAAATATAACATCTGTTTCCCCAGAAAACAGCTTCGCACGAGAACGATTCTATTCAACCGCCAGCGATGACTAGCCACTGTACCAACTTCTGCAGATCTTGCTATCTTGACCATGTTGATGTTTTTAAAAATGATTTTCTGTCTTCGATCCAGAGCAGAATCATTCTGTGACGAAGACCTTACTCTGAAACTTTAGCGTCTCGAGTGCCCCACCGTACTGAAATCTGGCCAAAGAATAATTCGACAGAATACTATTAAAGAGATCAATATTTGGAATGCCTCGAAATCAAATCTATGAAAACGTCTTACTCTTTAAAGATTATACACTTCAAAATCTCCTGTTTTTGCTAGAGGACCATTTGACTTCTATCGAGTGTGGCTGACACATGATTTCTCTTTCAAAATGTGAACTGTGAATGTCGAAAAAGAAAACTCCATATCACTATGCTATATTTCTTATTGGTAAATGTTCAGATTTTGTAGAATGTGAGCTATCGGAAATTTCCGCCGTTGAAATGATACAGGAGACAGGTGGGATCAGACACTACTGGCAGAATGGGGTTAAACCAACAGAGATAATTCAGAAGGTTGAAGTGTAGCTGCTTGCGTGGAGGAATATCCTGTCTACATACTTGGAGAACTTCTTGTGCAAGACTTCTATGCTGAGCCAGATCCTTCTTCAATGGCGGTGGTTTCCAACCTTTAGATCGATTTTTTGTGATATGTAGAAAATTTCAAACACACTGACATACCCAACACACGCTATATTATAAAACTAATTTAAACTACACTGGCCACAAAAAAAGTTGCACCACTTATAAATACTTTATCAATTTTTTATAAAATGGGCATACTTAACAAGAGAACATTAAGGCATGAAAAAGATCAATTTTCTGAAACCGTAACTAGAATACAAGTTCATTAAAAAATAGTCTTGCTTATTTTTATTATTATTATTATTTATTAAATTTACTTTTTTATTCTTAAGATCATATTTATTCTGGAGAATACCAAGGCAGAAAAAAGGGGGTCATAAAAGCAAATTTTTGATTTTATAAGAGGCAGAATCACGGCCTCGGAGAAGGTGGAATTTTAACTAGAGAAATTGTTATGAAAGTAGGAGCTGCAATCAAAGTACTTTTGTAAGGATTTGGTATCACTGGTCAGAGGAGGAGAAAAGTTCGAGAAAACCTGGCTCAGGTCTCCCTAGAGTAATAACAGAGATAGAAAGAGGATAGGAGGATTCGAAGGATGGTTGTATCAGACAGGAAAACATCTGTACCAATGATTCAAGCACCTCTACATGTGCAGAGTGAATCTGGACCAACTCTGAACACCATTAATAACTGTCTTATTGAAGCAGAACCCCGTAGTCGCCAGCTTTATTGAGAATTCCACTTTCTGCCAGACACAGAAGCGTCAGGCTCATCTAGTGTGAAGAGAGAAGTCTTTGGGCTCAAGAATGATATTCTGTCATTTTTCTGATGAATCCAGATTCAGTGTGGGGGTTCATGACGGCAGGATACATGTTAGACGTAGGCCCCATGAAAGATCCCATCAGGACTATTGTGGAAAGTCATACAGCAAGAACCCCTAGCTTCATGGTGTGGGGTGGCATCAGCTATGAAAGTAGAACCGCTTTAGTCTTAATTCAAGGTTTAGTCACTTCTCAGCTAGATATTGCAGGTGTGTTGCAACCTGCTGTGTTACCATTTCTTGAGCAAACTAAAAATGTCGTTTTCTAATACAGCCAACATCTTACGAGCCTTCCTTCAAAATTTTGTCATCCTTCTCTAGCCTGCATGTTCCCCAGATTTTCCCCAATTAAGCATGTTTGGGAAATAATGAGGAGGAATTTTTTCCAATCTCCACAGCCAATTAATCTTAAACAGCTTCTACAAAAAAAATGGAATGGCTTGGTTCAGCATTCCACAAGAAACCATAAAAAAACTGTATGACACTATGCCTCACCATGTAGTTGCTTCCATGCGTGCCAAAGGAGGGCACACCAAATATTGATAAAAATGACTATGATCATATCTAAAATTTCTTATAAACACTACACTACATAACTACACTCTAATAATATATATATATATATAACAATAATACTATTATTTTTAAAGTCTTCCAAAAACACTTTTGGATGAGAAAGCATTCACTCAGGTGACACCTGGGACAATCCACCTAGTTATAAATAAAAGACCCAAGCCATAAGTTTTTTTTTACTTAGGTCAAATTATTTTAAAATAATTTTTCTGAAGTATACACACCTTATGAAACAATATTTTCTGGTATGTAATCTACACTCATATCATTGATATGCCGTGACTTTATTGAAGACACACGAGATTAAAAAAAAGTGTGAATAAAATTGTCTCTGTCTCCTTAAAAAAAACGGATGACTGGTGACATAAAAATAACAAACTTCCTTAAGTTTTGTTCATGAGTGTACTACGTATAAAAACAATACATTTTAGGTGTTAAAAAGTGCTAAAATCTCTTAATGCAATAAGTCAACTTGGAATTGTAGCGAAATGAGGATTGCCAAGTGGGCAACACAGAGATTAAAATATCGACGATTGACAAACTGCTATTTAAGTTTCTTTATTAAATTGTACGTGACCATATCGTTTTATTGAATCGTCCATATTTTCATCTTTGCCCACTGGATAATACTGGAATTGCGATGTTTAATTTTAAGGGAGAGATGGAATGTTATAAATTCAAATTAAAGACATTTAATTGTGTGTGCGATTACATTTGGTAGGAAACTTTTCGTGGGATTTTTCAACTTCATTATCAACCGGTCGAGCACCATATGCAAAAAAAAATAATATTTGATGGCATTTTTCCATCGCGAATCGGTCCCCGAAATGCAACGGTGATATATTTCACGTCAATTTCGCCATGTTAGCCAAGCACTAAATGCCGAGGTCTCTATTGCCATCAATTGGATCACTTTGTAACGTCCAAACATCCTGGGCCAGGGACATGTTCTAGATCGATAGGTAGTACATCCTCCTTACAATACTTCTCATTTTGTTCGATTCTTGTCCTCCAAGAGCTATGTTTTCCCAGTATCTGGCTATAGTCACAGTTTGTCAAGTTTTGCGAATGTGGAAGACGCCTTCTGACAAATGGAAGGTTCTTTCCTATAACGGCAGGCATATTCCGACAGTGCACGTTTTGGCCATCGAAGGCGTGTTTCGGCAATGGAAGGCACGTTCCTACAATAAAGGCAACTCCCTACAATAGAAGGCACGTACCGACAATGGAAAGCATTTACCAACAGCGATATTCATGTTTTGACAGTGAAATACATATTATGGCAGTTAAATAGATGTTCCAACAACGGATGATTTTGACTTCCATGACATTGAAATATAGCGCTGCTATAACATTAATTAGATATTGGGCATTTTCAAATTATAAATCCAAAATTATTCTAGTTCAAATCCTCACATTTCATCTAAAAAATCCAAGCAGTTTACTGTGTATCGAGTAATCATCCAATGCGATTTGTGCGCACGCTGTAACTTTTCTCTTTATATTTCTGCGATGACTTTTGTAACCCAAGATCTACTTTATTAATTTTTCTTCAGAGCGCTATCTCGGCAGTATACGTCTAACTACCTCTACATCTTAGGCATGGATGTGCGTATTCTTAAAACTAAATGATATCGGTTTGAAGACGTCGTCCACACAACACCTGTAGCGCCCCTGTTTGAAGACGTCGTCCACACAACGCCTGTAGTGCTCCTGTTTGAAGACGTCGTCCACACAACACCTGTAGTGCCCGTGTTTGAAGACGTCGTCCACACAACACCTGTAGTGCCCCTGTTTGAAGACGTCGTCCACACAACACCTGTAGTGCCCGTGTTTGAACACGTCGTCCACACAACACCTGTAGTGCCCCTGTTTGAAGACGTCGTCCACACAACGCCTGTAGTGCTCCTGTTTGAAGACGTCGTCCACACAACACCTGTAGTGCCCGTGTTTGAAGACGTCGTCCACACAACACCTGTAGTGCCCGTGTTTGAAGACGTCGTCCACACAACACCTGTAGTGCCCGTGTTTGAAGACGTCGTCCACACAACACCTGTAGTGCCCGTGTTTGAAGACGTCGTCCACACAACACCTGTAGTGCCCGTGTTTGAAGACGTCGTCCACACAACGCCTGTAGTGCTCCTGTTTGAAGACGTCGTCCACACAACACCTGTAGTGCCCGTGTTTGAAGACGTCGTCCACACAACACCTGTAGTGCCCGTGTTTGAAGACGTCGTCCACACAACACCTGTAGTGCTCCTGTTTGAAGACGTCGTCCACACAACACCTGTAGTGCCCGTGTTTGAAGACGTCGTCCACGCAACATCTATAATGCCCGTGTTTCAAAACGTCGGCAACACAACATCTGCAGTTCCCGTGTTTCAAAACGTCATCCGTACAACACCTTTAGTACTCGTATTTCAGACAAACGTGATAACAGCGAGATTTATAAGTACAGTATATGTCATCCCAGTGTTTGTCGTTCTTTTCAACAACATTTATTTTATTTGCACATAGCGTCCACAATATGCTCCATTGTGTATGAGATGAGATATTTTCTCCATAAATGTCTGAGAGTTATGTGTGTCACAGCACCTAGAGTTTCTCATAAATCAAGGCTAGCCATCACATAACCAGCTAATATATTTCTTTTTAAAACCACCCACATGCCCATATTCTCTTCAAAAAATATTTTCTGTCTCCCAAATAAACATATTTTTGCATCACATGGCTAATGAACCTATTTTATTTTAATTTGTAATATTATTATTCATATATTTTGAATTCAAATTTATATTTTATATTTACTTATTTTTTAAAGAGAATATATGTATTATAAACAGAATATATGTATTATAGAATCATCATTTGTATTTTGGTATACTGTGTGACTTCACTGCTCTCTTTGATGTGAGAAATAAATAAATCATTCTGGAGGCTACTCAAAGTAGAGTTATCACATTATTCCCTTATATAAATTTGTAGGATGGTTGAAACACGCTCTGGTAAGATGCAAGACCCGGCACAGGAGAGAATTAAGGTTGAAGAGTCTGCCAAGCCGCAACCTGATGCAACAATTGGTCGAGATGCAAGTTCCGACCCAGTTGTCCTGAATCCCAACATCGACATCCCCAAGTACGATGGAACAGAAGACCCTCGCCCATGGATTGAATCTCTTGAATAAATTGGCTTTTTGTACCATTGGGCAGACAACATTATTTCCCGTTATGCTGCCATGAATATGATTGGTAGCGCCAAAACCTGGCTGAACCAACACAAGATAAGCTTCACCAGCTGGGAAAATTTCAAGAGCCGTCTAATTGAAGATTTTGCCTCAGACGCCAACAAAGAAGAAATGAAGATGAGACTAAACAGGATGCAACAGTGGAATGAACCTGCAATCAGGTTTGCAGAAGATATCCTTATACTGTGCAACAAGGTCGACCCCCAAATGGAAGAAGAGACTAAAATAAACTGGGTTATTAGAGGGTTAAAGAAAGATTACTTTTTGCCCTCTACCTAAACCCTCCTAAAAATACCAACGAACTTCTAGAAATTTGTAAAAAGCTGGATTTGTTTGAAAATAATTACCAATAACGTGTAGAAAAATCAAAAGCTCTATATAATGGACCACGCTCTCCTCGTCCCCATCATCAAGAGCAATGGAAGAACGCTCCGTCGTTCAGAAGACCATACCAGAACACCTCCAAGCCCCAGGCCCCCGCTCCGAGGTACTACCAGAGCAAGCCTCTGCCCCAGGTATCTGCCCCTAGACGATCTTACACTCCCAATACTGATCCAAAACCGGTCTACCCAAGGAAAACATACAAAAGGAGTCCAGATTCAAACAGGAATAGGACAGAAGACGGGAGACCAATATGTTTCAAGTGTAACAAGCCAGGACACGTATTGCAGAGTCAAGTTTGTAAGAATTGTGGAAGAGGACCCCATAGTTACACAAGACAAGGTCGAATAAGAAATCCGAATGGATAATGGAACTGAGAAGTCGAGACCTCAGCTCTACGCTGACGTAAGTAATAGCACGCACTCGAGTATCCCTACAAGGAATAGATATGCCGCATTGGAAGATTTGAACTAAGCATCGCGCCTGAGTCCGTCAATCAAAGCAAGTCGAACATAAATGGAATTTAAAAGTTGGACCCCAAATATAAAATGCACATTATCGTGGATAGAATCAGTATTGGCGAAGCTTTGATTGATACAGGCGCCGCTCTTTCAATGGTCGACCTTAGTACAGCTCTTAATACAGGTCTTGAAATAATAAACCCTGATAAAATGTGCTCTGGACCCGATGGCAAAGAATTAGACATCGTAGGAAATATTGTCTTAAATATAAAATTTGATGACAAAGCAATTACACATCAATTTGTGATAATGAGAACACATTTGCGAATATTTATACTTGGACGAGATTTTCTTAAGAAAATGAACGAAAAAAATGATTGTCAGCGTGAAATAATCAAATAGGACTTGACAGGAAATCGTGACGTAATCAAATATCAACAGAAGAAAATAAAAAGTGCAAAGGATGCCATTATACCAGAACTTTCTACTAAATTGATTAAGGCATTTGTAGAAACAGAGGATGGCGAATACATCATCGAAGAGAATCTTAAAATGTTTCAAACAAATGGACTTCGACTAGCGAGAAGCTTAATGAATGTTGCGAATAAGGAAACATATATCTGGATAACAAACCCTTACCCTCGACCATTAAAAATATTTAAAAACCAAACATTGTGCTTTGGAAGCCAGCCAGCCGAAGTGAATCTTATGGAAGAAAGTGAACAAAAGGAGCATGAAGAACCTCAATTTCAGATAAACGAAAATGTATCTTATAAGGAAAAGGAGCAATTGAAACAAGTTTTGGATAAGTACGCGTATTTGTTTTCGTCGGGATTAGGAAGATCCAACTTAGCGAAACATCGGATCGATACAGAAGGCGCGAAACCGATCAAACACAAGCCGTATAGGGTGGGCGCGAAAGAGCGAGAAATCATAAAAGATCAAATTGATGAAATGCTCAGAAACGGCATAATTAGACCATCCTCGAGTCCATGGTCCTTCCCCGTAATATTGGTCAAGAAGCGAGATGGTAAGTACAGATTCTGCGTTGACTACAGAAAATTGAATGATGTAACAGTGAAGGATGTTTACCCAATTCCCAGAATTGATGAAGTATTGGATACACTTCAAGGATCCAAATACTTTTCAGCAATTGACCTTAAATCAGGATATTGGCAAGTAGAGGTTGAGGAGAAAGATAAAGAAAAGACAGCCTTCACTACAGCACATGGCCTATATGAGTTCAACGTAATGTCCTTTGGATTATGCAATGCCCCTGCTACATTTGAGAGGAACATGGAAAATATGCTTGGTAATCTTAGATAGCAAATTTGCTTATGTTATCTAGATGACGTAATCATATATAGCTCGGATTTTTCAACACATCTCAAAAGAATAGAAGCTGTTTTAAGATGTTTTCGCGAGGCTAATTTAAAATTGAACAACAAAAAATGCCAATTTGCTTTCGAAGAACTGGATATTCTTGGCCATATAACTAGTCAACATGGTATAAAACCAGCGGAGCATAATATCAAGGCTATTAGAGATTTTCCTCGGACCAAAAAGATAAAAGAAGTTCAATCATTTTTAGGAATGTGCTCATATTATAGAAATTTATCAAAGGTTTTTCGAAAATTGCTGATCTATTAACCAGTCTTATAAAAAAAGAATGTACCTTTTACCCCTGGACAGGAAATCAAGAAAAAGCATTTCAAACCCTTAAAGTAGCATTGATAAATCCCCCAATATTAGGGCACTTTGAGCCGAATGCAACTACTTACATTCATACTGATGCATCTAACATAGGCCTGGGTGCAACATTAGTCCAAAAGTTCGGCGATAAAGAAAAGGTGATTTCATATTTAAGTCGAACACTGAGCAAACCTGAGCAAAATTATTCGACTACTGAAAAAGAATGTCTAGCTGTTGTGTGGTCAATGTCCAAGTTACGACCCTACCTATAGGAAGGCACTTCAAGATCATAACTGATCATCATGCACTATGCTGGCTTAAGAATCTGAAAGATCCGACCGGCCAATTAGCACGATGGGCACTGAAGATTCAGGAATATAATTTCGAAATTATATACAAATAGGGTAAAAAACATCTGGACGCTGATGGTCTATCTAGAGGACCCTTACCGGAAAACGAATGGGACGAAGATTATGAAAGACTATTTCTGAATCAAATAATAGACGAAAAGGATTATTTTATTGAGAATATTAAGGAAAACTTTAGTGGAAACAAGCGTTCAATTACACAGAACTTTAAAGAGGAAAATGGGTGTTTCTACAAGAAAAATCCAAATCCTGAAGGTAGGGCATGGTTGCTGGTAGTGCTAAAGAAGAGAAGGAAGGAAATCATGAGTGAATACCACAACCATATGCTGAATGGCCATCTGGGCGTCGCCAGAACCACTTACCGATTGAAGAATAAATACTATTGGCCTTCCATGCTGAAAGATGTTTCCGAATTTGTAAAGACGTGCCATCTTTGCCAAAGTCGGGAAGGTTCAAATCACTTGCCTTCTGGAATTTTACAACCTATTCCCCCAGCTAACTACCCTTTTGAAAGAATCGGAATTGACTTTGTTGGCCCCTTGCCATCAACGAAAAGAAGAAGGAAGTGGATAATTGTGTTGACTGATTATAATACCAAGTATGCGGAAACAAAGGCAGTATCAAGAGCAACCGTGAAAGAAGTCTCTACATTTTTAATCGAACATATTATTTTACGTCACAGGGCCCCAAGATTTCTAATTAGCGATAGAGGTTCACAATTCACTAGCAATTTGATGAAGGAGGTAATGAAAATGTGCAAAGTTAAACATTGCTTCACAACGAGCTACCACCCCCAGAGTAACGGAACGGCTAAATAGAACTTTAATCAATATGATCAGCATGTATGTGAACAAAGACCAGAAGAACTGGGACGAAATCCTCCCTTTTATCACCCACGCGTATAATACCACGATTCAAGAAACCACAGGCTACTCTCCATTTTTCCTGTTGTTTGGGAGGGAACCCATGTCCCTCTTAGAAAACGAGAATATTCTAATGGACAGTAACATAGATGATTACGACGAATATATAGAAAACTACTTAGATAAATTTTCAAGGACGAGACAGGTAGTCATTAACAACACAGAGAAGACTCAGGAAAGAATGAAAAGAAACTATGACAAAAAAAAACACAATGAGAAAATGTATGAACCGGGACATTTAGTGGCAGTTTGGACACCAGTCAGGAATATCGGAAAATGTGAAAAACTATTGAGAAAATAGTTTGGCCCATATCGAATATTAAAGAAGCTGTCCAACGTAAATTACTTAATTGAGCGGAAAGATAATCCTGGCCAAGACCCATTGATTGTCCATGTCTCAAGACTCAAACCCTATTTTGAGAGAATTGATGAGGTAACTCACGAGGACGTGACGACCTCTGGAGAGGAGGAAGTGTTGCATCATGGCTAATGAACCTATTTTATTTTAATTTGTAATATTATTTTTCATATATTTTAAATTCAAATTTATATTTTATATTTACTTATTTTATTAAAGAGAATATATGTATTGTAAACAGAATATATGTATTATAGAATCACCATTTGTATTTTGGTACACTGTGTGACTTCACTGCTCTCTTTGATGTGAGAAATAAATAAATCATTCTGGAGGCTACTTAAAGTAGAGTTATCTCATTATTCCCTTATATAAATTTGTAGGATGGTTGAAACACGCTCTGGTAAGATGCAAGACCCGGCACAGGAGAGAATTAAGGTTGAAGAGTCTGCCAAGCCGCAACCTGGTGCAACAATATTTAGCCTACAACCCCTATATAAGTTTGAATCAATCGAAGAGCGTGATGATATTATAATTTTTGGATTTTCGTTTCTTTTATATTAAATTTAGGTATCTTAAGAGATTTTATTTAAGCCTATTCGTCCAAGAGAGTATATTTTAGTTCGAGGAAGGTTCAGGATAGGTTCTGTTAGATTCAGATCCGGAGAATTCATAGATCTGGCTGGTCAATCCATCCTCTGAATATCTTCATTCTCGTGACAATCGTTGACTAGCACTGAATGTGTTCTATAAAAATGAAGGTATGACAGCCCGGAAAGACCTCACATAGGGCTTAAGAATCTGGTTCCTGCATCTTTGATCAGTCAACGTTCCTCTTCCTCAAACATCGCGTAGAAAATCAGGGTAAAGACTGAATCTTGACTCTTGACTGGGCCCAAGATTGATGTTCACGGCACCATTTCAAACGAGCTCTCCTGTGAGAAAGTGTGCGAGTGTCATATACAACATTTTATAAACGTAATCCTTCTGAAGTCTTCTATAAACAGTTTGTCATGAGTTAGTCGTTTCAGCGTCATGTGAAATTTAATTGGAGAGCTGAGTAACTGTTATCTCCTATGGCGCTTAGTGCAGTCCGTGGTGTTCTTGTGTAATTTTGGGTAATTGTCGCTGCCGAGCTCTGGTCTTCTTCGGGTCATGGTGTTACTGAATTGTGTACCTAGATCTGGCAGACCACAATTCTATTGTAATTGATCCATTAGTAGACTTCAGTCCGGGATTAATGTGTACCTTCCAATGGTTCTCTGTCATAAAACATCGGATTATGTGAGACGTCATACTTCTTTTAAAATTAGTGCAAGATTTTAATATAATAGCAAATAAGATGTGTTATTAGGGAGTGCCCTTATAAAAAAAAAATTATTCAAAATGTGATTATTTTGAAGTTCAATAAATCAAATTTTATTGGATCATTGAATATAATCAATAATTATTGATCTTTTTTTTTTTTCAAGATATAACTGGGTGGATATCATAATTTAAACCAAATTATTATAAAAGATGAATGTTTTAGCTTCAAAAAATATATAAAGTGTTTTTAAAGCCTCAATTAACTCAATTTTGAACGGCAGTTTAAGTTTTAGGTTTTAAAATAAATTAGTCTACTACATATTTTTGTTTTTTACTTTATTAAATGTTTAAATATTTGTATTAGTTTTTTTAATCATATAAATTCTGTAAAGTGAAATGTTGTATACCTTAAATAGCCTCAAATGTAAAAATATAAAGAATAAATAAAATATATACATAGATAGCTTGTTTAATTGACATACCTTTTCTACTATTTCTGCAATTTATTATTTCCGGATTCCTGTTTTTCATATTTAAGAGAGAAGTGTTTACATATAATACCGTTACGCTATAAAAATTGTCACGATAAAGAAGACAAGTATTCCAAAAGCTTAATTAAAAATAATTAATTAATTAATTAAACTTATATATTGCAAAATGTGTCAAAGGATTTTTCAAGTGGTAATTTACAAGCATTGTAAGGGGTGATGACTATGGAAATATTTAAGAGATGATAAACAACAGAATATTTAAAATAATTATTCAGTGACAATATTATTGAATTTATAAAATATTCTGAAGCTTCAAATATATAAAATAATTCTAAAATGTAATGATCAATTATAGAGCAACAACGCGTCATCTGTGTATAAGAAAGAAAAACATTTAAGCACGTAAGTTTCTTGTAAACATAAAACACACTTCTACTGTCCCCACTGCGATTAAAAATATATTAGGAGGGCTTGGCTCATCAGTGGTGAACCCTCTCAGCGGTTTCACCAATTTAATCCATCAGATTGCTTTTTAGAGCTCTAATACTGTATTGTTCCATTCTGCTTATATATGCTACACTGAAGTAGAGGTGTGTTTTATGTTTAAAAGAAACTTGTGTGCTTAAATGTAATGATCATTCATTTAAAAATGAATATACACTCATGGACAAAACTTAACTACCTTTTAGCATCTATATCGGGATTCAGGCAATAACTCTGATGTTTGATACACAGTGAGTTTTATTGAAGAGACACGAGATAACCAAGTGTGAACAAAATTGCCTCTGTCTCCTTAAAAAAATGCCGACCGGCGACATCAAAGATTTTCTACGTCCTCAAGTTCTGTCCATGTGAGTGTATAGAATTTTATTTAATATAAATAATAATAATATCTATGAACGAAAAAGCACCTCTCTATGAAACTTCCTTAAGTTTTGTCCATATATATATATATATATATATTAGATAATAAAAGGCATATATTGGATTTAATAAAATATTTATTTTGCCAATATTTCGGCTGGGTGAACGCCAACCTTTATCGAGGCATTACATTTTTGTATACACAAACTCAGCGCCGCATAGTGTTATAATATCACAGTTGAAATCAATTAAAATACAGAGTAGGTGGGAGAAATTTGTGCATGAAAAAATTATTATAAAAAATGCAATCAAAAATGTAAAATATCTTAAAATATAAAAGGAAAAAAAAAAGAGTTCTATCTTATATTTAAAAAATTATAATAAAAAAGTACATAAAAATAATTCATTAATAACTCATAAAGAGATAAATGTAAAAATATATGTATCTATTAAAACATTTGAAAATAAATTTAAAATTATTTTAACAATAAACTGTAAGAACTGTAACTGTAAGAATTTTTATTAAAGAAAACTTTTTCTCTTCTTTTTTAGCATCTTTTATAAACTGTAAGAACCTTTTAAAAAAAGTTTTAAAAAATGTGGGTTTCTAAAAATTCATTTCAAAATTTAGGAGATCGATTTATAAATAAGTAAAAAATATTTTATAAAAATGCATTAAAATGGAAGTTAAATCGCACCTGTTTTATATCGCACCTTAAAAACTCACCTCATAGGAATCGGTGTTGCCCATTAATTGGAGGAATGATATCCCTGTAGAGAATATTGAAAATTCTTAGAAAAACTGGGGGAAACATTTGTTTCCATTAAAACAATTCACTGATGGCTGCATCAGGAAGGTAGTAGATTATGCTGAGTTCAGTTGAAGTCTTTTAGAGAATTGCCTATGTTTTCATGAAAAGAAGATGTACATCCCGATAAAACTCTTGAGAATCTATGAAAACCCAAGCTTCTTTGTCAAACAGACGTTATAGATCAATGACACTTTTTATAAAGTCATCTGACTCAGATTATTCGAATGCTTAACAATTTCAGATTTAGAATATTCTAAAATCATCTGTAGACCATATTTCTGGCCTTTGTAGCAGTATATACAAAGTAAGCTTTATAATAAAATATCCCATAAAATACTTTTCTTTGCTATATTGTGTTCGTATATAACCGTTTCATGAACTATTCCCCGGTTGGTTTCAAATTTTGAATATTTGAAGATCATCTGTAGATCATGGTTCTGGCTTTGGGTCTTTGTACCAATATATATAAATTCAGTTTTTATAGTAAAATATCCCATAAAAGAGTTGAACATTTCGTTGCGATATTGTGTTCGTATATAAACGTTTCATGAACTATTCCCGGTTGGTTGTCCAAATTTCAAAGTATTGGATAATTCCAGAGAAATTGAATAAATGTGTTTTTCTATTATTGTTGTCCGAATCAAGTTTTAATATAGCTTGAAATTTCCAAAAGTGAAAATGAATGCGGCAACTTTTTCAAGTCAAGCTTTCTTATTTTCGGCACAAGTCCAAATTGAAAATAAGCAAAGAAGCAAAGCTTCTTTGATTATCATGCTTGGTTCAAGGTGAAGAGAAGAATAAATTGATGTTAATCGATACAAGCATTCCTACTATGTTCGACATAAGTTCAGATAGGAAATAGATGAACGTGACTTGGTACAAGCTTCTTTACCATGTTCAATACAAGTCCAAATAGAGAATGGAAGAACGCGACTTGGTACAAGCTTCTTTACCATGTTCAATACAAGTCGAGATGGATATTTGATTACCGCGACTTGAGACAAGTCTCTTTACTATGTTAAATGTAAGTCCAGATATAAAATATATGAACGCGACTTGGTACAAGCTTCTTTATCGTGTTCAATACAAGTTCAAATAGAGAATGGAAGAACGCGACTTGGTACAAGCTTCCTTATTATGTTCAATACAAGTCGAGAATTGATTAGACAACGACTTGAGACAAACTTTTTTACCATGTTCAATACAATTCCAGATAGTAAATAGATTAACCTGTGAAATGGTACAAGCTTCTTTACCATATTCAATACAAGTCCAGATAGAGCATTAATTATCACGACTTGAGACAAGTTTTCTTATTCTGTTCAATACAAGTCCAGATAGAAAATAGATGAACGCGATTTGAGACAAGCTTCCTTATTATGCTTAATACAAGTCCAGATAAAAAATTGATTACCGCGACTTGAGAAAAAGTTATTCACCATGTTCAACATAATTCCAAATAGAAAATATATAAACGCGACACAAAGTACAAGTTTCTATGTTCAATACAATTCCAGAACCAGAGAATTGATTACCGCGACACTTGAAACAAGTTTCCTTGCTATTTCAATACAAGTCCAGAGGGCGAATTGATTACCGCGACTTGAGACAAGCTTCCTTACAAATTCTCTGCACAAATCCTGATTGTGAAAGGTTGAACGCCGAGATAAGCTGACTTATATCCGATAAAAGTCCAAATTTTTCTAAGGATGAATGTTGCAACTTGATCCACATATTTTTGTGTATGTTAGATGATCCATATTGGAATTAAATTTGATTTCATCCAAATTTTATTGTGAATTGATTCCATATTTTCCAGTTGTAACACGAATTCATATCCTTCATTCTTTAATGGAAGAAGAATCCCACTTGAATCCTATTTAATAGAACAATAATGTCCCAATGCAATAAAGTTAAAGATGAACTACAAGATGAGAACGTGTCTTGATGTTGCAGCTAACTCCTGAGATGTATAATTTCCTGGTAAAATTTTCTTTTTCGCTTGTTTTTTATATATATTTTTGAATTAGTCTTATAAAATTAGAGATTATCATTGTATTTAAAAATACCTTTGCTCAATCTTCTCTCTTACTTCACTTGACGTTGTAAAAGAGTTGAACTTGACAAAAATTGTTTGGCAGAAGTTTCATTTGAAATGAAATTGAACATTTATTTTGGTTATTTTGGCATCGGTAAAATTTGAAAATTCGTTGAGAATTTGAATAATAGTTTTGCCGTTTTCAGAATCAATAAGAGGTTCTTTATGTCCTTATTTCCTTGAATGTTTTAAAATGTCCTTTACACATACACGGCAAAAATCATAAAAGAATCAGGCATTTAAAGATAGCTTGTAAACAAAAGTGGAGGAAAGTTCCATTGTTGAGAAAGGTTTGGTGAAATCTATTAATCTTTTCAAGAGAAAATATTATATTTTATTAATTTTGTATCACACACCCAAAACAAAGGCGTTGTTATGTAAGTGTTATCTACTTGATGATAATTTAGAGAAGTCAGATATCACAGAATCTCCCTAGAAGCAATAAAAGAAATTTGGCCGCCTTTGTTGGAGTACACCTGTCTTGTCCTGAATTCTGTTGTTGTTATAAAAGTTCGTATTTTGGATAATATTTTCACTTTGAGATATACCGATTACCCTTTTAAATATACCAAAAAGATGTTTTTAATGAACATTTCCACAAATCTCTAAAATTTCAATAACACACACACACGATGAAGAATAAAACAGCAAACTGGTTACAGTTTGTTCTAGTTATTTGACCCCATATGGCACTGAGCAATTCCAACAAGAAAGTGGTCTACCATTGCCGCTGTTTGAATGTAGATTAGACCGAAAGAGTTTATAGAGCCCCCAGAATTTTTTGGAAACTACCAATGTAGATACATGAATAAAGTCCAGGTTATATACAAAGCTTATACAAATCGATCAATAACCTACATCAGTCTAATCTTGCAGAAGTACCTCTAGAATCAACACACTAAACCTCTAAAAAATGTTTTTATCGTCATTAGACGACTGATATGAATAATTTAGTGGTCTTTAGGTTAGAGAGATAATCCTAGAGATCTCGGAGTGAACTCACAGTTCTTCTGTTTGTCGTTCGACTTTAGAGAGCATATAATCAACCACAGCGAATCATCAGACGAAAGTTCTCAACGTAATTTCTATTTATTAAACTTGCCAAGTAATAAGTGGAAACCTCTTTCTTTAGGCTTTGTTTATTTCTTTCATTTGCTTTTGTAACTATTGACTAGGTGTCAATAAAAATATTTTGAAATGTCAATTGTCTCTCTTCAGGCTGAAAATCAAGACAATATAAAACTACATCATCTTTAAAGTATCTCATTTTCTATTTACTTGGTTTTTGACCTAAAAAAGACATTTCTCTCTGAAATTTCGCCAAGTTCAATAAAGATAATTGTTGGGAGATAGTGATTTGACGTGGATAATATCATCTACCAACTAATTTGTTAATAATTTGAAGAATACTAGAGAAAGTATCTCAAGACAGAATGCTGCAGATGCTTAAAGGACCGCTTCCATTCTATGAGATTGCTTCTCTCGTGTCCTGAGATATCGTCCTTTGCCTTCCCACGTATCTCAGTTGATCCATTCTCCGAATATCCAAGTGGCAGAGCGTATATGTTTCCCTTCCAACAACAGAAATCACTTCGTCAAACACACAATGGGGGATGAGTCTCACGAATATCTCAGAAGTACATGAAGTTTCTCACGACCCTTTGAAAAGGACGTTTATATACGGCAGCAGTTCGAAGGGAGACAGTGTATATGAAGTTCAGATCACCCCATATATATACCTAGAGGATAAAGTTACTTACCTCATGATTCATTCATTTCTCCTATCCTCGAACCTATCAACCACATAGCTGGAAAGCCGTAGAGAGATTATTGTAAAACCTCGCTAGTACGGTCTTCCATTGAATATGTAAATATACTTAATGAAAGGTAGAACCGAAATTTCCATAGTTGGTTGCACTATTATTCAAGATAGTACGATTGGGACCTACTTTTAAAAACTAACTTATACATGCCATATATTATATACATTTACAAATTTCTTATTAGTCGTTGGCCGATGAGTTTTATATGTTATACTGTCTACAGTTTGGCAGAAAATCTGAAAATATCGTTAGAGAATGAAAAAAAAGACGACAAAAACACGCAGTTTTTGTCATTGCCTCTCCACCAAGACTCTAGTATAACCGATTGGGGCCATTTTCTTATCGATACTTTCTCTTACACTCTCTAACATTCTTGAACTCTGAGACTAGTCTATGTAAGGCGAAATATCAGTGCCGGCATGAGAGTTTTAACCTATTAAGTATACTTGGGGGATCTTATCTGTATAAAATCCTGCTTGCGAGAGGTTTAAGAACCAATCTCTGTTTTTGATAGCACTTGTATATAATTTAATTCAAAGCCACATAGGCCAGATATGTCGAAGGGCCCACGACTGACCACTGCTTCCCAACAAACAAACTATGAGGATTATGAAGATATATTAGAAAAGATAACATCAACTGTTCTACGATTTATGCTGAAACTTTGAGATGGACTTCCTGTCTAGATTTAACTCTCACTGTAGCGACGTTGAACTAGAACGTATGAAGCACCCCAAGGTGACCCTCACTGTAGCGACGTTGAACTAGAACGTGTGAAGCACCCCGAGGCGACCCTCATTGTAGAGACGTTGAATTATAACATGTGAAGCATCCCGAGGTGACCCTCACTGTAGAGACGTTGAACTAGAACATGTGAAGCATCCCGAGGTGACCCTCACTGTAGCGACGTTGAATTATAACATGTGAAGCATCCCGAGGTGACCCTCACTGTAGAGACGTTGAACTAGAACATGTGAAGCATCCCGAGGTGACCCTCACTGTAGCGACGTTGAACTAGAACATGTGAAGCACCCCGAGGTGACCCTCACTGTAGAGACGTTGAATTATAACATGTGAAGCATCCCGAGGTGACCCTCACTGTAGAGACGTTGAACTAGAACATGTGAAGCATCCCGAGGTGACCCTCACTGTAGCGACGTTGAATTATAACATGTGAAGCATCCCGAGGTGACCCTCACTGTAGAGACGTTGAACTAGAACATGTGAAGCATCCCGAGGTGACCCTCACTGTAGAGACGTTGAACTAGAACATGTGAAGCATCCCGAGGTGACCCTCACTGTAGAGACGTTGAACTAGAACATGTGAAGCATCCCGAGGTGACCCTCACTGTAGCGACATTGAACTAGAACATGTGAAGCATCCCGAGGCGACCCTCACTGTAGCGACGTTGAATTATAACATGTGAAGCATCCCGAGGCGACCCTCACTGTAGAGACGTTGAACTAGAACATGTGAAGCATCCCGAGGCGACCCTCACTGTAGCGACGTTGAATTATAACATGTGAAGCATCCCGAGGTGACCCTCACTGTAGAGACGTTGAACTAGAACATGTGAAGCACCCCGAGGCGACCCTCACTGTAGCGACGTTGAATTATAACATGTGAAGCATCCCGAGGTGACCCTCACTGTAGCGACGTTGAATTATAACATGTGAAGCACCCCGAGGCGACCCTCACTGTAGAGACGTTGAATTATAACATGTGAAGCATCCCGAGGTGACCCTCACTGTAGAGACGTTGAACTAGAACATGTGAAGCATCCCGAGGTGACCCTCACTGTAGAGACGTTGAACTAGAACATGTGAAGCATCCCGAGGTGACCCTCACTGTAGAGACGTTGAACTAGAACATGTGAAGCATCCCGAAGTGACCCTCACTGTAGCGACGTTGAATTATAACATGTGAAGCATCCCGAGGTGACCCTCACTGTAGAGACGTTGAACTAGAACATGTGAAGCACCCCGAGGCGACCCTCACTGTAGCGACGTTGAATTATAACATGTGAAGCATCCCGAGGCGACCCTCACTGTAGAGACGTTGAACTAGAACATGTGAAGCATCCCGAGGTGACCCTCACTGTAGAGACGTTGAACTAGAACATGTGAAGCATCCCGAGGTGACCCTCACTGTAGCGACGTTGAATTATAACATGTGAAGCATCCCGAGGTGACCCTCACTGTAGAGACGTTGAACTAGAACATGTGAAGCATCCCGAGGTGACCCTCACTGTAGCGACGTTGAATTATAACATGTGAAGCATCCCGAGGTGACCCTCACTGTAGCGACGTTGAACTAGAACATGTGAAGCATCCCGAGGTGACCCTCACTGTAGAGACGTTGAATTATAACATGTGAAGCATCCCGAGGTGACCCCCACTGTAGCGACGTTGAACTAGAACATGTGAAGCACCCCGAGGTGACCCCCACTGTAGAGACGTTGAACTAGAACATGTGAAGCATCCCGAGGTGACCCCCACTGTAGAGACGTTGAACTAGAACATGTGAAGCATCCCGAGGTGACCCTCACTGTAGCGACGTTGAACTAGAACATGTGAAGCATCCCGAGGTGACCCTCACTGTAGAGACGTTGAATTATAACATGTGAAGCATCCCGAGGCGACCCTCACTGTAGAGACGTTGAACTAGAACATGTGAAGCATCCCGAGGTGACCCTCACTGTAGCGACGTTGAATTATAACATGTGAAGCATCCCGAGGTGACCCTCACTGTAGAGACGTTGAACTAGAACATGTGAAGCACCCCGAGGTGACCCTCACTGTAGAGACGTTGAACTAGAACATGTGAAGCATCCCGAGGCGACCCTCACTGTAGAGACGTTGAACTAGAACATGTGAAGCATCCCGAGGCGACCCTCACTGTAGAGACGTTGAACTAGAACATGTGAAGCATCCCGAGGTGACCCTCACTGTAGAGACGTTGAACTAGAACATGTGAAGCATCCCGAGGCGACCCTCACTGTAGAGACGTTGAACTAGAACATGTGAAGCATCCCGAGGTGACCCTCACTGTAGCGACGTTGAATTATAACATGTGAAGCATCCCGAGGTGACCCTCACTGTAGAGACGTTGAACTAGAACATGTGAAGCATCCCGAGGTGACCCTCACTGTAGAGACGTTGAACTAGAACATGTGAAGCATCCCGAGGTGACCCTCACTGTAGAGACGTTGAACTAGAACATGTGAAGCATCCCGAGGTGACCCTCACTGTAGAGACGTTGAACTAGAACATGTGAAGCATCCCGAGGTGACCCTCACTGTAGAGACGTTGAACTAGAACATGTGAAGCATCCCGAGGTGACCCCCACTGAAGCGACGTTGAACTAGAACATGTGAAGCACCCCGAGGCGACCCTCACTGTAGCGACGTTGAACTAGAACATGTGAAGCACCCCCAGGCGACCCTCACTGTAGCGACGTTGAACTAGAACGTGTGAAGCACCCCGAGGCGACCCTCATTGTAGCGACGTTGAACAAGATCGTGTGAAGCACCCCGAGGTGACCCTCACTGTAGCGACGTTGAACTAGAACATGTGAAGCACCCCGAGGCGACCCTCACTGTAGCGACGTTGAACTAGAACATGTGAAGCACCCCGAGGCGACCCTCACTGTAGCGACATTGAACTAGAACATGTGAAGCACCCCGAGGCAACCCTCACTGTAGCGACGTTGAACTAGAACTTGTGAAGCACCCCGAGGCGACCCTCACTGTAGCGACATTGAACTAGAACATGTGAAGCACCCCGAGGCAACCCTCACTGTAGCGACGTTGAACTAGAACATGTGAAGCACCCCGAGGCGACCCTCACTGTAGCGACATTGAACTAGAACATGTGAAGCACCCCGAGGCAACCCTCACTGTAGCGACGTTGAACTAGAACTTGTGAAGCACCCCGAGGCGACCCTCACTGTAGCGACATTGAACTAGAACATGTGAAGCACCCCGAGGCAACCCTCACTGTAGCGACGTTGAACTAGAACTTGTGAAGCACCCCGAGGCGACCCTCACTGTAGCGACATTGAACTAGAACATGTGAAGCACCCCGAGGCAACCCTCACTGTAGCGACGTTGAACTAGAACTTGTGAAGCACCCCGAGGCGACCCTCACTGTAGCGACATTGAACTAGAACATGTGAAGCACCCCGAGGCAACCCTCACTGTAGCGACGTTGAACTAGAACGTGTGAAGCATCCCGAGGCGACCCTCACTTTAGCGACGTTGGACAAAGACTCTGCGATGCGAACCTCCACGAGGCAAAGGAGCTATCTGAGAGATAACCCTAGCCGAGGCAGAGTGTAAATCACGTTGCACAAACCTGACGCCCTATCTCCGCAGCTACTGTGCACTTGGCCGGACGTAAATCTCCCAATGTGAAGGTCTTCAGATATCGGGGCTCTGTCGATACAGCTTTGTACTCCTGGACTAGTGTACATGATCTTGTTGAGTTAAACATAGCGAATTGGATGTTTCTGCTTAAAGGCCCAATGGGTGTATATCTAATAACTTTTCCTTTTTATTGTTTTATTAATATATTATTCTTTTTCAATACTATAGTTTAAAATTTGTCTTATTTTTATCTTTCCACAGCGCCTCCCAGAATTTTCTTATAAACATTACCTAGAACTTGTATTCTTCGCGTGGAAAAGATACAGCTATAATCGGCCCCATCACTTTATTAGTTAAAGAGTCTTTTAGGCGAATTTCCGAAGCGATCTTACTGATGAGAGCCGCAACCTGAGTTAACGATATATTCTGGTTGATTTTATTTTCCGAGAAATTTCCAAAACTGACGTCGAGGTGTATTTACTGATATGAATCTGTGTAAATATCATCCAATATATACTTTTTTCAATGGCAGAGGTGTTCTTTTTTTGAATACCAAAAGTATAGATAGATTGTAATCTACATTTCAATTATTCAAAGGTTTCACAGATAACAAGAATGACATTTTACATTATTTGCAACTTGAGCAGTTGTGTAATATTATCAAAGTCTATTATGTCACAGTAACTCCTCTCATGGACGACTTATCTGAAGAGCATCCATCTCCCTGAGCGACCATTTTCGTTTAAAATCAAAATTGAGCTGACCTTACACAATGCCATCTCCAGTAGAGACAAAGAGTATCAATATTTTAGGCTATGGTATTTATATACAGGGAGGTCCTACTGTAAGTTTCAAATAGCTGAATAAATACAGTAGAACCTCCCTGTAAAGGACACGTAATTGCAGAACCAAAGTGCCTTTAGGGAGAGGTGTCTTCTTACCGGAGAGTTGCTAAATAGTAAAAGTGATATTTTCCCAAATTAAAACTGTCCTTTATAGAGAGGTGTCCTCTAGCGCGAGTGTCCTCTCATGGAGGTTCTACTGCATAGAAAAAAAAAATTTAACTATATTTTCATACAAAACAAAGCATCGTATGTCTCTTTTGCTTTTCCGTTTTTGACTTATTACGGTATGTTTGTGTGAAGTTCTCACCAGTGCGTACATCATGTCTAATATGTCCTCCTCCAAGACTGGATCCCCGATAACACCAGTAGGTTAGGTAAACGTCGCGGGCCTCCATTCCTAGAAGATTTATGATGTTCCACCTTCTTGCTCCGGATTGATTAAGTTCGAACTTTGCACCAGTCGGTGGGTTATCTCTCATATGTACTGGACGATGATGGGCTGCTGCAGGTGTCAGTAAACTTATTGGTGGGGAACAAGAGAAATGGACTTGTTGTTTTTGAAGGTGATAATAAACTTGCTGTTGGTGTATTTTATGCTTATGGACACGCTGATAAACTTGCTGTTGATGTATTTTCTGGTTATGGACACGCTAATAAACTTGCTGTTGATGTATCTTCTGGTTATGGACACGCTAATAAACTTGCTGTTGGTGTATTTTATGCTTATGGACACGCTGATAAACTTGCTGTTGATGTATTTTCTGGTTATGGACACGCTAATAAACTTGCTGTTGATGTATTTTCTGGTTATGGACACGCTAATAAACTTGCTGTTGATGTATTTTCTGGTTATGGACACGCTAATAAACTTGCTGTTGATGTATATTTCTGGTTATGGACACGCTAATAAACTCGTTGTTGATGTATTTTCTGGTTATGGACATGCTAATAAACTTTCTGTTGATGTATTTCCTAGTTATGTACACGCTAATAAACTTGCTGTTGATGTATCTTCTGGTTATGGACACGCTAATAAACTTGCTGTTGATGTATATTTCTGGTTATGGACACGCTAATAAACTTGTTGTTGTTGTATTTCCTAGTTATGGACACGCTAATAAACTTGTTGTTGTTGTATTTTCTGGTTATGGACACGCTAATAAACTTGTTGTTGTTGTATTTTCTGGTTATGGACACGCTAATAAACTTGTTGTTGTTGTATTTTCTGGTTATGGACACGCTAATAAACTTGCTGTTGATGTATTTTCTGGTTATGGACACGCTAATAAACTTGCTGTTGATGTATTTCCTAGTTATGGACACGCTAATAAACTTGCAGTTGATGCAATTGCTAATTATGGACACACTGATAAATTTGCTACTGATGGACACGCCAAGCCAGTCGCACAGTGACTTGAGTTATTGTGAGTGCAGGATCCTATTCGGGGCCTCCACTCTGGTGGTGTTCCTGATGTGTTATTTCTGCCAGAAGAAGGCCCGCCCCACCCGTCGCATGCCGAACTCCTCTGTTGGCACTACGACCCTCGACAGAATCCCCACGGTGGTAGGTGACTGTCCACTCCAACATCTTTCTCTCTTAGCACTGGGCTGCTGCAGAGCGCCACGCTGACCCTCGGGCGCGAGGTGCTGGCCCAACTCATCTCTCCACCTCCTTCCTACGACACTGTTATGAGGAAGGATGATCTCGAGGTGGGACATCCCCCGGCGTATGACGTGGCCTTGCGCCGCGAGCAACCCCCGCCCTCCTTGGCATCGCTCTTCACCCCCGCCTCTATCACCCGCATGTGACCCACTCTTAATGGCCAGGCTTTTTTCCATACCTCCATCAATCAAATACAAACCCGTCAACCATGGCCACGCCCTTCATCACCCGCAAATAATCCCATCTCCATGGTCGCGTTCTTCACTCTGCTCCCATCTTCTGCAAGTAGTTTCGCTTTCCATGGCATCACTTTGACACGCCTTCATCGCCCGCATTTAATTCCGTCCTGCAAGGACTCGCCTCCAGCACATATTAATAGAACTGCCTTCATGAACACGCCTCCAACGCCAACAAATAGCCCTGTCTTCCATGGACACGCCTCCAACACCAACAAATAGCCCTGTCTTCAGTGGACCCGCCTCCAACGCCAACAAATAGCCCTGTCTTCCATGGACACGCCTCCAGCACCAACAAATAGCCCTGTCTTCAGTGGACCCGCCTCCAACGCAAACAAATAGCCCTGTCTTCCATGGACACGCCTCCAACACCAACAAATAGCCCTGTCTTCAGTGGACCCGCCTCCAACGCCAACAAATAGACCTGTCTTCCATGGACACGCCTCTAACGTCGCCAAATAGGCCTGCCTTCCATAGACATACCTTCAACGTCGTCAAATAGACCTGTCTTCCATGGACACGCCTCCAACACCAACAAATAGCCCTGTCTTCAGTGGACCCGCCTCCAACGCCAACAAATAGCCCTGTCTTCCATGGACACGCCTCCAACACCAACAAATAGCCCTGTCTTCAGTGGACCCGCCTCCAACGCCAACAAATAGCCCTGTCTTCCATGGACACGCCTCCAACACCAACAAATAGCCCTGTCTTCAGTGGACCCGCCTCCAACGCCAACAAATAGCCCTGTCTTCCATGGACACGCCTCCAATACCAACAAATAGCCCTGTCTTCAGTGGACCCGCCTCCAACGCCAACAAATAGACCTGTCTTCCATGGACACGCCTCTAACGTCGCCAAATAGGCCTGCCTTCCATAGACATACCTTCAACGTCGTCAAATAGACCTGTCTTCCATGGACACGCCTCCAACACCAACAAATAGCCCTGTCTTCAGTGGACCCGCCTCCAACGCCAACAAATAGCCCTGTCTTCCATGGACACGCCTCCAACACCAACAAATAGCCCTGTCTTCAGTGGACCCGCCTCCAACGCCAACAAATAGGCCTGTCTTCCATGGACCCGCCTCCAACGCCAACAAATAGGCCCGTCTTTCATGGACCCGTCTCCAACGCCAACAAATAGACCTGTTTTCCATGGACAGGCCTCCAACGCCAACAAATAGACCTACCTTCCATGGACACGCCTCTAACGTCGCCAAAAACCCTGTCTTCCATGGACACGCCTTCAATGTCGTCAGAGAGACTCCCCTTCATGATCGCGTTTTAAGTCCTCCCCACCTTCCAGGGTAGCCCCCCTTGTGCAGAGGAAATAGCCCATTTTACGCCATATATTTAAGAATTTTTAACCCACGTATTTTTCTCGCAATACTGAAATCTCCAACCACTCGACGTCACAAAATTGCCATTCAACCTTGGCTTTCTTTCCTGCCAATACTTGAATTAGAATGTTAGAATATATACATAACGAGAGAAAGGTTTTATTATTCTTGCTCAAAGATGGCTCTGAAATTAAATTGAAAAAGTCCGCACAAAATAATTTCAAACATCAACATAGATCACCTGGTAGTGTTATAGCACTATATTTAATTTATTCTAAAAGCTATTGTGATATGTATATGGATATTTGTAAAATAGGGCCTTTAAAGTCAGTTTACCCGGGTCGGATTCAATATCGAAATAGGCGTTATATATCGAAATAGGCGTTCTGGTAGGAGAGAACATCTCGGGTAGTCTCCGCAGGTGTGACGACGGGCTTGTAAAGTTATTTGACTGCCATGACTTCAAAATTTATTCGGCTAACAGGTGCAGGTCGGCGTTCTCAGAAAGTTAGAGTTCTTCTGCAGGAGCTGTTAGAATGTTAGCATTAAATGAATTCTGGCAAGAAAAGTTAACTAAATATTAATATTTCTAAATTGATAGATTCAGACAAAATGGTATCCTTTACATTACTTTAGAACAAAGTAACAAGATGATCTTATCTATATAGGCGTTTCTGTTCTTGAAATTTTCTCTAGGAATCTAGAGAATTCTCGATGGACTTGAGTAACAGCAAGAGCTAGATATGCGCCTAGTCTTCTCCTGGGGATTCCAGTTTCTTGGAATTGATTCCGGAGTCCAATTATCTAAGAGATCCTCAACCCTTCTCTCCAAAATGAATTTTTCGAAGCAAAGTGAATATTTTGTAGAGTTTTCTCCACCTTGAATTGCCCAGTATCAATATAATCTTCTACCATCAACTTAAAACAATTGTTTTGAGTTACGATTTATTCCTAATGTCATCTTAATAGTTTTTCAAAGTGCTAAATTTTATATATAGTTATGAAATTCTATAGTTAAAATATAATTATCAGATAATTTGAGAGCAAATTTCAACCTTTCATCGTAAAATAAGTTACCTCATTCTGTAGTGGAATATATTCCTGTTGTGAAAACTTTCTTCGAAATAATTTCCAAACTTAAGACAACAAGAAAGTTTAAAATTATAATATCAATATCCTCTCTAAATATACTTATTAATCCCCTAATACGTATAATAGAGTTAAGTAGGAAAAAGATGCATCCAGAAATTTTCAAAACGGAAGATCGTAAACTTGTGTTGCGGTGTATTTAAGAGAATATAGTTTTTAATTTAATTTTTAATATATTTATAATTGTATTATATATTTCAATTGTGTGAATATTTTCTATATCGCGCTGTTATATATAAAAGGATCAAGAAAAAAGTCACAATATAACACATTGCCACAGGCTCATATATATATATGTACCACGGGACCACGTGGATTTAGCTTCATGCAACAAGTTTTTATTTAAGGTAGGTTCTACTCAAAGCAGATTTTACCGCAATAAATGGTGTATGAAATAAATAAATCAATAACGGAGGCGAATGAATAATCTAAGGTACATATCGATGACGAATCAGCAAGCAGGACATTGGCCTGCAGTTCAATCAGAGGCTGGCAAATGCGACATCTTTGCAGATCATCCCTGAGGTTATCGGCATTGTCTTGTGATTTCAGCGCTATCACCTCGGGTCTATCTCAGTCTGTCTGTCAACTTCGGTCCACTGTTCGCTAGCATCAGCTTCTCCTCACATCCCGGCGTATAACTCCGGATAGACTCCATTACACTCGTGAATCTTCCATCGCTAAATATGTCGCTTTTGTCAGTTATTCTATAGAGCAGTGATTTCCAACTTTTGTTCACCGACAGCACATTTCAAAATTAAATGAGTGTTTGGTGAGACAGAAATGTGCACTGGTTTTGGGCTGAATTCACTGTACCGGATATGAATAATTCAGTGTAATTCCCACAGAAAGATTATGTGGAGCCTTCTATAAATATTACAGATTTTATATTTATTTGATGGCGATAGTATAAATGTTGATATTTGGTGACATATCTGAGGAACTGTGTCGCGACATATCAGACCTTAGAAATCATTGCTTTAAAGAGAGCGTTCTACAAAAACACTTAGTTTGTCTTCCCCTAGATGTCTATTGGTCTTGCCTGCCTCTTAGAATTCTGAAATTGTGATTTATCACGATGAGATTCTCAGCCAATCGGCGCCAAGTCCTTCACAATATTAAGAATAGACGCTACCAAATAGCACTGAACTGTGCAGTCAATTTCCAGTCAAATATTAAGTGACACTGATTAAAGACATATTTTTATAATTTTTCTCTTAGTTTTAGGGGGTGAGACAGAACCATGGCGCGAATTTGAAGGCTTTAAATTAGACTGAACGATTTAAAATTCTACTAGATAGGTCTCTATAGAACAAGCTTATCGACAGTTACAAATCCCTGCGCTATCTGGGCATGCGTCAACTACATGGAAGACAACAACCCCAGCTTATAAGTAGACTCCAACATCGAATGATTCCTGACCATGGAGTTCCGTGGAAGCCACGCTTTGCAAAGAAGAATACCGAACCTCACACCAAGGCTGCCACAGAACTTATATAGGACAACAATAATCTAAATCCATAATACCAAGAAACTATATCTCTCCATCCCTTAATTGTATAATTTCTAAAACCTTTTAAGTGTGTACGAAAGGTTTATATTTTATTATTAACTTGCTATGGCAATTATGTTGTAAATATATATTTTTGGATAAAGCATATTGTTTTAACCTTTTATATTTCGTGTATCTGTGCGTCTTCGTGAAGGTTTTTATGTTCTCGTCAATGTATTGTGAAGGTTTTTATGTTCTCGTCATTGTCCTGTGAAGGTTTTTATGTCTGCGTGCCAAGACATCGCTTGATGGAAGAGACAATGTTTAATCTGATTGAGGCCACAAGTATGTAATTCCTTTGATGGGTTATACCAACAAATTTATTTTGTTTGTGATACACCGCACAAATGTGTCATTTAATATAATTATTGTATGTATATTGTGAGAGACTTTATTAAAATGTGTATTTTTTGTAAAATGCTTTAGGTGCCTCTCTTAATTTGCCACATAACCTACACTCCTTCAGGCCGCCTACGGCAACAGAAGATGTATGGAGTAAGCTTAAGAGGAAATGGATTGATGAATAAAGGAAATGGAATGAGGGTAAAATGAAGGTAAATGGAATGAGGGTAAAATGAAGGTGAATGGAATGAGGGTAAAATGAAGGTAAATGTGGATGAGGGTAAATTAAGGTAACTGTAATGAGGGTAAAATGAAGGTAACTGGAATGAGGGTAAAATGAAGGTAACTGGAATGAGGGTAAAATGAAGGTAAATGTGGATGAGGGTAAAATGAAGGTTACTGTAATGAGGGTAAATGTAATGAGGGTAAAATGAAGGTATCTGGAATGAGGGTAAAATGAAGGTAACTGGAATGAGGGTAAAATGAAGGTAACTGGAATGAGGGTAAAATGAAGGTAAATGTGGATGAGGGTAAAATGAAGGTTACTGTAATGAGGGTAAATGTAATGAGGGTACAATGAAGGTAAATGGAATGAGGGTAAAATGAAGGTAACTGTGGATGAGGGTAAAATTAAGGTAAATGAAATGAGGGTAAAATGAAGGTTGCTGTAATGAGAGTAAAATAAACGTAAATGGAATGAGGGTAAAATGAAGGTAACTGTGGATGAGGGTAAAATGAAGGTAACTGTGGATGAGGGTAAATGGAATGAGGGTAAAATGAAGGTAACTGTGGATGAGGGTAAATGGAATGAGGGTAAAATGAAGGTAACTGTGGATGAGGGTAAATGGAATGAGGGTAAAATGAAGGTAACTGTAATGAGGGTAAAATAAACGTAAATGGAATGAGGGTAAAATGAAGGTAACTGTGGATGAGGGTAAATGGAATGAGGGTAAAATGAAGGTAACTGTGGATGAGGGTAAAATGAAGGTAACTGTGGATGAGGGTAAATGGAATGAGGGTAAAATGAAGGTAACTGTGGATGAGGGTAAAATGAAGGTAACTGTGGATGAGGGTAAATGGAATGAGGGTAAAATGAAGGTAACTGTAATGAGGGTAAAATGAAGGTAACTGTGGATGAGGGTAAATGGAATGAGGGTAAAATGAAGGTATCTGTGGATTAGGGTAAATGGAATGAGGGTAAAATGAAGGTGACTGTAATTAGGGTAAAATGAAGGTAAATGGAATGAGGGTAAAATGAAGGTAACTGTGGATGAGGGTAAAATGGAGGTAAATGGAATGAGGGTAAATTGAAGGTTACTGTAATGAGAGTAAAATAAAGGTAAATGGAATGAGGGTAAAATGGTAAGAGAATGGTAAGAAGGATTGGATTGATGGATTAAATTAGGAGTTATGAAGAAATAAATGGAAGAAATATCAAGATAGAGGAGCATGGCGTCACTGGAGACCAAGACCTCATCAAGAGCAGAGAAATGGAACAAGAAGAATGTATTAGTGAATTTTCTATATTTATCAAGAAAGAATTCCGTGGGCCAAAATATTCTACCAATAAAATATATCAACGTTCGTAACAACTCCAAAGAATATTATAAAATGAAAGAATTAAATTGCAATTAGTTTCTTTTTTGGTGAATCAAACCTTGTCGGATATATCTATATATGAACTTGCTACAATTCCGATAGATAAGCTTGGCCTCAGGGTTCAATCAGAAGAGAGAGGCCTTAGACAGCTTTTTCCATTGGGATACGTCAAGTTTCTCCATGATCGCGTAGTAAGTATTGCAATTGGATAATTTTGTATCCTTTGTTGAAACTCTGTAATGAAATATTATTTTATTGGTTTTGTTTCTTAATCAAAAATATTCATGATCACTGAACCAATAATAGTGAATTTCATTTCACATTGAGCTATCCATCATCTATTATGTAAAAGTTTGAAATATTATTTTAGAAAACATCAAGAAAACAACTTTTAATAATAAATGTTCGCTTAATATAAGTTGATGCTTACTCCTTTAGACTTGAGAATTTTTGTTTTTAAATCGTTTTAACTAAATAAATGTTAATTAAAAATGTATGTGGAAATTTTATTGTGATCATCCTAATGCGGCCCTGGCCTCGATATCTCAAGGCCCACCCCTGAGTCTAACGTGTCTCGTTGCTCCATTGTTAACAATTTAAGGACAAACCGAGCTGCTACTTCAATTATTCACCTATTATTGATTGCACCAACCTATATATCTAATTGTGTGCTTACCTCCTTTATTGTCACATTCTCTGGTTTTCTCAATAAAAGCTTTTGATTTTCTCAATATTCACCAGGTTTCTGATAGTATAAGGTCGACCTGGTTCAATATGTTCAAAGGAACTTTTGTCCTTCTATTTGAAAACCTTTTAAAATGCTTTAATCTGCTACAAGGGAGAGATTCATTTCTATACCCTTCTTTAACTAAAGCATTCATTTCACAGAAGCTATTTTACCAACATCTTTTAACAAAATTTAATAAGAAGTATATAAAATTATTCATTTTTTATAGACAAAAATTGGGAGAACTTTTTGGTAGCCTTCGCTTTATTAATTAAATTTGAATCAGGTGCGTACTCTGGCCACATGGTCAAGTTATATATTATTTAAAAGCTTAGTTTATTATTACCACGATTGTCTTATTCTCATCCATTTTTCAAGTGCAGCCTTGTTCCTTGCTTAGCGATCTCTCACATCGTGTGTTTGTATTGTGTAAGTACACACCTATTAGTTAATTAAGCTTATTAAAAACACAATCAATGGAACCTATTATTGCTCTTCCCAAGGGAGTTCCAGTTAGTGGGAGCATTGTATTTTGTTTTGAAGTCCTAAACAAAGAAGATCTGTTGTTTTAACAGCACTACAAGTTTATTTCAGGCAAATCTCTAAGTCAAACACGACGATGCATTAGAGTGCCATCTGTTATAGGAAATTGAAACTATTTTTGACGTGTACGATTTTTTTTATTTTTTTTAATAAAGCAATATTTTGACTTGTCTTACTGCAATGATAAGAATAAGTGGAGGGCCTGGCTCATCAATGGTGAACCCTCCCAGCAGTTTCTCCAATTTAATCTACCATACCGCTCTTTTATTGTATTTTGCTGTTTTGATTTTATACTGATACTGAAGATCAACTTTTAGAAAAGGTATTTTAAGAAACTATGGAGACATATGTCTTGAGAGTAAAAACTTATAATAAATTTACAAACATACTTCGAGCACTGCTCTTCCACAAACAACAAATATAGTTCATTTAGACAATGTAAACATTAGGGCGTTATAGAAACATTTCCAAGTTCCAAGCAATAAATAAATGTTGGCAGTTTATTTTGACGAGTTATAACTTGAATAAAGATAAGTCAATTTTCAAATGCATATATTTTGAGAATAATGGCCGAAGAAATAAACGTGTCAATTCCCGACAGCCATGAACCGGGATCGAATCCCAAATTGGCCACTTTTTTTCTTATATGTACCTGTACATATTATTCATTTTAAATAGTATAAGCTATGTTGCTATTTTTGAGCAGCACCTCTATTAAAGTTATTTTGGAACTTGGGAATAAAGGTAAATTTGGCTGCTGAAGAGATGGTCCTCGAGACCACTTGGGAAGATCCAGGACTGCAGGTCCGGCATACACAATCTTAGAGCGGTTTTGTTGATTAAACTGGTAAAACCACTGAGAGAGTTTGCCAATGCTGTAAGTTGTTGTTGTTTTTTTTATCCCCTTGTGCATAGATTACACGAATTCCATGAGTTTATGCTCCTCGAGCTGTTTTATGATAAGTAGCGTCCTCTCCCAAAGGTCCTGTTTAGTACATCTAATGCAAGCCAAAATGTGTTCTGGAGCTGCAGGTGCCAAGCTATATTTTGGGCAAGTGGGGTAGATTTTGTTGTTATTTTCTATCTTCAATGGCTTGAGATGACCTGTTCTAAATCTTGTTAGTGTTGTTTTATGCTGTCTATTTCTGATGTTCAGAGCTCCTCCTGGGTCCACTCCACTGTACCAGATATGCTTAGGTGGGATCCTCCAGTTCTTATTTATTTTTGTTTTGGCTACAGTCTCTATTTCTTTAAAAATAAATTTAGCTGTAGTTAGAATCTATTTTATTTTTTAAATAGCACTAAAATTGTTTTCTTACATAAAGACCCAATAAGTAAACAACACAGGCCACTTTGTAACAGCATTGTCATCAAAATGTCATGTAGATTTTTTTTTTTTATTTGGTCTTTCTATACTATTCTGTCTTTCAATTTTCATCAATATTTTGTCGACTCAACTAGCACAGGTTGTCTGGTCATCAATGGCTGAACATCTGGAGTCTGGCTGATAAATCAGCCAACCGCTGATTAACACATTTGCCAGAGAATCAAAAATCAAATATCTACCAAAATTTTCTTTATTTAAAATGACAAACTTTCATGGAGAAACCTTCCCAAGGCTTAAAAAAAGAGAGAGAAGAGAGAGAGACTATCTAAAACATTTTATCTTGTCTCATTTCCTTTTTGTCCAGAAGAAGAGGGTTTTTCCTTTGAAAGCTTGCCGTTTTAAATAAGAAAAAATTTGGGAGATAATTTATTTTTTAGTTCTTGACAAGTGTTGCTTCCAACTCCATCATTGAAAGTTCACACTGTTCTCCCACCATTTGTGGAGGTGAAAGACTTAGATTCCTGGAGCCAACATCCCTGGCTGTCTGTCTCTCTGGAATAGTTTTATGTCTTATTTACTCTCTTCAGAAAATACATCATTTGTACTCCATGTTAGGAGCGGCTGCACATGGTGTCTGTTCCTCATGTCAGAGGTGGCCATTTATTTTGGAGCTAAGTCAGCCTGCCACTGAGTAGTGATCCCAGTCTTAATGACAAAGACATTCTACTTCACCCAGTGTGGAGATAAGTAAGAAGAAGAGTAAATACATAGTCACATCAACCAATGATTTCTTTAACTTCCAATGTTTCAGAGACCTGCTGCCATTCTCTTCAAGGAAATGAATATTTTGAACCAGGATTTGAAATAACCATTCCCCTGAAGAGATTGACAGCAGTTACTGAAACGTCCGGAGTTAAATAAACCATTGGTTGATGTGTTTTACTGAATCAACTTCCAACCAATGAATGATCTTTAAAATTTACTCTCTTTGTAAATGTGTTTTGAGAGGTTTTTCTTTAAATTTTATATAACACATTTCTAATAATAAATAATGAGATTAATACAAATCTGATTATAAGGACATCACTTGAGACTGTTGTTGTAACCATGTTGTTCATAGGTTGTTCCAAAAGTAATGTCTTTGTGACCATAACTTGAAAAGTACTAAATATTTTTAATCCAAATTTTGTACACATATAAATAAAATATTTATAAAATAAAAATTTAGTACCGATCCAAGAGAACTGATATCCAGCAGGGATTCATACATTGAATTCAATAGATTTTGTAAATTTATATCAAAGTTTTTAAATAATCTCAAGTGTTAGGTATAATTGTAACTATGTGCTGTATATATGATTTTTTTTCCTTTTTTCTTTATTTTGAGGTGTGTTTAAATTAAATTACCAATGTATATAGTATGCTTGTAAAATGAAAATTGCAAATATACCGCGAATAGATCACTAAATAGCAGAAAAGTGAATGTATAAATATCCTTTAAACTAACTTAATTTAAAAATATTAAGAGGACAGAGGAAAATACAACTGGTCAGCAGACCACACTGCACTAATGCCCGCTGGGTGGCACCGCGGGTGGAAAGAGCAAGGAGCTGCCTTTGATTGATTGCTGTCCCCGGGTCTATCGTCTGGCCAACGTCCTGAAGTGGATATTCATTATTCCACAGTGTCATGGTGTAGCTTGATGGATTTAAGAGGAACCTTTGGTCTTTTTTTACTAGCTTCCCTAAGATTTTGTAAAGTTAGAACATAGAAAAAACTATTCACAGTGCTACCTTCTTCTGAAAATCAATCAGTATTACACCTCACATGTACCTTTTTGGATGACCTCTTCACTTTTTTTTAGGTAGGCTGGGATGATGCGCCATTTTAATGATTGTGCTTTAGTTTCTGGATCATAAAGGTATGCCCAGGTTTCATCTCCAGTCTCTATATTTGAAAAAAGTGTCCTTTTGGGTCTCTTAGAGATCCAGTAGCTCTTGGCATAGTTGAACCCTTTGATCACACTGATCAGGTGTTAGTTTCCTTGGAACCCATTTTGAACAGATTTTTCTATAACCTAGATGGTCAATCATGATTTCTATTGCATTAGATCCAACATTTAGTATATTACACAACATGCAAATATTTATATGTAATTCTACTGTCCTAAAAGCTTATTTCCATAGTTTAATTGAAAACCATTTCTAAGATTCCATCTCTACACTCTAACTGCAGTGATTATCATGGCCTGTACCAAGTGTACTTCGAATAAATGACAAAATATATAGATACAGTAGAACCTCCATGAGAGGACACTCATCACTAAAATTGTCATTTTTACTATTTTGCAACTCTCCATTAAAAGGCATTTCTCCCTACTCTTACTTTTGATTATGCAACTAGATATCCTTTACAAAGAGATTTGACTATATTTCAAATTTTTTACACAGATATTTCAATAAATAAACACAAGGAAAAACCTTTTTTTGAAAAAACTTTATATTTATTTTCAAGGATTTTTTTTTTAAATAAAATATCTTTTTTTTTCTTTGGGCAATAAAAAATAAAATTTAGGTATATAGTTCTTATTTTACTGTATATGAAAAAAAAACTATTAAAAAAATTAAATAATATAAAAATAAAAAACATTGCCATTAAAAAAATTACAAAGCCTTGAAGGCAGTTGACACGAGGGAAGAAAGCGTTGATAGAACCCTGTCTAATGGTGCACACTCGGCACGAACCACAAAAATGGATTGGGAAGATGAGGGGGGGAAGACGACAGGATCACAACTTACACCATTTGGGATGAGGAAGAAACACCAAAAGCTATAAAGAATAGAGTCCTAGATCCTCCGTTGTCTTAGGTTTCAGATATTAGCACCATTC
>CP092864.1:51321997-51342528 GCA_030710605.1 Cordylochernes scorpioides
ACGGTGTTATAGCTCGTGGCTCATACTTGAGTCACTATCTTCCACTATATTTTTTAGCCTCCTTTTATAAAAATAACACTTCTTTCTTTGGATAAGTGAAATTATCAATCGAGTCAACAGAGAGAACTATGTGAAAAAATAGTACAAATGTGACATTGTACTGGGATAAGGTGCATAAATTAAGAAAAAAAGGCATCTCCTTATGGTGCAACTGAAAGTTGCTGATGGTTTGTGCCATCTATCCCAGATCATTATTCCAGAATTGGCCAAATACCCATTCTGGATTAATCAAGAAAAGCTAACCACAGAGAGAGAACTATCCCTGCCAACCCAAAATAAGTTTTAGAGATTAGTTGACCACTTTGGAAGAGTAATAGAATTATTAAACAACAGACAATTGGTTCACTTCAGTATAGAATTAGTTGATAAGTTGAAAGAATTTGGCCTTACAGATATATTTAGGAAGGATGAGAAAGAACAAACCTCAGATTCAAACACTATTTCAACCGCACCCTAATAGAGAATCAGGAACATCTATTTTTGGTTTCTCTAAAACAACCACATTAGCTTCCTATGTTCCCAAAATAAGAAAATCGGCAATCAGATTGATAGAAAGAATAAAAAAGAAAGGAATAATTTTTTTTGGTGATCTTAGGAAAGCATTGACTGATGAACACCTGGCCACACGTAATCTCACTTTCTCTCCCGCTGGAATTACAGACGACAATTCATGAAGAATGATGTTTCAAGTACACCATGGGAATCTATAATGCCACAACAATCTAATACTCCAAAAAGGTGCTACAAATGTCCATCAAAAATGTGGTAAAAAATAAAAACCCTTTGCTCTGTATGTCAACTAAGCGTTTGCAAAAAACATTTCTTAATAATTTGTGAAAACTGTAAATAGATTATATTCAGAATTTTTAAAAGTCACAATCAGTATATTAACATTTGTATTCATTAAATATTTTTTTGAGTATTGATTTAAATCATTATTTAACGCTTATTTCATAAAGTCACATAAGTGGGTTGAATCAACCCAACCTGTCCAGTTACGTAAGAAAAATCACCCGTCCAGTTAAGGGTTAAAAATCATCTTTTAAAGAAAGCTTTTATGGTTGTTTACTTTCAGACTATTTAGTGTGTGCATTCTAGCTTATTAATCTTTAAAAGGCATGAATGTCTTTCCTTTGTATGTTATTTAATTAATATGTATTATTATTTCAAATTTCACAGAATGTTACTCTAAAAAAAAAAACTATATTAAACTGGTAACTAACAGCCATTAAAGTTTGGCCTAAATCGTCCAAAGCGCAACATCCGACGTTGAAATTTGCGACGCGTTGAAACACTATTAAGCATCTTAAGATAAACGTATCATTGGACGGAAGATGAGAATCTTTTTTTTTATACAATGATACGTTTATCTTAAGTTGCATACCGGAAGAGTTTCAAGTTCTACTATTAAGCATGATGCACATATGCTAACTAAGGCCGCTATACCCTGCATTCCAAGTATTGTATCATTAGCAAAAAAATTGTATATAAACAAGAATTATCTAATGTTGTCGAAAATTGATTTTAAAAATTGGTTGAATTATCGGTCAAATTAACGTTTGTTATTTGATAGGCTGGAGGTTGGGACATGAAAACATGGTCAAATTATCGTAGGTGTTGAATTATCGGGTGTCAAATTAACACGGTTAAACTGTATATATAGTACAACCTCCATGAGAGGACACTCGCGCTACATCTCTCTACAAAGGACAGTTTTCATTTGTAAAATTAACTTTTTTACTATTTAACAAATCTCCGGTAAGAGAACACTTCTCCCTAAAGAACACTTTGGCTCTGCAATTAGGTGTCCTTTACAGGGAGGTTCTACTGTATAGGTATGTAAACCATATGGTTGGGTCCGCTGTGTTCCCCCGGTATGCTTGAGGTCCGGCTTGTGGCAAGAGCTGTGAACTTACCTGCTACCACCAACAGGCCGCTGTGAAGTCACGGGCGTGTAGACACAGGGGACTTTTGGTGCTAGTCCCTCTATCTCATTTATACTTTGTTTTAAGTAGCTCTTGCTCCACACTAGAACCATTAAAGAAGCCGGATCTTCATTGAGGTAACATGTTGTCACTTATCCCATTGCCATGATAACCATGGTGGATTTTATGATTGCTTATACAGTAAAGTTCCATGAGAGATCATTCAAAAACATTGGCTGACTCCAGTCTCTCCAACATTTGTAAGTGCAAAAGTCGAACTGCTTTTCACATGTGTAGACATGTGGTGCACTTATAGTAAAAGCAGTCGCCTACTTCTACCCACCATGATTATCATGGCCTGTACCACGTGTACTAGGGATAAATAACAGTCTCTTCTGGAGGTGGTCTTTCATCAGAGACTGGGTTTAAAGACTCCTTATGACATGACAGAGTGACCTCTCATGGGAGATTCAACTGTAAAATATAGGTTCTATAAAAAGATTGAAAAACCTTTTGCAAAAAGTCTTTATTACAAAACACTGCAAGCTTTCAATCTCTCACCCTTTAACAGGTGAAATTACAACCCCCATGCCCACTCTCAGTTGTAACTTCACCTGTTGAAGATCAAGAACTAGAAAGCTTGTGGTGGTTTGTAATAAAGAAACATATCGCAACAGGTTTTTTAATCTTTTTATAGAAGCATAATGCAATTTCCATATATTTATAAGTGATGTCTAAAGACATTGTAGAAGCAGTTCAGCTTTGTATTTATAAAAGACCAAGATCCTAGTTGGAGTTACAGAGAGATAGAGATTGAAGGAATAAAACAAGCCTGAGTTACCAACTGGTAGTCCATAGTTTGTGCCACCAACTCTTTCTTGAGAATAAAGTTTTAAGTAGAAATACAATTCCTTGTATGGAGCAAGAGCTGTGTGACCTTTGTGAGACGGCTCTCTGGAGGACAGTGGAACATTCTTGGAGGGCAAAACATCCTCAAGAATAGTTTTCTGTAGACATCCATCACAGATGTAGCATCTAACCATTCCCACATTTACATCGTAAAGATAGTAGAGGCTGCCTGGCCGGCGGCATTCATAGTTCTTCAAATTAATTTGAAGACACATTTACATATCCCAAGTCTGAAGATTACATACACCTCCTCTACAACTAATTGATTCAAAATAAGATTAGGATTAGTTTAGGATGATATACCCTCTATAGTATATTCCTTTATATAAATCCTTAGATTGTAGTGAAATCATAAAACCTTAGAAAGGCAAAATGATCAAAGGATCCTACAGTTGTCTGTGAAGACAATCTTAAATATCTCTCTTATCTACTGTCTGATAAACCTACAGCATTCCTTACTCTTTTGTATAAGCTTCATATTACACTCTACTTTAATAAATTTCAATAAATTCTCTTTTGATATTGTTGATAGCTTAAAAATAAGTTTTCATGTTAATTCAGTTCTGAATTTTAAATATATAAAATGTGGCAAGCCTTTAAATGATTTATATAATGCTTCTGAAATTAAAAATAACTGTATATTTATTTATATTTAGTTGATATCTATTTCAACTATAGATTTCACACTTTGTGAGCCAAATTTATCAACAAATTGAAAATACAACGTGATTTTTTAATCAAAAACTATCTTTTGATATCAAAGTGTGCATTTAAACACTAGCGGTATATACCTACACCAATAACAACACTCCAATATGTATGTCACGCTTGAACTATTTTGCAACCAAAATTTAAGCCTAAAGTAAAACACATATGCAGTTTAAGTTCAAATTCATATGTGTGTGTAGTTGTGTATGGTGTTTGTATTTTAATGACAGGTGTATTAAACCAAACACACCGTATTCATTTGATTTAATTGTTGTCGTTGGGTCGGGTTGGAGGGTGGTGGCCATGCGGGTTGGGAGGGGAATAAAGAAAATATGGGGAATGGAAATAAGGTTGGGACATACCTTGAACGGAGGGGAGAGGAGAAGACTTGGGGAGAGAAGGGTGACGCGTGAATTTGGAGAGGGAAGGGAAAGGTAGATGAAGGAGGGCACGAAAACAATAGCTCGCCACTGGATCGAACGCGATCCCTTACACGCCCTTACAGCGCCACACTCGCATTAAAAAAACATTACGCCATAAAAATAAGGTCCCAACCAAGCCATCTACCTTAGGTTATCTTAAATATTATATATCAATATAAAATACCATTTTATTTTTAAAAGAACAAACAGTTTATTTATCCCAAGTGTTTTTCTTAATATTTAAAAATAAAAACAATTTAAATTTGTTTATATAATGTATTCGTACGCTATTTTTACAATATATTTTGATTACAACAAAACAATAACAATAATTTTTAAATGTTCAACATTATTTTATTTACTTATTATCAAACAGAATTAATTTTTATGGAATTTTTTAAAAATCAAATTTAATTTTGATAATATGTTAAAATATACTTTACGGTAATTTTGATATTAGATTAAAATGTACTATAGGCTTTGAGGGGCTTATTAATTTCACTGAGGTGCACACTTTTCTCTCTCTTTCTCTCTTGAGAGAACTACAAGTTATCCCTCTTTAAAAATGCCTGTATAATGGAAAATATTAATTAATTTTTTTTAATTACATAGATATTTGAATTCTGGAAATAACCTTTCTACGCTAGCCAATAAACTGACATCGCTTTGAGATTTAGCTTTTTCATTCACTTACTCAAGTAGCGACCATGAAAATAAAAAGAGAGTAGAGGTTTGAGTGTTGTACAGTAATACATCGTAGTCTATTATAAACCAAATTTTTTTACATTATTTAAGATGTTTTTAATATGTTTTGGTTTATTTACAATGGAGGTGAAATGTATCAATGATCGGTACTCTTAACTGTAATCACAACAGCAATTTTCTTTATTTCCGCACAGATTTCTTCTTTATTCAGGTCTTTATACCTGGAAGGCCAATATTCTGGAGAGTTTTAACCAGGAGGGGTCCTCCCACCATCTAGACTTTATCAGTTGGGAGAAGCTGCTGTTGTATCTTTTATACGGGTTCATTTACCTTTAGCTTTATATATATTTAATATAGTTACAGCCTTTATGTATATAGACAATTAATATACCGCCGTGCTAGAACAATTATATATTTATTATGCGGCGTTGTTTACATACTGTGTTGCCAGATCTTTTGTAGCACAGATTATAACTATATACAACATGTTCCCCTTTTAATTAAAGTCCGGGGTCGAATCTTTTCGGAGGCTTTACCACACGTCCACTTCTAGTGGTGTAGGCAGTGCCTCCTTCATTGTAGTTTCCTATGGGAGTTGAAGTGGATGGGGCCAACTCTTCAGGACTGAGGTTCAGGCGGGGAAATTCTCCTGGTTCCCTTTGACCACTGGACTCCGATGATGTCGAGGGGGCTGGATCCAATTGGGGCGATGACTGGCTGCTCCTTCTCTGTCCAACAGGATAACTTCTGGGCCGTAGGTGAACTCTGTTCCGTTTTAACATTCGGCCCTCGTTGTTCTGAATGATGTATGATCGAGGCTGGTTGGCTTCTCCAATGATGGTAGCTGGTCTCCAGGCATTGCTAGTTTTGGCATTTACCTGTTCACCAGAACTCATTTTAGGAAGTATTTTGGCATTTCGGTCATAATATTCTTTCATCTTATATTGATTTTCCCTCTTCTGCTGTAGAATGTTTTCCGTGCTAATGAAAGCAGGTTTTAGCTTTGTGGTTTTCATTGGGATCAAGGTTCTCAAGTTTCTTCCCATTAGCCTCTGAGCTGGGGACGGTAGATTATTTGACGGAGTTGTTCTCAGGGCTATTAAACACATATAAGGATCAGTGTTGTCTTGACGGCATTTCTTAAGTTGCTTCTTTACTGTTTGCACCATCCTCTCCACTAATCCGTTTGATTTTGGGTATCCTGGGCTAGAGGTTTTATGTTCTATGTCCCATTCATTTGTAAAATTAGTAAAGTCTTGTGATGTAAATGGTGGTCCATTATCAGTGATGATGATCTCTGGAATCCCATGTCTTGCGAAGGTAGATTTCAAAACTGGTAGAATCTCTTTTGCTGAAGTTGATGCTACCTTGATGACTTCAGGAAAGCTGCTGTAGTAGTCTACTATTATTATGAATACAGATTGGTCTAGATAGAAGAAATCAATAGCTACTTTTTGCCAAGGGTAGTCTGCTATTTCGTGAGGTATAAGTGGTTCTTTCCTTTGCGAAGGTTGTGATTCTTGACAAATTCTACACTTATAAACCATCTCTTCTATTTCTCTATCCAGTCCAGGCCAATAAATAGCTTCATGTGCTCTGTTTTTACAAGCAGAGATCCCTTGATGAGACATGTGTAGTGTTTGCAAGATGCTTTCCCTTTGGACTTTAGGGATGACAAGTCTTTGTCCTCTACAAATCAGGTCTTTCCATATATATAGTTCTTCTTTACAATGCCAGTAGGGCTTAACAGCATAGTCCACACTTTTCTTATGAATAGGCCACCCATTCAGTATATGATCCCTTAATTTTATCATTTCTTCATCTGACTCCATATCTCTGAGAATTTCCTGGTATCTTTTAGTGGTCACCTTCAGATTTAGAGTCATAATGGTGTTCTGGAGATCCAGATCTGAGGTGTCGATGGTTTCCTCTGAAATTGAATCTCTAGATAGAGTGTCTGCGGTGTGAATCACTTTTCCTGGTACATATTCTAAATTAAAATCATATCGCATCAATTTCAAGACCAGTCTTTCAAGTCTTGGAGATAATTCCTCTAGTGGCTTTTTTAGTATAGCCAACAAGGGTTTATGATCCGTCTGGGCTGTGAACTTTCTTCCATACAAATGATAGTTAAATCTTTGGCATCCATACCAGAGAGCTAAGAGCTCCTTTTCAATCTGGGCATATTTTTTCTGAGTGTTATTCAAGGATGCGGATGCAAAAGCGATGGGTCTTCCCTCTTGCATCAAGACAGCCCCAAGCCCATGTTGACTAGCGTCCACTGAAAGTGTTACCTTCCGATGGGGGTCAAAGAGGCCAAGAACTGGAGGATTTGATACCAAATTTTTCAGCTCAATGAATTCTTTTTCTATAGCCTCATTCCATGTCCACAGGGTATTCTTTTTTAGGAGTTGTCTTAACAAGACAGTTTTATCTGCCAGATTATGCATGAATTTAGCTAGATAGTTCACAGTTCCCAAAAATCTTTGAAGAGATGTCTTGTCCATTGGTCTTTTTATTTTTTGTATTGCTTCTAATTTAGATGGATCTGCAGAGATGCCATTCTTGGATATCTCATGTCCAATGAACTTAACTTTTTCTTGGGCCAGTTGCATTTTATTGAATTCAAACTTTAAATTATTTTTTCTAGCAATTTCCAAAACCGTAATCAGTCTACTATTGTGCTCCGTGAGGGAGTTTCCGTATATTATTATATCATCCATGTATACTTTTACTCCTTCAATTCCTGTAAACATACTTTGCATTTTTTTATAGAAAACTTCTGGAGCGCTGCAAATACCAAAAGGTAACCGATGGAATCTGTAATACCCATAAGGTGTAGCCATTGTTAAAAGGCTAGATGACTTTTCGTCTAACTTGATTTGCCAAAAGGCTGACTTAGCATCAAGTACTGTATAGATGGGTGATTTTGTGATATCAGCAATGATGCCTTCAGGGGCAGGAAGTTGACGATATTCCATTTTAATCCATGGATTTAGCTCTCTAGGGTCCATACAGATACGAACCTTTCCATTTGGTTTCTTAATGATTACCATCGGGTGTGCCCACTCTGCTGGTTGGTCTACCTTTGAGATGATCTTTTGTTCCTCCATCGATTTTAGCTCCATCTCAACTGGTTTTTTTCAGTGCAAACGGAATTCGGCGAGCTAACTGAATTCTTGGATGTGCATTTTCTCTCAGGATCACAGAATGCTCTCCAGGGAGTGTTCCGATCTCATCAAAGACATCTCTGTAGGACTCTATTATCTTTGTAGGTGAAGCATCCATCTTTGTCCTAGTATGGTCCTGTTCCAACGACTCTACTTTTAATATCAGCTCTAATTTTTTACACGCTGCCAATCCCAAAATTGGTGGAGCTGGCAAATCCACGACTAGAAATTCAAGGATTTCAGATTTTTTCCCAGAGGTACATGAAGCCTTGCATTTGCCCCTTATTGGTACTTTTTCTCCTGTATATGAATAAACCGCAATCCCAGTTGGATATATGCAGGGTTTATTTTGCCAATTTTTAATGGTATCCAATGGCAGGATGTTCACCTGTGCTCCTGTGTCTAATTTAAAATTAACTGAATTATTCTCCACCAAGATTATTTTAGTCCACTCTAGACCAGTAATGCTATCTAGGGATAGGTATTGAAGACACATTTCTTCTTCCTCTTCCGCTCTTTCCTCCAACATATGCACTCTGTTCCTACACATTTTAGCAAAATGGTTTGGTTTTTTACATGAATTGCATATTTTACCATATGCAAAACATTTACCATATGGATGTCTGGAACCACAATTTTGGCAAACCTTTGCATTAGGATGTTCCTCAGATACATTAGGTTTTCTACCAACTGGATATTTGAAATTCTTTTTATATTGCTTTTTATATTTTATAGAATGTAAATCAACATCTTCTCTAGTTATATTTTTTACTTGTTGTCTAGAAGTTTCAGTAGCTCTTCCCAAGTCTATGGCTTTAGCTAAAGAAAGATCAGGATCTTGTAGCATCCTTTCTTTTAAAGCTTTGTCTTTAATTCCAATTATAATTCTATCTCTGACCAAGGAATCTGCAAGCTCTCCAAATTCGCAGTCCATGCTTTTATTTTTCAATTCAGTTACATAGTCATCAAAATTCTGATTCTCCCCTTGTTCCGTTGTAAAAAACTGGTACCTCTTATAGGTTGTGTTTTTATATGGTTTAAAGTGTCCATCAAACAGTTCAAGTATATCCGGAACAGTCGGAGAGGCATCAGTTTCTTGTATTTTAAATGTAGAGTATATATCTAGGGCTAACTCACCAATATTATAGAGTAGAATAGCCCTTTGTCTTGGAATAGATTTTTTATCTATTTCTGTGGCTATGTAAAACATTTGGAATCTCTTTTTCCATTTACCCCATGCTTCTGATGGGTTTGTTCCAGGCACAAATGGCTGCAAACTATTCCCGGTACTCGAGGCCATTTTTCAACGTGTTAGGCTTAATTGATATTTGAAATTTTACTTATCTTTCAAAATCCCGGCGCTGCCACCATGTTGTATCTTTTATACGGGTTCATTTACCTTTAGCTTTATATATATTTAATATAGTTACAGCCTTTATGTATATAGACAATTAATATACCGCCGTGCTAGAACAATTATATATTTATTATGCGGCGTTGTTTACATACTGTGTTGCCAGATCTTTTGTAGCACAGATTATAACTATATACAACAGCTGCATCCTCTGGAGGGTAAATCAGCTGGATTTCACTCGCTAGGAACATATCTCCAATCTCCTGGTTCACTAAGTCTGCATATCTCTTTAACGCGATTCCCGACAAAGGTACCCCACTGGTCATCGCGCTTTATCCAAGCGAGGGCTATTGTGGCTATTGCGTTTTCACCGCCACTCTGTGCTGTGACGACGATCTAAGTTCTATAGAGGGAGTCACTCACCTCTATTCTTGGTCGGCGGGGTTGAAGGTTCAAAATTGTGGTGTCGCTGTTTATAGCACTTTTAAAATGTATGACGAAAACAGGAGGGAAAATTATATTTATTATAAATTATGAAAATAAGTAAAGTATTATTTTTAATTGATTATATATTTAATTGATTATATATTTAAATATTTACACTAAAAGAATCGGGGGATCAGGGCAAATTCTCGTGTTCGAAAGTTGTTTACAAGTTCTTCCTTTTTCCTTGTTCCTCCCATTTCAACTGCTGCATCCCATAGCCCCTCCGTCGGCCTCCCATTGGCTGCTGCGAACTCCTTCTTATCCAACAGTGGCATCAGACCAAAATATTTGTGATATCTTTCAACTCTAGAGCTTCAGAGATGATCTTGTTTAACGTGCTCCTACAGCACAGGCTAAAATTTCAAGTCTTGGTATCGTGGGTCTCTTGAGAGGCGCGACTCGAGACTTAGCCACCATCATATGCACTTCAATTTTGTCAGCAACCCTTATCTGAAGGAAGACCACAGCAGCATAAGCTTCACTACTAGCATCAACAAACGTGTGTATCTGCCAGTCCTTCTGCAGTACCATCAATGGATTGAAATTCCTAGGAATGGCCATGCCTTTGTGCAGCTGAAGGTAGTTGAACCATAGGCTTAGTTCATCCTCGTAGTGATGGGTCATCCCATGCCAACTTTAGAGTCCAAGCTTCTTGCAGCATAATTTTAGGTTTTATTAATATTGGGCTCAGAAATCCAATAGGGTCATATATTTGAGCTAAGCAGGACAGGATACTCCTTTTTGTTATCTTGGGAGGTATAGCTACTGTAATTTCACATGACAAACAATCTTACCTTTTATCCCAACATATACCAAGCACTTTGGATATCTCTGCTCTTTCAAAGGGGTAAGTATTGGAGGCCACGTCCAGGCTATGCTCCCAACAGCTTAGCTCCATCCAAGCATTTTCCATGATGGACGTTGCGTTCAATTTGAGATCTTGTAACTCTTCAAAAGAGTTCACGCTTGTGACTAAATTGTCCACATGAAAGGATTTCTGCAATCTCTGAGCTAACGGGTTTATGTTCAGGTCGAACATTAGACAGATGGTATTCGATTACTGCCCCCAAAATGAAAGGCCTGCAGTTAACACCAACAATGACACACGTCTATGTCTGAATACTTCTGTCCTTTCTCCATTTTGGGAATACCACAGAAAACGCAGGTAATCTCTGTCCCTTTCATTCACCTCAATCTGCAGAAACGCCTTCTTAATGTCTGCCACGACTCCAAACTTGCCATTTCTAAACCTTGGCATAAGGTTGGGAATCATCTCTATGAGGTTAGGTCCTTTTTCAAGACAGTCATTTAAAGATGGGGATCTATAGACCTTGCTAGAAGCATCAAAAACAGGCCTGATAGGCGTAGTGCCACTGGACGATGAGGCAGGTAGAAGGGCTCAGCGTCGTCTTTTTCAGTTGGGACTTTCTCAATTATCCCATCAGCCAACCAGCCTCGTAAAATATCATCATAGTCCTCATAAAGATTCAAAGAGATTAATTTCTTAGTCGTCTGTTCTAATCTCTTCATAGCAATCTCCCTGTTGTCCGCGATTTTAGCTTTCTCTACAGTCCACGGGAGGGAAACAATATGTCTTCCAGAAACAGAATGTTGGACTGTTTTTAGAAAATGTCGAAACGCCAGCGCGTCTCTCTGATCTCTCTGTTTAACTTCAATAGGATCCATAATGCCAAGAATATCGATATTCCACAGATTGGTTATACTGCTCTCCGAAATTGTCATCTTTGTAACATGATGAGCGAGAAAAACGTCACTATCTGGCTTAAATTCCATCCAAAACACGTCTGTGACACAGTCAAGCCATTTGACAACATACAAGATTTCATCATTAAAATAGATCCCAACACATCACATCCTAGAAGTATTTCAATTTCCATGTCATTCTCTTCAATATCAGGAACCCAGATTTTGCGGGCTTTGAGTTCTTTCAACCATGGCCCGCGGCTCAATCTTGGTAGGTTACCACGGATTTTTTGTTGGTCAAGAAGCTTCGCGACCATCTTAAAAATTCCCCAATGCATGACCCAAAGTGACTCTGTATTCTTGGTGGACACTTTCATAACCTCCATAACCTTCAAACACCACATGTTTAAGTAATTCCTGGCCAATGGGAGATAGTCCGAGATCTAGGGCAGCTTTAGACAAAATATAGGATCGTTGGGAACCTGTGTCGAAAAGGTCATGCACTACTTTCGCAGAAGTCGCGCCTTCTACCTTAATCTTCAGAGTCTGTAGCAGAATCAGAGACGAAGCGCGAAGCGCTAAGACCAGAGAATGAAGAATGAAACTCCGTTTTCTACTGTAGGAAAAGCGTCACAGTCTTCCACCTGTTCTTTGTCTTCATGTCCAGGAGCATTAAGAGGGCATAAAATATCATGGTGCTTCTTCTTACATTGAATACATTCAGTTATGCGCCTTCTACAATTAGAAGAGATATGACCTGGTTAGAAGCAGGAGAAACAACATTTAGCGTTTTTAATAGCTCTCTTCTTTCTTTAATGCTCATTCTGCGCACAGCAAGACATTCTGTGTTTTTTATGATCTTTATTACAAAAGATGCAATTCTGGGCACGTCCAGCAAAGAGTCCAGAGGCTGTAGGTATCTTAGCAGGATATGATTGTCTGTCCATGTTTCTATCCTGTTTCAAAGATTCAAGTTCAAACTTGGATCCAGCTAAGGCCCTGTCTTGTTCTACTGCAGCTTCCTTTTGGAGAAACTCCATAATAAGGTCAACTTTAGTTTGAGTCAAATCATTAGCATCAATCTTTACATCATGGAGGGAGCTTCTTTGCCAAGTCCTCATGAGTTCCTCTTTATTATTAATAAGAAAAGAAATGTATTGCAGTGACTGGATGATGGTAATTTTTTAAAATAAAATTCGAGAAAAGAGGCATTTATGTATTCACTCAGATCTTCGCAATCAAAAAGACTGTGTTCAATGGCCTCATATCATTATCAGATTAACAAGGATAATCTATTTCACCAATCCTGCTCTAAAGCTCATTGATCCAAGTATAGCCTGTCACTTAGCCTACTGTGTAGTGAGAATAAGGATAAAGAAAATAGTTTATTCTTAAAGGCCAAATTATAAAAAATTATTTTGGTCTTCGATTCCAATTTTTTATTCATGATTTCTCAGTTTTCTCTTCAACTTTTCTTTTCAAAAATGGTTCAGGAACAAGTTTATATTTTAAAAAAATGAAAATGATGTCGTCTTTCTAGCAAACCTATCTGTTTCCCAGGTTAGTTATGTTTTTAATATACAGAGCATCTACAATCAGTTTATTTTTAGTTATGATATTATTTACAGCTGAAACTACAACCTTGTAGTTCTAATTCGCAACAATATTTAGGTGCTCAGGTAATGAATTCGCATCCTTAAGTGCTCTGATTAAGTGCTTCGCTTCTTCCTGAAATACAGAACGCTTAGTCTAAATAGGCAGGCTAACTAGTGTTTCTGGAACACTAACAATTAAAGAGGTTAAAAATTATGCAATCAACAAAAGCATAAATATCCTCTTGTGTTGCTAACTTTGCATTCACTCTTCGATGATTTTTTAAATGACTTTATTCTATCTGAGAAAAAACAATTTTTGTACAAGCTGGAAAGCTTACTGCCATTTTAAACAAATGAAATTCATTGTAGTAACATTTTTTTTTTCTGAAAAAAAATCCATTGAATTAAAAATGTACCTAAATTTTAAAAATATTTTTATATCTAAGCAAAACTAGAGTATTAGAAATTCTAGCTTCATATATGAAAGTATATTATCCTTAACAAATATAAAAATTGTTTACTAATCAATCTATACTTTTTTTGCATCACTGATAAATTTAAGTTTTTTTTTTCTACGAAAATTTTATGAACGAGCTCCCTTGCGAAAAGAAGATAATCTTTACTATGTTTGTTTTTAAAATTTGATGTGTTTACATTTAATATTTATTTGTCGTCAAAACTATTCAGAAGCACGGTTAATCTGTCACCCTTACAATCTAAAAGAGTATATTTGATATAGGAATTCTCATATCGGAATGTCATCAAAAAAGAAATCGGTAAATCTAAAGCAATTGTGGCTTGAAAAAAAGAAAGAAAAACTTGCAAGAATCGCAGCACCACACGCAAAATATCCTTTTTATCACACATAGGCAGACAACGTTATATTTTCAGTAAAGATATTTAAAGAGGATATATTAATGTTAAGAACAATGACAAATTTAAAATATGCTCTATATAGTTTTAAAAAATACAGGACCCTCTCTTTGTAATCTTGTTCAAGAATATTTTTGTGTTGCAGCTGAAGTTATTGGTATCTACAAACTAAAAACTATTTGTATCTACTCAAGGTAATAAGACCAAATCCAAATGAATAAATAGTGTGTGACATTTCAGTAACAGAATTGTTACTATCATCAGACAAAAGTACAGAATGACAACAGTTCTGTTGTCATGGATACCAGTAACTATTTAAAACATGCTATGATATATTTTCTCATTCAGTACTTTTGTCTGAAGATGGTAACAACACTGTTACTGAGACATCATACACTATTTATTTATTTGGATTTGGTCTTATTACCTTGTGTTTATATTCTACTAGCCGAATGACCCGGGCAACGCCCGTGTTTTACCTGATTGAATGTTTTTATTCAAATACTATTTGTTACAATTATAAATTGGAGCCGTGGATGTCACTCTTGTGAAACGTCCCGCTCCAAACTTTACATGTACATTAGGTCAGCTGGTATTACCCCTCATTTTCACCGCTAGAGGCGCGAGCGAATTGACTTTTGGTAAATATACATAATTATAAAGATAGAAGCTTCTATAGAAATAAATAAGCCGAAATAGCTCAGTTAGGAGAGCGTTAGACTGAATATCTAAAGGTCCCTGGTTCGATCCCGGGTTTCGGCATATTTTTTTAATTTTTAAATTTCTACCTACCGTAACTTGACACTTAACGTGACAGAATTGTGCATGACGCTGATAACTGTATTAAATATAATCCAAATTGTGCCTTATCACACACTATTTATTTATTTGGATTAGGTCTTATTACCTTGTGTTTATAATCTATAATCCAAATTGTGCCTTATCACACACTATTTTTTTATTTGGCCTTATTACCTTGTGTTTATAATCTATGACGTAATGCTGGCGGCGCGCGCCCGTTGGCTGCCAGCAAGCACGTGACCTCCCTGTGCGCGTGCATCCGTGACAGAAGCGGCCGATGAGGAATGAGGAAAGACGGTCGTGACTATTTATATAATAATAATAATAATTATCATTAGATAATGATCATAATGATGATGCGCGCGCATCCGTGACAGAGGCCGATGAGGAATGAGGAAAGACGGTCGTGACTATATATATTCTATAATCCAAACTGTGCCTTATCATTATCTACATTATTTATATACAGAAATTTCCTTATTTTACACTCTCCTACTGATAATACTATTTAGTTCTGAGATAAGGCACAATTTGGATTATAGATGATAAACACAAGGTAACCAATAAACCAAATCCATGGATTTGGTCTTGTTACCTTGTGACTATTTAGTTCCGATTTGTTGACATTTGCCAGTCATTAGGCTTTTACCTTTAATACATATGAGCTAAAAGGACTTCTGTACATTCAGGAATATGGGTTATGCACACTTGGTTTATAAGCTTAAAAGTCATCCAGTGTTTATAAAATATAACGTAAAAATGTGTTTCTATTTGATCATCTTTGATTCAGGATAATGGATATACTACTACAACACCAGTTTTGGCAAATTCAGACAAATAAGCCAACTTGCATAACCATGGTTTTGGGCTATGACCCTCATCAATAAATGGGCAGCTTCGATTTCGTAACATCCTATTAAAAAGGAGTTATGTGAAATGGCTAAATTCTGCCAAAAAAGGTATTTTGGTTATTGGAGTGACAGGGGCCATTTTAAATTTTATTGAGGATGCTATTAATGTGCTAAAAAGAAAATTTTTCTATTTTAAAATGCACTAAATAATCTTGTGTATATATAATCTTTCTTGTATGATCTTGATAATTCAACACTTGCGATAATTCAACCAATGATGATTTTTTAACATAGAATTTTTAGCCTCTCTCTTCTTTATTTTTCAAAATGTATTTGTTTCTTCCCATCACACATTTATTCACTTAGATTAAAATAATAAAGCACAATTTTTTTGGATTATAGATTATAAACACAAGGTAATAAGACCAAATCCAAATAAATAAATAGTGTGTAACGTTTCAGCATGTTACCATCTTCAGACAAAAGTACTGAATCTATTCTGAATCATTCAGTACTTTTGTCTGAAGATGATAACAATGCTGAAACGTCATACATTATTTATTTATTTGGATTTGGAATGCTGTTACCGAAACGTCACACACTATTTATTTATTTGGATTTGGTCTTATTACCCTGTGTTTAGATTAAAATAGATTTTGTAATTTTTCCTCTGTTCACACAAAAAAGTATTCATACAATTTTATCAATCATTGAAAGTTAATTATGAAACATCCTGAAAAAAAATTAAAATAAAAAAGGGTCCCAAAGGTATCAATTCACATTATTAGTTAAAATAGATTATAACAGTATTTTCTTCTTTGGTTATACAGTAGAACCTCCCATTAGCGGACACCCCGCTAGAGGACACCTCTCTACAAAGGACAGTTTTCATTTGCAAAATTACCATTTTTACTATTTAGCAACTCTCCCATAAGAGGACATCTCTCCCTAAAGGACACTTTGGCTCTGCAATTAGGTGTTGTCCTTTACAGGGAGGTTCTACTGTATCCTAGAAAAATGTCCACTAGCAGTGAATGTTGTGATGAAATCATCTGACCGACTTTAATTCAACACCTACATTATAAACACAAGGTAATCAGACCAAATTCAAATAATGAATGCAATGATGAATCCAATGAATTTCAAAGTGAATATCAATGTTGATGCTAAGCCATCACTTGAAGATTCTCTTTTAAAGAAATCAGGATCTGAAGTTCTCCTCTATATTTTTGGATTTGGTCTTATTACCTTGTGTTTATAATCCAAATTGTGCCTTATCAACACCTATTTTAATTCAACCAAATGCTCTGAACCCTTGGGGTGTTGAATTAAAGAAGCTATAGTGTACATGATTCAGCAACAAAGTACAATTTGGACTATAATAATGGATCACAAGGTATATATAATGACCACAAATATAATCAAGTTATATATTGTCAATGTTATAGTACATTGGCCCTCTGAAGCCAACTAGGGCTGGCAGCCATCCACACCCACCAATCAGGGCCTGTGTATGCGCATGCAGAGCAGAAGACTTACATAACTGTTTGCTTTTGTATGTATGCACTTTTTTTTTTTTACTTCTGTAGATTGAGCATTGATTAAAGCTTTCTATTACTTGTTCCCCATAATCTCTGTGTCATTATATAGGTGTATGAACTACCATTTTCAGAATGGAGCGGTATATATATTTTTTAGAACATGTCTTTGTAGCAATGCTGTTACTGATGGGTGACATTATCCTCATCTAGGTAGGTTAGCCATTATGGAATGAGATTTCTCTTCACCTCTTCATATCTTTCAGATCCACCTATTAAACTATCTCTTCATTGGTCTACCTCTCTCCCTTCAAGGTATATCCTTCCATTATGGTTATTCTCCTGATGATCCTCTGTGTCTTGCAAGCTTCCATTTCCTTTTGATTACTTCATTCTGAAAGCTATATTCTCCATTAAATTTTCTTCAGCCTTTCTTATTAGTCAGCATAGAGTTGAGGGTTCTTCTTGTATACCAGATGTCCAGAGTGTAGTTTGACCTACTTGGTGTGCTATAATATGATTCTCTTGACTCCAAATTGTACCTTCAACCACGTCAACTTGCTACCTACTCTGTGGTGCAATAAAGCCAACTACCAATCACAAGGTTCTCAGATTATGAGAATGGTAGCAATATATGCCAGTACAGTAAAACCTTCATGAAACTCACTAGAGGATACCTCTCTATAAAGAACAGTTTTCATTGCCAAAATTGCCATTTTTACTATTTAACAACTTTCAGGTTAGAGGGCACCTCTCTCTAAAGAACACTTTGGCTCTGCAACTAGGTATTGTCCTTTACAGAGAGGTAGTTCTACTGTACCTTACATCTAGAATACTTACTATAATAATAGCCCACAGTCACACAATTGCAGAGGAAAATTTCAAGAATAATTGAACCTGGAATTATATCATTAGAATAAAAAAAAATCAATCTATTCTTATGCAGCTAAAATTTACCATCCAGAATAAACAGTTCAAGTGTCAAATTACTATTATAAGCCATTTCTCCCTTTAAATGTATAGGGATGGCAAGAAAATCCCAATATAATGACTATAACAACACTTTTCCCTATAAGTAATTGTAAATGGACAGAGTATAACAGCAAATCCTTGACTCCCCTCCACATACAACAGCCTGGGCCGTCTCTCCTGCTCCCTCTGCAATGTTCCAGTTAAGGATGAAACCCTGTGGAAGACCCACTTACTCAGCAAACAACACAAACAGGTGAGTTCACTTCATTTACATTTCTATGTGTACACACAGTTTAATTTTGTTAACTACCCAGATAGAACTAAAGTCACAGGTTTTACTCTGGTTTAATTTCCAATAATGCACCAAATTCATGGTAGATTGATTATTTTTGGATGTTTTTGACATTGTGTGTAGACTCAATGAAGGATATATCTACTTCTTCAGAGCAAACTGAGCTAGCCAAGAGATTCGTTTGCCTGTGATTGGCCAGGATTACATTGCAGGGAGTTAGGGGCTCCAGATTAAAAGTTTTTGCATGCTGCTGGTTTTTAAGAAACTCCAAATATCTCACAGGTGTGCTAAGACCATTTGGTTGCACACTTACCTTGTGTATGGCCTCTCATGAAAATGCCACTGGCAGAAAGTGAGTTGTTGAAATTCTTATATAATTCTTTATACATCCCACTCCTGTTCATTGGGAGTAAGGAATTTCAGGTGCTTCTACCTACAGCCCAGATTACAGAAACTCTAGCTACACTGATATGGTACAATTTGGATTATAGATTAGAAACATAAGGTAATAAATAAGATCAAATCTGAAACGTTACCAAAATGTCACACTATTTATTTGGATTTGGTCTTGTTACCTTTTGTTTCTAGCTACACTGTTCTTGATTTTTTTTTGTATTGTTGGTGAAACCCTCAGTACTCTTAATACACATGATTTTCTCTCAAACTTGCTCCATTCTGTAATCAGCAAAGTTAAGATTGGTTCAGGTGATTTTCATCAGTTTCACAACATATTGAATGTCACACAAGTATTTTCTGACATACTTATTGTGTTGTTCCAGAACTTGGCCAATCAGACCTCCCAGAAACCACATGTACCTGCTCAACCAAAGCCCCTCCCACCTAATACAGCCCCACCCACCCAGAAAAGATCCCTTCCACCAGGTTTCATAGATGAAGCAGAACCCAAAGCCAAAGGTATAGTCAATGTTCATTAGAAACGAGTGTTTTTGTTTCACACACACACAAATCAATTAATAGATAAGTTATGGTTTCACGGTAGAAATATATAGATAGCACGGAGACTTGCTAAAAATAGCCCTGGATATCAAATTCCAGTGCTTTTTAAAATTATTGCCAAGTTCACACGATACAGGTCAAGGTAGTCATGGTGAGTAAAGGAGTGTTGGAAGGACTAGGTGTTCAACAAACATACCATGTGCCTGTCCGTATGGAAGTAGCTTGAATTTTGTACTTACAAGGTGTGACCTGAGTGCTATGGTATAGGTAACAACATGAAGGGTAAAACTATGGTAATCCCAAGTATGTTGTGTGTTGACACACACCTATGTGCTGGCAGTGAAGAAGCAGGAGGAGGCCCAGCTGCCACCTGGAGTCAGCGCCATGTTGTCCCAGATCGAGGCTGCTGAAGAGGAAGTGGAAGGTGAGATTATTGCACTTTTTACATCACTAGATTCTTCGTTTACTTTTTAAATTGTTGGAAGTTGTGTTCCCCCTAACAATTTTGCTGCAGAAAACCAATAGGTTATGGTTTGAAGAGTTCAATCCCTTGAATAGGTGTCACTTTTAAAGCTATCTTCTTCAACTTCCTTTTTCAAATCAGAAAAGCTTACATGGGAATACCATCTCAGTATTGTATTAAACATAATTACTTCTGCCCCTCTAACAGGAATGTTGTGTTTTATAAAAACTTCCAATTTTATTGATCAGTTCTAAACTGTGGAACGGCATATTGGATATGGTCAAAACAGAATTCTTGGCAAAGGTAACAAAAGGATATTCACTTGCAACATTTCATCCACAGTATTGCTTCAGAGGTATTAATGCCGCTCAGATTTAAGATGTTGGCTGGCAGAGATGGACACAGCTGATGCCGCCAAGGAAGATAAGACCTCCAAGTTACCTGAAGGTTTCTTTGATGACCCCAAGCAAGACGCTCATGTAAGCCAAACATCCCTCTCTTTTGTACCTTGCTAGGAATAGGAAGCAAAATTCAATTAAAATGTCTTTTAATAATGAATAACCATGCTCTCTGTATACCAATGAAGGGCATGTCTTCCCATGAGGAAATAGAGAAACAAGAGCTACATCATTTCATTAAAAAGAGACTAAATGCATGCTTTTCTCAGAGCATTTCTCCTTGTGTCACCCCTCTCTCTCTCTAACAGCATCTCTTGTGTTTGACAGGCCAGAGGTAAAGAATACAAA
>CP092864.1:51342628-51363429 GCA_030710605.1 Cordylochernes scorpioides
TACTATTGGTCGTGGGGGGTCGGTGGAAGGCTGGTAAACCGTTTGGTTTTCGACCACTAGGACCCGGGTTCGAACCCGCATTGGACACTTTTTTCTGTTTAAAGAAAAAAAAAATGCTCCAATGGCCCCCGATTCTTGCAAAAGTCCAACCCCACCAGCGAGTGCAAGTAACCAAACGGGGCTCTGGCATTAGTAAGTGCAAAGTCGAACTGCTTTACACATGTGTAGACATGTGGTGCACTTACAGTAAAAGCAGTCGCTAACTACCCACCATGATTATCATGGCCTGTACCACGTGTACTAGGGATAAGCAAAAAAAAAAAAAAACTATTGGTCGTAGAGGCATTCAACCCAAATCTTACCATTTTCTCCATATTCATTTCCTTCTGGAATTGTTCCCAGGCTTCATCCATGGGATCTTTGTATTCTTTACCTCTGGCCTGTCAAACACAAGAGATGCTGTTAGAGAGAGAAGGGGTGACACAAGGAGAAATGCTCTGAGAAAAGCATGCATTTAGTCTCTTTTTAATGAAATGATGTAGCTCTTGTTTCTCTATTTCCTCATGGGAAGACATGCCCTTCATTGGTATACAGAGAGCATGGTTATTCATTATTAAAAGACATTTTAATTGAATTTTGCTTCCTATTCCTAGCAAGGTACAAAAGAGAGGGATGTTTGGCTTACATGAGCGTCTTGCTTGGGGTCATCAAAGAAACCTTCAGGTAACTTGGAGGTCTTGTCTTCCTTGGCGGCATCAGCTGTGTCCATCTCTGCCAGCCAACATCTTATTTCTGAGCGGCATTAATACCTCTGAAGCAATACTGTGGCTGAAATGTTGCAAGTGATTATCCTTTTGCTACCCTTACCAAGAATTCTGTTTTGACCATATCCAATATCCCACAGTTTATAACTGATCAATAAATTGGAAGTTTTTATAAAACACAACATTCCTGTTAGAGGTAATTATGTTTAATACAATACTGAGATGATATTCCTATGTATGCCTTTCTGATCTGTAAAGGAAGATAACTTTAAAAGTGACACCCATTCAAGGGATTGAACTCTTTGAACCATCACATTGGTTTTCTGCAGAAAAATTGTCAAGGGGAACACAACTTCCAACAATTTAAAAAGTATACAAAGAATGTAATGATGTAAAAAGTGCAATATTCTCACCTTCTACTTCCTCTTCTGCAGCCTCGATCTGGACAACATGGCGCTGACTCCAGGTGGCAGCTGGGCCTCCTCCTGCTTCTTCACTGCCAGCACATAGGTGTGTGTCAACATACTTGGGATTACCATAGTTTTACCTTTCATGTTGTTACCTATACCATAGCACACAGGCACCGTGTCACACCTTGTAAGTACAAAATTCAAGCTACTTCCATACGGACAGGCACATGGTATGTTTGTTGAACACCTAGTCCTTCCAACACTCCTTTACTCACCATGACTACCTTGACCTGTATCGTGTGAACTTGGCAATAATTTTAAAAAGCACTGGAATTTGATATCCAGGGCTATTTTTAGCAAGTCTCCGTGCTATCTATATATTTCTACCGTGAAACCATAACTTATCTATTAATTGATTTGTGTGTGTGTGAAACAAAAACACTCGTGTTTCTAATGAACATTGACTATACCTTTGGCTTTGGGTTCTGCTTCATCTATGAAACCTGGTGGAAGGGATCTTTTCTGGGTGGGTGGGGCTGTATTAGGTGGGAGGGGCTTTGGTTGAGCAGGTACATGTGGTTTCTGGGAGGTCTGATTGGCCAAGTTCTGGAACAACACAATAAGTATGTCAGAAAATACTTGTGTGACATTCAATATGTTGTGAAACTGATGAAAATCACCTGAACCAATCTTAACTTTGCTGATTACAGAATGGAGCAAGTTTGAGAGAAAATCATGTGTATTAAGAGTATTGAGGGTTTCACCAACAATACACAAAAAAATCAAGAACAGTGTAGCTAGAAACAAAAGGTAACAAGACCAAATCCAAATAAATAGTGTTGTGACATTTTGGTAACGTTTCAGATTTGATCTTATTTATTACCTTATGTTTCTAATCTATAATCCAAATTGAACCTTATCAGTGTAGCTAGAGTTTCTGTAATCTGGGCTGTAGGTAGAAACACCAGAAATTCCTTACTCCCAATGAACAGGGGTGGGATGTATAAAGAATTATATAAGAATTTCAACAACTCACTTTCTGCCAGTGGCATTTTCATGAGAGGCCATACACAAGGTAAGTGCAACCAAATGGTCTTAGCACACCTGTGAGATATTTGGAGTTTCTTAAAAACCAGCAGCATGCAAAAACTTTTAATCTGGAGCCCCTAACTCCCTGCAATGTAATCCTGGCCAATCACAGGCAAACGAATCTCTTGGCTAGCTCAGTTTGCTCTGAAGAAGTAGATATATCCTTCATTGAGTCTACACACAATGTCAAAAACATCCAAAAATAATCAATCTACCATGAATTTGTTGCATTATTGGAAATTAAACCAGAGTAAAACCTGTGACTTTAGTTCTATCTGGGTAGTTAACAAAATTAAACTGTGTGTACACATAGAAATGTAAATGAAGTGAACTCACCTGTTTGTGTTGTTTGCTGAGTAAGTGGGTCTTCCACAGGGTTTCATCCTTAACAGGCACATTGCAGAGGGAGCAGGAGAGACGGCCCAGGCTGTTGTATGTGGAGGGGAGTCAAGGATTTGCTGTTATACTCTGTCCATTTACAATTACTTATAGGGACAAGTGTTGTTATAGTCATTATATTGGGATTTTCTGACCATCCCTATACATTTAAAGGGACAAGTGGCTTATATAATAGTAATCTGACACTTGAACTGTTTATTCTGAATAATAAATTTTAGCTGCTTAAGAATAGATTGATTTTTTTTTATTCTACTGATATTATTCTTGAAATTTTCCTCTGCAATTGTGTGACTGTGGGCTATTGTTCCAGTAAGCATTCTAGATGTAGGGAACAGTAGAACTACCTCTCTGTAAAGGACAACACCTAGTTGCAGAGCCAAAGTGTTCTTTAGAGAGAGGTGCCCTCTAACCTGAAAGTTGTTAAATAGTAAAAATGGCAATGAAAACTGTTCTTTATAGAGAGGTATCCTCTAGTGAGTTTCATGGAGGTTTTACTGTACTGGCATATATTGCTACCATTCTCATAATCTGAGAACCTTGTGATTGGTAGTTGGCTATATTGCATCACAGAGTAGGTAGCAAGTTGATGTGGTTGAAGGTACAATTTGGAGTCAAGATAATCATATTATAGAACACCAAGTAGGTCAAACTACACTCTGGACATCTGGTATACAAGAAGAACCCTCAACTCTAGGATGACTAATAAGAAAGTTAGAATAAGATTTAATGGAGAATATAGCTTTCAGAATGAAGTAATCAAAAGGAAATGGAAGCTTGCAGGACACAGAGGATCATCAGGAGAATAACCATAATGGAAGGATATACCTTGAAGGGAGAGAGGTAGACCAATGAAGAGATAGTTTAATAGAAGGTTCTGAAAGATATGAAGAGGTGAAGAGAGACCACATTCTATAATGGCTAACCTACTTAGGTGAGGATGTCACCCATCAGCAAAAGCATTGCTACAAACACATGTTCTAAAAAATATATATACCGCTCCAGTCTGAAAATGGTAACTCATACACCTATATAATGACACGAAGATTATGGGGAACAAGTAATAGAAAGCTTTAATCAATGCTCAATCTACAGAGGTAAAAAAAAAAAGTACATACATACAAAAGCAAACAGTTATGCAAGTCTTCTGCTCTGCATGCGCATACACAGGCCCTGATTGGTGGGTGCTGATAACTGACAGCCTTTGACTGTGTTGGCTTCAGTGGGCCAATGTACTATAACATTGACAATATACAACTTGATTATATTTGTGGTCATTATATATATATACCTTGTGATCCATTATTATAGTCCAAATTGTACCTTGTTGCTGAATCATGTACATTATAGCTTCTTTAATTCAACACCCCAAGAGATCAGAGCTTTTGGTTGAATTAAAGCAGGTGTTGATAAGGCACAATTTAGATTATAAACACAAGGTAATAAGACCAAATCCAATAAAATAGAGGAGAGCTTCAGATCCTGAACTCTTTAAAATAGAATCTTCAAGTGATGGCTTAGCATCAACATTGATATTCACTTTGGAATTCATTGGATTCATTATTTCATTTTTTATTTGGATTTGGTCTTATTACCTTGTGTTTATAATGTAGGTGTTTTAATTAAAGTTGGTCAGATGATTTCATCACAACATTCACTGCTAGTGGACATTTTTCTAGGATACAGTAGAACCTCCCTGTAAAGGACACCCAATTGCAGAGCTAAAGTGTCCTTTAGGGAGAGGTGTCCTCTTACGGGAGAGTTGCTAAATAGTAAAAATGCTAATTTTGCAAATGAAAACTGTCATTTGTAGAGAGGTGTCCTCTAGCGGGGTGTCCGCTAAAGGGATGTTCTACTGTAGAACCAAATATATAATTAAAATAGTATTTTTATAAAATACAGTTATATTCTATTTTAATTAATAATGTGAATTGATACCCTTCAGCCGAATGACCCGGGCAACGCCCGGCTTTTACCCGATTAAATGTTTTATTCAAATACTATTTGTTACAATTATAAATTGGAGCCGTGGATGTCACTCTTGTGAAACGTCCCGCTCCAAACTTTACATGTACATTAGGTCAGCTGGTATTACCCCTCATTTTCACCGCTAGAGGCGCGAGTGAAAGAGCAAATTTGCAAATAACACGACGGATATTCGGGATATAGACCTGAAATTTTCACTAAGAGTTTTTCCAGATTCTACTTTATATACTGTTAAAATATGTTGTGTATATGTTAAATAAGCCGAAATAGCTCAGTTAGGAGAGCGTTAGACTGAAATATCTAAAAGTCCCTGGTTCGATCCCGGGTTTCGGCATCTTTTTTTAATTTTTAAATTTCTACTTACTGTAACTTGACACGTGACTTAACGTGACAGAATTGTGCATGACGCTGATAACTGTATTAAATATAATCCAAATTGTGCCTTATCACACACTATTTATTTATTTGGATTAGGTCTTATTACCTTGTGTTTATAATCTATAATCCAAATTGTGCCTTATCACACACTATTTTTTTATTTGGCCTTATTACCTTGTGTTTATAATCTATGACGTAATGCCGGCGGCGCGCGCCCGTTGGCTGCCGGCGAGCATGTGACCTCCCTGTGCGCGCGCATCCGTGACAGAGGCGGCCGATGAGGAAAGACCGTCGTGACTATATATATTAATAATCCAAATTGAGCCTTATTATTTTAGTCTAAGTGAATAAATGTATGATGGGAAGAAACAAATACATTTAAAAAAAAAAGAAGAGAGAGGCTAAAAATTCTATGTTAAAAAACATCATCATTGGTTGAATTATCGCAAGTGTTGAATTATCAAGATTATATACAAGAAAGATTATATATACACAAGATTATTTAGTGCATTTTAAAATAGAAAAATTCCTTTTTAGCACATTAATAGCATCCTCAATAAAATTTAAAATGCATTCCTGTCACTCCAATAACCAAAATACCTTTTTTTGGAGATTTAGCCATTTCACATAACTCCTTTTTAATAGGATGTTATGAAATCGAAGCAGCCCATTTATTGATGAGGGTCATATCCCAAAACCATGGTTATGCAAGTTGGCTTATTTGTCTGAATTTGCCAAAACTGGTGTTGTAGTAGTATATTCATTATCCTGAATCTGCTCAAAGATGATCAAATAAAAACACATTTTTACGTTATATTTTATAAACACTGGATGACTTTTAAGCTTATAAACCAAGTGTGCATAACCCATATTCCTGAATGTACAGAAGTCCTTTTAGCTCATATGTATTAAAGGTAAAAGCCTGATGACTGCCAAATGTCAACAAATCGGAACTGAATAGTCATAAGGTAACAAGACCAAATCCATGGATTTGGTCTTGTTACCTTGTGTTTATCATCTATAATCCAAATTGTGCCTTATCTCAGAACTAAATAGTATTATCAGTAGGAGAGTGTAAAATAAGGAAATTTCTGTATATAAATAATGTAGATAATGATAAGGCACAGTTTGGATTATAGAATATAAACACAAGGTAATAAGACCAGATCCAAATAAATAAATAGTGTATGATGTCTCTGTAACAGTGTTGTTACCATCTTCAGACAAAAGTACTGAATGAGAAAATATATCATAGCATGTTTTAAATAGTTACTGGTATCCATGACAACAGAACTGTTGTCATTCTGTACTTTTATCTGATGATAGTAACAATTCTGTTACTGAAATGTCACACACTATTTATTCATTTGGATTTGGTCTTATTACCTTGAGTAGATACAAATAGTTTTTAGTTTGTAGATACCAATAACTTCAGCTGCAACACAAAAAATATTCTTGAACAAGATTACAAAGAGAGGGTCCTGTATTTTTAAAAACTATATAGAACATATTTTAAATTTGTCATTGTTCTTAACATTAATATATCCTCTTTAAATATCTTTACTGAAAATATAACGTTGTCTGCCTATGTGTGATAAAAAGGATATTTTGCGTGTGGTGCTGCGATTCTTGCAAGTTTTTCTTTCTTTTTTTCAAGCCACAATTGCTTTAGATTTACCGATTTCTTTTTTGATGACATTCCGATATGAGAATTACTATATCAAATATACTCTTTTAGATTGTAAGGGTGACAGATTAACTCAAGTTTCTGAGTAGTTTTGACGACAAATAAATATAAAATGTAAACACATCAAATTTTAAAAACAAACATAGTAAAGATTATCTTCTTTTCGCAAGGGAGCTCGTTCATAAAATTTTCGTAGAAAAAAAAAAACTTAAATTTATCAGTGATGCAAAAAAAAAGTATAGATTGATTAGTAAACATTTTTTATATTTGTTAAGGATAATATACTTTCATATATGAAGCTAAAATTTCTAATACTCTAGTTTTGCTTAGATATAAAAAATATTTAAAAAATTAAGGTACATTTTTAATTCAATGGAATTTTTTTCAGAAAGAAAAAAAGATGTTACTACAATGAATTTCATTTGTTTAAAATGGCAGTAAGCTTTCCAGCTTGTACAAAAATTGCTTTTTCTCAGATAGAATAAAGTCATTTAAAATCATCGAAGAGTGAATGCAAAGTTAGCAACACAAGAGGATATTTATGCTTTTTGTTGATTGCATAATTTTTAACCTCTTTAATTGTTAGTGTTCCAGAAACACTAGTTAGCCTGCCTATTTAGACTAAGCGTTCTGTATTTCAGGAAGAAGCGAAACACTTAATCAGAGCACTTAAGGATGCGAATTCATTGCCTGAGCACCTAAAAATTGTTGCGAATTTGGACTACAAGGTTGTAGTTTCAGCTGTAAATAATATCATAACTAAAAATAAACTGATTGTAGATGCTCTGTATATTAAAAACATAACTAACCTGGGAAACAGATAGGTTTACTAGAAAGACGACATCATTTTCATTTTTTTTTAAATATAAACTTGTTCCTGAACCATTTTTGAAAAGAAAAGTTGAAGAGAAAACTGAGAAATCATGAATAAAAAATTGGAATCGAAGACCAAAATAATTTTTTATAGTTTGGCCTTTAAGAATAAACTATTTTCTTTATCCTTATTCTCACTACACAGTAGGCTAAGTGACAGGCTATACTTGGATCAATGAGCTTTAGAGCAGGATTGGTGAAATAGATTATCCTTGTTAATCTGATAATGATATGAGACCATTGAACACAGTCTTTTTGATTGCGAAGATCTGAGTGAATACATAAATGCCTCTTTTCTCGAATATTATTTTAAAAAATTACCATCATCCAGTCACTGCAATGCATTTCTTTTCTTATTAATAATAAAGAGGAACTCATGAGGACTTGGCAAAGAAGCTCCCTCCATGATGTAAAGATTGATGCTAATGATTTCTCCAAAAGGAAGCTGCAGTAGAACAAGACAGGGCCTTAGCTGGATCCAAGTTTGAACTTGAATCTTTGAAACAGGATAGAAACATGGACAGACAATCATATCCTGCTAAGATACCTACAGCCTCTGGACTCTTTGCTGGACGTGCCCAGAATTGCATCTTTTGTAATAAAGATCATAAAAAACACAGAATGTCTTGCTGCGCGCAGAATGAGCATTAAAGAAAGAAGAGAGCTATTAAAAACGCTAAATGTTGTTTCTCCTGCTTCCAACCAGGTCATATCTCTTCTAATTGTAGAAGGCGCATAACTGAATGTATTCAATGTAAGAAGAAGCACCATGATATTTTATGCCCTCTTAATGCTCCTGGACATGAAGACAAAGAACAGGTGGAAGACTGTGACGCTTTTCCTACAGTAGAAAACGGAGTTTCATTCTTCATTCTCTGGTCTTAGCGCTTCGCGCTTCGTCTCTGATTCTGCTACAGACTCTGAAGATTAAGGTAGAAGGCGCGACTTCTGCGAAAGTAGTGCATGCCCTCCTTGACACAGGTTCCCAACGATCCTATATTTTGTCTAAAACTGCCCTAGATCTCGGACTATCTCCCATTGGCCAGGAATTACTTAAACATGTGGTGTTTGAAGGTTATGGTGGTTATGAAAGTGTCCACCAAGAATACAGAGTCACTTTTGGTCATGCATTTGGGAATTTTAAGATGGTCGCGAAGCTTCTTGACCAACAAAAAATCCGTGGTAACCTACCAAGATTGAGCCGCGGGCCATGGTTGAAAGAACTCAAAGCCCGCAAAATCTGGTTCCTGATATTGAAGAGAATGACATGGAATTTGAAATACTTCTAGGATGTGATGTGTTGGGATCTATTTTAATGATGAAATCTTGTATGTTGTCAAATGGCTTGACTGCGTCGCAGACGCGTTTTGGATGGACTTTAAGCCAGATAGTGACGTTTTTCTCGCTCATCATGTTACAAAGATGACAATTTCGGAGAGCAGTATAACCAATCTGTGGAATATCGATATTCTTGGCATTATGGATCCTATTGAAGTTAAACAGAGAGATCAGAGAGACGCGCTGGCGCGTCGACATTTTCTAAAAACAGTCCAACATTCTGTTTCTGGAAGACATATTGTTTCCCTCCCGTGGACTGTAGAGAAAGCTAAAATCGCGGACAACAGGGAGATTGCTATGAAGAGATTAGAACAGACGACTAAGAAATTAATCTCTTTGAATCTTTATGAGGACTATGATGATATTTTCCGAGGCTGGTTGGCTGATGGGATAATTGAGAAAGTCCCAACTGAAAAAGACGACGCTGAGCCCTTCTACCTGCCTCATCGTCCAGTGGCACTACGCCTATCAGGCCTGTTTTTGATGCTTCTAGCAAGGTCTATAGATCCCCATCTTTGAATGACTGTCTTGAAAAGGGACCTAACCTCATAGAGATGATTCCCAACCTTATGCCAAGGTTTAGAAATGGCAAGTTTGGAGTCGTGGCAGACATTAAGAAGGCGTTTCTGCAGATTGAGGTGAATGAAAGGGACAGAGATTACCTGCGTTTTCTGTGGTATTCCAAAATGGAGAAAGGACAGAAGTATTCAGACATAGACGTGTGTCATTGTTGGTGTTAACTGCAGGCCTTTCATTTTGGGGGCAGTAATCGAATACCATCTGTCTAATGTTCGACCTGAACATAAACCGTTAGCTCAGAGATTGCAGAAATCCTTTCATGTGGACAATTTAGTCACAAGCATGAACTCTTTTGAAGAGTTACAAGATCTCAAATTGAACGCAACGTCCATCATGGAAAATGCTTGGATGGAGCTAAGCTGTTGGGAGCATAGCCTGGACGTGGCCTCCAATACTTACCCCTTTGAAAGAGCAGAGATATCCAAAGTGCTTGGTATATGTTGGGATTAAATGTAAGATTGTTTGTCATGTGAAATTACAGTAGCTATACCTCCCAAGATAACAAAAAGGAGTATCCTGTCCTGCTTAGCTCAAATATATGACCCTATTGGATTTCTGAGCCCAATATTAATAAAACCTAAAATTATGCTGCAAGAAGCTTGAACTCTAAAGTTGGCATGGGATGACCCATCACTATGAGGATGAACTAAGCCTATGGTTCAACTACCTTCAGCTGCACAAAGGCATGGCCATTCCTAGGAATTTCAATCCATTGATGGTACTGCAGAAGGACTGGCAGATACACACGTTTGTTGATGCTAGTAGTGAAGCTTATGCTGCTGTGGTCTTCCTTCAGATAAGGGTTGCTGACAAAATTGAAGTGCATATGATGGTGGCTAAGTCTCGAGTCGCGCCTCTCAAGAGACCCACGATACCAAGACTTGAAATTTTAGCCTGTGCTGTAGGAGCACGTTAAACAAGATCATCTCTGAAGCTCTAGAGTTGAAAGATATCACAAATATTTTGGTCTGATGCCACTGTTGGAAAAGAAGGAGTTCGCAGCAGCCAATGGGAGGCCAACGGAGGGGGCTATGGGATGCAGCAGTTGAAATGGGAGGAACAAGGAAAAAGGAAGAACTTGTAAACAACTTTCGAACACGAGAATTTGCCCTGATCCCCGATTCTTTTAGTGTAAATATTTAAATATATAATCAATTAAATATATAATCAATTAAAAATAATACTTTACTTATTTTCATAATTTATAATAAATATAAGTTTCCCTCCTGTTTTCGTCATACATTTTAAAAGTGCTATAAACAGCGACACCACAATTTTGAACCTTCAACCCCGCCGACCAAGAATAGAGGTGAGTGACTCCCTCTATAGAGCTTAGATCGTCGTCACAGCACAGAGTGGCGGTGAAAACGCAATAGCCACAATAGCCCTCGCTTGGATAAAGCGCGATGACCAGTGGGGTACCTTTGTCGGGAATCGCGTTAAAGAGATATGCAGACTTAGTGAACCAGGAGATTGGAGATATGTTCCTAGCGAGTGCAATCCAGCTGATTTACCCTCCAGAGGATGCAGCTTTTCCCAACTGATAAAGTCTAGATGGTGGAAGGACCCCCCCTGGTTAAAACTCTCCAGAATATTGGCCTTCCAGGTATAAAGACCTGAATAAAGAAGAAATCTGTGCGGAAATAAAGAAAATTGCAGTTGTGACTACAGTTAAGAGTACCGATCATTGGTACATTTCACCTCCATTGTAAATAAACCAAAACATATTAAAAACATCTTAAATAATGTAAAAAAAATTGGTTTATAATAGACTACGATGTATTACTGTACAACACTCAAACCTCTACTCTCTTTTTATTTCATGGTCGCTACTTGAGTAAGTGAATGAAAAAGCTAAATCTCAAAGCGATGTCAGTTTATTGGCTAGCGTAGAAAGGTTATTTCCAGAATTCAAATATCTATGTAATTAAAAAAAATTAATTAATATTTTCCATTATACAGGCAATTTTAAAGAGGGATAACTTGTAGTTCTCTCAAGAGAGAAAGAGAGAGAAAAGTGTGCACCTCAGTGAAATTAATAAGCCCCTCAAAGCCTATAGTACATTTTAATCTAATATCAAAATTACCGTAAAGTATATTTTAACATATTATCAAAATTAAATTTGATTTTTAAAAAATTCCATAAAAATTAATTCTGTTTGATAATAAGCAAATAAAATAATGTTGAACATTTAAAAATTATTGTTATTGTTTTGTTGTAATCAAAATATATTGTAAAAATAGCGTACGAATACATTATATAAACAAATTTAAATTGTTTTTATTTTTAAATATTAAGAAAAACACTTGGGATAAATAAACTGTTTGTTCTTTTAAAAATAAAATGGTATTTTATATTGATATATAATATTTAAGATAACCTAAGGTAGATGGCTTGGTTGGGACCTTATTTTTATGGCGTAATGTTTTTTTAATGCGAGTGTGGCGCTGTAAGGGCGTGTAAGGGATCGCGTTCGATCCAGTGGCGAGCTATTGTTTTCGTGCCCTCCTTCATCTACCTTTCCCTTCCCTCTCCAAATTCACGCGTCACCCTTCTCTCCCAAGTCTTCTCCTCTCCCCTCCGTTCAAGGTATGTCCCAACCTTATTTCCATTCCCCATATTTTCTTTATTCCCCTCCCAACCCGCATGGCCACCACCCTCCAACCCGACCCAACGACAACAATTAAATCAAATGAATACGGTGTGTTTGGTTTAATACACCTGTCATTAAAATACAAACACCATACACAACTACACACACATATGAATTTGAACTTAAACTGCATATGTGTTTTACTTTAGGCTTAAATTTTGGTTGCAAAATAGTTCAAGCGTGACATACATATTGGAGTGTTGTTATTGGAGTAGGTATGTACCGCTAATGTTTAAATGCACACGTTGATATCAAAAGATAGTTTTTGATTAAAAAATCACGTTGTATTTTCAATTTGTTGATAGAATTGGCTCACAGAGTGTGAAAACTATAGTTGAAATAGATATCAACTAAATATAAATAAATATACAGTTATTTGAATTTCAGAAGCTTAATATAAATCATTTAAAGGCTTGCCACGTTTTATATTTTTAAAATTAAGAACTAAAATTAACATGAAAACTTATTTTTAAAGCTATAGACAATATCAAAAGAGAATTTATTTAAATCAATTAAAGTAGAGTGTAATATGAAGCTTATAGAGTAAGGAATGCTGTAGGTTTATCAGACAGTAGATAACAGAGATATTTAAGATTGTCTTCACAGACAACTGTAGGATCCTTTGATCATTTTGCCTTTCTAAGGTTTTATGATTTCACTACAATCTAAGGATTTATATAAAGGAATATACTATAGGGTATATCATCCTAAACTAATCCTAATCTTATTTTGAATCAATTAGTTGTAGAGGAGGTGTATGTAATCTTCAGACTTGGGATATGTAAATGTGTCTTCAAATTAATTTGAAGAACTATGAATGCCGCCAGCCAGGCAGCCTCTACTATCTTTACGATGTAAATGTGGGAATGGTTAGATGCTACATCTGTGATGGATGTCTACAGAAAACTATTCTTGAGGATGTTTTACCCTCCAAGAATGTTCCACTGTCCTCCAGTTTGTCTCACAAAGGTCACACAGCTCTTGCTCCATACAAGGAATTGTATTTCTACTTAAAACTTTATTCTCAAGAAAGAGTTGGTGGCACAAACTTGGTTGTGGTAACTCAGGCTTGTTTTATTCCTTCAACCTCTATCTCTCAGTGACTCCAACTAAGATCTTGGTGTTTTATAAATACAAAGCTGAACTGCTTCTACAATGTCTTTAGACATCACTTATAAATATATGGAAATTGCATTATGCTTCTATAAAAAGATTGAAAAACCTTTTGCACTAAGTTTTCTTTATTACAAACCACCACAAGCTTTCTAGTTCTTGATCTTCAACAGGTGAAGTTACAACTGAGAGTGGGCATGGGGGTTGTAATTTCACCTGTTAAAGGGTGAGAGATTGAAAGCTTGCAGTGTTTTTGTAATAAAGACTTTTTGCAAAAGGTTTTTCAATCTTTTTATAGAACCTATATTTTACAGTTGAATCTCCCATGAGAGACCACTCTGTCATGTCATAAGGAATCTTTAAACCCAGTCTCTGATGAAAGACCACCTCCAGGAGAGGCTGTTATTTATCCCTAGTACACATGGTACATCATGGTGGGTAGAAGTAGGCGACTGCTTTTACTATAAGTGCACCACATGTCTACACATGTGAAAAGCAGTTCGACTTTTGCACTTACAAATGTTGGAGAGACTGGAGTCAGCCAATGTTTTTGAATGATCTCTCATGGGACTCTACTGTATAAGCAATCATAAAATCCACCATGGTTATCATGGCAATGGGATAATGACAACATGTGATCTCAATGAAGTTCTGTGGCTTCTTTAATGGTTCTAGTGTGGAGCAAGAGCTACTTAAAAACAAAGTATAAATGAGATAGAGGGACTAGCACCAAAAGTCCCCTGTGTCTACACGGCCCGTGACTTCACAGCGGCCTGTTGGTGTAGCAGGTAAGTTCACAGCTCTTACCACAAGCCGGACCTCAAGCATACCGGGGGAACACAGCGGACCCAACCATATGGTTTACATACCTATACAGTAGAACCTCCCTGTAAAGGACACCTAATTGCAGAGCCAAAGTGTTCTTTAGGGAGAAGTGTCCTCTTACCGGAGATTTGCTAAATATTAAAAAATGATTTAATTAAAAAGGCATATATTGCATCAAAATATCATTTATTTTACCAATATTTCAGTTGGGTGAACGCCAACCTTTATCAAGGTATTATAATATATTAATATTGGTAAAATAAATGATATTTTGATTCAATATATGCCTTTTTAATTAAAGATTTATTTATGGATTGCTCTATTTTCAAAACAGTAAAAATGATAATTTTACAAATGAAAAACTGTCCTTTGTAGAGAGATGTATCGTGAGTGTCCTCTCATGGAGGTTGTACTGTATATACAGTTTAGCCATGTTAATTTGACACCCGATACAAACGTTAATTTGGCCGATAATTTGACACTATCGATAATTCAACCAATTTTTAAAATCAATTTTCGACAACATTAGATAATTCTTGTTTATATACAAATTTATTGCTAACAATGCAATACTTTGGCATGTGGGACACAGCGGGGCATAGTTAGCAAATGTGCATCATGCTTAAAAGTGTTGCAATGCGTTGCAAATTTCAACGTCGATGTTGCGCTTTGGACAATTTAGGCCTAACTTTAATGGCTGTTAGTTACCAGTTTAAATAATGTAGTTTTTTTTTTAGAGTATCATTCTGTGCAATTTGAAATAATAATACATATTAATTAAATAACATACAAAGGAAAGACATGCATGCCTTTTAAAGATTAATAAGCTAGAATGCACACACTAAATAGTCTGAAAGTAAACAACCATAAAAGCTTTCTTTAAAAGATGATTTTTAACCCTTAACTGGACGGGTGATTTTTCTTACGTAACTGGACAGGTTGGGTTGATTCAACCCACTTATGTGACTTTATGAAATAAGCGTTAAATAATGATTTAAATCAATATTCAAAAAAATATTTAATGAATACAAATGTTAATATACTGATTGTGACTTTTAAAAATTCTGAATATAATCTATTTACAGTTTTCACAAATTATAAAGAAATGTTTTTTGCAAATGCTTAGTTGACATACAGAGCAAAGGGTTTTTATTTTTTACCACATTTTTGATGGACATTTGTAGCACCTTTTTGGAGTATTAGATTGTTGTGGCATTATAGATTCCCTTGGTGTACTTGAAACATCATTCTTCATGAATTGTCGTCTGTAATTCCAGCGGGAGAGAAAGTGAGATTACGTGTGGCCAGGTGTTCATCAGTCAATGCTCTCCCAAGATCACCAAAAAAAATCACTCCTTTCTTTTTTATTCTTTCTATCAATCTGATTACCGATTTTCTTATTTTGGGAACATAGGAAGCTAATGTGGTTGTTTTAGAGAAACCAAAAATAGATGTTCCCGATTCTCTATTAGGGTGCGGTTGAAATAATGTTTGAATCTGAGGTTTGTTCTTTCTCATCCTTCCTAAATATATCTGTAAGGCCAAATTCTTTCAACTTATCAACTAATTCTACTGAAGTGAACCAATTGTCTGTTGTTTAATAATTCTATTACTCTTCCAAAGTGGTCAACTAATCTCTAAAACTTATATATATTTGGGGTTGGCAGGGATATTTCTCTCTCCGTGGTTAGCTTTTCTTGATTAATCAAAATGGGTATTTGGCCAATTCTGGAATAATTAAAAATCAACAAGAATAGTTGATATTTATTCCGATAGATGGCGCAAGCCATCAGCAACTTTCAGTTGCACGATAAGGAGATGCCTTTTTTCTTAATTTATGCACCTTATCCCAGTACAATGTCACATTTGTACTATTTTTTCACATAGTTCTCTCTGTTAACTCGATTGATAATTTCACTTATCCAAAGAAAGAAGTGTTATTTTATAAAAGGAGGCTAAAAAATATAGTGGAAGATAGTGACTCAAGTATGAGCCATGAGCTAACACTGACACGAAAAATTTTCACTCTTCTGAACAGGCTGGGCGGAATCCGCTCACACATGCAAATTTAAACCCACCTCCCAAAACTGATATTTATAAATAATGAATGAAAAAGGTTTGTATCACTGTAAAACTAGAATATATGAAAGCTCGTAGCTCTCAGTAAACGAAAAAATCTATATTTTTTCCTATATCAAGTTTATGCATGGGCAGAATCAACCCAACCAGTCCAATTAAGGGTTAAAAAAGAAATATTTTATAGCCTTTTCTGAAATTTTTTTTCCCAATCTATTTATCCATTTAGATGGAAATAGTATTTGTAATTTTTTCTTTGTTCAAAAATGCATAAATATAATTTTATCCATTGCTAAAAGTGAAACACATTCTGAAAAAATTGAATAAAAAGAGTTCCCTCTGATAATCACAATTTACATTTTTAACTAAACGATAAAGCACAATTTGGATTATAGATACAAGAAAATAAGACCTAATCCAAATAAATTAATAGTGGGTGACGTTTCGGCAACAGCATTGTTACCATCATCAAACAAAAGAATAATCTTTTTTTTAAATTCTTTTGTCTGATGATGATAACAATGCTGTTGCCGAAACGTCACACACTATTAAATTATTTGGATTAGGTCTTATTTACTTGTAATTATTAACTAAAATATATTACGACAGTTTTTTTTTCTATAATTATTATTTTAATTACAGTTAAACTTGTCTATAGCGCCCCCTCTAAATAATGCCTTCCATAGCGCCAGATTTTAAACATTAAAATGTAAACATTTTACATTAAAAGTGACCTTTCTATAGCACCCTATTTGGTGAGTCCCAAGAGGGGGGTTTAACTGTATATATTTGGCTATTTCAGAGAGAGAGAGAGAGAGAGAAATGTCCACTAGAAGTGAAGGTTGTGAAGAAATTATCTAACTAGCTTTAATTCTCACAAACAAATAAATAAATAGTATACAACGTTTTGGGTAACAGCATTGTTACCAAAACATCACACACTATTTATTTATTTATTTGGATTTGGTCTGATTACACATGATAAGGCACAATTTGGATTATAGATTATAAACACAAGGTAATAAGACTAAATCCAAATAAATAAATAGTGTGTGACGTTTTGGTAACAGCGTTGTTACCATCTTCAGTATTTTTTCTCCATTCAGTACTTTTGTCTGAAGATGGTAACAATGCTCCTACAGAAACGTCATACACTATTTATTTGAATTTGGTCTTACTACTCATTTTTTGCCTAATGTATAATCCAAATTTGTACCTTATCATTCAACTCTCACTTTAATTCAACTGAAAGCTCTGATCATTTGGGGTGTCGAATTAAAGAGGTTAGACTATATATACATTATTGCTACAGTACTATCTCTACAAGAAAATAAAAGACCTAATCCAAATAAATTAATAGTGTGTGACATTTTGATAACAGTATTTGTTACCATCATCAGATAAAACAATTATCTGATGGTAACATCGCTGTTACCGAAACGTCACACACTATTAATTTATTTGGATTAGGTCTTTTATTTTCTTGTAGCTATAATCCAAATTGTGCTTTATCTACAGAACTATCTTGTCTAGCTGTCAGACATTCTCTGCCATGGGGGACATCAACACTGGCTGACCATCCAGTTGGAGGTTGGTTAGTGAAAAAGTGGCTGAGAGAGTTCAAAGGATGTATTCAGATTGCAGTTTCAGAAATGTCAATTATTAGGAAAGAAAATGTGTTTACTTCTAGACAATGGCAGCCTTCATCTTCAGTCCATTTCTATTCAAACTGCTAAAATACATTTTACAGAATAAATTTCTTAGTTACAGAATATAATGCACAATTTGGATCATAGATTATAAACACAAGGTAATAAGACCAAATCCAAATAAATAAATAGTGTGTGACATTTCGGTTGTTACCATCTTCAGACAAAAGTATTGAGTAGTCTGTTTTGTCTGAAGATGGTAACAATGCTGTTACCGAAACATCACACACTATTTATTTATTTGGTCTTATTTCCTTGTGTTCTTAGTTACAGAAAATTTTTTCTCATTTTTTTTCAAGTGTCCAATTCATGAGAGAAGAATCTGCCTTTTATTTGGAACTTATGCCCTACACAGGATTCACCCAGGTGTATAATTGCTTAGAAAAGATGAGTTTATTATTTACAGGTGAGAGATGGACTATGAAGTGTATACAAGAGACTTGTTATAAACCACATCTTTTTTCCCATGACCTGGAAACCCCAAGATTTAGTGGACCATCCTCATTTGGAAACCACCATTCTCTAGCCATCTCGGTATATTCAAATCCTAACCTAGGTATGGATGGTTGAACATGTACTGAAATGAGCCCATGGTGCATGGAGAAACCTTGCTGAACAAGCCATGAATTGATTAAAAGTTGAAACCATTCCTAGGCTGTGATTACATTATTCTATTTAATGCTGAAGGCAAATTTTCCACAGAGGATGGGAAAATGAAAGAATATTAAGACAAATATTCTTGTTGATCAAGCCTCTACTTACTGAGAGTGGCAGATTGTTTAAATTTTACTGGTTGGCCATCTACTTCCCATTCTTGTCAGCTTTAGTGAGTTGTTGATGGAGGAATGTGGAAACACTTCTGTTGCTGGAAATGTCTCTTTGATTTTAACTTGTTTCTTATGAACTTTTGGAAATCTCTGCTTTCATCCCAGCCTTGCACAGAAAATGAACTTCAGAAATGTTATTTGGCCCTGATTTGGACTTATCATTTATTTTAATTTATTATTTGAAAAAATAATGAAAAAATCTATAAATGATGAGAGAGAGAGAGGACGATTCAAATATTAAAAATCTATGTAAATGAATAAATTATGTGTGCCTTTGTACTTCATGTTTCCACAATATTTGATCATCTGGATGGAACTTTGATATAGATTTAGATTTAAAAAAAAAAAGAGTCAATTTCATAGTTTTAAGCCCTGGATATGCAATTAGTCCAATATGGGGTTGATTTGCATATTTCATTTGTTCAGAATATATTTCTGTAATATTTAACCTATCCAAATGAAACTTTATACCATACTATAGTTAGGTTTATAAATATAAATATATATATTTTATTATCCCATTGTATAGTTATATGAGGTCATGGAGACTGAATTCAGGGATAAAATTTCCAATCTTGTAGGGTTGTAATATAGGTATTGTTTTGAGGCTCCCATTATATTCCAGGAGGTGGTCCAGTGAGGTCTCTTTGATCCTGAAGATTGTACCTTGTAGGAAGGTCTTGACACCATTCTGAATGGCTGCTTTTATCCAGGAAATACAGGTTGTCTGTTCATCCCACATATCAGAATAGCTCTAAGGTTTAGCAATATAAAAGAAAATAAGACTTAATCCAAATAATTTATTAGTGTGTGACGTTTCGACAACAGCATTGTCACCATCATCAGACAAAAGAATAAAATCCAATGTTTTAATAATAAAAAAAAAAAAAAAAATCTTTGTCTGATGATGGTGACAATGCTGTTGCCGAAACGTCGCACACTAATAAATTATTTGGAATAGGGCTTATTTTATTATAATCTATAATCAAAAATTTGTGCTTTATCAGTTTGGCAATATAAATCATAACTACAAGATAATAAGACCAAATCTAAATAAGTGAATAGTGTGCGACATTTTGGCAACAACGCTATTGCCATTTTGTCAGCTTTAGTGGGTTGTCGATGTTGGTGATGGTGGAAACACTTCTGTTGCTGGAAATGTCTCTTTATTTTAACTTGTTTTGTTGAACTTTTGGAAAACATTGCTTTCATCTCAGCCTTGCACAGAAAAATGAATTTGAGAAATGTTATTTGGTCCTGATTTGGACTTATCATTTATTTTAATTTATTATCCATTTTGGTAATAGCGTTGTTGTCAAAATGTCGCACACTATTTTTTTTTTTTGGATTTGGTCTTATTGTAGTTATAATCTATTATCCAAATTGTGCCTTATCAAATATAAATAAATTATATATATATATATTCAAGCACAAATTTTTCTTTTACAAATATAATATTTCTTAATGCCTTTACTGAACTGATATTAAAAGGCCTGGCTCAGCATTGGTAAGCCCTTCCAGTGGTTTCACTAATTTAATCTGCCATACAGCTCTAATATTGTATTGGGGCTGCTTTGTTTATATATCCAGTAAATACCCCTCTATAGTGAACCCCCGATGGGATTAAACCTGTGTTTCACTATAGCCATGTTTTGTTATAGTCATAGTTTACTGTATTATAAAATGGGGATTATTTTAGGTTAGTTATAGGGGAAGGTTGGCTATATCCCAGTTTTGTTTTAGTGACCTTTTTATATTTGTGGTCATTGCTGTATAGGTAAGTACAGGAGAATATGTTCTATTTGAAATGAAACATTTGGGCTTGAATAGTTTATACTCCTACATACGGATGGTACACTCTTGCTTTTTAACTAATAGAGTAATGTCTGGAAGGAAGGGCTGTTTCACCCCCAGAATAGGCAAATTAGATTGATATTGGACTAACTCTCATTTTCTGTTTGTTCTGCATATCCAGGTTAGGCCGGGTCATTTGCCTAGTATGGTGAAAACATTCTATAATACCCAAAAGTCTGGTATCTACGTGGATTGAAACTAGGTATTGGCAAAAGTGGCCTGATAGAAGACATGAGTGAAATC
>CP092864.1:51363529-51445814 GCA_030710605.1 Cordylochernes scorpioides
CACGAAAAATTTTCACTCTTCTGAACAGGCTGGGTGAAAACCGCCCCCACATGCAAATTTAACCCCTCTTCCAAAACTGATATTTATAAACGATGAATGAAAAAGGTTTGTATCACTGTAAAATTAGAATATATGAAAGCTGGTAGCTCTCAGTAAACGAAAACATTTTTTTTTTTTTCCTATATCAAGTTTATGCAAGGGCAGAATCAACCCAACCCATCCAGTTAAGGGTTAAAAAAGAACTATTTTATAGCCTTTTCTAATTTTTTTCCCCCCAATCTATTTATCCATTTAGATTGAAATAGTATTTGTAATTTTTTTCTTTGTTCAAAAATGTATAAATATAATTTTATCCATTGCTAAAAGTGAGACATTCTGAAAAAATTGAATAAAAAGAGTTCCCTCTGATAATCACAATTTACATATTTAACTAAATGATAAAGCACAATTTGGATTATAGAGACAAGAAAATAAGACCTAATCCAAATAAATTAATAGTGGGTGACGTTTCGGCAACAGCATTGTTACCATCATCAGACAAAAGAATAATCTTTTTTTTTAAATTCTTTTTGTCTGATGATGATAACAATGCTGTTGCCGAAACGTCACACACCATTAAATTATATGGATTAGGTCTTATTTTCTTGTAATTATTAACTAAAATATATTAGACAGTATTTTTTTCTAAAATTATCATTTTAATTACAGTTAAACTTGTCTATAGCGCCCCCCCCCCCTCTAAATAATGCCTTCCTTTCCATAGCGCCAGATTTTAAACATTAAAATGTAAACATTTTACATTAAAAGTGACCTGTCTATAGCACCCCCTCTTTATAGCACCCTATTTTGGTGAGTCCCAAGAGGGGGCGACAGGTTTAACTGTATATATTTGGTTAAATCAGAGAGGGAGAGAGAAATGCCCACTAGAAGTGAAGGTTGTGAAGAAATTATCTAACTAGCTTTAATTCTCACAAACACTTACAAATAAATAAATAGTATACGACGTTTTGGTAACAGCATTGTTACCAAAACATCACACACTATTTATTTATTTGGATTTGGTCTTATTACTCATTTTTTCCCTAATGTATAATCCAAATTTGTACCTTATCATTCAACTCTTACTTTAATTCAACTGAAAGCTCTGATCATTTGGGGTGTCGAATTAAAGAGGTTAGACTGTATATACATTATTGCTACAGTACTATCTCTACAAGAAAATAAGACCTAATCCAAATAAATTAAAAGTGTGTGACATTTTGATAACAGTATTTGTTACCATCATCAGATAAAACAATTATCTGATGGTAACATCGCTGTTACCGAAACGTCACACACTATTAATTTATTTGGATTAGGTCTTTTATTTTCTTGTAGCTATAATCCAAATTGTGCTTTATCTACAGAACTATCTTGTCAGCTGTCAGACATTCTCTGCCATGGGGACACCAACACTGGCTAACCATCCAGTTGGAGGTTGGTTAGTGAAAAAGTGGCTGAGAGAGTTCAAAGGATGTATTCAGATTGCAGTTTCAGAAATGGCAATTATTAGGAAAGAAAATGTGTTTACTTCTAGACAATGGCAGCCTTCATCTTCAGTCCATTTCTATTCAAACTGCTAAAATACATTTTACAGAATAAATTTCTTAGTTACAGAAGATAATGCACAATTTGGATCATAGATTATAAACACAAGGTAATAAGACCAAATCCAAATAAATAAATAGCGTGTGACATTTCGGTTGTTACCATCTTCAGACAAAAGTACTGAGTAGTCTGTTTTGTCTGAAGATGGTAACAATGCTGTTACCGAAACATCACACACTATTTATTTATTTGGTCTTATTACCTTATGTTCTTAGTTACAGAAAAAAAATTCTCATTTTTTTCAAGTGTCCAATTCATGAGAGATGAATCTGCCTTTTATTTGGAACCTATGCCCTACACAGGATTCACCCAGGTGTATAATTGCTGAGAAAAGATGAGTTTATTATTTACAGGTGAGAGATGGACTATGAAGTGTATACAAGAGACTTGTTATAAACCACATCTTCTTTCCCCATGACCTGGAAACCCCAAGATTTAGTGGACCATCCTCATTTGGAAACCACCATTCTCTAGCCATCTCGGTATATTCAAATCCTAACCTAGGTATGGATTGTTGAACATGTGCTGAAATGAGCCCATGGTGCATGGAGAAACCTTGCTGAACAAGCCATGAATTGATTAAAAGTTGAAACCATTCCTAGGTTGTGATTACATTATTCTATTTAATGCTGAAGGCAAATTTCCACAGAGGATGGGAAAATGAAAGAATATTAAGACAAATATTCTTGTTGATCAAGCCTCTACTTACTGGAGGGTGGCAGATTGTTTAAATTTTACTGGTTGGCCATCTACTTCCCATTCTTGTCAGCTTTAGTGAGTTGTTGATGGAGGAATGTGGAAACACTTCTGTTGCTGGAAATGTCTCTTTGATTTTAACTTGTTTCTTATGAACTTTTGGAAAACTCTGCTTTCATCCCAGCCTTGCACAGAAAATGAACTTCAGAAATGTTATTTGGCCCTGATTTGGACTTATCATTTACCAGGTCTATTAGTATGAAACGCGAAAATGGGCGCCCGAGGCCGCTGTGCAACTTTATTTGAGCCGACGGTGGCACTGTTGTAGACGCTTTGTTCTTTGACTCACGTGGCATCAGCATGCGTGCAGTTTTAGAAAAATTCAAATCGTGAAAAATTTCTGGAGCCCGTGGAAAATGGCGATTTCCGAGCCAAAAAGTGCCCATTTGCGGGAAGTTTTGTTGTTCGCCTTCAACTGGAAGAAAAGTGCCACTGAAGCCCACCGAATGCTTGAGGAAGTTTACAGCGATCACGCTCTGAGCAAATCGCAGTGTTACAGGTGGTTTAAAAAATTCCAAAGTGGCGATTTTGAACTTGATAATGAACCACATGGAAAACCGCCCCAAAAGTTCGAGGACGCTGAACTGCAAGCTTTGTTGGATGAGGACAGTACCCAAATGCAGGAGAAACTCGCAAAACAGCTCCAGGTGTCTCAAGGTGCTGTTTCTCTACGTTTAAATAGCCTCGGAATAACCCAAAAGCTTTCCAGATGGGTCCCCCACGAGTTGAGCGAAAGGCAGCAATAACGGCGTCTGGTAACCTGCGAAGGGCTGCTCGCCAGGCATGAAAAGAAGTCATTTTTGCACCGAATCGTAACTTCTTATGAATAATGGATCCACTTCAGCAATCCTACACGCCAAAAGTCGTGGGGCCTGCCCGGCTAATTTCCAAAACAGACGCCTAGGCCCAATCGCTTCGGAAAAAAGGCAATGCTTTGCATATGGTGGGACCAGACCGGCATAGTATATTTCGAGCTCCTGAAACCTGGCAAAATGGTCAATGCTAGTCGCTACGAACAACAAATGCACAGTTTGAGAGAGGCGTTGAATGAAAAAAGACCGGAATGGCGTGAAAAGCACAACAAGCTGACACTTCAGCATGACAACGCTCCAGCCCACAACGCTACGGTGGTCAAAAACACCATAAAAGACTTGGGCTGGGGACTCTAACCCCACCCGCCGTACTCACCAGACTTAGCGCCGTCGAACTACCACCTTTTCCCATCTTTAGGACACGCCCTAAAAAAAACAGGAATTTTCGAACTCAGACATACTCCGAAAATGACTTGTTGACTGGTTTGACTCAAAAGGAATAGAAATTTTCAGACAAGGAATTCGAAAATTGCCTGAAAAGTGGTCCGAGTGTATAGCTAATCAGGGCAGTTACTTTGAATAAAAAATCTTTTGTTGTATGGAATTGGTGAACTTTTGAATTCACTGAAAATTTTCGCGTTTCATACTAATAGACCTGGTATTTTAATTTATTATTTGAAATAATAATGAAAAAATCTATAAATGATGAGAGAGAGAGAGGACGCATTCAAATATTAAAAATCTATGTAAATGAATAAATTATGTGTGCCTTTGTACTTCATGTTTCCACAATATTTGATCATCTGGATGGAACTTTGATATAGATTTAGATTTAAAAAAAAAAAAAGTCAATTTCATAGTTTTAAGCCCTGGATATGCAATTAGTCCAATATGGGGTTGATTTGCATATTTCATTTGTTCAGAATATATTTGTGTAATATTTAACCTATCCAAATGAAACTTTATACCATACTATAGTTAGGTTTATAAATTTAAATATATATTTTTTATTATCCCATTGTATAGTTATATGAGGTCATGGAGACTGAATTCAGGGATAAAATTTCCAATCTTGGTAGGGTTGGAATATAGGTATTGTTTTGAGGCTCCCATGTATTCCAGGAGGTGGTCCAGTGAGGTCTCTTTGATCCTGAAGATTGTACCTTGTAGGAAGGTCTTGACACCATTCTGAATGGCCGCTTTTATCCAGGAAATACAGGTTGTCTGTTCATCCCACATATCAGAATAGCTCTAAGGTTTAGCAATATAAAAGAAAATAAGACTTAATCCAAATAATTTATTAGTGTGTGACGTTTTGACAACAGCATTGTCACCATCATCAGACAAAAGAATAAAATCCAATGTTTTAATAATAAAAAAAAAAATCTTTTGTCTGATGATGGTGACAATGCTGTCGCCGAAACGTCACACACTAATAAATTATTTGGAATAGGTCTTATTTGATTATAATCTATAATCAAAATTTGTGCTTTATCAGTTTGGCAATATAAATCATAACTACAAGATAATAAGACCAAATCTAAATAAGTGAATAGTGTGCGACATTTTGGCAACAACGCTATTGCCATTTTGTCAGCTTTAGTGAGTTGTTGATGTTGGTGATGGTTGAAACACTTCTGTTGCTGGAAATGTCTCTTTATTTTAATTTGTTTTTGTTGAACTTTTGGAAAACTCTGCTTTCATCTCAGCCTTGCACAGAAAATGAATTTGAGAAATGTTATTTGGTCCTGATTTGGACTTATCATTTATTTTAATTTATTATCCATTTTGGTAATAGCGTTGTTGTCAAAATGTCGCACACTATTTATTTTTTTTTGGATTTGGTCTTATTGTAGTTATAATCTATTATCCAAATTGTGCCTTATCAAATATAAATAAATTATATATATACAGTGGTACCTCGACATACGAGTTTAATTCGTTCCGCAACCTTGCTCGTATCTTGAATTACTCGTATCTCGAAGCAAATTTCCCCATACAAAACAATTGAACTACCATTAATCCGTTCCAACCTCCAAAATGTCACCCCAGTTATTTTTGTTACGTGGTTTTAAATAATAAAAACTATTTATAAATATCAAATATTTATTGCACAAAAACAAAAAAGAGAATGTAAAGAAATAAATTAGATATCCTCACTGGTCTTTGCCTTTTTCGCTACATTTTTCTCGCTTTCACCTGTAGGCCGTTTAGAAAAAAACATGTCCAAGGAGGTTTGTTTCTTCCTCCCTCTCAGAATGTTCCGGAAATGAGTTAGGCAAGTGTCATTAAAAGGTCAGATGCACGACCTGTTGCAACTTTTTCTGGGTGTTTTTTTTTTCCACGAACTGTGAAACTCTCTCCCACATTCCTAAGATCTCCTTTATCTCACTTGTAGAAATAACCTCCTCCTCTGACTCCTCAAAACCAATTACTTGCATAACCTCAGTATGCCTGTTGTGTTTTAACTTTAAAAGCACACAAAAATATAATAAACTTGAATTTGTTTATTCAAGTCTCAAAAAACAAAGTTTTGCATATAGAACAAACTAGCAGAATGACCCGGGCAACGCCCGTGTTTTACCCGATTGAATGTTTTTATTCAAATACTATTTGTTACAATTATAAATTGGCGCCTTAAATAAATGCATATCCTAATCCTAATCAATCAGTCATAGGCCGCCTCTGTCACGGATGGCCGGCGCCCTCCTATTGGACGGCTACGATCACGTGTCATCATTGGCGCGTAGGTGACCTTGAGTGACGTAATGCCCCCCCCCTGCCGGCGGCGCGCGCCCGTTGGCTGCCGGCGAGCACGTGACCTTCCTGTGCGTGCGCATCCGTGACAGAGGCGGCCGGCCAATGACTGATCAGGAAAGACTCTCGTGACTATATATATATAATATAATATATGTATGAGTACATTTTGTGTAGAAATAGGATTAGTTGACTTTATAAGGTAAACTTATTCATACAGTTTGTATCCCTCGATAGCTCAGTTGGCAGAGCGGAGGACTCTAGATGTTACAACGGTGATCCTTAGGTCGCTGGTTCAAATCCGGCTCGAGGGAGTTTTTTAAATTTATTTTTATTGGCTGCCGGCGAGCACGTGACCTCCCTGTGCGCGCGCATCCGTGACAGAGGCCGATGAGGAAAGACGGTCGTGACTATATATAGAACAAATAATAATGAAGAAGAAGAAAGGAACATTTTAGGAAAAGCAAAAACAAAACAAAAGTACTGGTCAAAAAGAAACATTTAAAATCACAGATTAATATCTTCAACACTACCGAACCGAACTCGAATTTCGCTCGTAACTAAAAGCAAAAAATCACTTGCTCGTCGGCTCATATCTCGAAAAACTCGTATGTTGGGGCGCTCGTATGTCGAGGTACCACTGTATATTCAAACACAAATTTTTCTTTTACAAATATAATATTTCTTAATGCCTTTACTGAACTGATATTAAAAGGCCTGGCTCAGCATTGGTAAGCCCTTACAGTGGTTTCACTAAATTAATCTGTCATACAGCTCTAATATTGTATTGGGCTGCTTTGTTTATATATCCAGCAAATACCCCTCTATAGTGTGAACCCCCGATGGGATTGAACCTGTGGTTCACTATAGCCATGTTTTGTTATAGTCATAGTTTACTGTATTATAAAATGGGGATTATTTTAGGTTAGTTATAGGGGAAGGTTCGCTATATCCCAGTTTTGTTTTAGTGGGCTTTTTATATTTGTGTCATTGCTGTATAGGTAAGTACAGGAAGAATATGTTCTATTTGAAAATGAAACATTTGGGCTTGAATAGTTTATACTCCTACATACGGATGGTAAACTCTTGCTTTTTAACTAATAGAGTTATGTCTGGAAGGAAGGGCTGTTTCCCCCCAGAATAGGCAAATTAGATTGATATTGGACTAACTCTCATTTTCTGTTTGTACTGCATATCCAGGTTAGGCCGGGTCATTTGCTTAGTATGGTGAAAACATTCTATAATACCCAAAAGTCTGGTATCTACGTGGATTGAAACTAGGTATTGGCAAAAGTGGCCTGATAGAAGACATGAGTGAAATATCTCACAAATGGAAGAGCAATGTGCTGCTGACACAGAAGTTGATATGACTGCTGTGGTTAGGTCACCATAGCGGGTGTGATTGCTGTGGTTAGGTCACCATAGTTGGTGTGACTGCTGTGGTTAGGTGACCATAGTTGGTGTGACTGCTGTGGTTAGGTCACCATAGTTGGTGTGACTGCTGTGGTTAGGTGACGATAGTTGGTGTGACTGCTGTGGTTAGGTGACGATAGTTGGTGTGACTGCTGTGGTTAGGTCACCATAGTTGGTGTAAGTGCTGTGGTTAGGTCACCATAGCCGGTGTGACTGCTGTGGTTAGGTCACCATAGTTGGTGTGACTGCTGTGGTTAGGTCACCATAGTTGGTGTGCCTGCTGTGGTTAGGTCACCATAGTTGGTGTGACTGCTGTGGTTAGGTCACCATAGTTGGTGTGACTGCTGTGGTTAGGTGACCATAGATGGTGTGACTGCTGTGGTTAGGTCACCGTAGTTGGTGTGACTGCTGTGGTTAGGTCACCATAGTTGGTGTGACTGCTGTGGTTAGGTCACCGTAGTTGGTGTGACTGCTGTGGTTAGGTGACCATAGTTGGTGTGACTGCTGTGGTTAGGTCACCATAGTTGGTGTGGCTGCTGTGGTTAGGTGACGATAGTTGGTGTGACTGCTGTGGTTAGGTCACCATAGTTGGTGTAAGTGCTGTGGTTAGGTCACCATAGTTGGTGTGACTGATGTGGTTAGGTCACCATAGTTGGTGTGACTGCTGTGGTTAGGTCACCATAGTCGGTGTGACTGCTGTGGTTAGGTCACCATAGTTGGTGTGACTGCTGTGGTTAGGTCACCATAGTTGGTGTGCCTGCTGTGATTAGGTCACCATAGTTGGTGTGACTGATGTGGTTAGGTCACCAGAGCCGATATGACTGCTGTGGTTAGATCACCATAGTTGGTGTGACTGCTGTGGTTAGGTGACTATAGTTGGTGTGACTGCTGTTTGGTCACCATAGTTGGTGTGACTGCTGTGGTTAGGTCACCATAGTCTGTGTGACTGCTGTGGTTAGGTCACCATAGTCTGTGTGACTGCTGTGGTTAGATCACCATAGTCGGTGTGACTGCTGTGGTTAGTTCACCATAATTGGTGTGACTGATGTGGTTAGGTCACCATAGCCGGTGTGACTGCTGTGGTTAGGTCACCATAGTTGGTGTGCCTGCTGTGGTTAGGTCACCATAGTCTGTGTGACTGCTGTGGTTAGGTCACCATAGTCTGTGTGACTGCTGTGGTTAGATCACCATAGTTGGTGTGACTGCTGTGGTTAGGTCACCATAGTTGGTGTGCCTGCTGTGGTTAGGTCACCATAGTCTGTGTGACTGCTGTGGTTAGGTCACCATAGTCTGTGTGACTGCTGTGGTTAGATCACCATAGTTGGTGTGACTGCTGTGGTTAGGTCACCATAGTTGGTGTGCCTGCTGTGGTTAGGTCACCATAGCCGGTGTGACTGCTGTGGTTAGGTCACCATAGTTGGTGTGCCTGCTGTGGTTAGGTCACCATAGTCTGTGTGACTGCTGTGGTTAGGTCACCATAGTCTGTGTGACTGCTGTGGTTAGATCACCATAGTTGGTGTGACTGCTGTGGTTAGTTCACCATAATTGGTGTGACTGATGTGGTTAGGTCACCATAGCCGGTGTGACTGCTGTGGTTAGGTCACCATAGTTGGTGTGCCTGCTGTGGTTAGTTCACCATAGTTGGTGTGACTGCTGTGATTAGGTCACCATAGTTGGTGTGACTGATGTGGTTAGGTGACGATAGTTGGTGTGACTGCTGTGGTTAGGTCACCATAGTCTGTGTGACTACTGTGGTTAGGTCACCATAGTTGGTGTGACTGCTGTGGTTAGTTCACCATAATTGGTGTGACTGATGTGGTTAGGTCACCATAGTTGGTGTGACTGATGTGGTTAGGTGACGATAGTTGGTGTGACTGCTGTGGTTAGGTCACCATAGTCTGTGTGACTACTGTGGTTAGGTCACCATAGTTGGTGTGACTGCTGTGGTTAGTTCACCATAATTGGTGTGACTGATGTGGTTAGGTCACCATAGCCGGTGTGATGCTGTGGTTAGGTCACCATAGTTGGTGTGACTGCTGTGGTTAGGTGACCATAGTTGGTGTGACTGCTGTGGTTAGGTCACCATAGTTGGTGTGACTGCTGTGGTTAGGTCACCGTAGTTGGTGTGACTGCTGTGGTTAGGTCACCATAGTTGGTGTGACTGCTGTGGTTAGTTCACCATAATTGGTGTGACTGATGTGGTTAGGTCACCATAGTTGGTGTGACTGCTGTGGTTAGGTCACCATAGTTGGTGTGACTGCTGTGGTTAGGTCACCGTAGTTGGTGTGACTGCTGTGGTTAGGTCACCATAGTTGGTGTGACTGCTGTGGTTAGGTCACCGTAGTTGGTGTGACTGCTGTGGTTAGGTCACCATAGTTGGTGTGACTGCTGTGGTTAGGTCACCATAGTTGGTGTGACTGCTGTGGTTAGGTGACCATAGTTGGTGTGACTGCTGTGGTTAGGTCACCATAGTTGGTGTGACTGCTGTGGTTAGGTCACCGTAGTTGGTGTGACTGTTGTGGTTAGGTCACCATAGTTGGTGTGACTGCTGTGGTTAGTTCACCATAATTGGTGTGACTGATGTGGTTAGGTCACCATAGTTGGTGTGACTGCTGTGGTTAGGTCACCATAGTTGGTGTGACTGCTGTGGTTAGGTGACCATAGTTGGTGTGACTGCTGTGGTTAGGTCACCATAGTTGGTGTGACTGCTGTGGTTAGGTGACCATAGTTGGTGTGACTGCTGTGGTTAGGTGACCATAGTTGGTGTGACTGCTGTGGTTAGGTCACCGTAGTTGGTGTGACTGCTGTGGTTAGGTCACCATAGTTGGTGTGACTGCTGTGGTTAGTTCACCATAATTGGTGTGACTGATGTGGTTAGGTCACCATAGTTGGTGTGACTGCTGTGGTTAGGTCACCATAGTTGGTGTGACTGCTGTGGTTAGGTGACCATAGTTGGTGTGACTGCTGTGGTTAGGTGACCATAGTTGGTGTGACTGCTGTGGTTAGGTCACCATAGTTGGTGTGACTGCTGTGGTTAGTTCACCATAATTGGTGTGACTGATGTGGTTAGGTCACCATAGTTGGTGTGCCTGCTGTGGTTAGGTCACCATAGTCTGTGGGACTACTGTGGTTAGGTCACCATAGTTGGTGTGACTGCTGTGGTTATGTCAACGTAGTTGGTGTGACTGCTGTGGTTAGGTCACCATAGTTGGTGTGACTGCTGTAGTTAGGTCACCATAGTTGGTGTAAGTGCTGTGGTTAGGTCACCATAGTTGGTGTGACTGCTGTGGTTAGGTCACCGTAGTTGGTGTGACTGCTGTGGTTAGGTCACCGTAGTTGGTGTGACTGCTGTGGTTAGGTCACCATAGTTGGTGTGACTGCTGTGGTTAGGTCACCATAGTTGGTGTAAGTGCTGTGGTTAGGTCACCATAGTTGGTGTGACTGCTGTGGTTAGGTCACCGTAGTTGGTGTGACTGCTGTGGTTAGGTCACCGTAGTTGGTGTGACTGCTGTGGTTAGGTCACCTTAGTTGGTGTGACTGCTGTGGATAGGTCACCGTAGTTGGTGTGACTGCTGTGGTTAGGTCACCGTAGTTGGTGTGACTGCTGTGGTTAGGTCACCGTAGTTGGTGTGACTGCTGTGGTTAGGTCACCATGGTCTGTAACTGCTGTGGTTAGGTCACCGTAATTGGTGTGACTGCTGTGGTTAGGTCACCATAGTCTGTGACTGCTGTGGTTAGGTCACCGTAGTAGGTGTAAGTGCCGTGGTTAGGTCACCATAGCCGGTGTGACTGCTGTGGTTAGGTCACCGTAGTTGGTGTAAGTGCCGTGGTTAGGTCACCATAGTTGGTGTGACTGCTGTGGTTAGGTCACCATAGTTGGTGTAAGTGCTGTGGTTAGGTCACCATAGTTGGTGTGACTGCTGTGGTTAGGTCACCATAGTTGGTGTGACTGCTGTGGTTAGGTCACCATAGTTGGTGTGACTGCTGTGGTTAGATCACCATAGCCGGTGTGACTGCTGTGGTTAGATCACCATAGCCGGTGTGACTTCTGTGGTTAGATCACCATAGTTGGTGTGACTGCTGTGGTAAGGTCACCATAGTTGGTGTGACTGCTGTGGTTAGGTGACCATAGTTGGTGTGACTGCTGTGGTTAGGTCACCATAGTTGGTGTGACTGCTGTGGTTAGGTGACCATAGTTGGTGTGACTGCTGTGGTTAGGTCACCATAGTTGGTGTGACTGCTGTGGTTAGGTCACCATAGTTGGTGTGACTGCTGTGGTTAGGTCACCATAGTTGGTGTGACTGCTGTGGTTAGGTCACCATAGTTGGTGTGACTGCTGTGGTTAGGTGACCATAGATGGTGTGACTGCTGTGGTTAGGTCACCGTAGTTGGTGTGACTGCTGTGGTTAGGTCACCATAGCCGGTGTGACTGCTGTGGTTAGATCACCATAGTTGGTGTGACTGCTGTGGTTAGGTCACCATAGTTGGTGTGACTGCTGTGGTTAGGTGACCATAGTTGGTGTGACTGCTGTGGTTAGGTCACCATAGTTGGTGTGACTGCTGTGGTTAGGTCACCGTAGTTGGTGTGACTGCTGTGGTTAGGTCACCATAGTTGGTGTGACTGCTGTGGTTAGTTCACCATAATTGGTGTGACTGATGTGGTTAGGTCACCATAGTTGGTGTGACTGCTGTGGTTAGGTCACCATAGTTGGTGTGACTGCTGTGGTTAGGTGACCATAGTTGGTGTGACTGCTGTGGTTAGGTCACCATAGTTGGTGTGACTGCTGTGGTTAGGTCACCGTAGTTGGTGTGACTGCTGTGGTTAGGTCACCATAGTTGGTGTGACTGCTGTGGTTAGGTCACCATAGTTGGTGTGACTGCTGTGGTTAGGTGACCATAGTTGGTGTGACTGCTGTGGTTAGGTCACCATAGTTGGTGTGACTGCTGTGGTTAGGTCACCGTAGTTGGTGTGACTGTTGTGGTTAGGTCACCATAGTTGGTGTGACTGCTGTGGTTAGTTCACCATAATTGGTGTGACTGATGTGGTTAGGTCACCATAGTTGGTGTGACTGCTGTGGTTAGGTCACCATAGTTGGTGTGACTGCTGTGGTTAGGTGACCATAGTTGGTGTGACTGCTGTGGTTAGGTCACCATAGTTGGTGTGACTGCTGTGGTTAGGTGACCATAGTTGGTGTGACTGCTGTGGTTAGGTGACCATAGTTGGTGTGACTGCTGTGGTTAGGTCACCGTAGTTGGTGTGACTGCTGTGGTTAGGTCACCTTAGTTGGTGTGACTGCTGTGGTTAGTTCACCATAATTGGTGTGACTGATGTGGTTAGGTCACCATAGTTGGTGTGACTGCTGTGGTTAGGTCACCATAGTTGGTGTGACTGCTGTGGTTAGGTGACCATAGTTGGTGTGACTGCTGTGGTTAGGTGACCATAGTTGGTGTGACTGCTGTGGTTAGGTCACCATAGTTGGTGTGACTGCTGTGGTTAGTTCACCATAATTGGTGTGACTGATGTGGTTAGGTCACCATAGTTGGTGTGCCTGCTGTGGTTAGGTCACCATAGTCTGTGGGACTACTGTGGTTAGGTCACCATAGTTGGTGTGACTGCTGTGGTTATGTCAACGTAGTTGGTGTGACTGCTGTGGTTAGGTCACCATAGTTGGTGTGACTGCTGTAGTTAGGTCACCATAGTTGGTGTAAGTGCTGTGGTTAGGTCACCATAGTTGGTGTGACTGCTGTGGTTAGGTCACCGTAGTTGGTGTGACTGCTGTGGTTAGGTCACCGTAGTTGGTGTGACTGCTGTGGTTAGGTCACCTTAGTTGGTGTGACTGCTGTGGTTAGGTCACCATAGTTGGTGTAAGTGCTGTGGTTAGGTCACCATAGTTGGTGTGACTGCTGTGGTTAGGTCACCGTAGTTGGTGTGACTGCTGTGGTTAGGTCACCGTAGTTGGTGTGACTGCTGTGGTTAGGTCACCTTAGTTGGTGTGACTGCTGTGGATAGGTCACCGTAGTTGGTGTGACTGCTGTGGTTAGGTCACCGTAGTTGGTGTGACTGCTGTGGTTAGGTCACCATGGTCTGTAACTGCTGTGGTTAGGTCACCGTAATTGGTGTGACTGCTGTGGTTAGGTCACCATAGTCTGTGACTGCTGTGGTTAGGTCACCGTAGTTGGTGTAAGTGCCGTGGTTAGGTCACCATAGCCGGTGTGACTGCTGTGGTTAGGTCACCGTAGTTGGTGTAAGTGCCGTGGTTAGGTCACCATAGTTGGTGTGACTGCTGTGGTTAGGTCACCATAGTTGGTGTAAGTGCTGTGGTTAGGTCACCATAGTTGGTGTGACTGCTGTGGTTAGGTCACCATAGTTGGTGTGACTGCTGTGGTTAGGTCACCATAGTTGGTGTGACTGCTGTGGTTAGATCACCATAGCCGGTGTGACTGCTGTGGTTAGATCACCATAGCCGGTGTGACTTCTGTGGTTAGATCACCATAGTTGGTGTGACTGCTGTGGTAAGGTCACCATAGTTGGTGTGACTGCTGTGGTTAGGTGACCATAGTTGGTGTGACTGCTGTGGTTAGGTCACCATAGTTGGTGTGACTGCTGTGGTTAGGTGACCATAGTTGGTGTGACTGCTGTGGTTAGGTCACTTGCTCGTCGGCTCATATCTCGAAAAACTCGTATGTTGGGGCGCTCGTATGTCGAGGTACCACTGTATATTCAAACACAAATTTTTCTTTTACAAATATAATATTTCTTAATGCCTTTACTGAACTGATATTAAAAGGCCTGGCTCAGCATTGGTAAGCCCTTACAGTGGTTTCACTAAATTAATCTGTCATACAGCTCTAATATTGTATTGGGCTGCTTTGTTTATATATCCAGCAAATACCCCTCTATAGTGTGAACCCCCGATGGGATTGAACCTGTGGTTCACTATAGCCATGTTTTGTTATAGTCATAGTTTACTGTATTATAAAATGGGGATTATTTTAGGTTAGTTATAGGGGAAGGTTCGCTATATCCCAGTTTTGTTTTAGTGGGCTTTTTATATTTGTGTCATTGCTGTATAGGTAAGTACAGGAAGAATATGTTCTATTTGAAAATGAAACATTTGGGCTTGAATAGTTTATACTCCTACATACGGATGGTAAACTCTTGCTTTTTAACTAATAGAGTTATGTCTGGAAGGAAGGGCTGTTTCCCCCCAGAATAGGCAAATTAGATTGATATTGGACTAACTCTCATTTTCTGTTTGTACTGCATATCCAGGTTAGGCCGGGTCATTTGCTTAGTATGGTGAAAACATTCTATAATACCCAAAAGTCTGGTATCTACGTGGATTGAAACTAGGTATTGGCAAAAGTGGCCTGATAGAAGACATGAGTGAAATATCTCACAAATGGAAGAGCAATGTGCTGCTGACACAGAAGTTGATATGACTGCTGTGGTTAGGTCACCATAGCGGGTGTGATTGCTGTGGTTAGGTCACCATAGTTGGTGTGACTGCTGTGGTTAGGTGACCATAGTTGGTGTGACTGCTGTGGTTAGGTCACCATAGTTGGTGTGACTGCTGTGGTTAGGTGACGATAGTTGGTGTGACTGCTGTGGTTAGGTGACGATAGTTGGTGTGACTGCTGTGGTTAGGTCACCATAGTTGGTGTAAGTGCTGTGGTTAGGTCACCATAGCCGGTGTGACTGCTGTGGTTAGGTCACCATAGTTGGTGTGACTGCTGTGGTTAGGTCACCATAGTTGGTGTGCCTGCTGTGGTTAGGTCACCATAGTTGGTGTGACTGCTGTGGTTAGGTCACCATAGTTGGTGTGACTGCTGTGGTTAGGTGACCATAGATGGTGTGACTGCTGTGGTTAGGTCACCGTAGTTGGTGTGACTGCTGTGGTTAGGTCACCATAGTTGGTGTGACTGCTGTGGTTAGGTCACCGTAGTTGGTGTGACTGCTGTGGTTAGGTGACCATAGTTGGTGTGACTGCTGTGGTTAGGTCACCATAGTTGGTGTGGCTGCTGTGGTTAGGTGACGATAGTTGGTGTGACTGCTGTGGTTAGGTCACCATAGTTGGTGTAAGTGCTGTGGTTAGGTCACCATAGTTGGTGTGACTGCTGTGGTTAGGTCACCGTAGTTGGTGTGACTGCTGTGGTTAGGTCACCATAGTTGGTGTGACTGCTGTGGTTAGGTGACCATAGTTGGTGTGACTGCTGTGGTTAGGTCACCATAGTTGGTGTGACTGCTGTGGTTAGGTCACCGTAGTTGGTGTGACTGCTGTGGTTAGGTCACCATAGTTGGTGTGACTGCTGTGGTTAGGTCACCATAGTTGGTGTGACTGCTGTGGTTAGGTGACCATAGTTGGTGTGACTGCTGTGGTTAGGTCACCATAGTTGGTGTGACTGCTGTGGTTAGGTCACCGTAGTTGGTGTGACTGTTGTGGTTAGGTCACCATAGTTGGTGTGACTGCTGTGGTTAGTTCACCATAATTGGTGTGACTGATGTGGTTAGGTCACCATAGTTGGTGTGACTGCTGTGGTTAGGTCACCATAGTTGGTGTGACTGCTGTGGTTAGGTGACCATAGTTGGTGTGACTGCTGTGGTTAGGTCACCATAGTTGGTGTGACTGCTGTGGTTAGGTGACCATAGTTGGTGTGACTGCTGTGGTTAGGTGACCATAGTTGGTGTGACTGCTGTGGTTAGGTCACCGTAGTTGGTGTGACTGCTGTGGTTAGGTCACCTTAGTTGGTGTGACTGCTGTGGTTAGTTCACCATAATTGGTGTGACTGATGTGGTTAGGTCACCATAGTTGGTGTGACTGCTGTGGTTAGGTCACCATAGTTGGTGTGACTGCTGTGGTTAGGTGACCATAGTTGGTGTGACTGCTGTGGTTAGGTGACCATAGTTGGTGTGACTGCTGTGGTTAGGTCACCATAGTTGGTGTGACTGCTGTGGTTAGTTCACCATAATTGGTGTGACTGATGTGGTTAGGTCACCATAGTTGGTGTGCCTGCTGTGGTTAGGTCACCATAGTCTGTGGGACTACTGTGGTTAGGTCACCATAGTTGGTGTGACTGCTGTGGTTATGTCAACGTAGTTGGTGTGACTGCTGTGGTTAGGTCACCATAGTTGGTGTGACTGCTGTAGTTAGGTCACCATAGTTGGTGTAAGTGCTGTGGTTAGGTCACCATAGTTGGTGTGACTGCTGTGGTTAGGTCACCGTAGTTGGTGTGACTGCTGTGGTTAGGTCACCGTAGTTGGTGTGACTGCTGTGGTTAGGTCACCTTAGTTGGTGTGACTGCTGTGGTTAGGTCACCATAGTTGGTGTAAGTGCTGTGGTTAGGTCACCATAGTTGGTGTGACTGCTGTGGTTAGGTCACCGTAGTTGGTGTGACTGCTGTGGTTAGGTCACCGTAGTTGGTGTGACTGCTGTGGTTAGGTCACCTTAGTTGGTGTGACTGCTGTGGATAGGTCACCGTAGTTGGTGTGACTGCTGTGGTTAGGTCACCGTAGTTGGTGTGACTGCTGTGGTTAGGTCACCATGGTCTGTAACTGCTGTGGTTAGGTCACCGTAATTGGTGTGACTGCTGTGGTTAGGTCACCATAGTCTGTGACTGCTGTGGTTAGGTCACCGTAGTTGGTGTAAGTGCCGTGGTTAGGTCACCATAGCCGGTGTGACTGCTGTGGTTAGGTCACCGTAGTTGGTGTAAGTGCCGTGGTTAGGTCACCATAGTTGGTGTGACTGCTGTGGTTAGGTCACCATAGTTGGTGTAAGTGCTGTGGTTAGGTCACCATAGTTGGTGTGACTGCTGTGGTTAGGTCACCATAGTTGGTGTGACTGCTGTGGTTAGGTCACCATAGTTGGTGTGACTGCTGTGGTTAGATCACCATAGCCGGTGTGACTGCTGTGGTTAGATCACCATAGCCGGTGTGACTTCTGTGGTTAGATCACCATAGTTGGTGTGACTGCTGTGGTAAGGTCACCATAGTTGGTGTGACTGCTGTGGTTAGGTGACCATAGTTGGTGTGACTGCTGTGGTTAGGTCACCATAGTTGGTGTGACTGCTGTGGTTAGGTGACCATAGTTGGTGTGACTGCTGTGGTTAGGTCACTTGCTCGTCGGCTCATATCTCGAAAAACTCGTATGTTGGGGCGCTCGTATGTCGAGGTACCACTGTATATTCAAACACAAATTTTTCTTTTACAAATATAATATTTCTTAATGCCTTTACTGAACTGATATTAAAAGGCCTGGCTCAGCATTGGTAAGCCCTTACAGTGGTTTCACTAAATTAATCTGTCATACAGCTCTAATATTGTATTGGGCTGCTTTGTTTATATATCCAGCAAATACCCCTCTATAGTGTGAACCCCCGATGGGATTGAACCTGTGGTTCACTATAGCCATGTTTTGTTATAGTCATAGTTTACTGTATTATAAAATGGGGATTATTTTAGGTTAGTTATAGGGGAAGGTTCGCTATATCCCAGTTTTGTTTTAGTGGGCTTTTTATATTTGTGTCATTGCTGTATAGGTAAGTACAGGAAGAATATGTTCTATTTGAAAATGAAACATTTGGGCTTGAATAGTTTATACTCCTACATACGGATGGTAAACTCTTGCTTTTTAACTAATAGAGTTATGTCTGGAAGGAAGGGCTGTTTCCCCCCAGAATAGGCAAATTAGATTGATATTGGACTAACTCTCATTTTCTGTTTGTACTGCATATCCAGGTTAGGCCGGGTCATTTGCTTAGTATGGTGAAAACATTCTATAATACCCAAAAGTCTGGTATCTACGTGGATTGAAACTAGGTATTGGCAAAAGTGGCCTGATAGAAGACATGAGTGAAATATCTCACAAATGGAAGAGCAATGTGCTGCTGACACAGAAGTTGATATGACTGCTGTGGTTAGGTCACCATAGCGGGTGTGATTGCTGTGGTTAGGTCACCATAGTTGGTGTGACTGCTGTGGTTAGGTGACCATAGTTGGTGTGACTGCTGTGGTTAGGTCACCATAGTTGGTGTGACTGCTGTGGTTAGGTGACGATAGTTGGTGTGACTGCTGTGGTTAGGTGACGATAGTTGGTGTGACTGCTGTGGTTAGGTCACCATAGTTGGTGTAAGTGCTGTGGTTAGGTCACCATAGCCGGTGTGACTGCTGTGGTTAGGTCACCATAGTTGGTGTGACTGCTGTGGTTAGGTCACCATAGTTGGTGTGCCTGCTGTGGTTAGGTCACCATAGTTGGTGTGACTGCTGTGGTTAGGTCACCATAGTTGGTGTGACTGCTGTGGTTAGGTGACCATAGATGGTGTGACTGCTGTGGTTAGGTCACCGTAGTTGGTGTGACTGCTGTGGTTAGGTCACCATAGTTGGTGTGACTGCTGTGGTTAGGTCACCGTAGTTGGTGTGACTGCTGTGGTTAGGTGACCATAGTTGGTGTGACTGCTGTGGTTAGGTCACCATAGTTGGTGTGGCTGCTGTGGTTAGGTGACGATAGTTGGTGTGACTGCTGTGGTTAGGTCACCATAGTTGGTGTAAGTGCTGTGGTTAGGTCACCATAGTTGGTGTGACTGATGTGGTTAGGTCACCATAGTTGGTGTGACTGCTGTGGTTAGGTCACCATAGTCGGTGTGACTGCTGTGGTTAGGTCACCATAGTTGGTGTGACTGCTGTGGTTAGGTCACCATAGTTGGTGTGCCTGCTGTGATTAGGTCACCATAGTTGGTGTGACTGATGTGGTTAGGTCACCAGAGCCGATATGACTGCTGTGGTTAGATCACCATAGTTGGTGTGACTGCTGTGGTTAGGTGACTATAGTTGGTGTGACTGCTGTTTGGTCACCATAGTTGGTGTGACTGCTGTGGTTAGGTCACCATAGTCTGTGTGACTGCTGTGGTTAGGTCACCATAGTCTGTGTGACTGCTGTGGTTAGATCACCATAGTCGGTGTGACTGCTGTGGTTAGTTCACCATAATTGGTGTGACTGATGTGGTTAGGTCACCATAGCCGGTGTGACTGCTGTGGTTAGGTCACCATAGTTGGTGTGCCTGCTGTGGTTAGGTCACCATAGTCTGTGTGACTGCTGTGGTTAGGTCACCATAGTCTGTGTGACTGCTGTGGTTAGATCACCATAGTTGGTGTGACTGCTGTGGTTAGGTCACCATAGTTGGTGTGCCTGCTGTGGTTAGGTCACCATAGTCTGTGTGACTGCTGTGGTTAGGTCACCATAGTCTGTGTGACTGCTGTGGTTAGATCACCATAGTTGGTGTGACTGCTGTGGTTAGGTCACCATAGTTGGTGTGCCTGCTGTGGTTAGGTCACCATAGCCGGTGTGACTGCTGTGGTTAGGTCACCATAGTTGGTGTGCCTGCTGTGGTTAGGTCACCATAGTCTGTGTGACTGCTGTGGTTAGGTCACCATAGTCTGTGTGACTGCTGTGGTTAGATCACCATAGTTGGTGTGACTGCTGTGGTTAGTTCACCATAATTGGTGTGACTGATGTGGTTAGGTCACCATAGCCGGTGTGACTGCTGTGGTTAGGTCACCATAGTTGGTGTGCCTGCTGTGGTTAGTTCACCATAGTTGGTGTGACTGCTGTGATTAGGTCACCATAGTTGGTGTGACTGATGTGGTTAGGTGACGATAGTTGGTGTGACTGCTGTGGTTAGGTCACCATAGTCTGTGTGACTACTGTGGTTAGGTCACCATAGTTGGTGTGACTGCTGTGGTTAGTTCACCATAATTGGTGTGACTGATGTGGTTAGGTCACCATAGCCGGTGTGATGGTGTGGTTAGGTCACCATAGCCGGTGTGATGGTGTGGTTAGGTCACCATAGTTGGTGTGCCTGCTGTGGTTAGGTCACCATAGTCTGTGTGACTGCTGTGGTTAGGTCACCATAGTTGTTGTGACTGCTGTGGTTAGGTCACCATAGTCTGTGCGACTGCTGTGGTTAGGTCACCATAGTCTGTGTGACTGCTGTGGTTAGGTGACCATAGTTGGTGTGACTGCTGTGGTTAGGTCACCATAGTCTGTTTGACTGCTGTGGTTAGGTCACCATAGTCTGTGTGACTGCTGTGGTTAGGTCACCATAGTCGGTGTGACTGCTGTGGTTAGGTCACCATAGTTGGTGTGACTGCTGTGGTTAGGTCACCATAGTCTGTGTGACTGCTGTGGTTAGGTCACCATAGTTGGTGTGACTGCTGTGGTTAGGTCACCATAGTCTGTTTGACTGCTGTGGTTAGGTCACCATAGTCTGTGTGACTGCTGTGGTTAGGTCACCATAGTCTGTTTGACTGCTGTGGTTAGGTCACCATAGTCGGTGTGACTGCTGTGGTTAGGTCACCATAGTCTGTTTGACTGCTGTGGTTAGGTCACCATAGTCTGTGTGACTGCTGTGGTTAGGTCACCATAGTCGGTGTGACTGCTGTGGTTAGGTCACCATAGTTGGTGTGACTGCTGTGGTTAGGTCACCATAGTTGGTGTGACTGCTGTGGTTAGGTCACCATAGTTGGTGTGACTGCTGTGGTTAGGTGACCATAGTTGGTGTGACTGCTGTGGTTAGGTCACCATAGTTGGTGTGACTGCTGTGGTTAGGTCACCGTAGTTGGTGTGACTGCTGTGGTTAGGTCACCATAGTTGGTGTGACTGCTGTGGTTAGTTCACCATAATTGGTGTGACTGATGTGGTTAGGTCACCATAGTTGGTGTGACTGCTGTGGTTAGGTCACCATAGTTGGTGTGACTGCTGTGGTTAGGTCACCGTAGTTGGTGTGACTGCTGTGGTTAGGTCACCATAGTTGGTGTGACTGCTGTGGTTAGGTCACCGTAGTTGGTGTGACTGCTGTGGTTAGGTCACCATAGTTGGTGTGACTGCTGTGGTTAGGTCACCATAGTTGGTGTGACTGCTGTGGTTAGGTGACCATAGTTGGTGTGACTGCTGTGGTTAGGTCACCATAGTTGGTGTGACTGCTGTGGTTAGGTCACCGTAGTTGGTGTGACTGTTGTGGTTAGGTCACCATAGTTGGTGTGACTGCTGTGGTTAGTTCACCATAATTGGTGTGACTGATGTGGTTAGGTCACCATAGTTGGTGTGACTGCTGTGGTTAGGTCACCATAGTTGGTGTGACTGCTGTGGTTAGGTGACCATAGTTGGTGTGACTGCTGTGGTTAGGTCACCATAGTTGGTGTGACTGCTGTGGTTAGGTGACCATAGTTGGTGTGACTGCTGTGGTTAGGTGACCATAGTTGGTGTGACTGCTGTGGTTAGGTCACCGTAGTTGGTGTGACTGCTGTGGTTAGGTCACCATAGTTGGTGTGACTGCTGTGGTTAGTTCACCATAATTGGTGTGACTGATGTGGTTAGGTCACCATAGTTGGTGTGACTGCTGTGGTTAGGTCACCATAGTTGGTGTGACTGCTGTGGTTAGGTGACCATAGTTGGTGTGACTGCTGTGGTTAGGTGACCATAGTTGGTGTGACTGCTGTGGTTAGGTCACCATAGTTGGTGTGACTGCTGTGGTTAGTTCACCATAATTGGTGTGACTGATGTGGTTAGGTCACCATAGTTGGTGTGCCTGCTGTGGTTAGGTCACCATAGTCTGTGGGACTACTGTGGTTAGGTCACCATAGTTGGTGTGACTGCTGTGGTTATGTCAACGTAGTTGGTGTGACTGCTGTGGTTAGGTCACCATAGTTGGTGTGACTGCTGTAGTTAGGTCACCATAGTTGGTGTAAGTGCTGTGGTTAGGTCACCATAGTTGGTGTGACTGCTGTGGTTAGGTCACCGTAGTTGGTGTGACTGCTGTGGTTAGGTCACCGTAGTTGGTGTGACTGCTGTGGTTAGGTCACCATAGTTGGTGTGACTGCTGTGGTTAGGTCACCATAGTTGGTGTAAGTGCTGTGGTTAGGTCACCATAGTTGGTGTGACTGCTGTGGTTAGGTCACCGTAGTTGGTGTGACTGCTGTGGTTAGGTCACCGTAGTTGGTGTGACTGCTGTGGTTAGGTCACCTTAGTTGGTGTGACTGCTGTGGATAGGTCACCGTAGTTGGTGTGACTGCTGTGGTTAGGTCACCGTAGTTGGTGTGACTGCTGTGGTTAGGTCACCGTAGTTGGTGTGACTGCTGTGGTTAGGTCACCATGGTCTGTAACTGCTGTGGTTAGGTCACCGTAATTGGTGTGACTGCTGTGGTTAGGTCACCATAGTCTGTGACTGCTGTGGTTAGGTCACCGTAGTTGGTGTAAGTGCCGTGGTTAGGTCACCATAGCCGGTGTGACTGCTGTGGTTAGGTCACCGTAGTTGGTGTAAGTGCCGTGGTTAGGTCACCATAGTTGGTGTGACTGCTGTGGTTAGGTCACCATAGTTGGTGTAAGTGCTGTGGTTAGGTCACCATAGTTGGTGTGACTGCTGTGGTTAGGTCACCATAGTTGGTGTGACTGCTGTGGTTAGGTCACCATAGTTGGTGTGACTGCTGTGGTTAGATCACCATAGCCGGTGTGACTGCTGTGGTTAGATCACCATAGCCGGTGTGACTTCTGTGGTTAGATCACCATAGTTGGTGTGACTGCTGTGGTTAGGTCACCGTAGTTGGTGTAAGTGCCGTGGTTAGGTCACCATAGTTGGTGTGACTGCTGTGGTTAGGTCACCATAGTTGGTGTAAGTGCTGTGGTTAGGTCACCATAGTTGGTGTGACTGCTGTGGTTAGGTCACCATAGTTGGTGTGACTGCTGTGGTTAGGTCACCATAGTTGGTGTGACTGCTGTGGTTAGATCACCATAGCCGGTGTGACTGCTGTGGTTAGATCACCATAGCCGGTGTGACTTCTGTGGTTAGATCACCATAGTTGGTGTGACTGCTGTGGTTAGGTCACCGTAGTTGGTGTGACTGCTGTGGTTAGGTCACCATAGCCGGTGTGACTGCTGTGGTTAGATCACCATAGTTGGTGTGACTGCTGTGGTTAGGTCACCATAGTTGGTGTGACTGCTGTGGTTAGGTGACCATAGTTGGTGTGACTGCTGTGGTTAGGTCACCATAGTTGGTGTGACTGCTGTGGTTAGGTCACCGTAGTTGGTGTGACTGCTGTGGTTAGGTCACCATAGTTGGTGTGACTGCTGTGGTTAGTTCACCGTAATTGGTGTGACTGATGTGGTTAGGTCACCATAGTTGGTGTGACTGCTGTGGTTAGGTCACCATAGTTGGTGTGACTGCTGTGGTTAGGTGACCATAGTTGGTGTGACTGCTGTGGTTAGGTCACCATAGTTGGTGTGACTGCTGTGGTTAGGTCACCGTAGTTGGTGTGACTGCTGTGGTTAGGTCACCATAGTTGGTGTGACTGCTGTGGTTAGGTCACCATAGTTGGTGTGACTGCTGTGGTTAGGTGACCATAGTTGGTGTGACTGCTGTGGTTAGGTCACCATAGTTGGTGTGACTACTGTGGTTAGGTCACCGTAGTTGGTGTGACTGTTGTGGTTAGGTCACCATAGTTGGTGTGACTGCTGTGGTTAGTTCACCATAATTGGTGTGACTGATGTGGTTAGGTCACCATAGTTGGTGTGACTGCTGTGGTTAGGTCACCATAGTTGGTGTGACTGCTGTGGTTAGGTGACCATAGTTGGTGTGACTGCTGTGGTTAGGTCACCATAGTTGGTGTGACTGCTGTGGTTAGGTGACCATAGTTGGTGTGACTGCTGTGGTTAGGTGACCATAGTTGGTGTGACTGCTGTGGTTAGGTCACCGTAGTTGGTGTGACTGCTGTGGTTAGGTCACCTTAGTTGGTGTGACTGCTGTGGTTAGTTCACCTTAATTGGTGTGACTGATGTGGTTAGGTCACCATAGTTGGTGTGACTGCTGTGGTTAGGTCACCATAGTTGGTGTGACTGCTGTGGTTAGGTGACCATAGTTGGTGTGACTGCTGTGGTTAGGTGACCATAGTTGGTGTGACTGCTGTGGTTAGGTCACCATAGTTGGTGTGACTGCTGTGGTTAGTTCACCATAATTGGTGTGACTGATGTGGTTAGGTCACCATAGTTGGTGTGCCTGCTGTGGTTAGGTCACCATAGTCTGTGGGACTACTGTGGTTAGGTCACCATAGTTGGTGTGACTGCTGTGGTTATGTCAACGTAGTTGGTGTGACTGCTGTGGTTAGGTCACCATAGTTGGTGTGACTGCTGTAGTTAGGTCACCATAGTTGGTGTAAGTGCTGTGGTTAGGTCACCATAGTTGGTGTGACTGCTGTGGTTAGGTCACCGTAGTTGGTGTGACTGCTGTGGTTAGGTCACCGTAGTTGGTGTGACTGCTGTGGTTAGGTCACCTTAGTTGGTGTGACTGCTGTGGTTAGGTCACCATAGTTGGTGTAAGTGCTGTGGTTAGGTCACCATAGTTGGTGTGACTGCTGTGGTTAGGTCACCGTAGTTGGTGTGACTGCTGTGGTTAGGTCACCGTAGTTGGTGTGACTGCTGTGGTTAGGTCACCTTAGTTGGTGTGACTGCTGTGGATAGGTCACCGTAGTTGGTGTGACTGCTGTGGTTAGGTCACCGTAGTTGGTGTGACTGCTGTGGTTAGGTCACCGTAGTTGGTGTGACTGCTGTGGTTAGGTCACCATGGTCTGTAACTGCTGTGGTTAGGTCACCGTAATTGGTGTGACTGCTGTGGTTAGGTCACCATAGTCTGTGACTGCTGTGGTTAGGTCACCGTAGTTGGTGTAAGTGCCGTGGTTAGGTCACCATAGCCGGTGTGACTGCTGTGGTTAGGTCACCGTAGTTGGTGTAAGTGCCGTGGTTAGGTCACCATAGTTGGTGTGACTGCTGTGGTTAGGTCACCATAGTTGGTGTAAGTGCTGTGGTTAGGTCACCATAGTTGGTGTGACTGCTGTGGTTAGGTCACCATAGTTGGTGTGACTGCTGTGGTTAGGTCACCATAGTTGGTGTGACTGCTGTGGTTAGATCACCATAGCCGGTGTGACTGCTGTGGTTAGATCACCATAGCCGGTGTGACTTCTGTGGTTAGATCACCATAGTTGGTGTGACTGCTGTGGTAAGGTCACCATAGTTGGTGTGACTGCTGTGGTTAGGTGACCATAGTTGGTGTGACTGCTGTGGTTAGGTCACCATAGTTGGTGTGACTGCTGTGGTTAGGTGACCATAGTTGGTGTGACTGCTGTGGTTAGGTCACCATAGTTGGTGTGACTGCTGTGGTTAGGTCACCATAGTTGGTGTGACTGCTGTGGTTAGATCACCATAGTTGGTGTGACTGCTGTGGTTAGGTCACCATAGTTGGTGTGACTGCTGTGGTTAGATCACCATAGTTGGTGTGACTGCTGTGGTTAGGTCACCATAGTTGGTGTGACTGCTGTGGTTAGGTCACCATAGTCTGTGTGACTGCTGTGGTTAGGTCACCGTAGTTGGTGTGACTGTTGTGGTTAGGTCACCATAGATGGTGTGACTGCTGTGGTTAGGTCACCATAGTTGGTGTGACTGCTGTGGTTAGGTCACCATAGTTGGTGTGACTGCTGTGGTTAGATCACCATAGTTGGTGTGACTGCTGTGGTTAGGTCACCATAGTTGGTGTGACTGCTGTGTTTAGATCACCATAGTTGGTGTGACTGCTGTGGTTAGGTCACCATAGCCGGTGTGACAGCTGTGGTTAGGTCACCATAGTTGGTGTGACTGCTGTGGTTAGGTCACCATAGCCGGTGTGACTGCTGTAGTCCGGTGTGACTGCTGTGGTTAGGTCACCATAGTCTGTGTGACTGCTGTGGTTAGGTCACCATAGTCGGTGTGACTGCTGTGGTTAGGTCACCATAGTTGGTGTAAGTGCTGTGGTTAGGTCACCATAGTTGGTGTGACTGCTGTGGTTAGGTCACCGTAGTTGGTGTGACTGCTGTGGTTAGGTCACCATAGTTGGTGTGACTGCTGTGGTTAGGTCACCGTAGTTGGTGTGACTGCTGTGGTTAGGTCACCATAGTTGGTGTGACTGCTGTGGTTATGTCAACGTAGTTGGTGTGACTGCTGTGGTTAGGTCACCGTAGTTGGTGTGACTGCTGTGGTTAGGTCACCGTAGTTGGTGTGACTGCTGTGGTTAGGTCACCATAGTTGGTGTGACTGCTGTGGTTAGGTCACTGTTGAGATTACGCGAGGTTAAGATTGAAGGAACCTCCTCCCAACAAGTAAGACTCCGACCTGAAGTCTTGATATTGATTGGACTGCTTTGGGTGACCAAGCGAGGAAGGAAAATAACGAAGACAGAAACCAGCGGCTACAGGCGCAGAAGCTCTCGCTCTACTCAGAAACTCTTTATTTAAACAACACGGCTCAGTTATATACAAAAGGGAAATTTACATAATAACAATAATCTATACATTAAATAGAAAATCTACATTTCCAGTCATACATTCAAAAAGATATATTTACATATTGTACGTTACGACTTTTAACATACCCCCACCTTTCTTTTTTGTAAAAAGAAAAAATCCGGCATACTGCGGCACCCTCTCCATACACACCACCGGAGGTTGCCCCTTAAGCGTCCATCTTCTTCCTCCAAAGAAATCGGAGGTAGTCCCAATCATTTTCCTTGATGGCCATCACCTGGAAATATCTCCCCATGTCGGCCAAAACTCCGTACTTATTTTTCCGAAGTTCTATCCCTATTTCCGGGATTCTCCTCAGTAGAATGGGTCTCCTCTTCAAATACCGTCTTAAGGCGAGTGCGCCGTGTCCTCGACAGGAAGCGTCGCCAAATACTGGCCGCATAGGCGTAGCCCTGGACCCATTCCTAAACAAAAGGTGACGAGGCCAATAGTATCCTTCCACCTTTGATTCAGTACCCTGTTCTGCATCTAGCTTTTCTTCCACCTTTGGATCAGTACCCTGTTCTGCATCTAGCTTTTATTCCACCTTTGGATCAGTACCCTGTTCTGCATCTAGCTTTTCCCCCACCGTCGAATCAGTACCTTGTTCTGCATCTATATTTTTCGCTTCATTTCCATCATGATCTGTTCCCTTGTTGTATTTATCGTCCTTACTCTTAGCATAATCAGATTTATTTATGGTTTTCAAATCTTGGGATTCTGTTTCTTTATAATTATCCTTTATTTTAAATTCCGCATCTCTCGTTGGTCCTACTTTCACCAATTTCCTCGATGCTGGAACTCTGACAACTCCTTCCTCATTTTCCTCATTATCATCAATCGATTCAGTTTCATCTGAAATCTTTACTTGGTCAGCGCCTTCAGCTACCGCTCTAGAATTGTTTACCGGTTCATAACCTTTAATTGCCGTCTCAGAATCCTTCACTCCATCGTCCTTAGGCTTCGCTTCAGAATCCTTTACTCCGTCGCCCTTAGGCTCATCTTCAAAATCCTTTATTCCTTCGCCCTTAGGCTCATCTTCAAAATCCTTTACTCCGTCGCCCTTAGGCTTCGCTTCAGAATCATTTACTCCGTCTTTGAGCTCAGCTTCAGAATCCTTTTCTTTAATAGCATTCACAGCACCTTTTTTGCCCTCATATTCAATATCTATTATAGAGGGAGCTGGACAAGCTTCCTTTAGCATTCTAGCTTTAGCTAGAGTAGGCTTCACATCCGTAGCTCTAGCAGTTTTTACTGAATCCTCTTTTTCCACGCCTTCAATTTCATTTTTCATGGACTCTTCCGGGCTTTTCGATAGAGACGTAGAAGTAGCCTGAAGTTTGATAACTTTCCGATTATCGGCCTCTGAATTCGGAGAGGCACTAGACGCCCCTGGTGGAATTTGAGTAGACTTGACCTGAGCATCCCTATCCTGCTCACGCATTATGCGAATTCTAGTCTTTAAATAATATCTTTCCGTGATGTAGGGTTCACACTCCTCAAACTCCCTATCTATTTCATCATCGGTAGCCTCAGCTTTGGCTAATAAAATTTCCTGGTATTGTTCGTTCAATACCACCAGCTCCAAATAGAGAGCTTCCAATCTATCAAATTTGGCATATATGCTGCTTTTATCAATAAGAGGATCCCCCAACTCTGTATTCATATCATTTACCATTTTGGTAAAAACGCCTCTTATCGCCTCTCTACGCCTTCTGCTAACATCCTCCATCTCACCCTGTAGTTATCCTTTCACCCTGTAGGTATCCTTTTACCTTGTAGGTAGCCTTTCACCTTGTAGGTATCCTCAACTTCTTTGCCTTTGAGCTCCTTTAAACCTTGAGCTTCACTGAGCTCTTTTTAACCTTTAACGAAGGGCCTTTTGAGCTCCTTTAAACCTTGAGCTTCACTGAGCTCTTTTTAACCTTTAACGAAGGGCCTCTTGAGCACCTTTAAACCTTGAGCTTCACTGAGCTCTTTTTAACCTTTAACAAAGGGCTTCTTGAGCTCCTTTAAACCTTGAGCTTCACTGAGCTCTTTTTAACCTTTAACAAAGGGCTTCTTGAGCTCCTTTAAACCTTGAGCTTCACTGAGCTCTTTTTAACCTTTAACAAAGGGCTTCTTGAGCTCCTTTAAACCTTGAGCTTCACTGAGCTCTTTTTAACCTTTAACAAAGGGCCTTTTGAGCTCCTTTTAACCTTGAGCTTCACTGAGCTCTTTTTAACCTTTAACAAAGGGCCTTTTGAGCTCCTTTAAACCTTGAGCTTCACTGAGCTCTTTTTAACCTTTAACGAAGGGCTTCTTGAGCTCCTTTAAACCTTTAACCAAGGGCCTCTTGAGCTCCTTTAAACCTTGAGCTTCACTGAGCTCTTTTTAACCTTTAACAAAGGGCTTTTTGAGCTCCTTTAAACCTTGAGCTTCACTGAGCTCTTTTTAACCTTTAACAAAGGGCCTTTTGAGCTCCTTTAAACCTTGAGCTTCACTGAGCTCCTTTTAACCTTTAACAAAGGGCTTCTTGAGCCTCCTTTAAACCTTTAACAAAGGGCTTCTCGAGCTCCTTTAAACCTTGAGCTTCACTGAGCTCTTTTTAACCTTTAACAAAGGGCTTCTCGAGCTCCTTTATCCTTGAGCTTCACTGAGCTCTTTTTAACCTTTAACAAAGGGCTTCCCGAGCTCCTTTAAACCTTTAACAAAGGGCTTCTTGAGCTCCTGTTCTCTTGAGCTTCTTGAGCTTCTGGTCCCCCGAGCTTCCTGAGCTTCTGTTCCCTTGAGCTTGAGCCTCTTGAGCTTCTGCTTCTTGAGCTTCTGTTCCTTTGAGCTCTGCAGATTCTCACTCTCCCTCTGCTACTCGGCAGGCTAATTCTTCCTCTGCTACTCGGCAGGCTTATTCTTCCTCTGCACTCGGCAGGCTAATTCTTCCTCTGCACTCGGCAGGCTAATTCTTCCTCTGCACTTGGCAGGCTAATTATTCCTCTGCACTCGGCAGGCTAATTCTTCCTCTGCTACTCGGCAGGCTAATTCTTCCTCTGCACTCGGCAGGCTAATTCTTCCTCTGCACTCGGCAGGCTAATTATTCCTCTGCACTCGGCAGGCTAATTCTTCCTCTGCTACTCGGCAGGCTAATTCTTCCTCTGCTAGACCGGCCCACGCAGCCCACCCGGGGACGCCATTAAATGTTGAGATTACGCGAGGTTAAGATTGAAGGAACCTCCTCCCAACAAGTAAGACTCCGACCTGAAGTCTTGATATTGATTGGACTGCTTTGGGTGACCAAGCGAGGAAGGAAAATAACGAAGACAGAAACCAGCGGCTACAGGCGCAGAAGCTCTCGCTCTACTCAGAAACTCTTTATTTAAACAACACGGCTCAGTTATATACAAAAGGGAAATTTACATAATAACAATAATCTATACATTAAATAGAAAATCTACATTTCCAGTCATACATTCAAAAAGATATATTTACATATTGTACGTTACGACTTTTAACAGTCACCGTAGTTGGTGTGACTGCTGTGGTTAGGTCACCGTAGTTGGTGTGACTGCTGTGGTTAGGTCACCATAGTCTGTGACTGCTGTGGTTAGGTCACCATAGTCGGTGTGACTGCTGTGGTTAGGTCACCATAGTCTGTGTGACTGCTGTGGTTAGGTCACCGTAGTTAGTGTGACTGCTGTGGTTAGGTCACCATAGTCTGTGTGACTGCTGTGGTTAGGTCACCATAGTCTGTGACTGATGTGGTTAGGTCACCATAGCCGGTGTGACTGCTGTGGTTAGGTCACCGTAGTTGGTGTGACTGCTGTGGTTAGGTCACCATAGTCTGTGACTGCTGTGATTAGGTCACCGTAGTTGGTGTGACTGCTGTGGTTAGGTCACCGTAGTTGGTGTGACTGCTGTGGTTAGGTCACCATAGTCTGTGACTGCTGTGGTTAGGTCACCATAGTTGGTGTGACTGCTGTGGTTAGGTCACCGTAGTTGGTGTGACTGCTGTGGTTAGGTCACCGTAGTTGGTGTGACTGCTCAAGCACCAATGTTTATTTTTAAATATAATTAGCCTACCATTGTCTTCACTGTGATAAAAACATTGGGAGGGCTTGGCCTTTCAATGATGAACCCTTCCAGTGGTTTCCCAAATTTGGTCCATCAGACAACTTTTTAGAGCTCTAACACCATATTGAATTATGAAAAAAAGGCATCTGCTTATCGTGCAAGTGAAATTTGCTGATGGCTCGCCCCATCTTTTGGAATAAAATCGATTCTTCTCGTTGATTTTTAATTATTTCAGAATTGGCCAAATACCCATTCTTGATTAATCAAGAAAAGCTAACTACGGATATGTTTCGGGCTGTTGGCCCTCATCAGCGTGGTGCAAGCTGTACCTCATCGACCAAAAAAACTGGTCATTCAGGCATCCTGAAAAATCACGAAACGGGTAGTTAAGGCCAGAATTGCGTGAGACCATGACACAATGTGAAAAAATAGTACAAATGTAATATTGTACTGGGATAAGGTGCATAAATTATGAAAAGAGGCATCTCCTTATCGTGCAACTGAAAGTTGCAGATGGCTTGTGCCATCATCGGAATAAATATCAACTATTCTCGTTGATTTTTAATTATTACAGAATTGGCCAAATACCCATTCTTGATTAATCAAGAAAAGCTAACCACGGACGCGTTTCGGGCTGTTGGCCCTCATCAGCGTGGTGCAAGCTGTACCTCAACGACCAAATTGAAAAACCATATTGAATGAATCTGCTTATCTATGTTAAACTGAAGATATGGACATAAGCTTTTAGGACAGTACAATTACATATAAATAATAATGAGGCAATGGTGTACTATAGAAAACTACGTGGATTGTATTCAATTGGTCATGGTAACTTGGTTAGTGTCAAAATAGGCTCTCTAATCTTGTTAATTTGACACCCATTATTTGACACTTGTGACAATTCGACCATGTCCTTACCACCACCCTATCAAATAATAAATGTTAATTTGACCAAACAATAAAGTTCAACACAATCAATAATTCTACCAATTTTAAAACCAAATTTTGACAAAATTAGATAACTCTTGTTTATATATGATAAACCACAATTTGGATTATAGATACAAGAAGACCTAATCCAAATAATTTAATAGTGTGTGATGTTTCAGCAACAGCATTGTTACCATCATCAGACAAAAGAATAAAATCTATAATAAAAACATTTTATTCTTTTGTCTGATGATGGTAACAATGCTGTTGCCAGAATGTCACTCATATTAAATTATTTGGATTAGGTCTTATTTTATTTTATCTTGTTTATATAAAAAAAAATTTGTTAACAATATAATACCTTGGCATGTGGGGCACAGCGGCCATAATTAGCATATGCACACCATGCTTTAAAAGAGTTACAATGTGTTGCAAATATAAGCGGCGATGTCACACACAATTGTGTTTACTCTGGGATAATTTAGGCCTAACATAAGTGGGTGCTAGTCACTGATGTAAACAATGAGGTTTCTTTGAAAGTAACATTCTGCCAATCGAAATAATATTTCATATTAATTAAAATAACATGAAGAAGATATGCATGGACATGATGATCAATCAGCTAGAATGCCCACAACTAAATAGGGTTCTAGCCTGAAAGTAAATAATCATAAAAGTTTTCTTTGAAAGATTATTAAAAAAATATATATATATAGCTTTTTAAAAATGTATTTGCCTTTTTACCAATGCATTCATTCACTTGATTAAAATAGTATTTGTCATTTTTCCTTTGTTCAAAAATGTATAAACATCCATTACTAAAAGTTAATCATGGAACATTCCAAAAAATTAAATAAATAAAAAAAGTTCCGCCCCAATAATCACAATTTACACTATTAATTGAAATATATTTTACACCAAAGTATTTTATAAAGAATATTATTTTAATGATATAAGTTTTTATCCTAGAAAAATGTCCACTAGCATTGAAGGTTGTGATGAAATCATCTAGCTAACTTTGATAAGGCACAATTTGGATTATAGATTATAAAAACAAGGTAATAAGACCAAATCAACGCTGTTACCGAAACATCAAACACTAATTGTTTATTTGGATTTGATCTTATTACCTTGTTTTTATCTAGCAAACTTTATAATTCAACTGAAAGCTCTAATCCCTTGGGATGTCGAATTAAAGAGGTTTGACTGTATATTCTTCAATTTTTCATTTTCACTCAATATCATAGAGGCTCTCCTGTCCAATAAATGCTCAATGCCATCAAGAATGGAAATCTGCTGCTGCACATGACTGGAACAGAGCATCAAGTCTATTCTCCCAAGGGAACAGCAGTTCTTTGTTTCCTGTCTGGTCATCTAGGGACAATTAATTTCCAGAATGGTTGCAAGGTTTACCCACTATGTACTAAGTGCAATTCTCAACCTGCAACTACAAACCACATCATTAACTGTTTTGGCTTATCCATTGATGAGCTCTACACATCCCCAGCAGACACCATCTTAAGCTCTACAATCTTGATACCCTAATATGATTGTTGAGTGGAGATAAGAAAGAAAGAAGAAGATAGAGATTTCACCACTGATGAGCCAGGCATTTCCCATATATTTTTCCATTTTCTGTTCATTTTGTACAATAACAAAAATAAAATTAATCTATACTAAAAAAAGCTTCTATTTTTGACCTTGAAGGGGGTTTCAAATCTATGTTTAAATAACCTCAATAATTTTTATTATATACCTATGAAGAGTAACAAACCAAGGGTGATAAAACACAATTTGGATTATAGATTATAGCTACAAGAAAATAAGACCTTCTTCTTCTTTCTTATCTCCACTCAATCATATTAGGATATCAAGTTGTGACCCTTGATGGTGTCTGTTTGACAACCACCATGACCGGGTGAAGTAGAATACGTCTGCCTTTGTCATTAAGACTGGGAGCACTACCCAGTGGCAGGCCGACTTAGCTCCAAAAGAAATGGCCGCCTCTGACATGAGGAACAGAAGCCATGTGCAGCCGCTCCTAACATGGGTGTACAAATGCTGCTGATCCTGTATCCCTGGATTAGGAGCTCTTACAGGGTACTATCAGCCGGGCCAGCTGAACCCAGATTTTTTAGTGAACTTGTTACTGCTCCCCCTCCTCCTTTTTCATCCGGGCTTGGGACCAGCAAAGGTGGAGTTAAAAATAAAGTTAAATAAGACCTAATCCAAATAAATTAATATTGTGTGACATTTTGGTAGCAGCGTTATCATCAAACAAAATAATGCTATTATCGAAACGTCACACACTATTAATTTATTTTGATTAGGTCTTATTTTCTTGTAGCTAGAACAAAGGTTTCCTTTAACCACAAGCCTTCATGATAGTCCATTTATCTCTGACAATTTGGCTATTGACAAGAAGAAAACATAGGTAATAAGACCAAAAAAAAAAGTTAATAAATAGTGTGTGACATTTCAGTAACAGCGTTGTTACCATCAATTATAAAATGAACCCATGTTTTTCTAATCTTTTTAATCCAAATTGTACCAAATTAGGCAAGAAGAAAAAATATCTGTAGAGGGATAAAGTTGATAAAAATATATATTAATGATGAGGTACATTTTGGATGATAGATATGGTTAAATCCAAATAAGTAAATTAAACGTGATAATATGGTAACACCTTGTTACTGTAACATATAAGTTTACTTCTTATTTCTTTTCTCCACTCAAAAATCATATTAGGGTATCAAGCCTGTGGAGCTTGAGATGGTGTCTGCTGGGGATGTGTAGAGCTCATGAGTCAATACAGTCAATGATGTTGTTTGGGGTTGCAGGTTGAGAATTGCACTTGGTACATAGTGGGAAAACTGTGCAACTATTCTGGAAAGTCTTATTCCGTAAATGACAAGACTGGTCAATGACAAGTCTGGAAATCAAGGTCTCGGTTTACTTATTTGGTCTTGTTACCTTGTAAAATAACTTCCTAAAAAAATGGCAACATTCTTCCAAAATTGGATTTATTTTACTGATCCAGTAGAACCTCTTCTGATAAACCACCCAACAAACATAGACAGAGGTGTAAGTCTCAGTGGGTTTATTTGGGGAAGTGCTCTATCATCTGAGTGGGCCACAGTCACTAAGGGCCTGTCCGAAGCTGGGCTCGTGCTCTGGTCCAGGAAGGTTGTTGAGTTCTGGGTCTCGTCGGGCTGGATGTAGGAGGAGTTGTAGCTGAGGTAGGACATGGTAAAACAATTTTGTCACTGTGTATTCAGATTGAGGGGCTAAAGATAACTGCCGCGTTATCTTTAACTTGTTACTGCAAAAATAGTGGTCAACGGTCAAATACAAATTATACCAGTCATCTCTGTGTGATGCCTTTCTAAAATAAATAATAATACCAGATATATTTAAAAAAAATAAATAAATAAAATAATTACAAGAAAATAAAACCTAATCCAAATAAATTAATAGTGTGTGACATTTTGGTAACAGCGTTGTTACCGTCATCAGACAAAAGAATTTGATGGTAACAATGCTGTTACCGAAATGTCACACACTTCAGTAGAACCTCCCTGTAAAGGACACCTAATTGCAGAGCCAAACTGTCCTTTAAGGAGAGGTGTCCTCTTACTGGAGAGTTGCTAAATTGTAAAAATGGTAATTTTGCAAATGAACACTGTCTGTTATGAAGAGGTGTCCGCTAAAGGGAGGTTCTACTGTATTAATTTATTTGGATTAGGTCTTATTTTCTTATAGTTCTAATCTATAGTCCAAATTGTGCTTTATCAAACAAAAGAAAGTTTTTCCGGTCACATGTACAATACAGTCGGCTACTTGTTAACACACAACAATATATACTTCCAGTCTCTCCTGTTGTTTATTGGAGGTTGGATTAGATGAGGGCAAGTTGTATTTTTACAATGGGGAGTGTTTGCTCAGGGAGGTGGTCTTTCATCTGATCTGTCACTTATTATGTTTTAACCATTACCATTTGTTTTTGAAAAATAGGAAAACAATATGTAATGAAAAGTATAGAATGTGCTTCATTATTTTTTGTGCCATCCTTGCAGGGACGATGTTCCCTATATTGTTCCAATTTTGAGTTCTATCATAAATCATTTAGCATCCACCCCTATCGGATAAATAGCCCTGATATGCCAGACATCAGCACTTGGTTTTTGTCTCATGGATGAGAATTCTCTTTCTCCTAGATGAGCAGTCAGTGCTGACCAAGGAACTAACTCCAGCTGCCCAGGCTTCAGGTGGCCAAACCTCGCCTTATCATAGTATCATCATCTCTGGGTATATGGGGTCACTGATATCATACATTCCATGTGTCTGCTGATATCACTGCCCTTGGCTCACGCTTATTTGCCAAATCTACACAAGTGCAGATTTAGAACAGGCCATCTAAAGCCATTTAAGATAGAAAATAATAACAAAATCTACCCCACTTACCCAAAATGTAGCTTGGCACCTTCAGCTCCAGAACACATTTTGGCTTGCATTAGATGCACTAAACAGGACCTTTGGGAGAGGCCACTGCTTATCATAAAACAGCTTGAGGAGCATGAACTCATGGAATTCGTGTAATCTTTAGACAAGGGGATAAACAACAACAATAACACAAGTGCAGACTTGAATATATCACAGCCAATTTCTATATTTGAAGGTGATAAGGCACAATTTGGATTATAGATTATAAACACAAGGTAATAAGACCAAATAAATAAATAGTGTGTGACATTTCGGTAACAGCGTTGTTACCATCTTCAGACAAAAGTGCTGAATGGTGAAGTAGCTGTGATATTTTTTCTCATTCAGCACTTTTGTCTGAAGATGGTAACAACACTGTTACCGAAACGTCACACACTATTTATTTATTTATTTTGATTTGGTCTTATTACCTTGTGTTTATATCTGAAGGTATTTCTCCACCATCTGGGAGATGTGCTTGGTGGCATTTTGTGATGGTTTATATTCTTGGATTTATTTATTTTCTTCTATATATGATAAGGTACAATTTGGATTATAGATTATAAACACAAGGTAATAAGACCAAATAAATAAATAGTGTGTGACGTTTCGGTAAACAGTGTTGTTACTGTCACACACTATTTATTTACTTGGATTTGGTTTTATTACCTTCTTCTATATACATTTTTTTAAATTAAAGATTCTTCAAGAGACAGAAAAAAAGGTGCACAAATAATTTAAATTATCTCATATTTAGGTGAAAATATCACAGGCATCCAGAGAAAAGTTTATTTAAAAATGTTTTAATTCACAAATTTCTAGGTTTTGGGCATGAAAGCCCTCCTGTAGAAGTCCTTTTGTGTCTGAAAACTAGAGATTTGTGAATTAAAACAATTTAAAATAAACCTTTTCCTGGATTCCTGATATTGATACAAGAGGGATTATTGAATTCTCTGTGCTGATATAACATCATGGCTGTTGCTATTATCAGACTGCGATGTTCCTCTCTCTTCGATTAAATAAATAAATATGCTTTCCCAAATTAAGAAACAAATTTTAATTATAAATCTTTCTAATGTCAAACATACACTTTTTAATATATTCATAACAACAACAATTATTACAGCGCTGCCAAATCCAAACAATCAAAAATAAATTAATTAAACAGAATATATTATAATATTACTAGCGAACCCGGCCACGCGTTGCTGTGGCTAAATTGTAATATGTTAAATTAACATTATACTAAACTATTCAGTACAGTAAAGTTAATATTCACTTATAAAGATAAAAATGTTTTAGCCGATCTAAAGCCCTACGGGATTGAGAATGGAACGCTACGTTAAAATTTGAAAGTGATTTTTATATATATAGATAATATAGCCCTTCATTGTAATCATTGATTATAATCACTGCATTAATAAATGTCAGTGAACTCGTTTATATGGATTGTTTTTTGTTTTCAAGATATTCTAATAGAACGTTCTCACATTTTCCGTAAAATATTTATATATGCACAAACACAGAATATAATCACTATGTCTTAATTTCGCTATAATTATTGTTATAAATATTATTCTAAAATAATTCGCCAGATATCGTCCGGGTAGTATACTAAACAACTTCCCAAAGTTTCATGGCAAACATCTAAAATAAAATAATACTTTTAATAGTTTGCTACAATATTAAAAAGAGGGGGGCTTAGGTGTTTTAAATGTAAAATGTGCTCTAAATAGTATTACATAGAGCCTTCATAACAAACATATTTAAAATAAACCAATCAAAATATAATAATGCTGTAAAAACAGACCTTGCTACAATAATATAAAAGAAATGAAAATAAAAAAAGACCCACGCTGAGCCTCGAACCTAGGTTTGTTACAAATATTATTAAAAAATTGTTTATGTTAATTTTTATTTTAAGAAGCCTACATTTTAAATTAAATAATATTTTTAATAATTTGCTACAATAATATAAAAGAAAAAAAAAAAAAAAAAACACCCACGCTAGCCTCGAACCTAGGTTGCGGGGGTACGAAGCTGTGTACATAACCTATAGGCTAAGCTTGACGTTACAAATAAGCTCATGCGAGGCTATTTCAGGCCATACGTCTGCCGCGAGGGGGGCGCTGATTGCGAGTGAATTTACGTTTTATTGTAAATAAAAATGCAACGAAAGGTTATTTCTAAAGAGTAATTAGCAAGAAACCATCCCGGTAGTATACTAAACATCTTCCCAAAGTTTCATCACGATTGGTTGAGCGATGTAGAAGATTATCACAGACGAACGGATGACGGACGGACGGACCAACGGACCAACAAACATCCATTTTTATATACAGTGTACTCCGCTTATAACAAAGTCGGTTATAGCGAAATTCCGCATATAGCGAATGAAATTGTCTGCACGAAAGAAAAGAAGGGCTTAAACCATTAAAAGAACTCTGGATATTGCGAAGTCGGATATAAAGAATTTTCGCTTATAACGAAGTGATTTGCATGTATAGATTTTTATTTTATCCGTTTATAATGAAGTTTTCTCATTTACCATTCTAATTGACTAATATATTATGCATAATATATATCAAATTACAACGTGTGAATGACACAAATTTAATGATACACAACAAATAAGTTAATAATATACAATTTTAAAATATGCAAACATATTATAAGTATTTTTTTTACATTATTTAAACAAAATTAAATTGTTTAATAAACGCTTATATTTTATTAACGTTTACCATGGCAGGAGAACGAAAACAAACAAGAAACTCACTATCTCTGTCAGTCAAGCTGCAAATCCTAAGAGAGATTGAAGTGGAGAAGAAGAAAAAGACAGATGTTGCCCAGAAACATAATATCCCACAGTCGTCGCTCAGCACCATAATAAAGAACTCTGAGAAGATCCACCAACAAGCTCTGCATGCGGGAGAAAGCAGTCGGAAACGAGCACGTGGATCTACATATGCTGATGGTGATGAGTGTTCAGCACTTGTTACTGACTTCTAAATGTCAAAAGAAAATCACAAACTACTTCTCCAAAAACACCTGATGAGGTTGTTATTGATCTTTGTGTTGCTCTTTTGAGTTGAATAGTAAATAAAATTATTGGTACAAAACATTTTTTTTTTTTCCAACTGCGGATATAACAAACTTCGGATATAACAAAGTGATTGTCATGGATAAAGCGACTTCGTTATAAGCGGAGTACACTGTATATAGATTATAAGGTATATTACACAGACCAATGTTGTTCTGGTCATGTACAACCCTGTGGAAATGTCCCAGTTTGGGGGGGACTTGTTACATTTCTATCATTGTGAAACTACTTCCTCAGACCTTAACTGCAATGAGAAAAACTGAAGGTAATAAGACCAAATAAATAAATAGTGTGTGACGTTTCAGTAACAGCGTTGTTACCATCATTAGACAAAAGTACTGAATGAGAAAAATATCACAGCATGTATTCTTAAATAGTATAATATGTGATACTAAAACAATATTTTTTCTCATTCAGTACTTTTATCTGATAATGGTAACAACGCTGTTACTGAAACATCACACACTATTTATCTATTTAGATTTGATCTTAGTACCTTGTGTTTCTAATCTATAATCCAAATTGTACCTTATCATCTGTAATGAGAGAAAATAGAGTTGAACCTCTCAGCAGCTTCATTAAATTAATCTCTTGGCTGCTTCCATAGTGATATTAGATAACCCACTACAAACCCAACTCATATTTTCTCTCGTCGCAGTAAGGTTTTTAGAATGCCGTTGTTTACACGTGAGAGGTTTAGCTCGTGCAACAGCGTCAATGCTATTGTCCACACCTAAGGAGTTTAGCTCGTACAACAGCTTAATTGCCGTTGTCAACACCTAAGGAGTTTAGCTCGTACAACAGCCTAATTGCCGTTGTCCACACGTGAGGAGTTTAGCTCGTACAACAGCCTAATTGCCGTTGTCCACACGTGAGGAGTTTAGCTCGTGCAAAGGCCTAATTGCCGTTGTCCACACGTGAGGAGTTTAGCTCGTGCAACACCCTAATTGCCGTTGTCCACACGTGAGGAGTTTAGCTCGTGCAATAGCGACATTGCCGTTGTTTAAATATTAGAAGTTTATCTCGTACAACAGCTTAATTGCCGTTGTCCACACGTGAGGAGTTTAGCTCGTACAACAGCCTATTTGCCGTTGTCCACACGTGAGGAGTTCAGCTCGTTCAATAGCGACATTGCCGTTGTTTACTTGTTAGAAGTTTATCTCGTACAACAGCTTAATTGCCGTTGTCCACACGTGAGGAGTTTAGCTCGTGCAATAGCGACATTGCCGTTGTTTACTTGTTAGAAGTTTAGCTCGTACAACAGCCTAATTGCCGTTGTCCACACGTGAGGAGTTTAGCTCGTGCAATAGCGACATTGCCGTTGTTTACTTGTTAGAAGTTTATCTCGTACAACAGCCTAATTGCCGTTGTCCACACGTGAGGAGTTCAGCTCGTTCAATAGCGGCATTGCCGTTGTTTACTTGTTAGAAGTTTAGCTCGTACAACAGCCTAATTGCCGTTGTCCACACGTGAGGAGTTTAGCTCGTGCAATAGCGACATTGCCGTTGTTTACATATTAGAAGTTTATCTCGTACAACAGCTTAATTGCCGTTGTCCACACGTGAGAAGTTTAGCTCGTACAACAGCCTATTTGCCGTTGTCCACACGTGAGGAGTTCAGCTCGTTCAATAGCGACATTGCCGTTGTTTACTTGTTAGAAGTTTATCTCTTACTACAGCTTAATTGCCGTTGTCCACACGTGAGGAGTTTAGCTCGTGCAATAGCGACATTGCCGTTGTTTACTTGTTAAAAGTTTATCTCGTACAACAGCCTAATTGCCGTTGTCCACAAGTGAGGAGTTCAGCTCGTTCAATAGCGGCATTGCCGTTGTTTACTTGTTAGAAGTTTATCTCTTACAACAGCTTAATTGCCGTTGTCCACACGCGAGGAGTTTAGCTCGTACAACAGCTTAATTGCCGTTGTCCACACGTGAGGAGTTTAGCTCGTACAGCAGCTTAATTGCCGTTGTCCACACGTGAGGAGTTTAGCTCGTGCAATAGCGACATTGCCGTTGTTTACTTGTTACAACAGTGACATTGTTGCCCAAACGTGTGTAGTTTAATCTCTATAACAGCGGAATTACCGTTGTCTATATCAGAAGAGTTTAGTTCGTACAACAGCCTAATAGCCGTTGTCCACAAGTGCGGACTCAGCACATACAACAGCGGCATTGCCTTTGTCCAGGCGAGGGTGTCCGTAAGTGTTTTCCTGTCATAAAACGCTCACTCACAGCATAAACTTCTAAATCGGGAAATCTCCGGCTTCAAAATTAGTTATTTCCTCTCAAAGATCTCTATATTCGATTTTCCCCAATATATACTAATACAGAAGAACCTCACTGTAAAGGACAACAGGTTGCAGAGCCAAATTGTTTTTTTGAGAGAGAGGTATCCTCTTACCACTGAGAGTTGCTAATTATTAAAAAAAAAAAAAAAACAACTTGGAATGAAAATTGTCCTCTGTAGAGAGGATTCCTCAAGCGAGAGTAACCACTTGTAATAACTGTCAAATAACATCCAGTGTTACCCATAATATAGATTTAATATCACACGCACAAAAAGTATAAGCTATTTTCCTAATCGAACATCAAAGAAGTTTATAAAAACTGCTGTAATGAGCTAGTAAGTATCGTCGTCCAAATAGCGTGGATGAATACTTCAGTCCAATTTCTGCCAAAATTGTGATGTTGAGGGTAGTAGGTTCCGCACGCTAAAAGTTTAGAAACTTGCCGCCTCCAACTCTCCTCAATCTAAACTACTAACAAAAACTCCCATTAAATTCTTGGTATAACGTCCCCTCTTATTGCGCCTTTTTTCAGGTCACAATTTTCTTTCTTTCTTTTTTTTTTAATGATTCACCGCATGATACGCTATCCGGCTTATTGCGCCCCCCCCCCCCTTTTTTTTTTTCTTCAGGCAGCCAGAATAGTCCGGCGGTTGTTCAAAAGAAGTTTTTATTTATCTCGATCTCTTTCTGTGCCGCAAAATTTTTCTTACAATTCGACGCTTATTGATTTGTACGGGTTTTTCTTACGTGTTTACATTTTTTTTTTTGTTGAGCATTCTTAGATACGCACTCATGGACAAAACTTAAGAAAGTTATACCTTTTAGCATGTTTATCGGGATTCAAACCATAAATCTGGAAGATATTTGATACACAGTAACTTTTATTGAAGAAACACGAGATAACCAAGTGTGAACAAAATTGCCTCTGCCTCCTTAAAAAAAAAAAAATAATAATAAACAGACGACCGGCGATATCAAAGTCTTTCCACTTTTTAAAGTTTTGACTATGGGTGTATATATACTTATATAGACACTAAATACACCTAAAAATTCCGAATATAACTTACCTCTCTTCTACATACATCTTTAACATAAAAAATGTGAATCAAAGGAGAGACAATCAGACATACACACCATACCTAGCTACATACAGATTAAGTCGTTTTATTCCAGTGACCTCCAGTCGCACCTAACCCCGATCTGTCAAACATGTTCAAACTACAGAATAAGACGGCGCCGGTAGGACTCGCCATACCCCATTCCTCCCTGACTTGCGGCGTACCTAGCAGCGCATTCGTCACCAGATGGCAAGCAGAAGAGATCCAATCAGTGGGGATATAAACTATACATATAATAATCCGATTTAAGACGTTTATTGTGATTCCGGACAGTTGGCGACTTTTGTACGCTCCAGGAGTCCGGGCCATATTATAGTGTCCCCGGATCGACGAGGTGATGGCGTGGCCCACCGCGAAGAGGCAGGAGCCGGCGGACTCCTGTTGGGTGGGAACGGTTTAACGGCGAATACCTGAGGTACGGCTTCCCGTTATTTCATTTTCGGTCTCGGGCCTTCAGACTGGGTTGTAGGCAATTCCCACGGAGCGAGGTGGCTACCGACTATCGTAAAGTTGCTCGGGGTCTTCATTAGCCGTGAACGGATCGCTCCGCGCTGGCTAGAGATTTAGGAAGGCATTCTAATATAACGAGGGGAGGAACCACGTTAAAAGAGCCGGTTAAACGGACGGAAAGTACTGTACGCCTGCCGCTCAGACATTTGTCACCTCCAACAATTACGGCGGACACCACTCGGGATGTCGGGGGGCGGTCCAGGACAAGGTCGTTATCTCCCCGCGCCACGTTTCAAAATCAATACTCCTCCTGACAGATGGCGGCCTTCCTTTTTAATCCCTCTCCCCCATGTTCTGCTGCCATCTTAGCCGTTACGGCTCGCAGAAATCGATCCTAGGCTGTCCGCGCGTATGGCCGCCGGCCCGTAGAGCTGCGTCGTCCTAGGCCGCGGGAAGTTCTACCCCACCAATTATTTGCAAGAATCCATCAAACTTTATAAAACCCTTCCTCGTTTTCTGTCATCTTAGCTGTTAGTTCTCGCCATCGACGCTATCTCGGCTCGCCCAGATTCGCGGTTGTCCAGACCGCCGGAAGCTGGGGACAAGATTCGTACTGTAACTCTACTTTAAACTTCATTTATCCCTCATACACATCTGGGAATATATATATATTTTTTCGAAGTAAAGAAAGAAGATACGAGGATTTGGATTTTTCCTTCTTTTTACACAGCGCTTTGTAATGGTTACTTCATAGAGTGAAGAAATACGGTAGATTTTCACATTTTCTTGTTACGTGCATACAGACAGCAGATCTGTTTATTCCTTGGATCTTTTGCTGCGTGTGATGGACCTAGTCCAGATATTTTGGGACCTCTGTATGTAGTAAAGTTATTTTGTTTGGATCCGCGAATAGAGACCGACTTAAACGTTTGTCATCTACCTAACGACAACGTAGAGCTCTTTTTCTCACTATTTTTCCTCGTCTTCTTTACAAGTTGTTATACATTAAATTTAAATAGGGCAAGGATGTTTCACAAATTGACAGGGGCAATAAAGACTTAAGATGGAAAAACTTGTTGCACTTTTTCTTAGAAAAAAATGTGGAATTGTAATAATTATTAACGTTATTTTTTTTCTGTGAACGATAAGTTTCGGCAGTTATATTAAACGGAAGAGGAGAGAGTAAAACGTTGGGATTGGGGGTGATGAACCTGACGGTTTCGTCATCCACCCGACAATTATTGAATCGTGTTTTGTTCATATAGTCCGGAGTTTTTACTTATTCAGAAAAGCGGCCACCTCCTGAAGTTCAATGTACCTCTCTCGGCTTTTGATTTTAACGATTTTATTTCATTGAAATGTTTTGAGTATCCAACCAATCACCTCAATTTCAACTCTAGTTTGCTATATTTTGGCCGACGAATCTCTTACCTTAGACTTGTCCCAAATAGTGTGAAGGAGTAATATCAGGTGAATAAGGTGGGTGGTCAATAAGTTTAGAATCGTATTCATTAATTGTAGACCTCGAAATGGTAGATTTGGGAATTGTGTGATGAAAATTCCAGAGGAAAAAAGGACATCTTGACAAAATGTCCTTTACTTTTGTTTTCAAATATAGTCCCTCAATTGTTTAACAATAATGGATAATAATGTGCTATATATTTGTAGTCGATCATCATCACTCGGTTCTCCTAGAAAATTAAGTACTTGACCTCAATGCAGACTTTGAAAGACGAGCCTTCTTTCGGAGCTCTAAGAAACTTTTGTTCCCATTGTTTAGATTGTTCCTTAGTTTCTGGATCGAAATGATGGACCCGGGGTTTCTCAATCGTTTGGTATCTCAACATCGTTTTATTCCATATTCCAAAACTTGGGGCATCCATCGTCGAAGCAAGTTTCCTCAGTTCAAGTTCATTGGTCAACATGTGAACATACTCTCTGGACATTCTGATGAAAATCTATGATCTCGAAGTAACAAATCATCAATTTTATTGATAATATATGACCGAATCTTCTTCATCTTGGATACTTTTCAGGTAAGCGATCCATCGCTTGATTTGCTGAATAACAAGGAACGTGCGTTGTTAATACAAAAACTTTTTCCACCAATTTCTTTCTGAATTAGACATTGGAAACTAAAAAGACCCAGAGCGATAGTTCTCCGTCAGGGCAACGTGTGACTTGAGGTAATTTAGTGCCTCGTGACATAATTTTCCAAAGTTTCCCCCTACTACAATGTGATGGGGCCTGGCTCATCAGTGGTGAACCTTCTTATCAGTTTCGGAAGTTCCATCTATTGAAGTTTGAAACCATTTTTATCTCCATTTTTTTTTCAACAAAATCTAAGTTTCCTATTATCCTTACTGCGATGGAAAAATTGTTGGAGGGGCCTGGCTCATCATTACAGACTTCATGTACAGATGGCGCGTTATCTTCTCTTTGTATTTAATTGACACCGCCTCGATCATATTGTGGGCTGTTCTGTGTAATAGCTTGTTGAAGGTATCTAAGGAACTTATGCGCTTTAGATTTTGGGACCAGTATGAGGACATCTTTCTTGCCTTTATACAAACCCTCCTATATTTAAGGCCGAGTCATAGAAATCCCGTGTCTTTGATTTGATCTGGTTTTTAAACCATCATTTTAAAAATCGTAACCCCACTACTTCCCCAATAATGTCATATAGATCTCGACCTATAAATATCTTATAACATTCTTTTTTTTTAAAGAGAATTATATCCACTGCGCACACTTTACAATTTTTGTTGACCAAAGAGTACTGCTGTTCAAGAGTAAAGTTGTTCAAAACAAACAATACACTATGTTTTTATTTGTTTATACCAATATACCTAATTGAAAAAAAAATTGTCTTATAAATACGAATATACTATGAAAAATTTAATATATATCGCGAATTTTAAAACCTCTTTGCCTTGAATACAGCAGGTCTTATTTCCGATGTCTTACTAGAATTAGATTTTAAACTGTGACGCAGGAAATCTTTGTTCTTTAATGTAGTTTTCTAAACCCGCGGGAGGAGGAACCAACTATGAATATAGATGATCTCATGGCGACTTGCATTTCACGCGCTCGTGAGAACGGCCGATTAGAAACGATTTGATCTCAACTGGTCCACACCTCCCCGTACCATTCGCCGTCCTTTGAAAGCACAAGTTTCAGAACGCGCACCGTGGTAATGGACAACAGAAGTTTCTGACATCCTTCTTCGATCTCTTTGTCAGAAGATGGGCTTGTGGAAGATTGGTCTTTAACTTCCTTTTTGAGAGGCCGTCACTTAAAAATATGTTCTCCTGGAGGTGGTATGTCTCTCATGGGAGGTTGGGTTAGTTAGAGTCGTCATTTTTGAATTTACAAAGGTGGTCGCTAATCAGATAGGTCGTTCTTGAGAGGTAGCATTTCTCTCTATCGACTTTTAGCAGGATGGAATGATGGCAAAACAAATAATGCTAAATATCATTTTAGCGACATCTATAGCCTAGATAAAGCCATCTATGTATGATTCTTGAAATATAACATACACTTTGGCTAGAGGAGTTTTTTCGACGTTTCGACAAAATTATTTTGTCCTCGTTAGCAAACAATTAAAATTTATGGAAAGGCGTTAAAAATATGTTTGAGGTATTAGTAAGGTGTTCTCACGCGGTCTTTCAAATTTAACACAACCTACAGAAAACACAAGTTACGCATAAGTAAATATTAAACATTTAACTATAACCAAAGACTATGGTGATATTGGAGGTAGAAATAATATTAAAATATAAATAATTACAAAAATATATATTAATAATACTATTTACAATGTTTATGTATAAAAGTCATACCTAGCCTTTAACTTTCTACTTTTTAAATTTAAAAAGGAAACGTATATTGTTGCGGAATAAATTCAAATATATTTAGAGTTCTAGTTGCCAATATTCTCGTGATACCCATCTCTCTGAAAATAATCTTTCCTTTTTAAATTTTATATTCCTGTAAAATGTATCTCAATATCATTCCAATCTGGCCTATGTCCTGAATATAATGCATGTTCCCCGACTTTACTTAACGCCCTTCTCCCCATTAAACCCTGTTGGTGTTCCTTAATTCTAATCTATAAATTACGGCCGGTTTCTCCTACATAAATTTTTTCGCATTCTGTGCATTTAATCCCATAAACAATATTGCATGGTTTTGATGCGTTTATTCTATCTTTCTTTATGTTATTTCTAGTTTAAAAAAATCCCATTTAGTCCCCGTACTATACCAAATATTATATTTAAATTTTACAATATTCCACATATTTCGTTATTAACTTCTTTAATATATGGAATAATTATCTTATTATAATTAGCTGTAGACGATGTCCCTAAAGACAATACGAGACGACAAATCCGCTCTTCACCCCGCAAGAAAAAAGACGTAAAGGTACTAGGGACAAAGTTCCAAGACTTCGATGGAATCCTTGGCAGAAGAACGTCAGATCCATGTCAGTAACTACAATAATTGCAAGCTGTGGGTCACAGCTCCCATAGGGAAGGAGCTATATATAGCAAAGTATTAATTATTTTATTAACAGAGTATCATTTTTTGATGTTTATATTTTCTACTCTGTAAATTTCCCTCATTGCTTATCTTTTATTTTTATTTATTTTTTTTTTATCATTCATAGTTTGTTCTTGTCTTAAATAAATTGCTGTGTCATCCTAAAAATAATTAGCTGTATATTATTATTCAATTTTTATCTCTCGATTTCGTATCTTCTAATCCATTTATTTATGAAACCATGTGGATATTCAGATTGTTCTAATTCTTTTCTTTAAGACGAATAATCCTTTCAATAATTATAATAACGAAAAGATTCAAAAAGGATAAGTTTCTTTATTTGAAAATTAATTCGAGCTTTCGGGCGTAAGCTGCCCTTCTACAGGAATAATGGATACAATTTTAAGTATAAATATTTTCTTTAAATGGTTTCTCGCTTTGGTCTTGTATAGCGTGAGTGGATCGCATACCCACGTGATTTAGTTTAAATCAAAGAAAAAATTCAGATGGATGGGTATCACGAGAAATGGGGACAAGAACTATAAATACATTTGAATATTAGATAATAAAAAGGCATATAGCGGATTGTAATATATGCTTTTTTTATTATCTAAAAATTTAAATATAGATTGCTCTATTTTCATAACATTTGAATATATTCCGCAAAAATATATATACACTTTTTTTTTTTTAAATTTAAAAAGTAGTCTTTTAAAGACTTGGTATTAATTTGTACATAAACATTGTAAATATTATTATTATTAATATATTTTAAAGTTTATTATCTATATTTTAGTTATTATTATTTTTACCTCCAAGATCATCCTAGTCTTTGGTAAGTTAGTTATTTGATATTTGCTTATAAAACTAGTGTTTTCTGTAAGTTGTGTTAAATTTGAAAGACCGCGTAAGAACGCCCTGTATTAATCAAACACTTTTAACGCCTTTCCAGAAATTTTATTTTTGATATTTTCCTGACGGAGGACAAAAGATTTTTGTTGAAACATCGAAAAAAATATATATATATTTTAGCCGAAAAGTGTCTGTTATCTCAAGAACAAAGAATGCCGGCCAGGCAAGATAATCTATGTATGAGTCGGTTATAAAGTATTTACATGTCTGGTGACCCACACCGCAGTCTGGGAGAGTGTGTGCTGAGCCAAATTGGTGTCCTTTAACCCTTTAAGCGCCGAGGTAACGATCCATCGTTACCCTATAACGTCACCAGGAGCGCCGGGGTACCGATCTATCGTTACTTCCTTGTAGGGCCCCTCGTGGGGGAGGGGGTGGTGGCTGGCTATTTTTATCACCTCCCTTCTCACTTCTGGGCTTGTCTCTACACGTTAGCTGTGTTTTTATCTCCTTTGTCTTGCGATTTCCTTTTTTTATTTTTAATTTTTTAAAAATGGCTTCCGGTTCAGAATGCTCTGCATTTTCTGAGGACACTGAAGTTTATTCTTTGTCTTCTGAGTTTGAAGAAAGTGTTGAAGACACTTTTGAAGATGAATTTTCTGATGAAGAAGTGGATGAAAACCAGCCAAGTCCTTGGGTAAGAGTTTATACTCCATTTTCCACATCCAAAACATTGACTTTTGGAGAAGTTTGTGGCCCACAGCACCTTCCCCCCCTCTATTATTCGGCCTATTGAATACTTTTTGTTATTCATAACAATGAATTTGATTAAGGAAATTGTGGCTTTTACCAATAAATGTGCCCAAACTTTATTGGCAAGCAATAGGGACAAATTGCCTCCATTTTCTAGGAAGCTGGCCTGGAAGGACACTACCTTGGATGAGATGATGGCCTTTATTGGAGTCATCTTCAATATGGGCAATGTGAAGAAGAACCAAATCAGGGACTATTGGAGCAAGAATGAACTTTTAGAGACGCCCTGGTTTGGTAAAGTTATGTCTAGAGGGAGATTTGAGTTGCTCTACAGCTGCTTTTCTCTGATTGATGACTCCAACCTGGTTCCAAGTTCTCATCCTGATTACAACCCAACTGCAAGATTTGAGAAGCTCATAGAGATTGTGAACAACAAGTTTATATATTATTATAAGCCTACTCAAAATCTTACAGTTGATGAGAGCTTGGTGTGCCTAAAAAACCGAACTCGTCTTAGACAATATATGCCCCAAAAGCACCATGGTCGATTTGGAGTCAAACTGTGGATGCTTTGTGAATCCAAAACTGGCTATTGTCTGAGAATGAAGCCATATAAAGGGAAATTATCTCCAATTATCAAGTCCCTTTCCTATGATGTTCCAATGAATCTGCTCCAGGAATCCAGTCTACTTGGAAAAGGTTATCATTTGATAACTGATAACTTTTTCACCAGCATCAACCTAGCCAAGGACTTACTGGACAGTCATACTTATTTGACTGGTACTATAAGAACTAATAGGAAGGGACTTCCTAAAACCTTAACAAGTGCAAAATTAGGTGTTGATGAATCCCTTTATATGGTAAATAATAATCTACTGGCCCTGGCTTACAAAGAAAAGAAGAGCAAACCTCCAGTGAAGTTTCTCTCAACATTTTGTGATGCTTCTTCTGGCAAAAAGAAGGTGTCAGACCAAAGAGACTACCCACAGATGAAAATCTGCTATGATAGCTACATGGGAGGGGTAGATCTCAATGATCAAATGTTGTATACATATATGGATGAAAGAAAAGGAAGAAAATTTTATAGAAAGGTGATCCTCAACATCTTCCACAGGGCTCTCCTAAACTCCTTCATCCTATATGAACAGCATACCAAAGACAACCCCAAGCTTTCTAGAAGGGCTTTTAACTATTCAGTAATAAATGAATTAGTTAAAAATCACTTGAAACCTCCAGTTCTGCCTTCAACAAGCCAGGAAGTACTCGAAAAACTTCCAGAAAAGAGAGAGAGTAGATGTGTGGAGTGTACAAAAGAACGCCTGAAGCGGAGGTCTAGAACCATATGTTCAAAGTGCAAGAGAGGCTTGCATCCAGTCTGTGCTTTTAAACACAAGTGTTAGCTTTGTAAATAGCCTTGTATATATATAAAATTCCTTTTTATATTTGTGAAACCTTATTTTGAAAAATTCAAGTCGATTATTCAATTAATTATAATTAACCCCCAATTAAAAAATTAAATACTCATTTCAGTATAATAAAATCAGAGTGTTGTGTTGAGAGAGGAGTCTGGATTATGTTGCACTTTACAGAACACTTCTATCTATCATATTTATTTATTTATAACATTTTTAACTTAACAACTACTTGATCATCAGTTTAGGCTTAATTAGTGTGGTCCTGATAGTGATAGTTAGCATTCGGGCCCTAGAGCTTAAAGGGTTAAGGGTTATAGTTACCTATGTGTCACCGGTACAATATCACCATTCTATTGTCGCGTGGCGCCGTTTGTGTTCTCCAAAGTGTGGATGACCCAAATAACTACACGCGAGTTTGTAAAGGGATGCAGCTAGCGCTTTATTACAAGTGGTTCTAGATGGGGTAGGTACAATAAAAGGGACTTGCCACCATCCTTCAACGTCCTGGCCGGCTGGCTCTCTTAGGGCCTTCTTCAGCCGCGGACTAATCCAGCCAGCCAGCCGTTTGCATCCGCCGATGTCACTTCCAAGAAGTGTTCCGCGAGCAGCCCACGCTCGACCTGGGAAAAACTGAAAGACACTTGTTGAGTTAGCCGACTTGAGAGCACATCTCTGACGACTCGAAGGCTGCTTGCTGTCACCCTGTTGTCCCCTAATTCTCTCGTCTCGGCCGTCTGCGTCAACACGCCCCCGAAGTCCTCCTGTTAAATTTACTTTTTCTCTGGCCATTCCCAGCTCCGACATTACAATATGCCCGCTAGATTGAAGCTATTTCCTGACCCCGGGTCTCTCCCGACGCTCGAGCTTGGAAGGTTTCTGGAGATAGGGCGAGAGTGGATCCTGCGTCAGCGCTATTTTACAGTATTTCCTACCACAATTGAACATGGTGCGTGATAGAAAAAAAAACATGGTTGTGGAAGCATGACACCAGAACACAGCCCAGGACAAGAACCAACGTGGCAGAAACAAGGCGGCAGCTTGGCACAACCGCAGGACAAGAGGAGGGCATGTCATGCCAGAACACAGCTGTGAAACAAGAACCAACATGGCAGAAACAAGTTGGTGCACGGGACACAAGCCGCCGCAGGACAACAAGAACCAATGTGGCAGAAACAAGGTGGTGGCAGCCGGCTATTACTGAAGCAACAGCTATGGATTTTCTCGGCTCGCGGTCCAACTTTGCAACATGGCGCCACTTTCGATCTCCGGGGGTGGCTCACCTGGGATTCCAGCGCCGCCGGCTGCCTACAGAATCGTATATTGAAGTGAATGAATTTGTTCTTTAAGGGAGGAAAGATACTTATAATTAGTCTTCTCTCCCCAATTTTTATTGACAAAATATACGTCAAAATAAAAATGAGTTGATTTTATAAATAAACTGATAAATAAACCACGATCAAACTTAGTTGTTATAACCAACTGGAATTCATCAATAACGGAAACTAGGGTGATCTCCTGCCGAATATCACAAAAGCTAACGGCAGCAGCGGTGGTCACCCGCCGGATGCTACAAAGGCTAACGGCAGCAGTTGTGGTCACCCGCCGGATGTCACAAAGGCTAACGGCAGCAGCGGTGGTCACCCGCCGGATACCACAAAGACTAACGGCAGCAGTTGTGGTCACCCGCCGGATGCTACAAAGGCTAACGGCAGCAGTTGTGGTCACCCGCCGGATACCACAAAGGCTAACGGCAGCAGTTGTGGTCACCCGTCGGATGCCACAAAGGCTAACGGCAGCAGTGGCGTTCAATCATTGGATGCCACAAACGCCAGTGATAGTAGTTGTTGTGGTCTTCCCTTCTATCGAAAGAGAAGTGACGGTAAAGTTAAGGCCCTGTATGCACCCTCATGCACACCCGCTGGAGAATGAGAACACTACCTATCGTCAATAGAGGCTGGTAGGTAGGGTATTATCGCCGCCAAAGTTCAACGAGAAAATAGAAATCTCCAAGATCGCCGAACTTGGACTAAGTCGGGCTCAAGTAGGACAAGGACGAGAAAGAGGGAAGTTAGGCGACGTATGCACGCACGTGGTGTCGACGTGAGGGTCACGACTTTGACAGTGAGGCAAGGTCCAGCGACGTGTGTCTTAGACCGCGACAGAGGAAGCCACTCTAGATGTTGGATTTATATTATCTTGAGCCATCGTTATCTTGGAAATTCCCCCATTTCATTCTTTTGTGAGAACGCGTCTATTTAAAGGAACATTTTCTAAAGACAATTCTAGAGCAACTTTTATTGATATTCTCAGCAATTTGTTTATCCCCACTTTATAATGATTCTATAGGAAGGAGTAGCAGTGGCTTCATTGCCTTAGAAACTTTTTAAAAGACCAAATAACAAGGGTGAGCGCCTGAAACTCGTCGCTTGTTGGAGGAACTTTCTTTTTTTTTTCTTTTTACACGGACATTTTTATTACGTGAGCTCACATGTATGTGGAAGTAACTTATTTAGGAGTGTGAAGAAGTCGCTCCTCCAAGCAGCGCCTTCAACAAAAAAGGCGGGAGGAGAAAAATGGCGCAAATTCCTGGGCGAGCGGTGGCAATCAGCGGAGTGATTTACCGCGGCGGTGGCGGGCCATTTATCTGGCCTAATTTGACGGTAAATAAACCCGGACACGATGGCTCTATTACATCGCGGCGGTGGCGGTGGAGATAAATTCTAAGTGGAGCAAAAATTAACTTATAAACTCCCCTCGCCGCTATCGACTCGCGCCTCGGTCCGCTCGCTGGGCCAACAACCCCAAATCTTTGGTGTCAATCTCTGCTTTGTAAACAAATTTAAAAATGAGATTCCTTTGGAAAAAAACTTTTTTTTTTAAAGCAAAGGATGCTTCGATGTGATTGTTTGATAACCCGAACAATCTTGTTTAACGGCACATTTACTTTGGTAGATATGGATTCAAGTGAGATATACGATAGCTTCGTCGATCTTTCCACGTCTGCAAGAGCAGCCATGTGACCACACTCCCTCTTTTCCCATGAGGTTTGGTAAGATCTCCATTTCCCGACTTCAGTCCTTAGACAGGCTTCATTGTAACAGAGCGTGTTGACCATCTCAACAGTTATCGGAGGTCTGTTTAACCGCAAGTTCCCAGAAATCCACGGCGACTTTGCGTAATGTGAGAACGTTGTTGGGGCGAACGTTATTCAGTATTGTTTTACCGACACAAACGACATGCAGAAGTTGATTTGAACCTTTTTCGTTCTGGAAGAAATATCTGTAGTGCACCAGGTGGCCACCAGTAACCCTGCGCGACATAAGATTCGTCTAACTGAATCCGCGAGCCCAAGACTTTCTTTGCACGTGAAACCAGGATGTCAAGCCACTTAAAGATCGTTAAACTCCGCGCCTCTCACTGGACCATCGAGCAACTTGACGTCACACAGGAACGGATTGTTGGTCCCTCCGGTGACTCACAAATGGGTAGGTTTTCCGTAAAGTCTTTGTCACGGTAGCAAGTCATTTTACCTCTGTGAAACCAAGACCTAAAGAAAAAGAGAGATCGGCGATTTTTAAATTATCAATTTTCCAGAAATTGTCGCGGAAGGATCCCAACGGTGCCATAGCGAAGGCCATCTCACTGACTCCATTGCTGAAGAACCCTTCACCCCGTCAGCATTTCTTCCCGAACTCGACGGAAGATTGTAGTTCTACTCAGCGGCCTCGTCATGGAACTTTAAATCCCACGAAACTACTTTTCTCCTTAAGCAGAACTTTATAAAAAAACACCTGATAACCGAAACGCGCTAGATTCCGCACGAGTCAACAGGTATTTTAAAAAGTTGCTAATTATACTTCTCCCCAAGTCGGAGCTCCGCGGGCGACACGGCTATATAAAACTGGCAGTTATTGATCCCCACATCGATTACAGATCGATCCTGGGTTGGATGGCCGCCACCGCCGCGGCTTTTCTCCCACCGCCGCTATTTCAGCGTGCCGCACGCTATCAACTTCCGCCCCGAACTGAGGAGGATAAGTGGCAGCTGCCGCCGAGCCGTCACAATGTTGCGACATTCTCCCTCCACCTATGTAGACAGCTGCTCGTCACCTTGTTTGTAGTCGGCTTCTCTCTTTTTCCCACGTGTAGATTATTGCATCTCTCTATCTGCATCACCCCTTCGCGTTTAGCCAGAATTGTTGTTTCCATCTCTTTTAACAACAATCCTTCTCCACCTCGAGGTCCGCTTCTTTTTCTCCACACCTTTAATGCCAGCCAGCCTCGCTCATAACACGAATCTTTCTGTGATAACTGTATTGACGCTTCTCTTCTTCGCCTTATAGTTAGCTTCTACCAACAGTGATTATCCCCCGGGTTTAGCAAGTATTGTCGCCACCTTGTGCCGGCAAAGAAATTCCTTACAGAAACGACGTTTTACTTTTCTCTACTCCCCCTGAGGGGTTCCGTGTGTTATATCCCATACATTAAAATCTTGTTCAATAAATTGAGATGTCCTTTCGCACTTTATAGTTCCCTTTTTTTAGGTCACTCTTCTCGAATCACATTTGCACATCCCGAAACGACCAGTCTTTAAACGAAAGATAAAAACAAATTAACGGGGGATAACTACGGAGTTTAGCAGGTTAGGCTGGTGGTGCTGCACAAGATGCTTCTTACGATTTTGTTGCGTATCAGGCAGAAATTTCTACCGACACTGGTAGATCTATTACGTCGCCTCCTGCAACGTTCCACTTTTAGACATTTAGGAGCTGTACTTCGTCAACATATTGGCCTGCCAACAACTCCCTTTCGGCGACCCTTCTAAATCAGGTTCGTTGGGAGCGATATGTGGAATGGAGGCTGCGACATTTCTCATTTGTTCCAATCAATGTCGCGCCCCCCGCGATCAATGGCGCTCTTCAAAAGATCCATCCCCATGAAAGGAGAAACAATTTCCAGGGGGCATCCACCTTTCTAGATGAAAAAAAAAGTTGTTTAATTGGTTTTTCTCTCATTTACACTTTTACCCCAGTTTTTTAAAAACGTTTTGATGGTTATGCCTTTGGCGGATTTTTCTAATAGGTCTCGGCTCCAGACACGGTCGAAACTTGGAATCTCTTTATGCAGCCTGATAAGGAAATGTGTATATTTACTTTATTGGACGGGTTTTGAAGTAACGTGTCCCGTCTTAAGACGCAGTTAATCTCTTTTTTTTATTATTATTTTTTTTTTATAACGACAATTATTATATGACGATATACATATAACCCGTGTTTTCCTGGAACGCAAAATAGCCGGTACTATTTATTAGCCATCTAGCACTCTGAGCCGCCCGGCGTTACACGGGACAGCCAATCTGGCCGTCATCTTTCAAGCTTTTTAAGCTCGCGCTAATTCACTAAATTTTATTCATTCGGTTGGCCTGGGAAGAGGTTCATTGTTGTCCTCGAACAACTATTAAGTATAAGATCAATAATTTTTTTTAAAACGATTATATTTAGAGATACTTCGGCCAGTATAAATCTTTTTATTACTTCGACGTTTCGACAAAAAGCTTTTGTCCTCGTCAGGAGCAAATAAAAATTAAAACATATAGCAAGGCGTTAAATATCTAGAATTTTGAGAAAATTTAAATATAATATTTGGTATAGTACGGGGACAAAAAGGGAATTTTTAACTAGAAATAGAATAATGAAGGATAACATAGGCACATTAAAACCAAGTAATGTAATTTATGGAATTAAATGCACACAATGTGACAAAATTTACGTAGGAGAAACAGGCCGTAATTTAGAGACTAGGATTAAAGAACACCAACAGGGTTTAATGGGGAGAAGGGCGTTAAGCAAAATTGGGGAACAATGATATTGAGATATTGAGATATTTCATAGGAATATAAAATTTAAAAAAGAAAGATTATTTTTAGAGGGGTGGGTATCACGGGAAATGGGGAAAAGAACTTTAAATGTATATGAAGATATTCCGCTACAATACAATTTGTTTTTAAGTTTAAAAAAGTAGTTATAAAGGGTAAGTATAAATTGTACATAATAGATATCGATTAATATATACTATTGTGAAATCTTTTAAATGTTATTATTATTTTTTATATTTATTTTTGTTTATAATTTCTTAATATATATAAATATGTATATCATAATTTTATTTCAAAGATCGTAGTCTTTGTGAGTTAAATATTTATTTTTGACTCGTGCTTTGGATGTTGTACAAAATTTCGAATATCGCGTGAGAACGCCCTTAGAGCCTTAGACTGATTTTTAACGCCTTGCTATATGTTTTAATTTTTATTTGCTCCTGACGAGGACAAAAGCTTTTTTGTCGAAACGTCGAGGTAATAAAAAGATTTATACTGGCCGAAGTATCTTTTTTTTCAAGAAATATGAATGCCGGCCAGGCAGCCTCTATCTTCACTATTATATTTAGATTTTAAAAATATCATAAAATGAATATTTTAATCTTGGGAGGAAAAAATGCTAATTTTTGAATTCGATCACCCGTTACCCGGACAATTTTGACGATGTGGGACCATTAGAAAACCAAGGCTCTCAGCCAGTATTTCAGGGTTCATTTAAATATTCCGAGGTCGAAACTGTGATTTCTTCCAGACCTAACTCCTATATCACGTTTCATCCAAATTGGTCTCTCGTTTCATCCAAATAAAAAATATTTACAAACGCGCTACATTGAGACATTAGTTCTCTCTCTCTCGATAGAAAAGGTAATAATCTTTAAAAACTCTATCACTTGTGTGAGTATTTAAAAATTTATATTTCGTAAAATTGGTATCTCTCTCTAGGCTTTCCTTGTAATCATTATTTAACGAGAAAATCTTCACCTTTTATACCACGAGCTCTTTCTAATCTATTTGTTGGTTCGCCTTGTATTTTTTTCAATAAAATCTCTTTAGGGGAAAAGGTACATACAAGCGGAAAATTTTTATGAGTTTGAAACTATTCTATTGGAACGAATTTTCAACGAAAGCTGAGGCTGGGTCAATGAAGAAGTGGGATATAATAAGTGATGGTTCAAGCCTGTACTGTATTCTCAGAGTTTCATTTTTAAACTTTCTGGGAGGGAGTCCTCATGAGAGTCCGCCCAAAACAACATGGATGCCCCCGGTCTCTCCTGGAAGTGGTAGTTTATTGGAGGTTGGGTTAGATCAGGCCAAGTTAGTTTTGATTTTACAATGGTGGTCGCTCATGTTGGAGACTTTATTATATCAAATTACGAAACTATTTTAGACGCGTAATATTCTTTTAAAAATAAAACAATTTCTACGGCCCTTACTGCAATGGAAAAATTAATATACTTATATATTATATATTTATAGATGGAAATTTTGCCGGGAGGAAATTGATTAATAAAAAAAAAAAAGGTCGCTTCTTCCGTCAAAATAGACGCTAAAATGAAGCGCCACCTATTGACCGTCTTCCGCAAACTTTGTAGACTCAGGTCGGTGACAAAGCCACAACACCAGTTTTGGCAAGCTGTAAAGCGTCCACCTGGAGACGATGGTTTCGTGCCCTCGTCACTCCAGGGCCGACTTCATTTTCTTTTATAAATAAAGCAGATTCCCCTTCACTCTCCTCACTCTGATGAAAACATATTGGGAAGATTATTATTTTATTAGGAATGATATTAGGCTCATCAGTGGTGAACCCTCCCAGTGATTCCGTCAATTTAATCTACTGACCGCTCTATGGTGTATTAGGCTATTTTGCTTTTATTTCGGAGAATTAGAAAGAAATTTAGTTAAGGCAGTTAACGGAACAATGGATATAAGCTTTGAAGGACATTCTCTATAATTTTTTTTTTCATCGTAATAAGAAGACTGTAGGAAAAGCTAGATTTATATTTAAAAAATAATAAATAATGTAATAAAATCTTTCCATATCTTATACATAGATGGCGTGCCTATATATTTACCTTACCTGATAGATTAAATTATATTCCCCGATGATGATATAAAATATAAATGTTCGATATGCCGCCGCCATTCAAACACTCGGCGGCACGTATTATTCTCCTCCTCAGTACCAACATCCAGTCCAGCACACTCCGATTCAGCGCTGACAAAAGGAATTTTCAAAATGAAGAGTTTGTGGTTGGGATGGATGGCTCCGTCGTAACAAGATGGATGGACATGTCACGGCGATCGATGGCACTTTGGGCGACATGGGGAAAAACTATTTTATATTTAGTTAATTTACTTGAGTGACGAGGGTCATGGTCTCTGGCTGGGAGTTTGCTAAAGATGGTTTTGTGTCTTGAACCCGAGTCTGCTAGATTGCAGAAACGGCCCATGGATGGTACATTGTTTTTGCACCTCTTTTGTCAGTAGAGATGCTTTTTTTTAAAAGCATTACCCTACTGGTAAATGTCCGTCTATATTTTGTATTTAATTTGTCGAGTAAATTAATTCTTGAAAGTCGTGTAACACCCTTCCCTACACACGCTTTAAATGGCTGAAATATTCTGAAATCGGCTCCGTTACTTGGCGAACAAGATTTTTTTAAATCTTTACTTTCCCGATGGAAAATCAGATTCGGTCGAAATTCGTTGGGAAGTCTTCTTCTCTTATCTGGTCGAAGTGTCTATTATTTAATAAATGTGAATGCCGGCCACAGACAACCTCTCTCTATCTTCAAGAAATGCTTATATTAAAGTTAGCGTTCTATCTCTCTCGTATTGTGCTGCTATGTTCTGTTAGCATCCCCTGTGTATACTGACATCCTGAACTATTGGGATAGTCCCCCCCTGGTCAGATATGACAAAGAGAATCCTGCATACGATTGATTGTACCTTCTTCGTCAGATTAATCAATCATGAAACCTTTTTACGCAGATATTTTCTCTTTATTAAAAAAAAAAAAAAACTCTAAGCTTATTTCCGTTGTTTCACCAGTATGGGAATCGCTTCTTAGATCTCAAAACCAGAAATTGGGAGGAAAGTTATGCCTGCAAGTCAATATGACAGAACTCTGAAGCATGAAGCTATAGCCAGAATACATGCTTTTTAGGGTATTTCAAGCAGGTTCCTCTAAGTGTTAACGACTACGGTAGGAATCCTTCTGTTGGACAGACATCTAACTTTGTATTTACTTCAGTAATGTAGGGAGCATTCACCTTTTTTATTTGCTTCGGAGCACTCGAATTGGTTCTGGTCACAAGTTAGATCCACCTACTCCAGCGAGACCTTTGTCTCCATCTCAACCAACCTGACAGAACGGGCTGCAGCTTCGCTTGCTAATAGGCCGAGGTTCAGGTGAGTTCACCCCGAGGCACCGATCGGCATGGCTATAACCTCTTACTCACTCGTCACCCGATCCTCGCACGGGTCGGCGTGGCCAGGTGGTCGGCCTACCTATCTCTCGGTACCCGGCCCTCGCACGGGTCGGCGTGTCCAGGTGGTGGGCCTACCGATCTCTCGGTACCCGGCCCTCGCACGGGTCGGCGTGTCCAGGTGGTGGACCGACCGATCTCTCGGTACCCGGCCCTCGCACGGGTCGGCGTGTCCAGGTGGTGGGCCTACCGATATTTCGGTACCCGGTCCTCGCACGGGTCGGCGTGGCCAGGTGGTCGGCCTACCGATCTCTCGGTACCCGGCCCTCGCACGGGTCGGCGTGTCCAGGTGGTGGACCGACCGATCTCTCGGTACCCGGCCCTCGCACGGGTCGGCGTGTCCAGGTGGTGGGCCTACCGATATTTCGGTACCCGGTCCTCGCACGGGTCGGCGTGGCCAGGTGGTCGGCCTACCTATCTCTCGGTACCCGGCTCTCACACGGGTCGGCGTGGCCAGGTGGTGGGCCTACCGATCTCTCGGTACCCGGCCCTCGCACGGGTCGGCGTGTCCAGGTGGTGGACCGACCGATCTCTCGGTACCCGGCCCTCGCACGGGTCGGCGTGTCCAGGTGGTGGGCCTACCGATATTTCGGTACCCGGTCCTCGCACGGGTCGGCGTGGCCAGGTGGTCGGCCTACCTATCTCTCGGTACCCGGCTCTCGCACGGGTCGGCGTGGCCAGGTGGTGGGCCTACCGATATCTCGGTACCCGGTCCTCGCACGGGTCGGCGTGTCCAGGTGGTGGACCGACCGATCTCTCGGTACCCGGCCCTCGCACGGGTCGGCGTGGCCAGGAGGTGGGCCTACCGATCTCTCGGTACCCGGCACTCGCACGGGTCGGCGTGGCCAGGTGGTGGGCCTACCGATATTTCGGTACCCGGTCCTCGCACGGGTTGACGTGGCCAAGTGGTGGACCTACCGATCTCTCGGTACCCGGCTCTCGCACGGGTCGGCGTGGCCAGGTGGTGGGCCGACCACTCACTTGGAGTTTCTTTGTCTCGGCGCCAGGCCGACGATCGATTTATTTAAATTATTCCTCCTCCTCCTCCCTCCCCTCCTCCAGTAATCGATGCTCCCTCCACATCCATCTGCGCCATCTTGACTCGGACACAAATATTATTTAAGCCAGCCAGGAATGCACAGACGGCAGCATCTGGTGGCAGCAGAGGAGTTAATTCCCTCCGTCCGTCCAGCCTGATTAATAAGCCACATTCCTGGCAATTAGCTCCCATCCTCCTGACTAACTGACTTGAGTCCAATTGCTCTTTCCCCCATTTGAATACCGAGCTTTGTATTGCCCACTTATCTCTCACTGCACTATTCCAGGCTGTGAGTCCAACTTTATTATGATCGTAATGATGATTGTCAATAGCTGCTCGTTAGATTGTAATCTGTGTGATCGGAATCTGTTAACTGCTATCTGACAAGACGCCGGATCGGGATGTCGCTTACTATTCCGCCGCCTTGAACAGCAGAACATCCTCTACAGACACTACCGCGGCGGGCACTCTTGGACTGCCTAGACCGAGGTCTGTACTAATTTTTGTCCCAACTATTTTCCGCCACTGGTACTAACTTCTCCCGGGCTTCCATTCCTATCTCTACCTATTTCATACTTCTAATCCCATTTTGAGTCTCCACTATTTTATGCCACATTGTCACCAACATCACTAGATTATATACAGTCACTATTCCACTTCCAATAGCTTGAATCTAGGACAGGTTGATGGAAACGGTAAAACGAAGCTCTAACAACCTCACCTTGTTTCCCAAAAGTATAGAACGGGTGGAGGAGGCCGTGGCTGGGGACAGATGGCTAACGAGGCCTCCCCAGCACGGAAGCAGTTCTACATTTCAAATTGAACCAGTTTCTGGATCCCCCGTTTTTTTTTCTACAGTAGCACCCCTTTAGGCATCAGTTTTCTGAGCATCGTCTGGGCTTCAAAGTTAACCCAGTTTCCCCGCGCCTTGCCAATCTTATGCATATATTTTCTAGAACAGCAATACAATACATATTCGGGAAGTATCACCATTCGCCACCACAAACCAAACAAGTCCAGCATCTCAATATATATTTTTACCGATTGTATTGGGGTTTGATTAACCGATTTCTCGTGTGGATTTTTTTTTGGTTCTGTGCTCCTCATTGCCCTCCGGTGAAAGAAAAAAAGGAGGAGAGATTGTTACAAGCACTACTATAAAGACGAACGTTTTACTATCGGTTAGATCCGCCCAGTTTGTAGCTGATTAGAATTGATGGTCGCGCCCGCTTGCAGCTATTTCTTCAGCGCTTTCAGCCACCCCCTCCCTTTTTATCTGATATTAGAGACTCTGATAAATAAGAATCGGTTTCTCGCAATGGAATCTTAATCGTTTTTCCCCAGGAATTTTTGAACCAGGGCCAAATAGACAGTTGTACCGATAAAAGTAGCCTTTAGCGGGTTAAGGCGCAAAAGTAAATTGTAATAAAACTTAATAAACCGAAATGCGTACACACAAAAGGTATAACAACTAAAAGGACACTAAGTTATGCAAAAAAACAGTACTTTTTTTAAAAAACCTAGCGTCAATCGGAGCGGACCGGGCTACACGGGTGTGCGAGCTCACTAGACACGAACCAACCACAGAACACTCTTCAAAACGTCTCCACACAACAAAAAAGAGCCCCTCGCATCACCTTTGAACCGCTTTTATAGGCAAACATGGCTTCATTCGTTCAATATGAAGTCGTGGGATTTTTCTAAATGAATACAAAACATTTTCCTAGCTAATTCAAAGGCTCTAAAATGTTTGCAAATAATTTGACAGTACTTCCGACCTTTTAACTGCTGAACGATAGCGCGATTCTTGTTCTTTGTAGAAGCGAATAATGTCGAGCGAGGTCTGGACGATGGTCGACCCTAGGTTCTAAAGTATCAACTCACAGTAAAAATTTATTTTTAAAAAGTGATATTTCTGTGCGAGGCGAAATGTTGATCTAACGTGTGATGTTTTTGAGCTATTACACAAAATCTCCATTCTCGTGTAGCATTCTACGCCACCCCACTATCTGGAGTTTGATGTCGTTGGTAGAGAGTGAAGGCCCCAATTGTCTACCTTCTGCAGGTTCATCCTTTACATCGAGTACTATCCTCTCGGTGAATCACCAACTGGATAACCAATCTTGGAAACATCGAATCTAACGGTGCTCATTATGATGTTTTTTTTTTTTTTTTCTATTTACGCGGATAATTCTTCGAGCAGAAATTTCTCAGATAACACGAGATAACAAATGTAATAACTCACCGAACTACTGGAGCGTACGTTTGGTCTTCAGCATATTTGTGGAGGTAAGCATCAAGTTGGCTCCCAAATCGTTTTTCGGAAGTTTTCTCAAGGGTGGCTTCTAGGATAAACGTGTTTATTCTTTGAAGCTTTCTGGTTGGAATGCTTGGATATGGTAATTTGTGGACACCACGAATACTTTGTATTGTTCTCAGGGATTAATTGGTGGCATTCTCATCCATTTGGCATATTTGGCGAACGAAATACTTGATAATCAGATAGCCTTCTTTTTGTTCTTTTATCTTTAATATATATAAACATTGTATTCTTGGACGGGCTTCGTTCTTTATAAAAATTTAGGCAAAACCAACCACCATGCATAATTTATGAGAGATTCAGTTCAACTTGTAAAGCTAGAACGAGTCTTATTCAGATAACACTTAACCATTACAACAATATATATATATTAAAATGACTTATAAACCAAGATTAAGCCAAGAAAAGGAATGAGATGATTTAGTTGCACAAATACACCAGGCAGAGTCCAGTTAAAGATGGTCTTTTGCAAAGTAGGCCCTCTTGAGTTGAATGCATTTAGGCCAATGTGCTTGCCAATCTTGAAAGACGTGCTGGAAAGCATTTTTGTTTGTGTGTGACATCATCTTTATAATCGCCTTAGCCTAATACATACATGACGGATTTTGAAGAATCAAAATGATGGCCCCAAAGCATTAAGATAGGCAAAAATATACAAATCACAAGGGACAAGGTCAGGGTTAAAGAGGGGGCAAACACACCACACATTCGGCAACTATCTTTGAGATTTGAGGCCATGGTGTAATTACCAACCAATTCAATGCCGTTCAGGACATTTTGTCGAATATATTAGGCCTGGATCTTCAAAACTGACACAATACTGCCCATTTATTGTTGTATGAAGGGCACTTCATGTTGTAAACCAATTCCCAGCAGTCAAAGGACGAAATCGGTCTTACCCTTCCTAATGACCCCGGAGAACCTTTGGCGCAGGAGATTTGAGAGATTTGGAGTATTTTCCAGACTATCATCGCGCGCCTGTTTTCTCTTAGGATTGCCATGATGATTGAATTCAGGTAGACCTGTTCCAATACCAGCTGTAGACACGCACTTCTACTTATGTTATGGTGTTAACAATCTCGACACCACACACCCGTCTCATATACAAACGGTCGTGCAAAATGGTGAATGCACTGCCATGCAAAATGTTCGCAATCTTCGCAAGTTCATCCTGAATTGTGCGACTATCTCCCCCATCGATGGCGGCCGCCCCCGGCACTTCCATCTTTGTCGTCGAAACACGGCTGGCCCTCCCTTTTGAGCATTCTAAACCACCAAAATAGAAGTTGACTCTTACATTTGGTAAGTTTCCCAGGCGGATTTCTGCAAACGGATGCACAATTTCAAGGATTCATAAGCTAATTACGAAGCGATTCTGAAGGCGAATACAAGAAAGACATCCTTTGAATTTTGAAACGTGGCCACGAGACACGTGCGCAAATTTTCTTGGGCGCTATCTGTTGTTTCAATTTGTTTCATTTCCTTATATCAACCTTGTATATTTTCCAATAATTTGAAATCCTTATCAAAAATGCATTTTATTGGTTGAAACATTTTTATGACTCGTGTAGCAATCGCCGTACAGAACTCGTGGATATATGCACTGGAAACTTTTAGTGCGTTCTTCTTTCGCTGTGTTTTGGTAGAATTCCTGAGAGGACGCCATTCTCTCTTCCGCTTGATTCACGAATTGAAGGCAACAACACGTGAGTCATTACGTTTGGCAGATATCTGAATGTGCCTAAAATACAACACACACACATCAGCCCATTAGACAAATCTATCGAATGTCCCAATGATCAAACACATATCGGTCCATTAGACATATCTACTTAATGTATTAGTTATTAAACACACATCGGTTCATTAGAAAAATCCATTGAATGCCCGAGTGATCAAACACACATCGGTCTAGTAGACAATTATGCTAAATGTGCCACTTATCCCAAACGTGTATCTTTTCAGTAGACAAATATACTGAATGTGCCAGAGATCAAGCGCACATATTGTTCTAGTAGACAATTATTCTAAATGTGAAAGTTATCCAAAACGTGTGTATGTTCTGTAGACGAATCTACTGAACGTTCCAGTGAATTGCTACTGACCAGATAGCCAACGTAACGAGCCAGTAAGTTTGCCAACTTCTAACCCGGGATCCCGCACAAAGTTTCTTCAACGTGTCAAAGGACGATGGGCGGATTGCGTGTCCGGCGCCAGAATAAATCATCACCTGGGTTGACAGATCTCCTTGCGACAACTTGTAGACACGCGGCGTCAAAATCTGAACATGGGCGAAGTTGGCACCTCCTGATTGAACGGAGTTGACGTCCGTGGTCTTTACACGGGACCGGCGTTGAGCGGCTCGGTTTTTGGGGAAAGATCATTGCCGATCTTGCGCAATTAGACTTGCATAGTAGCACATTGACCATGTAGGGCACACATTGACTTAAACTGTAATCAAAGTTTCAAGTCCAATAAAGAAATTAACATTATAAGAACAGAGTTGAAGCTTCGTTACTCTCGAGCAAAATTGATAAAATTGTTCAGGTTGAAATGACAAAGAAAGTTTTCAAAACCAAATAATTATTGAAATACCCTATTTCTTTTAGCAACCAGGGTGTTGATGAAGGCTTATGAAGGTAGATAGATAGGTTTCAAGAAAGGAATTTTCAGCTAAAGCCTCAAGTCAACAAGAGTTATTTCTGATGCTTCATCAATAATTCCTGATGGGGAGTTCGTCCCTGCGACGTATCCCAGACGGCCGCGATATTCTTTCCCTCTACCCCGAGTCTCAGCTTACTCTGAATGTTTGCTATTCCGTGTCGTGAGCAACCCCGTGTGACATTATTGTAGCACAGCTAAAAGACAAATAAGGCCAAGCTTGCCGCAATAACAGTTGTTTGGTGACGCCGCGTAGCGAGTATTCGAAGTAAAGTTAAACTCTCCGTTTGAATTCGCTTGATGAAGACATCCTCAGGAAGATATATGGAATACCACGGGGGGTGACGTATTATAGGGCAGCGCGGCCATTCGCGTCCCGCCGAGTTGATAGCACAGCGACCCATCGAAGATACTTGTGATTTCCAAACACTGTTCTTTCGATCCGTCAAATTCGCATTGGCAGACATTTCGTTCAGCTCAACATAGCGACGTCACTCTTTTCTCTCTCTCTCTTTACCTCCAGATTTTTTAGTATCCCCATCGTCCCCTTAACTCGCGGCCTACGCACGCTCATTCTCAGAGACGTGCTGGGGGGAAGCAGAGCAGTTTCCGCAGATTGAGAGATACTGCGCGAGGAGGGAGGCCGCCGATCGACTTCATTACTGCCGAGACTAATCAGCGCGGGTCGATCGCGGGGATGCTGACACTTTCTGGAGGCCAGACCTGACGTTGACAAATCAATTGGGATTCGTCCACGGTCCATATAGGCTGTCGTCGGCACCGACGGCGGCGGCCGGTGTAGATGTTCGGCGGGGGGTGGGCCGGCTAATTGCGGCTGCGGCCTCCCACCGTCGAGTTATTAAATTTAATCCGACCGTTGTTTTTTGGGGCAATTGTTGGGCGCCGTAATTAAGGGGCAGGTAGGCGGGCTGGCGCGCGGGCGCAGGCGCAATCAATATGAGACATGCGCCTCCTGCTAACCTGGCCGCCGTGAGTAGATCCGCCTCCCGCCGCCGCGACGATGCTGGTCGCCTAGGATATGATGTGCCACAGGTACTGTCCTCTTGGGGCCGTCCCTTCCCTTCTCACTTTCTGCCGCCGTCATCCTCCAAAGTCGTTTCATTCTCTTTTCTCCATTGGACCTCTACAATACGCTGTTTGAACTCTAGACTTGTATAGGCGATCACAATATAATGTCTTTAGACTTTCTATTTTCTGTGAACTTTGGTTAGAGCAGGCTACACATATTTCAAATCTCGTTTTTCTCCATTATATTTACTTGATCTTCAGCCTTCTCTATCTCGTAGGTTTCCCCAGAGCCCCATTCTCAGCCCGCCGTCAGTTGTGACCTAGCTCTCTAGATCCAGCGGCTATGTACGAGAGAGGCAGCAGTAGGTGGCTTGTCCGGCTGAGGTGAGAAAGTCGCCTCAGCAATATCGCCGGTCCTCATTAGCTCAGGTAGCGTCCCCTACCTGCTCTCCTGGCCTCCATCTTCCTTTCCGCGCCACGCTCCCTCCAGACTCTGTCCATCCTCATATGTAAACTTATCCCGCCACCCATACCTCCTCCACTCTCTGTCCATCCTCACATCTTTCTCTGTGAACTCATCCCGCCACCCACTCTGTCCATCCTCACATCTTTCTCTGTGAACTCATCCCGCCACCCACTCTGTCCATCCTCACATCTTGCTCTGTGAACTCATCCCGCCACCCACACCTCCTCCACTCTCTGTCCATCCTCACATCTTGCTCTGTGAACTCATCTCGCCACCCACACCTCCTCTACTCTAGGTCCATCCTCACATCTTGCTCTGTGAACTCATCCCGCCACCCACACCTCCTCCACTCTCTGTCCATCCTCACATCTTGCTCTGTGAACTCATCCCGCCACCCACACCTCCTCCACTCTCTGTCCATCCTCACATCTTGCTCTGTGAACTCATCCCGCCACCCACACCTCCTCCACTCTCTGTCCATCCTCACATCTTGCCCTGTGAACTCATCCCGCCACCCACACCTCCTCCACTCTCTGTCCATCCTCACATCTTGCTCTGTGAACTCATCCCGCCACCCACACCTCCTCCACTCTCTGTCCATCCTCACATCTTGCTCTGTGAACTCATCCCGCCACCCACACCTCCTCCACTCTCTGTCCATCCTCACATCTTGCCCTGTGAACTCATCCCGCCGCCCACACCTCCTCCACTCTCTGTCCATCCTCACATCTTGCTCTGTGAACTCATCCCGCCACCCACACCTCCTCCACTCTCTGTCCATCCTCACATCTTGCTCTGTGAACTCATCCCGCCACCCACACTTCCTCCACTCTCTGTCTATCCTCACATCTTGCTCTGTGAACTCATCCCGCCACCCACACCTCCTCCACTCTGTGTCCATTCTCACATCTTGCTCTGTGAACTCATCCCGCCACCCACACCTCCTCCACCCTCTGTCCATCCTCACATCTTGCTCTGTGAACTCATCCCGCCACCCACACCTCCTCCACTCTCTGTCCATCCTCACATCTTGCTCTGTAAACTCATCCCGCCACCCACACCTCCTCCACTCTCTGTCCATCCTCACATCTTGCTCTGTGAACTCATCCCGCCACCCACACCTCCTCCACTCTCTGTCCATCCTCACATCTTGCTCTGTGAACTCATCCCGCCACCCACACCTCTTCAACTCTGTCCATCCTCACATCTTGCTCTGTGAACTCATCCCGCCACCCACACCTCCTCCACTCTCTGTCCATTCTCACATCTTGCTCTGTGAACTCATCCCGCCACCCTCACCTCCTCCACCCTCTGTCCATCCTCACATCTTGCTCTGTGAACTCATCCCGCCACCCACACCTCCTCCATTCTCTGTCCATCCTCACATCTTGCTCTGTGAACTCATCCCGCGCTCTTACTTTCTCGTCATCGCATTTTTAAAGCGCTCTTCCTGTTCTGCTTCTAGCAGTGTTTCAGTAACTAACCCGGGAGAGACTTGGGGCGATGGTCTGACCGGCTGCCAGAAAGTTTCCCTTAGAAAAAAAATCACGTGTTATTATGATTCAAATTTATGAAGGCTATGGCTAATCTATGGCCGAGAACAATGTTTTGGTGCGCTTCAATTGCGCCAAGTGTGAATACTCATCATTGGATTCTCATGTCTTAATCACTTTTGCAGGAATTGGGAATTTCTCAATCATCAGCACGTCAATTCAGCTAACAGGACGTCCCCGGCTGCAAGCTTGCTAAGTCTTGAAAACGAGTGATTTCCCTGACCCCAACCAACATGTCCGGAATACAGACATACGACTTTTGCCATAGAAGGGTTATTTTTTTTAAATACCTAGTATTCCCATTATAGCCTGGGGAGTTGATAAACATCCCTGATAGTAAGTAAACACCAGTAACTTCCACTACTAGCAAGAGGTGGGGGCGAAGAACGTTGGAATGGCCAGTATCTTGTAAACGTTGGATCGATGCAGTTTTAATGGTTACAATACCATGTTGTGGAAGGCACTTCGAAATACTCAAATTAACTTGCCCAAGAATACTTCTGACAGTGGGATTCAGGCTATGCAGACCTGACGACAGAGGAAGGTCAAGTATGGAAAATGTCATCAAAGGTGTCGAGAAAACTGAATTTATTCAAACTAAACACGGCCATGATGGTTTGGATATACATACTAGGAGAATCAAACACTCGGTAAAGATGGATTTCAAAATGTTAATAACCCCAAGATAGGAAATACAGAGGGTGTTCCATTTTTAAAATAACGATTTTAGTGCTTCAATAAAAATAATTTACAAATGTTTGTACAGCTTATTGTTTTCTGTATGTAAGCCTTGCAGGTTACTAACAGCTCTGCATCGATGTTTCCAGGAAATAAGGCTTTGTCTTAGAATAATTTGATCAAGACGATTCCAATATTCTAGATTTTCTATGTTTTCTAGATCTAAGAGCAGTTTTCAGCAAGACAAAAACACAAAATTCTTAGGGACCAAGTCTTGGGATTTGACAGGGATGTACTTAAAAGGAACGTGTTGAACATGAGGTATGTATGACTCGTGGCTTTATCCTGATGCACCCACACGGATCTTGAGTCACTTGTATACAAAAATAGGACCTCAATATCAGCTAGTGGGTCTAAAACAAGTCTTTGCTATATTTGCGAATTTATCTCTTCACAGTAGATCCACCTTCTATATAGAATATTCCCCTTATAGCAGAAACCTGCAACGATCATGAATCCCTTTGGAAAACTTTCCTTGCAATGCTTGACTCAGTTTTGAAAGTTGTTTATTTGAGAGTTAGCGTAGTAAAAAAAAAAAAAATGGCGCGGGGTTAGTTGCTATCATTGAGGTAAACCCATGCCTCGTCCAGTGTAACAACATTCTTCCATTTTTCACCTGCCAGGTACTTTTCATAAAGGGCCCTGGTGCAGGTCTTGCGTTCCTCGATATGGCGCGGCTTTAGAACATAAACTTTTTACGTATTTTTAAGCCGATATTTTTTCTGATGATAGTTAACTGTAAAAAATCTAGTTCGTTGGTTATTGTGAAAATGTTCATTTAAGCATATAGATTCTTTCGGTTGGAATTAAAGATTTCTTCAGTCAGATTTTTTTTTTCAGAGGAATTTTTCACTTAATTTCATAGATAACATAAATTTGTTTTCTTTTATTATTTGGCTGATATGCAATTAAGTAATAGCAATGTGTGTGTTCTTTCTTTCATAATTTTAATAATTTGGTTAAACGAGTATTTCTCCTCGAAAAGTCTGAAAACGTAACCTTTTACAAAATCACTTATAATTTTAGGCATTTCGAATATTAAAAAAAATATATTTTTTTTACATGAAATATAAATCAATGCTTTTTCTTTCGAATAATAAAAGAAAAGAAAAAAACTCGAATCGAGAACTTCTTTCGCGAGCTGCAGCGTTGAAATATATATATATATTTTTAAATTTTATTTAAATTGAACACCCTCTGTATATGTGGTGAATTTTGATTCAAAGTCGCCTCTCCGTTGTTTGCAACGCTAGGTCAGTCTTCTGTGACAATGTACATCGAGATAACCAGGACAGGTGTCAAGACATCTTGAGACTGTTTCAGATGTCATGTCTGCAGGCCACCTTATATCTACCAAGTCCTGTGTGTACACGAGGGGATCAGGGCATCCCGAAGGACCCGAGCAGCATTGACTTTGTTAATTCCTTTGTTGTTGTTGTTGTCGTGTCCAAAGAAGAGTCTCAGATGTCTCCATGCATCTCTATCACAGCAGCAGCAATATCCACTATCTAGGCTGCGGCCATTGCTGGGCATGAGAATATGTGAGTAGGTGTTAATTCCTTTGGAATATTCAGAACACCTATCACTACAGGACTTTATGCTTCAATTGGACGATGGTCAATTTAGTCTTTATAGATTGTTCTATCATTGCCGCCGAGGGATTGTCCGAATTGTAATAGGAGGTATCGAGAGGGCCGGCCAGGCATTCTCGAAAAACTAACAATGAACGCTGGCAAATTTTATTATAATGCCCACCACTTGAAGTTAATTAGGTTTCATTTGTTTGTCTAAAAAAAAAAAAAACCTCGGGAATGTAAACCGTTGTATTGTGTTTCGCTCCTTGTTCACAAAAGTGCCGAATTCCGACCACTTCATTGGTGACATGAACTGAGGCGGAATGGTGGAATTTTCCATGTCTTTTGTCAGCCTCTGTAGCTGTAAAAAAAGCTACAGGAATTTAGACGGGTTATATGTTAAACTTTTTCTCAGCCGAGGGTTCTTTTGGCGTGTGCGATGTCTGATAAATATTTCTCTTAATTCTTTCTCTCCGAATATTTTTCAGAGCACATGTCTCGCTTTGTTATCAGCAGGTAAGGCCGCACCGTAGATCAAATTGAGTTATGCAGGAATCAGATATTCTGTTTCCGCAGGAATTTTCTGCTGATGCGATTATCAACTGCTTTGTCATTTCAGGGATTCAGGTTATTCGAAAATGTCCCCATCGCAACCGTACACGCACCTCGTCGCTACAGTACACGCACCGCAGTGTTAAACGGTCTGGACCTCGTCGCTACAGTACACGTGCACCGCAGTGTTAAACGGTCTGAACCTCGTCGCTACAGTACACGCGCACCGCAGTGTTAAACGGTCTGGACCTCGTCGCTACAGTACACGTGTACCGCAGTGTTAAACGGTCTGGACCTCGTCGCTACAGTACACGTGTACCGCAGTATTAAACGGTCTGAACCTCGTCGCTACAGTACACGTGCACCGCAGTGTTAAACGGCCTGGACCTCCTCGCAATCGTACACGTGCACCGCAGTGTTAAACGGCCTGGACCTCCTCGCAATCGTACACGTGCACCGCAGTGTTAAACGGCCTGGACCTCCTCGCTACAGTACACGCGCACCGCAGTGTTGAACGGCCTGGACCTCCTCGCTACAGTACACGCGCACCGCAGTGTTAAACGGTCTGGACCTCGTCGCTACAGTACACGTGCATCACAGTGTTAAACGGTCTGGACCTCGTCGCTACAGTACACGTGCACCGCAGTGTTAAACGGCCTGGACCTCCTCGCTACAGTACACGCGCACCGCAGTGTTAAACGGTCTGGACCTCGTCGCTACAGTACACATGCATCACAGTGTTAAACGGTCTGGGCCTCGTCGCTACAGTACACGTGCACCGCAGTGTTAAACGGTCTGGACCTCGTCGCTACAGTATACGTGCACCACAGTGTTTAAAGGTCTGGGCCTCCTCGCTACAGTACACGCGCACCGCAGTGTTGAACGGCCTGGACCTCCTCGCTACAGTACACGCGCACCGCAGTGTTGAACGGCCTGGACCTCCTCGCTACAGTACACGCGCACTGCAGTGTTAAACGGTCTGGACCTCGTCGCTACAGTACACGTGCACCGCAGTGTTAAACGTCTGGACCTCGTCGCTACAGTTCACGTGCACCGCAGTGTTAAACGGTCTGGACCTCGTCGCTACAGTATATGTGCACCACAGTGTTTAAAGGTCTGGGCCTCGTCGCTACAGTACACGTGCACCGCAGTGTTAAACGGTCTGGACCTCGTCGCTACAGTACACGTGCACCGCAGTGTTAAACGGTCTGGACCTCATCGCTACAGTATACGTGCACCGCAGTGTTATGGTCTGGGCCTCGTCGCTACAGTACACGTGCACCGCAGTGTTAAACGGTCTGGACCTCGTCGCTACAGTACACGTGCACCGCAGTGTTAAACGGTCTGGACCTCATCGCTACAGTATACGTGCACCGCAGTGTTATGGTCTGGGCCTCGTCGCTACAGTACACGTGCACCGCAGTGTTATGGTCTGGACCTCATCGCTACAGTATACGTGCACCGCAGTGTTATGGTCTGGACCTCATCGCTACAGTACACGTGCACCGCAGTGTTAAACGGTCTGGACCTCGTCGCTACAGTACACGTGCACCGCAGTGTTAAACGGTCTGGACCTCATCGCTACAGTATACGTGCACCGCAGTGTTATGGTCTGGGCCTCGTCGCTACAGTACACGTGCACCGCAGTGTTATGGTCTGGACCTCATCGCTACAGTACACGTGCACCGCAGTGTTATGGTCTGGACCTCATCGCTACAGTATACGTGCACCGCAGTGTTATGGTCTGGACCTCATCGCTACAGTACACGTGCACCGCAGTGGTATGGTCTGGACTTCATCGCTACAGTACACGTGCATCGCAGTGTTATGGTCTGGACCTCATCGCAAACTAAGGAAACCTTTGAGTTTTCATTGTTGAGATTTTTGAGCGGTCAGGATAGAAACGACGGACCTACTTGTTCCTCATTTATTTCATGAAGAATGAAAACATTATGACGCGAATGTTTCTTTTCACAAATAAATCCAACTTTTACTGTCCTTACTGCGATGCAAAAATATTGGGAAGGCTTGGCTCATCAGTGGGGAATTCATTCTTTATATATAGATGCCGCGTTATTGCTTTGTATTCATTTATTTCATCTTTCCCCTTGGAAAAAAATTGTCTCAATATCTTTACGCCATTCTTCTTGACCGACATCAAAAACGTTGTCACAAATCATTATTTTTCCATCATATTTTGTTTTAAATGTTTTGAACCTCACACATAAAAACTTTAGACATTTCTGATGAATATTGAAGGTCTATTCTCCTGGAATCTATTCATTTTTATTAAAATAAAAGCGAACATTATATATCTCTCTCTACTTTTTCTCTATTAATCCAAAAGGTTTTCGGCCAAGCTCGTCTTCAGCTCTTAGGAGCACTTTTTACGAAATTAAAGTCTTAATAAGCAAAAGTTTGTGTGGGGAAAAAGAGATTTCAAAATTCTTTTAGAGATGCTTCTGCGCATTTTACAGTATTTGTTTGATTGTACGACAAAATGATTGATAATAGATAAAAAAAAAACATGAAATGGCTTGAGTTTGCATATTGAAAGGCTTATACAGTACGAGAAGGGGGCATATATGGTAATGGTATAACGCAATTAATCGATTTGAGGATCTTTATTTTTGCTCTTTTTGTTGGTGTCCATACTTTATATAGCATTACAATTCTTTCATCTCAAAACTCACCTCTGAGCTTAGATACGTGATACATATAGACAGATATATATAAGGAAACCTACTGTATAAGGCTAATACCACTTTGGCCAATAGTCACCTAGTATTTAAACCTGTGTTATCCAACCATTCGATCCTGATTGGCTTCTTAAGACAGGTTCCATTATACTTAAAACGAGCAATACTTTTTCTCCCACTGCATCTGCTGGTACTGCTGCTTGAACCCAGGAGGTTCCTTCGATATTGTCAGCCGTTCGATTGTTCTTAACAAACACTCATTATTCGATTTTTGCTCGCGATGTGGAAATTTCTTCTTTTTTTTTTTTTGGGTCGGGATCAAAACCCGACAACTCAAAACCCAGGCAACCCAAAATCCCGACAACCCAAAACCTCGACAACCCAAAATCCCGACAAATTAAATTATAATTTTATTTGGTTTATGTAAATATAATAATGAACATTCTACCCTAAACGCAGTAAAATGATTTATTCAAATGCTGAAACTTGTTTAGATGTTTTTTTTTTGGTTGGATTTTGACCATAATGGAATTTTGGTCTGTCGGGGTTTTGCGTTATCAGGATTTTGTCCGGAATATCTCTCTCTCTCTTATATAATCTTATATGGACGTTATAATAAATCAGTTTCAATCTCAATCTCTCTCTCTCTTTTTTTAATTCCAATTACAGAAAACTACTAAATTAAGAGTTTTTTTTTTTTACTGGTTGCAAGACCTTCTGAACTGAATAGATCGATAAAGCTTATCTCTCATCCACCCACCTGCACAATGCACGCACTTGTGTATTTTAATGAAAAAAAAAAAAGTTAGAGAGAGAGAAAGAGGGAGATTTTTATGACTGATGTGGCTAGTTTATTCTTTAGAATATACAGCATATAATAAAAATTATTTTAAATGAATAACATTTAGCGACTTCTTTTAAACACTCTTTGTATATAATAGGGGAAAGAGTTACTAGCTCACTTTACTTTATTCCAGAATTTTTTTGTCCTCTCCCCACTTGGCAGTCTATCCACTTCTGCCAGGAGTTTATTTGTCCTCACACATGACATTCTATCCACGTCTTCCAGGAGTTCATTTGTCTTTACACGTAGCATTCTATCCAAGTCTACCAGGAGTTTATTTGTCTTTACACAGACATTTTATCCACGTCTTCCAGGAGTTTATTTGTCCTCACACGTGACATTCTATCCACTTCTGCCAGGAGTTTATTTGTCCTCACACGTGACATTTTATCCACGTCTTCCAGGAGTTTATTTGTCCTCACACGTGACATTCTATCCACTTCTGCCAGGAGTTTATTTGTCCTCACACATGACATTTTATCCACGTCTTCCAGGAGTTCATTTGTCCTCACACGCGACATTCTATCCACTTCTGCCAGGAGTTTATTTGTCCTCACACATGACATTTTATATCCACGTCTACCAGGAGTTTATTTGTCTTTACACGTGGCATTCTATCCACGTCTTCCAGGAGTTTATTTGTCCTCACACGTGACATTCTATCCACTTCTGCCAGGAGTTTATTTGTCCTCACACATGACATTTTATCCACGTCTACCAGGAGTTCATTTGTCTTTACACGTAGCATTCTATCCACGTTTACCAGGAGTTTATTTGTCTTTACACAGACATTTTATCCACGTCTTCCAGGAGTTTATTTGTCCTCACACGTGGCATTCTATCCACTTCTGCCAGGAGTTTATTTGTCCTCACACATGACATTTTATTCACGTCTTCCAGGAGTTCATTTGTTTTTACACGTGATATTCTATCCACTTCTGCCAGGAGTTTATTTGTCCTCACACATGACATTTTATCCACGTCTTCCAGGAGTTGATTTGTTTTTACACGTGACATTCTATCCACTTCTGCCAGGAGTTTATTTGTCCTCACACATGACATTTTATCCACGTCTTCCAGGAGTTCATTTGTTTTTACACGTGGTATTCTATCCACGTCTACCAGGAGTTTATTTGTCCTCCACACATGACATTCTATCTACGTCTTCCAGGAGTTTATTTGTCTTTACACGTGGCATTCTATCCACGTCTTCCAGGAGTTTAGTTGTTTTCCACATATGACATTCTATCCACTTCTGCCAGGAGTTTATTTGTCCTCACACGTGGCATTCTATCCACTTTTGCCAGGAGTTTATTTGTCCTCACACATGACATTTATCCACGTCTACCAGGAGTTTATTTGACCTCACACAGACATTCTATCCACGTCTACCAGGAGTTTATTTGTCCTCACACATGACATTTTATCCACGTCTACCAGGAGTTTATTTGTCTTTACACGTGACATTCTATTCACGTCTTCCAGGAGTTTAGTTGTCCTCCACATATGACATTCTATTCACGCCTTCCAGGAGTTCATTTGTCTTTACACGTGACATTCTATCCACGTCTACCAGGAGTTTAGTTGTCCTCACACATGACATTCTATCCACGTCTTCCAGGAGTTTAGTTGTCCTCCACATATGACATTCTATCCACGTCTTCCAGGAGTTCATTTGTCTTTACACGTGACATTCTATTCACGTCTACCAGGAGTTTAGTTGTCCTCACACATGACATTCTATCCACGTCTTCCAGGAGTTCATTTGTCTTTACACGTGACATTCTATCCACGTCTTCCAGGAGTTTAGTTGTCCTCCACATATGACATTCTATTCACGCCTTCCAGGAGTTCATTTGTCTTTCTTTACATATGACATTATATCCACGTCTTCCAGGAGTTCATTTGTCTTTACACGTGACATTCTATCCACGTCTACCAGGAGTTTAGTTGTCCTCCACATATGACATTCTTTCCACGTCTTCCAGGAGTTCATTTGTCTTTACACGTGACATTCTATTCACGTCTACCAGGAGTTTAGTTGTCCTCACACATGACATTCTATCCACGTCTTCCAGGAGTTTAGTTGTCCTCACACATGACATTCTATCCATGTATTCCAGGAGTTTATTTGTCTTTGCACGTGATATTCTATCCACGTCTATCAGGAGTTTAGTTGTCCTCCACAAATTACATTCTATCCACCTCTGCAAGCAGTTTGCGTGATCACCACTTTTTAATAATTTAATATCCATCAATTAAGACTTGACAACTAAAAAAAGAGTTGATGATAATAAAAATAGCTCCGGTTAAAATGAAGATTCCTCAGCAGCACTTTAATATCCTACTGATGTCAGTAACCCATTTGTAGATTTCTGTTACATTGGTTTCTCTTGTTTGTTAGAGTGTGAACCACGGAGACAACCTCAACTGGAACTGGCGATTAAACACTGATTAGTGGCCGGAACAAAATATCAAGGCCGGAGAAATTTTGAGGTGTTTTCTATGTTTTCTATCTCTAATGTTTATCAGCTTATTGCTAGTTAGCTAAACCGAGAAATAAAGCTTACAAAAGAAATGAACTTTTTGATTTCATTATTCTTTTGCAGTCTTTAACGCACCCACGCCTAGTCGCCCTCAAAGTGATCCCCTTTCTGGCGATCCGGAGCGAATTTTAAACTCTACTTGAAGTTTACAGCATTTATGTATATTTAACACGTATAATTCTAGTTCTAACGATAGTATCTCAATTGTTGAAATCCGTTAAAAAACGCGCAGGAGTTATACAGACGAGAGAAAGAGAGATATTGTAATTTTCTATCGTTAAATTTATACTTTGAAATATGTACAATGTCGCAGCCTTTTATCGACTCTGCCTTGTCTCGAGCTATGTGTAGAAACAAATTTGCTCCAAGTGGTCATCGCAGGCCTGGCTATTTGGACAGAGATTAACTAAAGAAGAACTTGACATCTCAGCGGAAGCTAGAATATACAGGTTTTTTTTTCTGAATTTGAATCAAGAAAAAATCATGAGAACTCCCTTATTGAATGGAGGGAATCACTTCATCGTTGAGAGGGCCTCATCTACATGGTATAGAATCATATTTCTTTTTGACTAGATGTCATCTTCTTCTTTCTTATCTCCACTCAATCATATTAAGATATTAAGCTTGTGTCAATACAGTCAATAATGTGTTTTGGGGTTGCAGGTTGAAAATTGCACTTAGTACATATTGGGAAAACCTTGCAACCATTCTGGAAAGTCATTGTGCGTAGATGACCAGACTTAAGTCTGGAAATCAAAGACTAGAGTATCAATCAAGTACTAGATGTCATGAATGATTTTAATAGTCACGTCCGTGACTTAACGCGTGGTTTAACAGTCCAGTTTTTGTTAGCAGAAGCTTAAATGAGACACCAGTGTAGGAGGCCATGTATGTTGGCAAACAGAAGGTTTCTCATAATGATGGCCATTTATTGTTTGGTGGGAAAACCGTATTCCACATTTCCAACAGGCTGTGCTCTTCTCAATATAAAGTCAGCCAGGAAGCTTCAGAAAAACGAGGCTATAAAATAAAACCAAGCCGGTGGTCTCCGCCCCCGTGATCCTGGGTGATGAAGTTGTTTCCGTGCAATTGGCCTCAGGAATCTCTCCATCGATCCCGCCGCTCCCTCCATTCAAGTCCGGGGGTTTACTTCTGTACTCTTCTCCTCTGTACTCTTCTCCCCTGTACTGTTCTTCCCTGTACTGTTCTCCTCTGTACTGTTCTAATTTAAACTGTAGTGCTCCTCTGGGTTGTTTTCTTGATACTTTTCTCCTCTGTACTGTTTTCCCCTGTACTGTTCTTCCCTGTACTCTTCTCCTCTGTACTGTTAACCTGCTACTGTTCTCCTCTGTACTGTTCTTCCCTGTACTGTTATCCCAATGTACTTTCTAATTTAAACTGTAGTACTCCTCTGGGCTGTTCTTCTTTATTGCTTTCATGCTACTGGTCTCCCCTGTATTGTTTTCTTGATACAGTTCTCCCCTGTACTGTTCTAATTCTAACTGTAGTGCTCTCATGGGCTCCTCTTCTGTGTTCTTTTCCTGACACAGTTCTCACCTGTACTGTTTTTCACATGCTATTCTCTCCTGCATTGTTTTCTCCCATATTACTGTAGTCCTGTTCTGTGCCTCCAGTAAACTTGAGAAGTACAGGAGCCGTGTGTTCCCCTAGATTTTCATATTTATTTCCTATTTAAAAACGACGCCGCATGCGTTATATTAGCTTTAACTTAAAAAAAAAATAAAATATATATATATATATATATATATATATATATATATGGCCCCCAGGCTACTTTAACTGAGGTCAATATTCTTCCTTTCTTGGCTCCGATACTTTTTGTGAGATGTGAACAAGCACGCGTTAGAGACGCTGACAACACCAAAGACGGTTAGAGTACAGTCTATATGACCAAGAGCCAAGAAGCCAGATTTTCTCCTCGGTTTTAGATACAATTCGATATTTAAAAATATCGGTATTAAAAAAAAACCTCTTTAAATTACTTCAAGTTTACATTATTTTTAAATGTACACACACAAATTGGGAAACATTCATTTTTTACAAAGCTACATGATTTTAAACCATATATATTTAGGGGTTCTTAAATGCGATTGCCATGACCGGCAAATCTTGGTCTTCAATACTATTTGTCAGCAGGCCTCAAATATAGAATCGACGGTATAGATACAGAAAATATAGTTCATTAATATTTACGTTGATAGGTTGGTATAATCTGTGGGATGACACCTCCCTGATGCAGCAAGTGTAGGGAATCTGTACGCTCCAGGAACCTGGGTTCAAACCCCGTGTAAGATGCTGCTGTTGAGAGATTGGCTGCCGCGATAACCCACTGTCCCAAAAAGAAAACAACGTTACTACTGCCATTGGAGTCTGTAGGGTGATTTGTTGAGGGAGAATAACTTCCAAGTTAGCGCCACTAGAAATATTTCTAGATGTTCTTCGCTTCTTCAATTCCGGGCTAATTGGCCATTTCAGGCATGGTCTTCTAGCCCCACATCACGGCAGCAGAACGCGACTTCCAGTGGCAAGGGATCCTAAGATCTGGCAGCAGAGATGTCTCGCAGGGGTGGAGGAAACGTGGAGATAGCAGGGAACAGCGCCTGGGAGCAGTGAGAGGCAGGAGTCTTGGCAGGGGATGAAGTCCAATAGAAGAGGCCAGTGAAGGTGGAGGCAGGAGGTCCAGGAAGCCTAGAACTTAAAAAAATTCTAGATGTGTCGTTGTGGTCTGTGACGCGCCTTCCACACTGAGATACGTAGATACAACTGGAGGATCTCCGGAGACTACGGGATGTGGCAGTTTTTACTCCCCCACCATCTCTGTTGGTGTTCACATCAATACAGAGCCACATTGGTGCCATCGCTTGTATCTGCTCCTTCAGCAACTCACTCCACTGCTCGCTCTCTCGGATTCGACAAATAATTACAATTATTATTAATAGTTAATAATTATTAACGCTGCATGTCAAGAATCTTTTCCAAAACTACCCCTCAAAAACGTCTGATCACTAAATTCTAGTTTTTTTTCTTCTTTGTCGATTACGTGGCGTATCTTGGTCGGTCGACAAGCACATGGAAAGGATTAGCGATCACGTGATCGCCCAGGTGTTGGTTTTGATAGGCCGCCTTATATCCTCCGAACTATTGATTGGTTTAACTCCCCCCTTCCAATATTAATATCCGGATTTAAGGAGCTGTGAGGGATGCCAGGCGAATTAATTATCTCTAGGCATTTAATAAGCTCTCTGTGTGTGATGTTTTATATATTAAACCTCTGAGACAGCTGCTCGGAATGATATTGCTTCCAGAAAAATGGACGTCTCAAAATTCGGGTGATGTAACTACGGCGTCGTTACATAAAGTGACATTATCTGAAGTGTTTATCTCGATTTAGAGACTTGCTGAGGCTTGGTTAGATACAACAGCCACAGATGGCGTTGCACAAAGCTAGGTGCTTTGAGACTTCCTTAGATACAACAGACACAGTGTTGGGATGGTGTTGCACAAAAAGCTAGGGACTTTGAGACTTGTTAAGGCTTCGTTAAATACAGCAACCATAATGTTGGGATGGTGTTGCATAAAGCTAGGGACTCTCTCTCTCTCTCTCTTCTCTCTCTTTGAGACTTGTTGAGGCTTCGGTAGATACAACAGCCACAGTGTTGGGATGGTGTTGCACTAGGGACTTTGATATTAAGGATTGCCTCCAGGGAGAAGCCTCTTGGAAGTTAGGAACCTCCAAGTAGATGGAGAAACACCCCGTGTTAGAATTTGAAGAGATTTCTGCATACACACTGAGACATTTATTTATCTCACAGCTCAGGATAGACCTTTAGTTCCATCTCTTCTTCCAATAAACCCAAGCGGTATTCAGAATTCCTTTTTAGATAATTAAAACATTTTCCCAACACTTCGCTTAGATGGGAGCACCACCTTGCTTAGAACTTTTAGGGAACACGCCTTTTTTAGGCTAAAATATGCTAAGATTTTTGGCTTTTCCAGATAGGCTTGAGTTAAAAGAAGCGCGATCCATTTAATATAATTATATATTTTTAAATTCACTCCCCTGGTTCTGTGAAAGCAAAAAATAAGATAAAATATTTCGAGGGATTGTTCCATTTTTAAGACTTCCAGAATGCTGGGGTTTCTTCAGCGACACGTGGAAAGCATTCT
>CP092864.1:51445914-51483034 GCA_030710605.1 Cordylochernes scorpioides
CTATCAATAATAAATGTTAATTTGACCAAACAATAAAGTTCAACACAATCAATAATTCTACCAATTTTAAAATCTAATTTTGACAAATTAGATAACTCTTGTTTATATATGATAAACCACAATTTGGATTATAGATACAAGACGACCTAATCCAAATAATTTAATAGTGTGTGACGTTTTGGCAACAGAATTGTTACCATCATCAGACAAAAGAATAAAATGTTTTTATTATAGATTTTATTCTTTTGTCTGATGATGGTAACAATGCTGTTGCCAGAACGTCACTCATATTAAATTATTTTGATTAGGTCTTATTTTCTTGTATCTTGTTTATATAAAAAAAAAATTGTTAACAATATAATACCTTGGCATGTGGGGCACAGCGGCCATAATTAGCATATGCTCACCATGCTTAAAAGTGTTACATTGCATTGCAAATATAAGCGACGATGTCACACACAATTGTGTTTACTCAGGGATGATTAAGGCCTAACTTAAGTGGGTGCTAGTCACTGATGTAAACAATGAGGTTTCTTTGAAAGTAACATTCTGCCAATCAAAATAATATTTTATATTAATTAAAATAACACGAAGAAGACATGCATGGACATGGTGATCAATCAGCTAGAATGCCCACTAAATAGGGTTCTATCCTAAAAGTGAACAATCATAAAAGCTCTCTTTAAAACACTATTTTTTAAATAGAATTTTATAGCTTTTAAAAAAAATCATATGCTTTTTTCCCAATGCATTCATTCACTTGGATTAAAATAGTATTTGTCATTTTTCCTTTGTTCAAAAATGTATAAACATCCATTACTAAAAGTTAATCATGGAACAATCCAAAAAATTAAATTAAAAAAAAAAAAGTTCCGCCCCAATAATCACAATTTACACTATTAATTGAAATATATTTTACACCAAAGTATTTTATAAAGAATATTATTTTAATGATATAAGTTTTTATCCTAGAAAAATGTCCACTGGCATTGAAGGTTGTGATGAAATCATCTAGCTAACTTTGATAAGTTAACACAAAGCAATAACGCGCCATCTATACATATAAAATAAAAGGATTTAAAAGCGCGAATGTTTCTTTTATACATAAAACGAACTTCTACTGTCCTTACTGCGATAATAAAAGAAACATTCGCGCTTTTAAATCCTTTTATTTTATATATAACTTTGATAAGGCACAATTTGGATTATAGATTATAAAAACAAGGTAATAAGACCAAATCAACGCTGTTACCGAAACATGAAACACTAATTATTTATTTGGATTTGGTCTTATTACCTTGTTTTTATCTAGCTAACTTTATAATTCAACTGAAAGCTCTAATCCCTTCGGATGTCGAATTAAAGAGGTTTGACTGTACGTTCTTCAATTTTTCATTTTCACTCAATATCATAGAGGCTCTCCTGTCCAATAAATGCTCAATGCCATCAAGAATGGAAATCTGCTGCTGCACATGACTGGAACAGAGCATCAAGTCTATTCTCCCAAGGAACAGCAGTTCTTTGTTTCCTGTCTGGTCATCTAGGGACAATTAATTTCCAGAATGGTTGCAAGGTTTTCCCACTATGTACTAAGTGCAATTCTCAACCTGCAACTACAAACCACATCATTAACTGTTTTGGCTTATCCATTGATGAGCTCAACACATCCCCAGCAGACACCATCTTAAGCTCTACAATCTTGATACCCTGATATGATTGTTGAGTGGAGATAAGAAAGAAAGAAGATAGAGATTTCACCACTGATGAGCCAGGCATTTCCCATATATATTTTCCAATTTTCTGTTCATTTTGTACAATAACAAAAATAAAATTAATCTATACTAAAAAAAACTTCTATTTTTGACCTTGAAGGGGGTTTCAAATCTATGTTTAAATAACCTCAATAATTTTTATTATATACCTATGAAGAGTAACAAACCAAGGGTGATAAAGCACAATTTGGATTATAGATTATAGCTACAAGAAAATAAGACCTTCTTCTTCTTCTTTCTTATCTCCACTCAATCATATTAGGATATCAAGTTGTGACCCTTGATGGTGTCTGTTTGACAACCACCATGACTGGGTGAAGTAGAATACGTCTGCCTTTGTCATTAAGACTGGGAGCACTACTCAGTGGCAGGCCGACTTAGCTCCAAAAGAAATGGCCGCCTCTGACATGAGGAACAGATGCCATGTGCAGCCGCTCCTAACATGGGAGTACAAACGCTGCTGATCCTGTATTCCTGGATTAGGAGCTCTTACAGGGTACTATCAGCCGGGCCAGCTGAACCCAGGTTTTTTAGTGAACTTGTTACTGCTCCCCCCCTCCTTTTTCATCCGGGCTTGGGACCGGCAAAGGTGGAGTTAAAAAAATTAAAGTTAAATAAGACCTAATCCAAATAAATTAATATTGTGCGACATTTTGGTAGCAGCGTTATCATCATCACAAAAAATAACGAAACGTCACACACTATTAATTTATTTTGATTAAATCATATTTTCTTGTAGCTAGAACAAAGGTTTCTGTTAACCACAAGCCTTCATGATAGTGCATTTATCTCTGTTACTTTGGCTATTGACAAGAAGAAAACATAAGGTAATAAGACAAAAAAAAATGTAATAAATAGTGTGTGACATTTCGGTAACAGCGTTGTTACCATCAATTATAAAATGAACCCATGTTTCTAATCTTTTAAATCCAAATTGTACCAAATTAGGCAAGAAGAAAAAATATCTGTAGAGGGATAAAGTTGATAAAAATATATATTAATGATGAGGTACATTTTGGATGATGATATCATATGGTTAAATCCAAATAAGTAAATTATACGTGATAATATGGTAACACCTTGTTACTGTAACATATAAGTTTACTTATTATTTCTTTTCTCCACTCAAAAATCATATTGGGTATCAAGCCTGTGGAGCTTGAGATGGTGTCTGCTGGGGCTGTGTAGTGCTCATGAGTCAATACAGTCAATGATATTGTTTGGGGTTGCAGGTTTAGAATTGCACTTGGTACATAGTGGGGAAAACTGTGCAACTATTCTGGAAAGTCTTATTCCGTAAATGACAAGACTGGTCAATGACAAGTCTGGAAATCAAGGTCTCGGTTTACTTATTTGGTCTTGTTACCTTGTAAAATAACTTCCTAAAAAAATGGCAACATTCTTCCAAAATTGGATTTATTTTACTGATCCAGTAGAACCTCTTCTGATAAACCACCCAACAAAACATAGACAGAGGTGTAAGTCTCAGTGGGTTTATTTGGGGAAGTGCTCTATCATCTGAGTGGGCCACAGTCACTAAGGCCCTGTCCGAAGCTGAGCTCGTGCTCTGGTCCAGGAAGGTTGTTGAGTTCTGGGTCTCGTCTGGCTGGATGTAGGAGGAGTTGTAGCTGAGGCAGGACATGGTAAAACAATTTTGTTACTGTGTATTCAGATTGAGGGGCTAAAGAAAACTGCCGCGTTATCTCTAACTTGTTACTGCAAAAATAGTGGTCAACAGTCAAATACAAATTATACCCGTCATCTCTGTGTGATGCCTTTCTAAAATAAATATTAATACCAGATATATTAAAAAAATAAATAAATAAAATAATTACAAGAAAATAAAACCTAATCCAAATAAATTAATAGTGTGTGACATTTTGGTAACAGCGTTGTTACCGTCATCAGACAAAAGAATTTGATGGTAACAATGCTGTTACCGAAATGTCGCACACTTCAGTAGAACTTCCTGTAAAGGACAACACCTAATTGCAGAGCCAAAGTGTCCTTTAAGGAAAGGTGTCCTCTTACTGGAGAGTTGCTAATTTGTAAAAATGGTAATTTTGCAAATGAACACTGTCCGTTATAAAGAGGTGTCCGATAGCGGGGTGTCTGCTAAAGGGAGGTTCTACTGTATATATTTATTTGGATTAGGTCTTATTTTTTTGTAGTTCTAATCCATAGTCCAAATTGTGCTTTATCAAACAAAAGAAAGTTTTTCCGGTCACGTGTACAATCCGGTTGGTTACTTGTTGACACACAACAATAGATACTTCCAGTCTCTCCTGGAGCTGGTTGTTATTGGAGGTTGGATTAGATGAGGGCAAGTTGTATTTTTACAATGGGGAGTGTTTGCTCAGGGAGGTGGTCTTTCATCTGATCTGTCACTTATTATGTTTTAACCATTACCATTTGTTTTTGAAAAATAGGAAAACAATATCTAATGAAAAGTATAGAATGTGCTTCATTATTTTTTGTGCCATGCTTGCACAGGGACAATGTTCTCTATATGGTTCCAATTTTGAGTTCTATCGTAATCAATTAGAATCCACCCCTATCAGATAAATAGCCCTGATATGCCAGACATCAGCACTTGGTTTTTGTCTCATGGATGAGAATTCTCTTTCTCCTAAGATAGCAGTCAGTGCAGAACTAACTCCAGCTGCCCAGGCTTCAGGTGGCCAAACCTCGCCTTATCATAGTATCATCATCTCTGGGTATATGGGGTCACTGATACCATACATTCCATGTGTCTGCTGATATCACTGCCTTGGTTCACGCTTATTTGTCAAATCTACACAAGTGCAGATTTAGAACAGGCCATCTAAAGCCATTGAAGATAGAAAATAAAAACAAAATCTACCCCACTTACCCAAAATGTAGCTTGGCACCTTCAGCTCCAGAACACATTTTGGCTTGCATTAGATGCACTAAACAGGACCTTTGGGAGAGGCCACTGCTTATCATAAAACAGCTTGAGGAGCATGGATTCGTGGAATTCTTGTAATCTTTAGACAAGGGGATAAACAACAACAATAACACAAGTGCAGACTTGAATACATCACAGCCAATTTCTATATCTGAAGGTGATAAGGCACAATTTGATTTATAGATTATAAACACAAGGTAATAAGACCAAATAAATAAATAGTGTGTGACATTTCAGTAACAGCGTTGTTACCATCTTCAGACAAAAGTGCTGAATGCTGAAGTAGCTGTGATATTTTTTCTCATTCAGCACTTTTGTCTGAAGATGGTAACAACACTGTTACCGAAACGTCACACACTATTTATTTATTTATTTAGATTTGGTCTTATTACCTTGTGTTTATATCTGAAGGTATTTCTCCACCATCTGGGAGATGTGCTTGGTGGCATTATGTGATGGTTTATATTCATGGATTTATTTTTTCTTCTATATATGATAAGGTACAATTTGGATTATAGATTATAAACACAAGGTAATAAGACCAAATCCAAATAAATAAATAGTGTGTGACGTTTCGGTAACAATGCTGTTACTGTCACACACTATTTATTTACTTGGATTTGGTCTTATTACCTTCTTATATATATATATATATTTTTTAAATTAAAGATTCTTCAAGAGACAGAAAAAAAGGTGCTCAAATAATTTAAATTATCTCTTATTTAGGTCAAAATATCACAGGCATCCAGAGAAAAGTTTGTTTAAAAATGTTTTAATTCACAAATTTCTAGCTTTTGGGCATGAAAGCCCTCCTGTAGAAGTCCTTTTGTGTCTGAAAACTTGAGATTTGTGAATTAAAACAATGTTCCTCTCTTCAATTAAATAAATAAATATGCTTTCCCAAATTAAGAAACAAATTTTAATTATATCCCTATATATAGTCACTACCGTCATCGGCCGCCTCTGTCACGGATGCGCGCGTACAGGGAGGTCACGTGCTCGCCGGCAGCCAATAAAAAAAAAAAAAAACTCCCTCGAGCCGGATTTGAACCAGCGACCTAAGGATCACCGTTGTAACATCTACAGTCGGGTAAAACACGGGCGTTGCCCGGGTCATTCGGCTAGTATCTTTATAATGTCAAATATACACTTTTTAATATATTCATAACAACAACAATTATTACAGCGCTGCCAAATCCAAACAATCAAAAATAAATTAATTAAACAGAATATATTATAATATTATTATAAGGTATATTACACAGACCAATGTTGTTCTGGTCATGTACAACCCTGTGGAAATGTCACAGTTTGGGGGGGGACTTATTACATTTCTATCATTGTGAAACTACTTCCTCAGACCTTAACTGCAATGAGAAAAACTGAAGGTAATAAGACCAAATAAATAAATAGTGTGTGACATTTCAGTAACAGCGTTGTTAACATCATTAGACAAAAGTACTGAATGAGAAAAATAGCACAGCATGTATTCTTAAATAGTATAATATGTGATACTAAAACAATATTTTTTCAGTACTTTTATCTGATAATGGTAACAACGCTGTTACTGAAACATCACACACTATTTATCTATTTGGATTTGATCTTAGTACCTTGTGTTTCTAATCTATAATCCAAATTGTACCTTATCATCTGTAATGAGAGAAAATAGAGTTGAACCTCTCAGCAGCTTCATTAAATTAATCTCTTGGCTGCTTCCATAGTGATATTAGATAACTCATTAAAAACCCAACTCATATTTTCTCTCGTTGCAGTAAGGTTTTTAGAAGTAAATTTTGCCAAAGTGCAATTTGTATTATATATTAGAAACATAAAGGTGACAAGACCAAATCCAAATAACGCAAAAAATAAATCTGCATTGTTGCTAAAACATCACGCACAATTTATTAATTTGGATTAGGCCTTGTTGTAAGCTAGAAATACTTTTTTATTTTATCATCTTCCCATAGTACAGCCATACAGAGGTCAGCCATCGTGGAATACTATCCTCTTCTGCCAAATTTTTCCATCTAATTGCAGATCTTTCATTTGATATTTTACACAATCCTTGGATCAATAATCTCTAACAATAAGTCTTCACAAATTAAAAGATATATACGAAGTGAAGAAAATTGTGTGCAAGAGCGGCGATGCCGTTGTCCACACGTGAGAAGTTAGACTTTTGCAAAAGTGGCATTGCCGTTGTTTACACGTGAGAGGTTTAGCTCATGCAACAGCGTCAATGCTATTGTCCACACGTGAGGAGTTTAGCTCGTACAACAGCCTAATTGCCGTTGTCAACACCTAAGGAGTTTAGCTCGTACAACAGCCTAATCGCCGTTGTCCACACGTGAGGAGTTTAGCTCGTGCAAAGGCCTAATTGCCGTTGTCCACACGTGAGGAGTTCAGCTCGTGAATAGCGACATTGCCGTTGTTCACTTGTTAGAAGTTTATCTCGTACAACAGTGACATTGTTGCCCAAACGTGTGTAGTTTAGCTCGTGCAATAGCGACATTGCCGTTGTTTACTTGTTAGAAGTTTATCTCGTACAACAGCTTAATTGCCGTTGTCCACACGTGAGGAGTTTAGCTCGTGCAATAGCGACATTGCCGTTGTTTACTTGTTAGAAGTTTATCTCGTACAACAGCTTAATTGCCGTTGTCCACACGTGAGGAGTTTAGCTCATGCAATAGCGACATTGCCGTTGTTTACTTGTTAGAAGTTTATCTCGTACAACAGCTTAATTGCCGTTGTCCACACGTGAGGAGTTTAGCTCGTGCAATAGCGACATTGCCGTTGTTTACTTGTTAGAAGTTTATCTCGTACAACAGTGACATTGTTGCCCAAACGTGTGTAGTTTAGCTCGTGCAATAGCGACATTGCCGTTGTTTACTTGTTAGAAGTTTATCTCGTACACAACAGCTTAATTGCCGTTGTCCACACGTGAGGAGTTTAGCTCGTGCAATAGCGACATTGCCGTTGTTTACTTGTTAGAAGTTTATCTCGTACACAACAGCTTAATTGCCGTTGTCCACACGTGAGGAGTTTAGCTCGTGCAATAGCGACATTGCCGTTGTTTACTTGTTAGAAGTTTATCTCGTACAACAGCTTAATTGCCGTTGTCCACACGTGAGGAGTTTAGCTCGTGCAATAGCGACATTGCTGTTGTTTACGTGTTAGAAGTTTATCTCGTACAACAGTGACATTGTTGCCCAAACGTGTGTAGTTTAATCTCTATATCAGCGGAATTACCGTTGTTTACTTGTTAGAAGTTTATCTCGTACAACAGCTTAATTGCCGTTGTCCACACGTGAGGAGTTTAGCTCGTGCAATAGCGACATTGCTGTTGTTTACGTGTTAGAAGTTTATCTCGTACAACAGTGACATTGTTGCCCAAACGTGTGTAGTTTAATCTCTATATCAGCGGAATTACCGTTGTCTATATCAGAGGAGTTTAGTTCGTACAACAGCCTAATAGCCGTTGTCCACAAATGCGGACTCAGCACGTACAACAGCGGCATTGCCTTTGTCCATGCGTGGGTGTCCGTAAGTGTTTTCCTGTCATAAAACGCTCACTCACACGCCTAAACTTCTAAATCGGGAAATCTCCGGCTTCAAAATTAGTTATTTCATCTCAAAGATCTCTATATTCGATTTTTATCAATATATACTAATACAGAAGAACCTCACTGTAAAGGACAACAGGTTGCAGAGCCAAATTGTTTTTTTTTTAAGAGAGAGGTATCCTCTTACCACTGAGAGTTGCTAATTATTAAAAAAAAATCAACTTAGCAATGAAAATTTTCCTCTGTAGAGAGGATTCCTCAAGCGAAAGTAACCTCATTGTAATAACTGTCAAATAACATCAGTGTTACCCATAATATAGATTTAATATCACACGCACAAAAAGTATAAGCCATCTTCCCTAAAAGAACATCAAAGAAGTTTATAAAAACTGCTGTAATGAGCTAGTAAGTATCGTCGTCCAAATAACGTGGCGAATACTCCAGTCCAATTTCTGCCAAAATTGTGATGTTGAGGGTAGTAGGTTCCGCACGTTAAAAGTTTAGAAACTTGCCGCCTCAAACTCCCCTCAATCTAAACTACTAACAAAAACTCCCATTAAATTCTTGGTATAACGTCCCCGCTTATTGCGCCTTTTTTCCCCGGTCACAATTTTCTTTTTTTTTTTTAATGATTCACCGCATGGGACGCTATCCGGCTTATTGCGCCCCTCCCCCCCCTTTTTTTTTCAGGCAGCCAGAATAGTCCGGCGGTTGTTCAAAAGAAGTTTTTATTTATCTCGATCTCTTTCTGTGCCGCAAAATTTTTCTTACAATTCGACGCTTATTGATTTGTATGGGCATACGTTTTTTACTTACGTGTTTACCTTTTTTTTTATGTTGAGCATTCTTAGATACACACTCATGGACAAAACTTAAGGAAGTTGTACCTTTTAGTGTGTTTATCGGGATTCAGACAATAACTCTGGAATATATTTGATACACAGTGATCTTTATTGAAGAAACACGAGATAACCAAGTGTGAACGAAATTGCCTCTGCCTCCTTAAAAAAAAAATAAATAAAAATAAATAACTAAATAAACAGACGACCGGCGATATCAAAGTCTTTCCACTTTTTAAAGTTTTGTCTATGGATGTATATATACTTATATAGACACTAAATACACCAAAAAATTCCGAATATAACTTATCTCTCTTCTACATACATCTTTAACAAAAAAAATGTGAATCAAAGGAGAGACAATCAGACATACACACCATACCTAGCTACATACAGATTAAGGCGTTTTATTCCAGTGACCCCCAGTTGCACCTAACCCCGATCTGTCAAACATGTTCAAACTACAGATTAAGATGGTGCCGGTAGGACTCGCCTACCCCAGTCCTTCCTGACTTGGCGGCGAACGTAACGGCGAATTCGTCACCAGATGGCAAGCAGAAGAGATCCAATCAGTGGGGATATAAACTATACATATAATAATCCGATTTAAGACGTTTATTGTGATTCCGGACAGTTGGCGACTTTTGTACGCTCCAGGAGTCCGGGTCACATTATAGTTTCCCCAGACCGACGAGGTGATGGCATGGCCCACCGCGAAGAGGCAGGAGCCGGCGGACTCTTGTTGGGTGGGAACGGTTAAACGGCGAATACATAAGGTACGGCTTCTCGTTATTTCATTTTCGGTCTCGGGCCTTCAGACTGGATGTTGCCAGTTGTAGGTAATTTCCACAGAGCGAGGTGGCTACCGACTATCGTAAAGTTGCTCGGGGTCTTCATTAGCCGTGAACGGATCGCTCCGCTGTGGCTAGAGATTCAGGAAGGCATTCTAATATTACGAGGGGAGGAACCACGTTAAAAGAGCCGGTTAAACGGACGGAAAGTACTGTACGCCTGCCGCTCAGACATTTGTCACCTCCAACAATTACGGCGGACACCACTCGGGATGTCGGGGGGCGGTCCAGGACAAGGTCGTTATCTCCCCGCGCCACGTTTCAAAATCAATACTCCTCCTGACAGATGGCGGCCTTCCTTTTTAATCCCTCTCCCCCATGTTCTGCTGCCATCTTAGCCGTTACGGCTCGCAGAAATCGATCCTAGGCTGTCCGCGCGTATGGCCGCCGGCCCGTAGAGCTGCGTCGTCCTAGGCCGCGGGAAGTTCTACCCCACCAATTATTTGTAAGAATCCACCAAACTTTATAAAACCCTTCCTCGTTTTCTGTCATCTTAGCTGTTAGTTCTCGCCATCGACGCTATCTCGGCTCGCCCAGATTCGCGGTTGTCCAGATCGCCGGAAGCTGGGGACAAGACTCGTACTGTAACTCTACTTTAAACTTCATATACCCCCCCACATATACACATCTGGGAATATATATATATATTCGAAGTAGAGAAAGAAGATACGAGGATGTGGATTTTTCCTTCTTTTTACACAGCGCTTTCTAATGGTTACTTCATAGAGTGAAGAAATACGGTAGATTCTCACATTTTCTTGTTACGTGCATACAGACAGCAGATCTGTTTATTCCTTGGATCTTTTGCTGCGTGTGATGGACCTAGTCCAGATATTTTGGGACCTCTGTATGTAGTAAAGTTATTTTGTTTGGATCCGCGAATAGAGACCGACTTAAACGTTTGTCATCTACCTAACGACAACGTAGAGCTCTTTTTCTCCCTATTTTTCCTCGTCTTCTTTACAAGTTGTTATACATTAAATTTAAATATTTTAAAAGTTTACACTTGATATATAGGGCAAGGATGTTTCACAAATTGACAGGGGCAATAAAGACTTAAGATGGAAAAACTTGTTGCACTTTTTCTTAGAAAAAAAATGTGGAATTGTAATAATTATTAACATTATTTTTTTCTGTGAACGATAAGTTTCGGCAGTTATATTAAACGGAAGAGGAGAGAGAAAGACGTTGGGATTGGGGCTGATGAACCTGACGGTTTCGTCATCCACCCGACAACTATTGAATCGTGTTTTGTTCATATAGTCCGGAGTTTTTACTTATTCAGAAAAGCGGCCACCTCCCGAATTTCAATGTACCTCTCTCGGCTTTTGATTTTAACGATTTTATTTCATTGAAATGTTTTGAGTATCCAACCAATCTCCTCAATTTCAACTCTAGTTTGCTATATTTTGGCCGACGAATCTCTTACCTTAGACTTGTCCCAAATAGTGTGAAGGAGTAATATCAGGAGAATAAGGTGGGTGGTCAATAAGTTTAGAATCGTATTCATTAATTGTAGACCTCGAAATGGTAGATTTGGGAATTGTGTGATGAAAATTACAGAGGAAAAAAGGACATCTTGACAAAATGTCCTTTACTTTTGTTTTCAAATATAATCCCTCAATTGTTTAACAATAAAGGATAATAATGTGCTATATATTTGTAGTCGATCATCATCACTCGGTTCTCCTAGAAAATTAAGTACTTGACCTCAATGCAGACTTTGAAAGACGAGCCTTCTTCGGAGCTCTAAGAAACTTTTGTTCCCATTGTTTAGATTGTTCCTTAGTTTCTGGATCGAAATGATGGACCCGGGGTTTCTCAATCGTTTGGTATCTCAACATCGTTTTATTCCATATTCCAAAACTTGGGGCATCCATCGTCGAAGCAAGTTTCCTCAGTTCAAGTTCATTGGTCAACATGTGAACATACTCTCTGGACATTCTGATGAAAATCTATGATATCGAAGTAACAAATCATCAATTTTATTGAAAATATATGACCGAATCTTCTTCATCTTGGATACTTTTCAGGTAAGCGATCCATCGCTTGATTTGTTGAATAACAAGAAAGACGCGTTGTTAATACAAAAACTATTTCCACCAATTTCTTTCAAAATTAGACTTTGGAAATTAAAAAGACCCAGAGCGATAGTTCTCCGTCAGGGCAACGTGTGACTTGAGGTAATTTAGTGCCTCGTGACATAATTTTCCAAAGTTTCCCCCTACTACAATGTGATGGGGCCTGGCTCATCAGTGGTGAACCTTCTTATCAGTTTCGGAAGCTTCATCTATTGAAATTTGAAACTATTTTTATCTCCAACTTTTTTTTCTTTCAACAAAATGTAAGTTTCCTATTATCCTTACTGCGATGGAAAAATTGTTGGAGGGGCCTGGCTCATCATTACAGACTTCATGTACAGATGGCGCGTTATCTCCTCTTTGTATTTAATTGACATCGCCCTTATCGTATTGTGGATTGTTCTGTGTAATAGCTTGTTGAAGGTATCTAAGGAACTTATGCGCTTTAGATTTGGAGACCAGTAAAAATCTTATCTTTCTTGCCTTTATACAAACCATCCTCTATTTAAGGCAGAACAAGAGAAATTCTTCGTCTTTGATTTGGTTTTAAGCCATCATTTTTGAAAATCGTAACCCCAGTATTTCCCCACAATAATGTTATATAGATCTCGGCCTATAAATATCTTATAACATTTTTTTTCCTTAATATAATTATATCCACTGCGCGCACACTTCACCATTTTTGTTGACCAGAGAGTACTTGAATACTTGTTCAAAACCAACAATACACGAAGTTTTTATTTGTTTATACCAATATACCTGATTGAAAAATTATTTTTGTTTTATAAAAACGAATACACTATGAAAAATTTAATATATATCGCGAATTTAGAATTTTAAAACCTCTTTGTATTGAATGCAACAGGTCTTATTTCCGATGTCTTACTAGAATTAGATTTGGAACTGTGACGCTGGGAATCTTTGTTCTTAAATGTAGTTTGTTTTCTAAACCCGGCAGGTTTGATAACCAACTATGAATATAGATGATCTCATGGCGACTTGCATTTCACGCGCTTGTGAGAACGGCCGATTAGAAACGATTTGATCTCAACTGGTCCACACCTCCCCGTACCATTCGCCGTCCTTTGAAAGCACAAGTTTCAGAACGCGCACCGTGGTAATGGACAACAGAAGTTTCTTACATCCTTCTTCGATCTCTTTGTCAGAAGACGGGCTTGTGGAAGATTGGTCTTTGTAGAGTACAACTTCCTTTTTGAGAGGCCGTCACTTTAAAATATCTTCTCTTAGAGGTGGTATGTCTCTCATGGGAGGTTGGGTTAGTTAAGTCGTCATTTTTGAATTTACAAAGGTGGTCGCTTATCAGATGGGTCATTCTTGAGAGGTAGCATTTCTCTTTATCGGCTTTTAGCAGGATGGAATGATGGCGAAACAAAAAATGTTAAATATCATTTTAGCGACATCCATCGCCTAGATAAAACGAGCGATGTATGATTCTTGAAATAACATACACTTTGGCTAGTGGAGTTTTTTCGACGTTTCGACACAATTATTTTGTCCTCGTTAGCAAACAATTAAAATTTATGGAACGGTATTAAAAATATGTTTGAGGTATTAGTAAGGTGTTCTCACGCGGTCTTTCAAATTTAACACAACCTACAGAAAACACAAGTCACGCATAAGTGTAAATATTAAACATTTAACTATAACCAAAGACTATGGTGATATTGGAGGTAGAAATAATATTAAAATATAAATAATTACAATACATATATATTTATAATACTATTTACAATGTTTATGTATAAAATTTATACCCCTAGCCTTTAACTTTCTACTTTGTAAATTTAAAAAGGAAACGTATTGTTGCGGAATAAATTCAAATATATTTAGAGTTCTAGTTGCCAATATTCTCGTGATACCCATCTCTCTGAAAATAATCTTTCCTTTTTAAATTTTATATTCCTGTAAAATGTATCTCAATATCATTCCAATCTGGCCTATGTCCTGAATATAATGCATATTCCCCAATTTTACTTAACGCCCTTCTCCCCATTAAACCCTGTTGGTGTTCCTTAATTCTAATCTATAAATTACGGCCGGTTTCTCCTACATATATTTTTTCGCATTCTGTATATTTAAATTCCATAAACCACACTGCATGGTTTGATGCGTTTATTCTATCTTTCTTTATGTTATTTCTAGTTTAAAAGATTCCCATTTAGTCCCCGTACTATACCAAATATTGTATATTCAAATTTTACAATATTCCACATATTTCGTTATTAACTTCTTTAATATATGGAATAATTATCTTATTATAATTAGCTGTAGACGATGTCCCTAAAGACAATACGAGACGACAAATCCGCTCTTCACCCCGCAAGAAAAAAAGACGTAAAGGTACTAGGGACAAAGTTCCAAGACTTCGATGGAATCCTTGGTAGAAGCACGTCAGATCCATGTCAGTAACTACAATAATTGCAAGCTGTGGGTCACAGCTCCCATAGGGAAGGAGCTATATGTAGCAAAGTATTAATTATTTTATTAACAGAGTATCATTTTTGATGTTTATATTTTTCTACTCTGTAAACTTCCCTCATTGCTTATCATTCATAGTTTGTTCTTGCTATAAATAAATTGCTGTGTCATCCTAAAAATAATTAGCTGTATTCTTATCTCTCGATTTCGTATCTTCTAATCCATTTATTTACGAAACCATGTGGATATTCAGATTGTTCTAATTCTTTTCTTTATCTCTTTTTATAAATGTCTTGGTCTTTGCGGCTCTTTGGCTCTGTGTACAAGAGATCACCTGTCTTGTGTGTATTATAGGATTGTTAGAATTAAAATTTAGATGTCAGTCGGCTGGTTTTCTAAAAACGCTGGTTATAATAGATCTGCTTTCCGGGTTAGTTTCCAGCATCCAAGAATTATAAAAATCCTTCTTTTTCTATGTAGGAGAAACTGGCCGAAATTTAGAGATCAGAATTAAGGAACATCAACAGGGTTAATGGGAAGATGGGCGTTAAGCAAAATTGGGGAACATGCATTATATTGAGAACATATAGGCTATATTGGAATGGTATTGAGATATTTCACAGGAATATAAAATTTAAAAAGGAAAGATTATTTTCAAAGGGATGAGTATCACGAGAAATGGGGACAAGAACTATAAATACATTTGAATATTAGATTGCTCTATTTTCAGAACATTTGAATATATTCCGCAACAATACGCTTCGTTTTTAAATTTAAAAAGTAGTATTTTAAAGGCTTGGTATTAATTTGTACATAAACATTGTAAACATTATTATTATTAATATATTTTAAAGTTTATTATCTATATTTTAGTTATTATTATTTTTACCTCCAAGATCATCCTAGTCTTTGGTAAGTTAGTTATTTGATATTTGCTTATAAAACTCGTGTTTTCTGTAAGTTGTGTTAACTTTGAAAGACCGCGTAAGAACGCCCTGTATTAATCAAACATTTTTAACGCCTTTCCAGAAATTTTATTTTTGATATTTTCCTGACGGAGGACAAAAGATTTTTGTTGAAACATCGAAAAAAAAAAATATATATTTTAGCCGAAAAGTGTCTGTTATCTCAAGAACAAAAAATGCCGGCCAGGAAAGATAATCTATGTATGAGTCGGTTATAAAGTATTTACATGTCTGGTGACCCACACCGCAGTCTGGGAGAGTGTGTGCTGAGCCAAATTGGTATCCTTTAGGGGTTATAGTTACCTATGTGTCACCGGTACAATATCACCATTCTATTGTCGCGTGGCGCCGTTTGTGTTCTCCAAAGTGTGGACGACCCAAATAACTACACGCGAGTTTGTAAAGGGATGCAGCTAACGCTTTATTACAAGTGGTTCTAGATGGGGTAGGTACAATAAAAGGGACTTGCCACCATCCTTCAACGTCCTGGCCGGCTGGCTCTCTTAGGGCCTTCTTCAGCTGCGAACTAATCCAACCAGCCGTTTGCATCCGCCGATGTCATTTCCAAGAAGTGTCCCGCGAGCAGCCCACGCTCGACCTGAGAAAAACTGAAGGACACTTGTTGAGTTAGCCGACTTGAGAGCACATCTCTGACGACTCGAAGGCTGCTTGCTGTCACGCTGTTGTCCCCTAATTCTCTCGTCTCGGCCGTCTGCGTCAACACGCCCCCGAAGTCCTCCTGTTAAATTTCCTTTTTCTCTGGTCATTCCCAGCTCCGACATTACAATATGCTCGCTAGATTGAAGCTATTTCCTGACCCCGGCTTCCTCCCGACGCTCGAGCTTGGAAGGTTTCTGAAGATGGAGCGAGAGTGGATCCTGCGTCAGCTATTTTACAGTATTTCCTACCACAATTGAACATGGTGCGTGACAGAAAAAACAAGGTTGTGGAAGCATGACGCCAGAACACAGCCCAGGACAAGAACCAACGTGGCAGAAACAAGGCGGCAGCTTGGCACAACCGCAGGACAAGAGGAGGGCATGTCATGCCAGAACACAGCTGTGAAACAAGAACCAACATGGCAGAAACAAGTTGGTGCACGGGACACAAGCCGCCGCAGGACAACAAGAACCAATGTGGCAGAAACAAGGTGGTGGCAGCCGGCTATTACTGAAGCAACAGCTATGGATTTTCTCGGCTCGCGGTCCAACTTTGCAACATGGCGCCACTTTCGATCTCCGGGGGTGGCTCACCTGGGATTCCAGCGCCGCCGGCTGCCTACAGAATCGTATATTGAAGTGAATGAATTTGTTCTTTAAGGGAGGAAAGACACTTATAATTAGTCTTCTCTCCCCAATTTTTCTTGGCAAAATATACGTCAAAATAAAAATGAGTTGATTTTATAAATAAACTGATAAATAAACCACGATCAAACTTAGTCGTTATAACCAACTGGAATTCATCAATAACGGAAACTAGGGTGATCTCCTGCCGAATATCACAAAAGCTAACGGCAGCAGCGGTGGTCACCCGCCGGATACCACAAAGGCTAACGGCAGCAGCGGTGGTCACCCGCCGGATACCACAAAGGCTAACGGCAGCAGCGGTGGTCACCCGCGGGATACCACAAAGGCTAACGGCAGCAGCGGTGGTCAACCGCCGGATACCACAAAGGCTAACGGCAGCAGCGGTGGTCACCCACCGGATACCACAAAGGCTAACGGCAGCAGTTGTGGTCACCCGCCGGATACCACAAAGGCTAACGGCAGCAGTTGTGGTCACCCGCCGGATGCTACAAAGGCTAACGGCAGCAGTTGTGGTCACCCGCCGGATACCACAAAGGCTAACGGCAGCAGTTGTGGTCACCCGCCGGATACCACAAAGGCTAACGGCAGCAGTTGTGGTCACCCGCCGGATGCTACAAAGGCTAACGGCAGCAGTTGTGGTTACCCGCCGGATACCACAAAGGCTAACGGCAGCAGCGGTGGTCACCCGCCTGATGCCACAAAGGCTAACGGCAGCAACGGTGGTCACCCGCCGGATACCACAAAGGCTAACGGCAGCAGTTGTGGTCACCCGCCGGATGCTACAAAGGCTAACGGCAGCAGTTGTGGTCACCCGCCGGATACCACAAAGGCTAACGGCAGCAGTTGTGGTCACCCGCCGGATGCCACAAAGGCTAACGGCAGCAGTTGTGGTCACCCGCCGGATGCCACAAAGGCTAACGGCAGCAGTTGTGGTCACCCGTCGGATGCCACAAAGGCTAACGGCAGCAGTGGCGTTCAATCATTGGATGTCACAAAAGCCAGCCATAGTAGTTGTTGTGGTCTTCCCTTCTATCGAAAGAGAGGTGACGGTAAAGTTAAGGCCCTGTAATCTCATGCACACCCGCTGGAGAATGAGATCACTACCTATCGTCAATAGAGGCTGGTAAGTAGGGTATTATCGCCGCCAAAGTTCAACGAGAAAATAGAAATCTCCAAGATCGCCGAGCTTGGGCTAAGTTGGGCTTAAGTAGGACAAGGACGAGAAAGCGGGAAGTTAGGCGACGTATGCACGCACGTGGTGTCGACGTGAGGGTCACGACTTTGACAGTGAGGCAAGGTCCAGCGACGTGTGTCTTGGACCGCGACAGAGGAAGCCACTCTAGATGTTGGATTTATATTTTCTTGAGCCATCGTTATCTTGGAAATTCCCCCATTTCATTCTTTTGTGAGAACGCGTCTATTTAAAGGAACATTTTCTAAAGACAATTCTAGAGCAACTTTTATTGATATTCTCAGCAATTTGTTTATCCCCACTTTATAATGATTCTATAGGAAGGAGTAGCAGTGGCTTCATTGCCTTAGAAACTTTTTAAAAGACCAAATAACATGGGTGAGCGCCTGAAACTCGTCGCTTGTTGGAGGAACTTTCTTTTTTTTTTTCTTTTTACACGGACATTTTTATTACGTGAGCTCACATGTATGTGGAAGTAACTTATTTAGGAGTGTGAAGAAGTCGCTCCTCCAAGCAGCGCCTTCAACAAAAAAGGCGGGAGGAGAAAAATGGCGCAAATTCCTGGGCGAGCGGTGGCAATCAGCGGAGTGATTTACCGCGGCGGTGGCGGGCCATTTATCTGGCCTAATTTGACGGTAAATAAACCCGGACACGATGGCTCTATTACATCGCGGCGGTGGCGGTGGAGATAAATTCTAAGTGGAGCAAAAATTAACTTATAAACTCCCCTCGCCGCTATCGACTCGCGCCTCGGTCCGCTCGCTGGGCCAACAACCCCAAATCTTTGGTGTCAATCTCTGCTTTGTAAACAAATTTAAAAAGGAGATTCCTTTGGAAAAAAAAAAAAATTTAAAGCAAAGGATGCTTCGATGTGATAGTTTGATAATCCGAACAATCTTGTTTAACGGCACATTTACTTTGGAAGATATGGATTCAAGTGAGATATACGATAGCTTCGTCGATCTTTCCACGTCTGCAAGAGCAGCCATGTGATCACACTCCCTCTTTTCCCATGAGGTTTGGTAAGATCTCCATTTCCCGACTTCAGTCCTTAGACAGGCTTCATTGTAACAGAGCGTGTTGACCATCTCAACAGTTATCGGAGGTCTGTTTAACCGCAAGTTCCCAGAAATTCACGGCGACTTTGCGTAATGTGAGAACGTTGTTGGGGCGAACGTTATTCAGCATTGTTTTACTGACACAAACGACATGCAGAAGTTGATTTGAACCTTTTTCGTTCTGGAAGAAATATCTATAGTGCACCAGGTGGTAACCAGTAACCCTGCGCGACATAAAATTCGTCTAACTGAATCCGCGAGCCCAATACTTTCTTTGCACGTGAAACCAGGATGTCAAGCCACTTAAAGATCGTTAAACTCCGCGCCTCTCACTGGACCATCGAGCAACTTGACGTCACACAGGAACGGATTGTTGGTCCCTCCGGTGACTCACAAATGGGTAGGTTTTCCGTAAAGTCTTTGTCACGGTAGCAAGTCATTTTACCTCTGTGAAACCGCGACCTAAAGAAAAAGAGAGGTCGGCGATTTTTAACTTATCAATTTTCCAGAAATTGTCGCGGAAGGATCCCAACGGTGCCATAGCGAAGGCCATCTCACTGACTCCATTGCTAAAGAACCATTCACCCCGTCAGCATTTCTTCCCGAACTCGACGGAAGATTGTAGTTCTACTCAGCGGCCTCGTCACGGAACTTTAAATCCCACGAAACTACTTTTCTCATTAAGCAGAACTTTATAAAAAAAAAACACCTGATAACCGAAACGCGCTAGATTCCGCACGAGTCAACAGGTATTTTAAAAAGTTGCTAATTATACTTCTCCCCAAGTCGGAGCTCCGCGGGCGACACGGCTATATAAAACTGGCAGTTATTGATCCCCACATCGATTACAGATCGATCCTGGGTTGGATGGCCGCCACCGCCGCGGCTTTTCTCCCACCGCCGCTATTTCAGCGTGCCGCACGCTATCAACTTCCGCCCCGAACTGAGGAGGATAAGTGGCAGCTGCCGCCGAGCCGTCACAATGTTGCGACATTCTCCCTCCACCTATGTAGACAGCTGCTCGTCACCTTGTTTGTAGTCAGCTTCTCTCTTTTTCCCACGTGTAGATTATTGCATCTCTCTATCTGCATCACCCCTTCGCGTTTAACCAGAATTGTTGTTTCCATCTCTTTTAACAACAATCCTTCTCCACCTCGAGGTCCGCTTCTTTTTCTCCACACCTTTAATGCCAGCCAGCCTCGCTCATAACACGAATCTTTCTCTGATAACTGTATTGACGCTTCTCTTCTTCGCCTTATAGTTAGCTTCTACCAACAGTGATTATCCCCCGGGTTTAGCAAGTATTGTCGCCACCTTGTGCCGGCAAAGAAATTCCTTACAGAAACGACGTTTTACTTTTCTCTACTCCCCCTGAGGTGTTCCGTGTGTTATATCCCATACATTAAAATCTTGTTCAATAAATTGAGATGTCCTTTCGCACTTTATAGTTCCCTTTTTTTAGGTCACTTTTCTCGAATCACATTTGCACATCCCGAAACGACCAGTCTTTTAACGAAAGATAAAAACAAATTATCGGGAGATAACTACGGAGTTTAGCAGGTTAGGCTGGTGGTGCTGCACAAGATGCTTCCTACGATTTTGTTGCGTATCAGGGAGAAATTTCTACCGACACTGGGAGATCTATTACGTCGCCTCCTGCAACGTTCCACTTTTAGACATTTAGGAGCTGTACTTCGTCAACATATTGTCCTGCCAACAACTCCCTTTCGGCGACCCTTCTAAATCAGGTTCGCTGGGAGCGATATGTGGAATGGAGGCTGCGACATTTCTCATTTGTTCCAATCAATGTCGCGCCCCCCGCGATCAATGGCGCTCTTCAAAAGATCCATCCCCATGAAAGGAGAAACAATTTCCAGGGGGCATTCACCTTTCAAAAAAGTTGTTTAATTGGTTTTTCTCTCATTTACACTTTTACCCCAGTTTTTTTAAACGTTTTGATGGTTATGCCTTTGGCGGATTTTTCTAATAGGTCTCAGCTCCAGACACGGTCGAAACTTGGAATCTCTATTCAGCCTGATAGGGAAGTGTTTATTTACTTTGTTGGACGGTTTTTTAAAACAACCTTGTCCCGTCTTAAGACGCAGTTAATCTCTTTCTTATAACGACAATACTTATATGACGATATAAGCATAACCCGTGTTTTCCTGGAACGCAAAATAGCCGGTACTATTTATTAGCCATCTAGCACTCTGAACCGCCCGGCGTTACACGGGACAGCCAATCTGGCCGTCAGCTTTCAAGCTTTTTAAGCTCGCGCTAATTCACTAAATTTTATTCATTCGGTTGGCCTGAGAAGAGGTTCATTGTTGTACTTGAACTACTATTAAGTATAAGATCAATAAACTAAACTAATATATTTAGATTTTTAAAAATATCATAAAATAAATATTTTAATCTTGGGGGAAAAATGCTAAATTTGGATTCGATCACCCGTTATCCAGACAATTTTGACGATGAGGGACCATTAGAGAAAACCAAGGCTCTCATCCAGTATTTCAGGGTTCATTTAAATATTCCGAGGTCGAAATTGTGATTTCTTCCAGACCTAACTCCTATATCACGTTTCATCCAAATTGGTCTCATGTTTCATCCAAATAAAAAATATTTACAAACGCGCTACATTGAGACATTAGTTCTCTCTCTCTCTCTCTCGATAGAAAAGGTAATAATCTTTAAAAACTATCACTTGTGTGAGTATTTAGAAATTTATATTTCGTAAAATTGGTAATCTCTCTCTCTCTAGGCTTTCCTTGTAATCATTATTTAACGAGAAAATCTTCACCTTTTATACCACGAGCTCGTTCTAATCTATTTGTTGGTTTGCCTTGTATTTTTTGAATAAAATCTTTTTAGAAAAAAGTGGATACAAGCGAAAAATTTTATGAGTTTGAAACTATTTATTGGAACGAATTTTCAACGAAAGCTGAGGCTGGGTCAATGAAGAAGTGGGATATAATAAGTGATGGTTCAAGCCTGTACTGTATTCTCAGAGTTTCATTTTTAAACTATCTGGGAGGGAGTCCTCATGAGAGTCCGCCCAAAACAACATGGAAACTCCCGGTCTCTCCTCCTGGTAGTTTTTTGGAGGTTGGGTTAGATCAGGCCAAGTTAGTTTTGATTTTACAATGGTGGTCGCTCATGGGAGAGACTTTACTATAATTATTATCTATTTATAGATGGAAATTTTGCCGTGAGGAAATTGATTAATAAAAATAAAAGGTCGCTTCTCCCGTCAAAATAGACACTAAAATGAAGCGCCACCTATTGACCGTCTCCGCAAACTCGGCAGACTCAGGTCGGTGACAAAGCCAGTTTTGGCAAGCTGAGAAGCGTCCATCTGGAGACGATGGTTTCGTGCCCTCGTCACTCCAGGGCCGACTTCATTCTCTTTTATAAATAAAGCAGATTCCCCTTCACTCTCCTCACTCTGATGAAAACATATTGGGAAGATTATTATTTTTATTAGGAATGATATTAGGCTCATCAGTGGTGAACCCTCCCAGCGATTTCGTCAATTTAATCCACCGACCACTCTATGGTGTATTGGGCTATTTTGCTTTTATATCCGGAGAATTAGAAAGGAATTTTCTTAGTTAAGGCAGTTGACGGATCAATGGATATAAGCTTTGAGGACATCTCTATAAATATATATTTTCCCCATCGAATTAGGAAAAGCTATATTTATATTTAAAAAATAATAAATAATGTTAAAAGAGAAAACGAAAATATAACGTGGTGAGTTTCTTTTTATTGAAAATACAAGCTTTCAAGCAAAACGCTTTTCTTCAGGTAATCCAAGAAAATGTGCGGAGAGGTATATACACCCAACTAAGTAAGTTTGAATATTGAAGCGGAATTGCCACGAACAAGCACGTATCAAACACACCTAGAGAGCGAGCGAGAAATCCAGTTTAAAATAAGTTTAAGCTTGTTCGTGGCAATTCCGCCTCAATATTCAAATCTTACTTAGTTGGGTGTATATACCTCTCCACACATTTTCTTGGATTACCCGAAGAAAAGCGTTTTGCTTGAAAGCTTGTATTTTCAATAAAAAGAAACTCACCACGTTATATTTTCGTTTTCTCTTTTAACTTTTAAAACGTGGCTAAAGTATGTCTGATCCTAATAAATAATGTAATAAAATCTTTCCATATCTTATACATAGATGCCTATATATTTACCTTACCTGATAGATTAAATTATATTCCCCCCCCCCCCCGATGATGATATAAAATCTAAATGTTCGATGTGCCGCCGCCATTCAAACACTCGGCGGCACGTATTATTCTCCTCCTCAGTACCAACATCCAGTCCGGCACACTCCGATTCAGCGCTGACAAAAGGAATGTTCAAAATGAAGAGTTTGTGGTTGGGATGGATGGCTCCGTCGTAACAAGATGGATGGACATGTCACGGCGATCGATGCCACTTTGGGCGACATGGGGAAAAACTATTTTATATTTAGTTAATTTATTTGACTGACGAGGGTCTCCGGCTGGGAGTTTGCTAAAGATGGTTTTGTGGCTTGAGTCTGCTAGATTGCAGAAACGGCCCACGGATGGTACATTGTTTTTGCACCTCTTTTGTCAGTAGAGATGCTTTTTTTTTTAAAGCATTACCCTACTGGTAAATGTTCGTCTATATTTTGTATTTAACTAGTCGAGTAAATTAATCCTTGGAAGTCGTGTAACACCCTTCCCTACACACACTTTAAATGGCTGAAATATTCTGAAATCAGCTCCGTTACTTGGCGAACTTTATTATTTTTTAAATCTTTACTTTCCCGATGGAAAAGCAGATTCTGTCGAAATTCGTTGGGAAGTCATCTTCTCTTATCTGGTCGAAGTGTCTATTATTTAATAAATGTGAATGCCGTCCACTATCTTCCAGAAATGATTATATTAAAGTTAGCGTTTTATCTCTCGCATAGCTACTATGTTCTGTCAGCAGCCCCTGTGTATACAGACAGCCTGAACTATTGGGATAGTCTCCCCTGGTCAGATATGACAAAGAGAATCCTGTATACGATTGATTGTACCTTCTTCGTCAGATTAATCAATCATGAAACCTTTTTACGCAGAGATTTTCTCTTTATTAAAAAAAAAAATACCTCTAAGCTTATTTCCGTTGTTTCACCAGCATGGGAATCGCTTCTTAGATATCAAAACTAGAAATTTAGGAGAAAGGTTGTGCGTGCCAAGTCAATATAATATAAACAATATGACGGAACTTGTGTTTAATGTTAGTAATTTCTGAAGTTCTAGCCAGAATGCATGCTTTTTAAAGGTATTTCAAGCAGGTTCCTCTAAGTGTTAACGACTACGGTAGGAATCCTTCTGTTGGACAGACATCTAACTTTGTATTTACTTCAGTAATGTAGGAAGCAATCACCTTTTTTATTCGTTTCGGAGCACTCGAATTGGTTCTGGTCACAAGTTAGATCCACCTACTCCAGTGAGACCTTTGTCTCCATCTCAACCAACCTGACAGAACGGGCTGTAGCTTCGCTTGCTAATAGGCCGAGGTTCAGGTAAGTTCACCCCGAGGCACCGATCGGCATGGCTATAACCTCTTACTCACTCGTCACCCGATCCTCACACGGGTCGGCGTGACCAGGTGGTCGGCCTACCTATCTCTCGGTACCCGGCCCTCGCACGGGTCGGCGTGGCCAGGTGGTGGACCGACCTATCTCTCGGTACCCGGCCCTCGCACGGGTCGGCGTGGCCAGGTGGTGGGCCTACCGATCTCTCGGTACCCGGCCCTCGCACGGGTCGGCGTGGCCAGGTGGTGGACCGACCTATCTCTCGGTACCCGGCCCTCGCACGGGTCGGCGTGGCCAGGTGGTGGGCCTACCGATCTCTCGGTACCCGGCCCTCGCACGGGTCGGCGTGGCCAGGTGGTGGACCGACCTATCTCTCGGTACCCGGCCCTCGCACGGGTCGGCGTGGCCAGGTGGTGGACCGACCTATCTCTCGGTACCCGGCCCTCGCACGGGTCGGCGTGGCCAGGTGGTGGACCTACCGATCTCTCGGTACCCGGCCCTCGCACGGGTCGGCGTGGCCAGGTGGTGGACCTACCGATCTCTCGGTACCCGGCCCTCGCACGGGTCGGCGTGGCCAGGTGGTGGACCTACCGATCTCTCGGTACCCCGGCCCTCGCACGGGTCGGCGTGGCCAGGTGGTGGACCGACCGATCTCTCGGTACCCGGCCCTCGCACGGGTCGGCGTGGCCAGGTGGTGGGCCGACCACTCACTTGGAGTGAGTTTCTTTGTCTCGGCGCCAGGCCGACGATCGATTTATTTAAATTATTCCTCCTCCTCCTCCCTCCCCTCCTCCAGTAATCGATGCTCCCTCCACATCCATCTGCGCCATCTTGACTCGGACACAAATATTATTTAAGCCAGCCAGGAATGCACAGACGGCAGCATCTGGTGGCAGCAGAGGAGTTAATTCCCTCCGTCCGTCCAGCCTGATTAATAAGCCACATTCCTGGCAATTAGCTCCCATCCTCCTGACTAACTGACTTGAGTCCAATTGCTCTTTCCCCATTTGAATACCGAGCTTTGTATTGCCCACTTATCTCTCACTGCACTATTCCAGGCTGTGAGTCCAACTTTATTATGATCGTAATGATGATTGTCAATAGCTGCTCGTTAGATTGTAAATGTTTGTCAGGAGGTCGGAATCTGTTAACTGCTATCTGACAAGACGCCGGGTCGGGATGCCGCTTACTATTTCTTCGCCTTGAACAGCAGAACATCCTCTACAGACACTACCGCGGCGGGCACTCTTGGACTGCCTAGACCGAGGTCTGTACTAATTTTTGTCCCAACTATTTTCCGCCACTGGTACTAACCTCTCCCGGGCTTCCATTCCTATCTCTACCTATTTCATACTTCTAATCCCATTTTGAGTCTCCACTATTTTATGCCACATTGTCACCAACATCACTAGATTATATACAGTCACTATTCCACTTCCAATAGCTTGAATTTAGGACAGGTCAATGGAAACGGTAAAACGAAGCTCTAACAACCTCACCTTGTTTCCCAAAAGTATAGAACGGGTGGAGGAGGCCGCGGCTGGGGACAGATGGCTAACGAGGCCTCCCCAGCACGGAAGCAGTTCTACATTTCAAATTGAACCAGTTTCTGGATCCCCCGTTTTTTTTTTCTACAGTAGCACCCCTTTAGGCATCAGTTTTCTGAGCATCGTCTGGGCTTCAAAGTTAACCCAGTTTTCCCGCGTCTTGCCAATCTTATGCACATATTTTCTAGAACAGCAATACAATACATATTCGGGAAGTATCACCATTCGCCATCACAAACCAAACAAGTCCAGCATCTCAATATATTTTTTTACCGATTGTATTGGGGTTTGATTAACCGATTTCTCGTGTGGATTTTTTTTTTTCGGTTCTGTGCCCCTCATTGCCCTCCGGTGAAAGAAAAAAAGGAGGAGAGATTGTTACAAGCACTACTATAAAGACGAACGTTTTACTATCGGTTAGATCCGCCGAGTTTGTCGCTGATTAGAATTGATGGTCGCGCCCGCTTGCAGCTATTTCTTCAGCGCTTTCAGCCACCCTCCCTTTTTATCTGATATTAGAGACTCTGATAAATAAGAATCGGTTTCTCGCAATGATATCTTAATCGTTTTTCCCCAGGAATTTTTGAACCAGGGCCAAATAGACAGTTGTACCGATAAAAGTAGCCTTTAGCGGGTTAAGACGCAAAAGTAAATTGTAATAAAACTTAATAAACCGAAATGCGTACACACAAAAGGTATAACAACAAAAAGGACACTGTTATGCAAAAAACAGTACTTGTTTTTTAAAACCTAGCGTCAATCGGAGCGGACCGGGCTACACGGGTGTGCGAGCTCACTAGACACGAACCAACCACAGAACACTCTTCAAAACGTCTCCACACAACAAAAAAGAGCCCCTCGCATCACCATTGAACCGCTTTTATATGCAAACGTGGCTTCATTCGTTCAATATGAAGTCGTGGGATTTTGCTAAACGAATACAAAACATTTTCCTAGCTAATTCAAAGGCTCTAAAATGTTTGCAAATAATTTGACAGTACTTCCGACCTTTTAAGTGCTGGACGATAGCGCGATTCTTGTTATTTGTAGAAGCGAATAAGATGTTGAGCGAGGTCTGGACGATGGTCGACCCTATGTTCTAAAGTATCAACTCACAGTAAAAATTTCTTTTTAAAAAGTGATATTTCTGTGCGAGACGAAATGTTGGTCTAACGTGTGATGTTTTTGACCTATTACACAAAATCTCCATCCTCGTGTAGCATTATACGCTCCCCCACTATCTGGAGTTTGATGTCGTTGGTAGAGAGTGAAGGCCCCAATTGTCTACCTTCTGCAGGTTAATCCTTTACATCGAGTACTATCCTCTCGGTGAATCACCAACTGGATAACCAATCTTGGAAACATCGAATCTAATGGTGCTCATGTCTGATGTTTTTTTTTTTTTTCTATTTACGCGGATAATTCTTCGAGCAGAAATTTCTCAGATAACACGAGATAACAAATGTAATAACTCACTGAACTACTGGAGCGTACGTTTGGTCTTCAGAATATTTGTTGAGGTAAGCATCAAGTTGGCTCCCAAATCGTTTTTCGGAAGTTTTCTCAAGGGTGGCTTCTAGGATAAACGTGTTTATTCTTTGAAGCTTTCTGGTTGGAATGCTTGGATATGGTAATTTGTGGACACCACGAATACTTTGTATTGTTCTCAGGAATTAATTGTAAGCATCCCCCCATCCATTTGACATATTTGGCGAGAGAAATACTTGATAATCAGATAGCCTTCTTTTTGCTCTTCTATCTTTAATATCTATAAACATTGTAATTTAAAAGGGCTTCGTTCTTTATAAAATTTAGGTAAAACCAATCACCATGTATAATTTAAAGAAATATATATATTTCCACCCGAAAATTTGAATGACTTATAAACCAAGATTAAGCCAAGAAAAATAATGAGATGATTTCGTTGAACAAATACTACATCGGGCAGAGTTCAGCTAAATATGGTCTTTTACAGAGTAGGCCCCTTTGAGTTGAATGCTTTTTGGCCAATGTGTTTGCCAATCTTGAAAGACTTGCTGGAAAGATTTTTGTGTGACATCATCTTTATAATAGCTTTAGCCTTTTTTACATGACGGATTTTGAAGAATCAAAAAGATAAGCAAAAATATAAAAATCACAAAGGACAAGGTCAGAGATTACCACACATTCGATGTTCTTTTATGGCTAAATATTCGGCAAATATCTTTGAGACTCTAGGCCATGGTGTAACTACCAACCAATTCGATGCCGTTTAGGACATTTTGTCGAATATATTAGGCCAGGGTCTTCAAAACTGATACAATACTGCCCATTTACTGTTGCATGAAGGGCACCTCATGTTGTAGACCAATTCCCAGCAGTCAAAGGACGAAATCGGCCTTACCACTCCTGATGACCCCGGAGAACCTTTGCCGCAGGAGATTTGAGAGATTTGGAGCATTTTCCAGACTGTCATCGCGCGCCTGTTTTCTCTTAGGATCACCATGATGATTGAATTCAGGTAGACCTGTTCCAATACCAGCTGTAGACACGCACTTCTACTTATGTTATGGTGTTAACAATCTCGCCACCACACACCCGTCTCATATACAAACGGTCGTGCAAAATGGTGAATGCACTGTCGTGCAAAATGTTCGTAATCTTCGCAAGTTCATCCTGAATTGTGCGACTATCTCCCCCATCGATGGCGGCCGCCCCCGGCACTTCCATCTTTGTCGTCGAAACACGGCTGGCCCTCCCCTTTTGAGCATTCTAAACCACCAAAATAGAAGTTGATTCTTACATTTGGTAAGTTTCCCAGGCGGATTTCTGCAAACGGATGCACAATTTCAAGGATTCATAAGCTAATTACGAAGCGATTCTGAAGGCGAATACAAGAAAGACATCCTTTGAATTTTGAAACGCGGCCACGAGACACGTGCGCAAATTTTCTTGGGCGCTATCTGTTGTTTCAATTTGTTTCATTTCCTTATATCAACCTTGTATATTTTCCAATAATTTGAAATCCTTATCATAAATTAATTTTATTGGTTGAAACATTTTTATGACTCGTGTAGCAATCGCCGTACAGAACTCGTGGATATACGCACTGGAAACTTTTAGTGCGTTCTTCTTTCGCTGTGTTTTGGTAGAATTCCCGAGAGGACGCCATTCTCTCTTCCGCTTGATTCACGAATTGAAGGCAACAACACGCGAGTCATTACATTTGGCAGATATCTGAATGTGCCTAAAATACAACACACACACACATCAGCCCATTAGACATATCTACTTAATGTATTAGTTATTAAACACACATCGGTTCATTAGAAAAATCCATTGAATGCCCGAGTGATCAAACACACATCGGTCTAGTAGACAATTATGCTAAATGTGCCACTTATCTCTAACGTGTATCTTTTCAGTAGACAAATATACTGAATGTGCCAGAGATCAAACGCACATATTGTTCTAGTAGACAATTATTCTAAATGTGAAAGTTATCCAAAACGTGTGTATGTTCTGTAGACGAATCTACTGAACGTTCCAGTGAATTGCTACTGACCAGATAGCCAACGTAACGAGCCAGTAAGTTTGCCAACTTCTAACCCGGGATCCCGCACAAAGTTTCTTCAACGTGTCAAAGGACGATGGGCGGATTGCGTGTCCGGCGCCAGAATAAATCATCACCTGGGTTGACAGATCTCCTTGCGACAACTTGTAGACACGCGGCGTCAAAATCTGAACATGGGCAAAGTTGGCACCTCCTGATTGAACGGAGTTGACGTCCGTGGTCTTTACACGGGACCGGCGTTGAGCGGCTCGGTTTTTGGGGAAAGATCATTGCCGATCTTGCGCAATTAGACTTGCATAGTAGTACATTGACCATGTAGGGCACACATTGACTTAAACTGTAATCAAAGTTTCAAGTCCAATAAAGAAATTAACATTATAAGAACAGAGTTGAAGCTTCGTTACTCTCGAGCAAAATTGATAATATTGTTCAGGTTGAAATGACAAAGAAAGGTTTCAAAACCAAATAATTATTGAAATACCCTATTTCTCTTAGCAACCAGGGTGTTGATGAAGGCTTATGAAGGTAGATAGATAGGTTTCAAGAAAGGAATTTTCAGCTAAAGCCTCAAGTCAACAAGAGTTATTTCTGATGCTTCATCAATAATTCCTGATGGGGAGTTCGTCCCTGCGACGTATCCCAGACGGCCGCGATATTCTTTCCCTCTACCCCGAGTCTCTGCTTACTCTGAATGTGTGCTATTCCGTGTCGTGAGCAACCCCGTGTGACATTATTGTAGCACAGCTAAAAGACAAATAAGGCCAAGCTTGCCGCAACAACAGTTGTTTGGTGACGCCGCGTAGCGAGTATTCGAAGTAAAGTTAAACTCTCCGTTTGAATTCGCTTGATGAAGACATCCTCAGGAAGATATATGGAATACCACGGGGGTGACGTATTATAGGGCAGCGCGGCCATTCGCGTCCCGCCGAGTTGATAGCACAGCGACCCATCGAAGATACTTGTGATTTCCAAACACTGTTCTTTCGATCCGGCAAATTCGCATCGGCAGACATTTCGTTCAGCTCAACATAGCGACGTCACTCTTTTCTCTCTCTCTCTCTTTACCTCCAGATTTTTTAGTATCCCCATCGTCCCCTTAACTCGCGGCCTGCGCACGCTCATTCTCAGAGACGTGCTGGGGGGAAGCAGAGCAGTTTCCGCAGATTGAGAGATACTGCGCGAGGAGGGAGGCCGCCGATCGACTTCATTACTGCCGAGACTAATCAGCGCGGGTCGATCGCGGGGATGCTGACACTTTCTGGAGGCCAGACCTGACGTTGACGAATCAATTGGGATTCGTCCACGGTCCATATAGGCTGTCGTCGGCACCGACGGCGGCGGCCGGTGTAGATGTTCGGCGGGGGGTGGGCCGGCTAATTGCGGCTGCGGCCTCCCACCGTCGAGTTATTAAATTTAATCCGACCGTTGTTTTTTGGGGCAATTGTTGGGCGCCGTAATTAAGGGGCAGGTAGGCGGGCTGGCGCGCGGGCGCAGGCGCAATCAATAGGAGACATGCGCCTCCTGCTAACCTGGCCGCCGTGAGTAGATCCGCCTCCCGCCGCCGCGACGATGCTGGTCGCCTAGGATATGATGTGCCACAGGTACTGTCCTCTTGGGGCCGTCCCTTCCCTTCTCACTTTCTGCCGCCGTCATCCTCCAAAGTCGTTTCATTCTCTTTTCTCCATTGGACCTCTACAATAAGCTGTTTGAACTCTAGACTTGTATAGGCGATCACAATATAATGTCTTTAGACTTTCTATTTTCTGTGAACTTTGGTTAGAGCAGGCTACACACATTTCAAATCTCGTTTTTCTCCATTATATTTACTTGATCTTCAGCCTTCTCTATCTCGTAGGTTTCCCCAGAGCCCCATTCTCAGCCCGCCGTCAGTTGTGACCTAGCTCTCCAGATCCAGCGGCTATGTACGAGAGAGGCAGCAGTAGGTGGCTTGTCCGGCTGAGGTGAGAAAGTCGCCTCAGCAATCTCGCCGGTCCTCATTAGCTCAAGGTAGCGTCCCCTACCTGCTCTCCTGGCCTCCATCTTCCTTTCCGCGCCACGCTCCCTCCAGACTCTGTCCATCCTCATATGTAAACTTATCCCGCCACCCACACCTCCTCCACTCTCTGTCCGTCCTCACATCTTTCTCTGTGAACTCATCCCGCCACCCACACCTCCTCCACTCTCTGTCCATCTTCACATCTTTCTCTGTGAACTCATCCCGCCACCCACTCTGTCCATCCTCACATCTTGCTCTGTGAACTCATCCCGCCACCCACACCTCCTCCACTCTCTGTCCATCCTCACATCTTGCTCTGTGAACTCATCCCGCCACCCACACCTCCTCCACTCTAGGTCCATCCTCACATCTTGCTCTGTGAACTCATCCCGCCACCCACACCTCCTCCACTCTCTGTCCATCCTCACATCTTGCTCTGTGAACTCATCCCGCCACCCACACCTCCTCCACTCTCTGTCCATCTTCACATCTTTCTCTGTGAACTCATCCCGCCACCCACTCTGTCCATCCTCACATCTTGCTCTGTGAACTCATCCCGCCACCCACACCTCCTCCACTCTCTGTCCATCCTCACATCTTGCTCTGTGAACTCATCCCGCCACCCTCACCTCCTCCACTCTAGGTCCATCCTCACATCTTGCTCTGTGAACTCATCCCGCCACCCACACCTCCTCCACTCTAGGTCCATCCTCACATCTTGCTCTGTGAACTCATCCCGCCACCCACACCTCCTCCACTCTCTGTCCATCCTCACATCTTGCTCTGTGAACTCATCCCGCCACCCACACCTCCTCCACTCTAGGTCCATCCTCACATCTTTCTCTGTGAACTCATCCCGCCACCCACACCTCCACTCTCTGTCCATCCTCACATCTTGCTCTGTGAACTCATCCTGCCACCCACACCTCCTCCACCCTCTGTCCATCCTCACATCTTGCTCTGTGAACTGATCCCGCCACCCACACCTACTCCACTCTCTGTCCATCCTCACATCTTGCTCTGTGAACTCATCCCGCCACCCACACCTCCTCCACTCTAGGTCCATCCTCACATCTTTCTCTGTGAACTCATCCCGCCACCCACACCTCTTCAATTCTCTGTCCATCCTCACATCTTGCTCTGTGAACTCATCCTGCCACCCACACCTCCTCCACCCTCTGTCCATCCTCACATCTTGCTCTGTGAACTCATCCCGCCACCCACACCTCCTCCATTCTCTGTCCATCCTCACATCTTGCTCTGTGAACTCATCCCGCGCTCTTACTTTCTCGTCATCGCATTTTTAAAGCGCTCTTCCTGTTCTGCTTCTAGCAGTGTTTCAATAACTAACCCGGGAGAGACTTGGGGCGATGGTCTGACCGGCTGCCAGAAAGTTTCCCTTAGAAAAAAAAAAATCACGTGTTATTATGATTCAAATTTATGAAGGCTATGGCTAATCTATGGCCGAGAACAATGTTTTGGTGCGCTTCAATTGCGTCAAGTGTGAATACTCATCATTGGATTCTCATGTCTTAATCACTTTTGCAGGAATTGGGAATTTCTCAATCATCAGCACGTCAATTCAGCTAACAGGACGTCCCCGGCTGCAAGCTTGCAAGTCTTGAAAACGAGTGATTTCCCTGACCCCAACCAACATGTCCGGAATACAGACATACGGCTTTTGCCATAGAAGGATTATTTTTTTTTAAAATACCTAGTATTCCCATTATAGCCTGGGGAGTTGATAAACATCCCTGATAGTAAGTAAACACCAGTATAACTTCCACTACTAGCAAGAGGTGGGGGTGAAGAAAACGTGAGATCGATGCAGTTTTAATGGTTACAATACCATGTTGTGGAAGGCACTTCGAAATACTCAAATTAACTTGCCCAAGAATACTTCTGACAGTGTGATTCAGGCTATGCAGACCTGACGACAGAGGATGGTCAAGTATGGAAAATGTCATCAAAGGTGTCGAGAAAACTGAATTTATTCAAACTAAACACGGCCATTATGGTTTGGATATACATACTAGGAGAATCAAACCTTCGGTAAAAATGAATTTCAAAATGTTAATAACCCCAAGATAGGAAATACAGAGGGTGTTCCATTTTTAAAATAACGATTTTAGTGCTTTAATAAAAATAATTTACAAATGTTTGTACAATTTATTGTTTTCTGTATGTAAGCCTTGCCGGTTACTAACAGCTCTGCATCGATGTTTCCGGGAAATAAGGCTTTGTCTTAGAATAATTTGATCAAGACGATTCCAATATTCTAGATTTTCTAGTTTTTCTAGATCTAAGAGCAGTTTTCATCAAAACAAAAACACAAAATTCTTAGGGACCAAGTCTTGGGATTTGACAGGGATGTACTTAAAAGGAACGTGTTGAACATGAGGTATGACTCGTGGCTTTATCCTGATGCACCCACACGGATCTTGAGTCACTTGTATACAAAAATAGGACCTCAATATCAGATAGTGGGTCTAAAACAAGTCTTTGCTATATTTGCGAATTTATCTCTTCACAGTAGATCCACCTTCTATATAGAATATTCCCCTTATAGCAGAAACCTGCAACGATCATGAATCCCTTTGGAAAACTTTCCTTGCAATGCTTGACTCAGTTTTGAAAGTTGTTTATTTGAGAGTTAGCGTAGTAAAAAAATGGCGCGGGGTTAGTTGCTATCATTGAGGTAAACCCATGCCTCGTCCAGTGTAACAACATTCTTCCATTTTTCACCTGCCAGGTACTTTTCATAAAGGGCCCTGGTGCAGGTCTTGCGTTCCTCGATATGGCGCGGCTTTAGAACATAAACTTTTTACGTATTTTTAAGCCGATATTTTTTCTGATGATAGTTAACTGTAAAAAAATCTAGTTCGTTGGTTATTGTGGAAATGTTCATTTAAGCATATAGATTCTTTCGGTTGGAATTAAAGATTTCTTCAGTCAGATTTTTTTTTCAGAGGAATTTTTCACTTAATTTCATAGATAACATAAATTTGTTTTCTTTTATTATTTGGCTGATATGCAATTAAGTAATAGCAATGTGTGTGTTCTTTCTTTCATAATTTTAATAATTTGGTTAAACGAGTATTTCTCCTCGAAAAGTCTGAAAACGTAACCTTTTACAAAATCACTTATAATTTTAGGCATTTCGAATATTAAAAAAAATATATATTTTTTTTACATGAAATATAAATCAATGCTTTTTTCTTTCGAATAATAAAAGAAAAGAAAAAAACTCGAATCGAGAACTTCTTTCGCGAGCTGCAGCGTTGAAATATATATATATATATATATTTTTAAATTTTATTTAAATTGAACACCCTCTGTATATGTGGTGAATTTTGATTCAAAGTCGCCTCTCCGTTGTTTGCAACGCTAGGTCAGTCTTCTGTGACAATGTACATCGAGATAACCAGGACAGGTGTCAAGACATCTTGAGACTGTTTCAGATGTCATGTCTGCAGGCCACCTTATATCTACCAAGTCCTGTGTGTACACGAGGGGATCAGGGCATTCCGAAGGACCCGAGCAGCATTGACTATGTTAATTCCTTTGTTGTTGTTGTTGTCGTGTCCAAAGAATAGTCTCAGATGTCTCCATGCATCTCCATCACAGCAGCAGCAATATCCACTATCTTGGGTGTATAAAGCTGCTGCTCTGGGTCTAAGTCAATTTTCTGCAAGGCTGCGGCCATTGCTGGGCATGAGAATATGTGAGTAGGTGTTAATTCCTTTGGAATATTCAGAACACCTATCACTACAGGACTTTATGCTTCAATTGGACGATGGTCAATTTAGTCTTTATAGATTGTTCTATCATTGCCGCCGAGGGATTGTCCGAATTGTAATAGGAGGTATCGAGAGGGCCAGGCATTCTCGAAAAACTAACAATAAGGCTGGCAAATTTTATTATAATGCCCACCACTTGAAGTTAATTAGGTTTCATCTGTTTGTCTAAAGAAAAAAAAAAAAAACCTCGGGAATGTAAACTATTGCGTTGTGTTTTGCTCCTTGTTCACAAAAGTGCCGAATTCCGACCACTTCATAGATGACATGAACTGAGGCGGAATGGTGGAATTTTCCATGTCTTTTGTCAGCCTCTGTAGCTGTAAAAAAACCTACAGGAATTTAGACGAGTTATATGTTAAACTTTTTCTCAGCCGAGGGTTCTCTTGGCGTGTGCGATGTCTGATAAATATTTCTCTTAATTCTTTCTCTCCGAATATTTTTCAGAGCACAGGTCTCGCTTTGTTATCAGCAGGTAAGGCCGCACCGTAGATCAAATTGAGTTATGCAGGAATCAGATATTCTGTTTCCGCAGGAATTTTCTGCTGATGCGATTATCAACTGCTTTGTCATTTCAGGGATTCAGGTTATTCGAAAATGTCCCCATCGCAACCGTACACGCACCTCGTCGCTACAGTACACGCACCGCAGTGTTAAACGGTCTGGACCTCGTCGCTACAGTACACGTGCACCGCAGTGTTAAACGGTCTGAACCTCGTCGCTACAGTACACGTGCACCGCAGTGTTAAACGGTCTGAACCTCGTCGCTACAGTACACGCGCACCGCAGTGTTAAACGGTCTGGACCTCGTCGCTACAGTACACGTGTACCGCAGTATTAAACGGTCTGAACCTCGTCGCTACAGTACACGTGCACCGCAGTGTTAAACGGCCTGGACCTCCTCGCAATCGTACACGTGCACCGCAGTGTTAAACGGCATGGACCTCCTCGCAATCGTACACGTGCACCGCAGTGTTAAACGGCCTGGACCTCCTCGCTACAGTACACGCGCACCGCAGTGTTGAACGGCCTGGACCTCCTCGCTACAGTACACGCGCACCGCAGTGTTAAACGGTCTGGACCTCGTCGCTACAGTACACGTGCATCACAGTGTTAAACGGTCTGGACCTCGTCGCTACAGTACACGTGCACCGTAGTGTTAAACGGCCTGGACCTCCTCGCTACAGTACACGCGCACCGCAGTGTTAAACGGTCTGGACCTCGTCGCTACAGTACACGTGCATCACAGTGTTAAACGGTCTGGGCCTCGTCGCTACAGTACACGTGCACCGCAGTGTTAAACGGTCTGGACCTCGTCGCTACAGTATACGTGCTTCACAGTGTTAAACGGTCTGGGCCTCGTCGCTACAGTATACGTGCACCACAGTGTTTAAAGGTCTGGGCCTCGTCGCTACAGTATACGTGCACCGCAGTGTTATGGTCTGGACTTCATCGCTACAGTACACGTGCATTGCAGTGTTATGGTCTGGACCTCTTCGCAAACTAAGGAAACCTTTGAGTTTTCATTGTTGAGATTTTTGAGCGGTCAGGATAGAAACGACGGACCTACTTTTTCCTCATTTATTTCATGAAGAATGAAAACATTATGACGCAAATGTTTCTTTTCACAAATAAATCCAACTTTTACTGTCCTTACTGCGATGC
>CP092864.1:51483134-51519583 GCA_030710605.1 Cordylochernes scorpioides
AGCGGCTCCTCTTTACCTTGTTTTCCGGCAATTTCCCCCAATCGCGTGCCGTGTGGTATCTTCCTCACACACCTGACATCCATTTCACACCTACTTTCGTAACCTTCTTGTCTCCAGACCTTTCCTTCAGGGCCGGCGTCGTTTTTCGAAGTGTCTTTCTATGGTTGCGGTAAAACCTCTCATGAGCGACTCATCTTTGTAAAACCTAATATATGTGACCCTACATACCTCCCAGGAGAGAGCAGAGTAATCCTTGTTTTGGTTTTATGCGGTCGCGTTATACAGTTTCTAGGAATTGTTTAAAGAGTATCTTGTCTTTTGACGGCTTTCTGGAAGAAAGTTGTCCGGAGTTGAGAATAGCATAGCGATTTATAGAAAACAAACCTTAGAGGGAGGAAATATTAGGATTGTATAAACGTGAATTTGTGTTTAAATAACAAAAATAAAAAAGCGAGTGAAAAAATAACGCTATAGAGATATAAAGAGAAGTATTTTTTTTAACGTTTAGATGAATTAGTCCCGTGCAGCAGCTGCGTTTGCGGGTAGTACGCTGTTCCAGATTTCGATCAATATAGGCATCCAAACAAAAACAAATATCTAGTAAGCTTCATTGTAACAGAAATATTCCGTTGATTGTAACAGCATGTCGGAGATCAAGAGTGTTACGATTGGACAAAATTGTTTGCAAAACCAGAGGATGAACAAGCAGCGGCTGTTACCTGCCGATGGAGAGGTACCGAAGAAATGTCAATCTTTTTTGTCTTTTCTGCAAGTGTTAGTAACTGTGTGCTCTTTATTTGTAAAGGATTTTTTGGCGTTTCATTTGTTTCTCGTAGAACCATAGATAATGCCAATAAATATCTCCAAACACTTCAGCACCTGGAAATAAAGAACAGAAGTCCTGGAGGTTGTTGTCTCAAAAGTCTTCTGCGAGAAGACGACCGTTATCTTGCCACCGAAGCGACTAAGGCGGAACATCGCAGGATATAAAGGAAAACTCTGCTCCATGTAGTCCGCACCTTTCTCAAAGCAGCTTTAATGTATTTAGACCTTGAAAAAAGCGCTAAAAATGGCTTTTTTTTTTTTTTTGTATCGGACGTTAAGATGAAAGCTGAGGCAAAAGGATACTCACCTTTTAAACCTAAAAAAAAATATGAAAGGGGATTATAAGACATGTACATTAGTGACCGAAATGTGTAGATTTCATCTAGGTGATTATTTCTTAAATAAATCACTTTTTCCCATGTTTCATATGACAAATTCACCTATTTGTTAGGTAAATTGTTTCTCTTTTTAGTATTTCTTTGACTAGCTTTTTTAAATTGAACACCTATATATATGCATCCCTTTTATATTCGACAACCAATCCTTTCATTTTCATGAATCAAAAAGACAACGAAGTAAAATACAGATAAAATTGATATAGCGACAATAAATTCAATGCGCATTTTGTTACATAGCTTCTTTCCCTTTGAGAACTAGGGCTTCAAAGCCCATGTCTTGCAGTTTATGACAACATAGATCGACCAAGGATTCCATCGCCGTTTTACTAGTTACTTCCACGCTACTTCATCGTTTTCTTGAGACGTGAAGAAATGACTCTATCGTCGTGGCGTGCATAGGGGCTGTCGTCTTTGGCTTGGACACAGCATTTGAACTGTGGAGTCAGTTGCGGCAGGATAGAGTACAAAGCATCCCCTAGAATTGCTCAAAGAGATTCAGCTTGTCCTTTCTATTATACCCAGCATCTCGCAAATGCAACGCGAAAAAAAAAAAAAAAAAAAGGAAAGACAATCGTCAAATTACAAAACAATTATATTTCGCGACCCCCAATTATTCTTCATCTTGAAAAAAAAAAAATCTGAGACGCAACAAAGGAAAAAAGATGCTGTGATAAAGCACAATCAATTAGTTTACTCGACGTTTTAATTATTCGATCAAGTGTTCTTCTTCTCTCTCCAGGCATTTTTTTTTTATTCTGAATTCTGTAAAACATAGAGGAATGTCAATTAAAATAAAAATCGTTTCTCCCGTCAAAACTAGAAGGCGTCTAGTTTTGACGGGAGAAGCGACTTTTATTTTTATCGGTCAATATCATCCCGGCAAATTTTTCATCTGTATAAGAATGTGTTATTGTGGTTGTGTATAATTTACCGATAAATATTCGGATAATACAGCTTTCAATCAATGTTTATATCTCGTGGTTTTATGTGTTTTTTTTTTAAGCAAAGAAAAAAAAAAAGACCATTTAGAATGTCCTAACTCACAACAAATCCTTAAGTAAATAGGTGTTAGGACTTACCATGTCTGTGGACACAGCCAGATATGGGTTCGCAGGGCCATGGCATATGTACCGTTACCACAGATCGATAAACCTGAGCTTGTTGGCGCCCAACCAAATTTTAAATGACATTTCATAGTGCTGTTTGGCACATTCTAAGCCTCCGACGGAGAGGTGTGTCAAGCCGCCGCTCTATAAACAGGGGCAACTTGACGACGTCGTTGGATCACCTCATCGGGTCTATCGTTGTGGACGATTCTTTCGGAGATGTGACGATTGCTGTATCCACAGGGCTCGTTGTTACGTGGGATTCTTTCGGAGATGTACCGATTACTGTAACCATAGGGCCTGTTGTTGCATGAAATTCTTTCGGAAATGTACCGATTGCTGGTATCGATAGGAGGGCCCATTGTTTCAAGTGATTCTATTGGAGATGTGACGATTTTTGTACCCATAGGACCCGTTGTTGACTGCGATCTTTCGGAGACGTACTGATTGCTGGTATCCATAGGGCCGTTGTTACTTGCGATTCTTTCGGAGGTGTACAGATTACTGTACCCATAGGGCCCATTGTTTCGAGTGATTATTTCGGAGATGTACCAATTGTTGGTTTAGATAGGATCCGGTGTTGCCTGCGAATCTATCGGAGATGTCCCGATAGCTCCTCCCCAGCGGGTTCTTGCTGCAAAGCAATACTTTCAGAGATATGCCGATGTCTGCCCCATTGTTGCAAACGATTCCTATAGAGAATGTGTCGATTGTTGATTCTATCGAGCCCGCATAAACTTGTTTAAAAATTTGTAAATCCAAGACCAATGTCGAAAGACCTGTTGAAGCTTATCTTATATTTTTAAAAATGCATATTTCTATCTATCTATTCTCATTTTTTCCACCAACATCAGAAGTGTGCGCATATAAGCGAATAAAGCGTGCTAGACAATTATTTTCGTAGTTTCTGCTTACATTCATAGGTGGTTGGTCAGCCTAGTGTGTATTTATATACTGATTTTACATCTTTCTCTAAACTCAGCAGCACATACTAGGATGCTGCCTGGTATATATTCTTTCGTTAATTTTATAGATTATATTTAAAGTGTTATATATATTATATACTTAATGAGATATATTTTTAGTACTTGTTTCACAGGCTCTTGTAAATAGTGCAGCATGCATAATACAGTCTCACAGTAAAACGGTGTATCGCGGGGAGAACACTAGTCTAGTGGGTTGTGAACTAAATTCACTGAGCGGCTGTTTGTCCACATTCTTGTGAAACGGCAGCTCTTCTAAGTTGGGTCAATCCCCTGTGGAGTAACAAAAATTGGTCGTTGAGAAATATCACGAACTTTCTGCTCGCTCTAAAAACCAAATATCAAAGAAATACCATTGCTCGATGCAAGCATTTAGAAATATATTTCTACTCTCCTCTATAAGTTCTTATGTCCATAGATTCGCTAAATACTTTAACCAAGAATTCCTTCCAAGTGCCGGGTATATAATCAGAATAGCCCAATACAGTATTAGATGCGTGTACGCATGCAATCTCATAGCGGAATGGTAGATTCCTGTTCCAAAATAACTTTATTAGGTACCACTCAAAAAGAGCAACCTAGATTATGTTATTTACGATTAATAATATAAACAGGTTCTTCACACATCTATATATTTAAAAAGTCTTCAATGCGGGATTCGATCCCGGCTGTTCGAAATCGACGGTTTATACCACCGGTCATCGACTTCTTTATGATGGTGGATTAAACTGATGAAACCGCTGGGAGGGATCATCGAGCCTGTTCCTTCCAATATTTTTTCCACTGCGCAGTACGGAGACAGTAATAAATGTTTTATTTGTAAAATAAAAATCGTCGTATAAATGGTTTATTTTATTAAAAAGAAGAGGTTAAAAGGCTTCTAATAATTGTGCCGGGACTCTACTCCAAACGACGGGGTAAATAAATCATCATTTATCGGCTGCAGCAGTGGCGATTGATTATCCCAGCAGCAGCAGAATAAAACGGGAGAACGACAACAAAGTGAAGGAGAAAATCCAACAGCGCCCCGCCGAGAAAAATACGGAATTCATCAATCTTTTTACTTTTTTTTTTATATCCCATCTTATTTTAGAGATTTTTTAAAACTTTTTTTTTGTTAATTTTTATTTTGCTCGCGACCTCCTCCTCCTCCTAACTTGTTATTTTTTGTCCGCACGGCTTTGTCATCCCATTTGCATTGTGCTGTTACACCCTAATTACATGTCAGCCGCTGCTTCTTCTTCCTTTGTCTCCCTCTACAGCAGCGAGGTCGTGTACGATGATGGGGTTTGGTTTTTTTCGCCCTCCGACGGTTGTGTGCTCTTCCAACCAAATACTTCCTCTTGCGAACGGCTTAATTTCCCGATTGGAAATAAAAGCTTCGTTGGATTTTTTTGCTTTATAGCTTTTAACCTAGGGTTTGTTGTTTTGTGCGTTCAAGTTTGACCACACACACTTTTTGTTTTAAATATAGAATTGTATTCCTTTTTCTCTCTTTTCAATCTAGTATTTTTTTATTAAACAAAATGAATTTTATAGAAAAAATATTTACATTTAACATATTCTCAATAAAATTCAGTATCTTTGATTTAGTGAAAATTATCGGTAACATTAAATCTAGGAAGTTATATATATTTTAACATGAAATTATTTCAATTGGGACATCTTACCATTATGTGTTGATACACATGCAATATTGCAAGACACTTTTCCTTGGATCAATTTTTTCTCTCGTTAATTATTTCTGCGTCAATTCGATCTTTCAGTAGAAAGTTATAATTTAATCGCTATATATTAAATCAAGGAAGTCAATCCTTAAATATGGGGGTTTGATTTTTAATGTATTTCATTCTTTGGTTGAAATGAAGGAATTGAAGGTCGATATCATCAAGCTGAATTTATGCAACAGTTTGTATTAAAATAAGTTTTTAACCCAACAATTTAATATTATCAATAAAGAATTAGTTATAACACACGGCTGGGGAAAGACCAAAAATTAGCAGTTTGATATTATTTATTTTTATATCAATATATTATTATATTGAGAAAAGCCTGTATGGATCTAACGTGTTACTTTGATAATACCTATCAGTGTAACGTGTTAGATTCACAGGATTTTCTCGATTCAATGGTCGACGAGAGCTTTGTCTACTTACACTACCATCAGTTCAGAGGAAATTTTGTGAATATAGTTAAATGTTAAAACAACAACCACAAAGATTATGAGAGAAAACACGCATAGTAGTTTTTAATGTCTCATAACTATTATTTATAACTATTGCTTTTTTTTCTTACATTATTCTTAGACACAAAGACGAGTCGATATAAACCTACTTGTACTATTGTAACGGCTGTGGTGAACCTCCGCCTCAGAACGGTGTTTGTTTGTCTCACGACCTGGATGGAACACTTCCGAAGAATCGTTCTGTTAGACAGCTAAAAAATATTTACTGGCCGAAGTATCTTTAATTTGAAGAAATATGAATTCCGGCCATGCAGCCTCTATCTTTACGATAATTAAGACCAATTTTGATCCCGAGGCATTCAAGATGGCAAAGCAACTATAGAAGACTATGATCAAGTATGCAAGGATAAAACACTTCAGCCAGCCATCCCTGAGGTCTTGCGTGTTCCTCCAGTTCCCTTCGCAACATTCCAATAATTATTGCCTTTTTCCTTGTATTTTTAATCGTTTTGAGACTGAACAATCGGTTGTAGCCAGCTCTACTTCTATAAAAACCCTTTCCCCAGTTCTGCAGTGCTATATTATAAGAATACTTTTTCTTTTTTAAAGAAAAAAGCTGTAGGTAACTGTCTGTCGCTGCTGCTCAGGTTAGATCTTTGGTTAGATCGTCGATGAAAACTAAGAATCCCTTTATTACAACTGTTATACCATCTTTTAGCTTACTATCATGTCTTGTAATTGCACATTTTTTTTCAGAAACGCTTAGTTTATTTATTTGGAAACTATTTTTCTATTCGCAGTTCAACACCCGGCCAGTTGTGGCGGCCACTTCAGCTAAATGGCTCTAGAATGCCCCTTATTTGTAGTTAGTTGATGCCAAAGATGTTTGTCTGCCATCTTTCGCTGCCGTTCTACCTTATTCCCACGGCCTGAAATCTATCGTTATTTTGTCATTTTTTTTTTATTCCGGGTAAAAATAGCGGCCAAACTTTTTTGTTTTTCTTTCTGATAACCAAGAAAAGTAAACCACTTACGCCTATTAGCCTCCCACCGCGTGGCCCAGGCTATGCCACATCGAGCTATCAAGTGGAGACTTCCTGACAACACGATGAGAAGGTAGTTTTTTGGCCAATGGACGCAACTTCGTGACGTAAGAAGAAAGTAGATCAGAAGAAGGCATTTTGATTTAAAAAATCTCTTGTTTGTGCAACTGATCGTTTCAAGTCGGTTACTGCTGTAAAAACACCGAGGAGTTGTTTTGCTGAGAAACCGATCCAACTAGTAGAATCCGAATGTCCATTGGCAGTACTCTGGAAAACAGAGATTCCGGCCGTCTGGCAGCGCTCTGTCAACACCGCAGCTGGATTATCCTATACACCTTATATAAAATTGCCTGTTAACTATGTATAATGTAGGCGTCTTTAGTTGTGGTGTTGACCCTTTTCCACAACGGCCTAATGTGTCGATACTGTTGCAGCCACGGGGCACACCTATGGGTGACTCGCTCGTCGAACTATTGGGGTGGTGTTGAGAAATCATTCTAGAACAAATATTGTGGATTTTCAGTAAGACTAAAAATAATCCTTTTACATTATAGTATTAATACTCCTGTCTTTCCATTCATCTGTGTGTGAATGATGACCATACTAATATAAAAAAATCAAGGCAAAACTTCAATAAAGATTATGACTCGCAGTTGTTCTAGATACGTTCGTAGAAAGGGCATTCGGTTATTTTTCAAATTTTTATTCCGCGCGGTTTATTCGGTTGGTTGTTTATTCTGGGCGAAAACTTTTGTCGCAACAATAAGGATTATCAAATTATAAAACTATTTTAGAGGCGTAATATTCTTTTTAAAATAAAACAATTTCTACTGTCCTTACTGCGATGAAAAAATTAAAGGGAGGGCCTTTTTCATCGCAGTAAGGACAGTAGAAATTGTTTTATTTTAAAAAGAATATTACGCCTCTAAAATAGTTTTATAATTTGATAACAGATGGCGCTCTAGTACATCGTAATAAGGATTATAATGATAACTTGTAACTAGAATTCTTCTTTTTTTTTTTTTTTGTGGAAAAAAAAGCGCATTATTCTATATGCACTCTGGTAAGATCATGCCCAGATAATTCGCCTAGTTATAAAATGTATCCCCATTTTTAGAAAAGTCGGGGTTTCCAACAGAGAATCTTGGCGTTTGTGAAGGAATTTTCTTTCAAGCCGTGCGCGGTAGTAATGGTGTTGCTCTCACCCAGGGACCGTACAGTCGGCTGTGAGGGAAAGCTTGTACTGACTTCCGCTATCACCAAGTTGCCTTCAACTGACCGCCATACATCCTGTTGCTAGACATCTCCCAGAGTTTGGTTCCATCGAAGTGGGGGCGGCCAACTCATTGTGCTGTAACTGCTCCAAGGTGCGGTGGTTTACCAGACCTGGCGCTGTGTGTGTCAGGTGCTGCTGTGGGCTGCCCCCGCCGCCGTTGGTCCCCCTGCCCCTCCCCGTCATGGACCACTACCATCACCACCACCATCAGTCAGGGGGCTCGGACCCTGAAGGAGGGGGCCCCGCTGTCACCCTCACTGTCCGGCTCATCATGCAGGGCAAGGTAGGACACCCTTCCTTCTTTCTCACTTGGGGCGTCACAATGTAGCACAGCCGTCGTTGGGCTCTCCCCTCCTTAACACTGGTTCCCCACCGCCGGTGACACACTTCGAAGTTATTTAAATGTTTGGCGACGCACATAATAATTGTGCGCAGATTTAAAAAAAAGCTGAATTTGACCTGAATTCACTGTACCAGACATATTTTAGATCTCGATTTTAGGAGCTTTTCAGCATATATTGTTACAGATTTTGATTTATTTGATGTATGTGTAAATTTTGATACTTGGGACACATTTGACAAGCACTCGCAAAATCTTGAGAAACATCAATATATGAGCGCAGGTTATACGTTAGGCGGGTGAGGAAAGATGAGATGACGGGGACCAGCTAGTTAGTATTGAATAGCTTCGTCCCAGGGTTGTAGAAAGAGGTCACCTACACTGTCATGATTCTGGACTGGATAAGGGTTCGAGGGCTAAAGGGGGGGGGGGGGGGGGGAGTCCTATTGGAGCGTAGGACGGGTTTAACTAAGTCCGAACGAGAGGGCTCGGTCAGCAACCTTGCCAATGCACTCTCGGAGACGCCTGTGGGTGAGTGGTCAACCCCATTGTAGCCGGACCATACTGGCGGGCGCGAGGGGCCTACCAAGGGCCGCTCGGGGCATGGAGAATGCATCATTCCTTCTGGCTGTGTGACATGGTTTTTCAGCGAAAAACAGGGGATGCAAGGGCTTTTGCTGCCTATATCGTCCCTGGCTTTTGCCGAATTTCTTCTTCTGTCATGATTCCTGCCTAAATCGCGCCACGCTGCTGGTGACAATTATATCGGCTTATAAAGCAAGTTGTAGAAAAATGGGTAAAACAGTTTTTGTATAACCTGGTATTTTATAACCATTTGAGAGAGAGAGAGAGAGAACAGTACCTCTGTGCGTATTTTCATTGATATCTGTACACATGCTGGGAGGCTTTAAAAAAATAAAAAAATCTTGAAACGTATATATAAGAAGAAGAAATTCGGCGGTGGAAGGCAACAGCAGGAGCAATAAGATGTAACAGCGGCGTTTGATGAAGCCGGGGATTCATTAAGACCGTCGGGGATGGATTGTGGCGGTGACAGCTGGGACGACGTCTATTGACGGCCGTTTTTGCCGCCGCCGTCGGGGCTTTTATTGCGGCCTGCCTTCTGTGATCTCTTTCCTAAAAATGTTTGTCCACGGGCTGTTTTCTGTGATTTCTCGCATCAATAACGTGGAATTTTAATAGCTTTTCATTTGTTCTCTTCAATACGTTTCTTTATTTTTAAACCTGACAAGTTTATCCATCCACTGATCTAAAAATTAAAGCTCGCTTTGCCCAAAAATCATTGAGATTCACACACACCCAAACGATTTTTTAAACTGAATGTTGCATGTGGGAATCGAACTCACAGTGTTCCGCTTACCGGGGAGATGCCATGTCCACTAGGCTACCCTGGACATGAATGTTGCATGTGGCTTTCACGATCAGCAAATGTTTTTCCCTTAATTTTTCTACATTAACTTGGAACATTCTTTCTAATTATGCTTTAAAATTTGTCGCGACATTTTTTTACGAAATTAAATTGATATATTTCAGGGTCATTGCTTTAAATATTTTGCGATTGTGAGGTACTAATGGATCATTGCATTCACACAGTTATGTAGTGTAAATATAACGTCGATGAATGCTATAGTTATCTGAGCCACTATCACAGACTTTGTAACTCGGGATGTTTTCTGTCATCTCATATCACTAATGGAAATTTTTACTCCCTGGCTGATGTTTTCTCTAATGTCTAATTTCAATAATGGAGGCTTTGTAACCTGGAATGTTTCCAATATTTCTTAACTCACTAATGGAAACTTTTACTATTCACCTGATGTTTTCTGTGATGTCCCAGCTCACTAAATGGAAACTTTTACTATTCACCTGATGTTTTCTGTGATGTCTCAGCTCACTAAATGGAAACGTTTACTATTCACCTGATGTTTTCTGTGATGTCCCAGCTCACTAAATGGAAACTTTTACTATTCACCTGATGTTTTCTGTGATGTCTCAGCTCACTAAATGGAAACGTTTACTATTCACCTGATGTTTTCTGTCATGTCCCAGCTCACTAAATAGAAATGTTTACAATTCACCTGATGTTTTCTGTGATGTACCAGCTCACTAAATGGAAATGTTTACTATTCACCTGATGTTTTCTGTCATGTCCCAGCTCACTAAATGGAAACGTTTACTATTCACCTGATGTTTTCTGTCATGTCCCAGCTCATTAAATGGAAATGTTTACTATTCACCTGATGTTTTCTGTGATATCCCAGCTCACCAAATGGAAACGTTTACTCACCGGATGTTTTTTGTGATGTTCCTCCTATCTAAATAGTTTGCTCTTTCAAATTGTATGTTTACTGTTAAAACATTCTTTTCAAAAATATTATATTTCAGAATTATCGAGATAGGACATCATCTATGATGTTTTACAAAGTGGATGATGACTCCAAAAAAAAGTTTAGGAACCAAAGTTATATATACCAGTTATAAAAGTCCCCAATTAGTGATGCTACAACATTCCCCTTGGCTCTCCTAAGTAGCTAGCTAACATGTCAATGAAACATTCTGGTGGCTCATCCCCTGTGGTGGTTGCAGGAGGTGGGCAGCATCATCGGGAAGGTGAGTCCCTTCCACTTATCTTCCATTGCAACAAATTAACTTTTTGTTTAAATTTGAAGATATTTCTGATATTTTGTTTCTTTGGCTTTATATCAAACATTCTTGAAGACAGTCCTTTCAATTCTATAAAGAACCCCCCTCCCCCATCTCACACCCTTTTATTTGTTAATATAATCTCACAAAATATATGTAAATATAAAATTTTCAAAGAAAAAATAATTTCCCAAAAGCTGCTTTAAAAATTTCTCTCTTGCTTTTAATTTAAATGCCACAATTTTAAGACTATATTCATTTCGAAAGGAAATAATATTTTGTAACGGAATTTTATCAATGATTTTTTTAGTTATTAATTCAGTCAATTTATATCAGTCAGATACACTTTGCCCTTTTCCACATTTTATATATCACACTTATTTTTGTCTAATATTATTTGAAAGTCGAACTCGACTTGATGGACACTAAAAGCAACACCTTCCACTCTCAAAGCATTCAATTTGTGCCAAATATATTGTGTGGTTGCTTTGGAAAGGTTTTACTGTATTTTCTTGGTCTTCCTGGTTTGTCTCTTATTAGCTTTGATGAAAAATTTGGATGAAAAATGGAAACAACTTTCCCTCAATAGGCTATATCAATCTCTCTCTCTATATATATCCACTTCTTTTATTATCTCCAGAGCTCTTGAGCCCTCTCTCTAAACCCCTGTTATAAAATATGGATCGAGGATAGATACTGGATATTTCTAATTAGAGAGTTCCATCACAGCACTAGATTCTCTATGTCACTAAAGAGGTCTTGCACTTAACCATTATTTTCTAGTATTTTCTGGCATCATCATTAATTTCTTGTTGTTTAACTAAATATGCCATGTTTTTTTTTTTTGCTAATCCCTAGTACACGTGGTACAGACCATGATAATCATGGTGGGTAGTTAGCAACTGCTTTTACTCTAAGTGCACCACATATCTACACATGTGAAAAGCAGTTCAACTTTGCACTTACAAATGTGTCAGAGCCCCGTTTGGTTACTTGCACTCACTGGTGGGGTAGGACTTTTGCAAGAATCGGGGGCCATTGGAGCATTTTTTTTTTTAAATTAAAAAAAAAGTGCCCAATACGGGAATTGAACCCGGGTCGTAGTGGTCGAAAACCAACGGTTTAGACCATCCTTCTACCGACCCCCCTAAAAAAAATATAAATATGCCATGTTCAAACCATAACTCAAAATTTCAGATTTATTTTTGTTCATGAATTCTGATAAATACACTAATGGATAAAAATTAAAGAAGTGGAAAGATTGATGTCCACTATTCATCAGCATTTTTTTGAAGGAGACAGAGGCAATTGTTCACACTTATCTTGTGTATCTTCAATAAAGGTCACTGTGTATCAAATACCTTTCACAGTTATTGTCTGAATCCCGATATACATACTATAAAAGTTACAACTTCCTTTAGTTTTGTCCATAAGTGTCCTTGGGTTTTATTGGACTCGGAGTACTGGGTACTCAGGACTGTCCTTCAGTTCTAACTTAGATTTTTCTGGTTTTACACCAAAACCCACTTAGTTTAAGCCTGTTATATATGTGACCACATGAACCATCTCTACTATCTATCTAGCCATAGACAAGCCCCTGAGACACAGTTCTATCTCTGACAAGATACTCTGAGCTGTTTGGATTACTCTAGGTATGTGTGTGGCAGAAAGGAGACAACATCAAAAAGTACCGTGAAGAGGTGAGTGGACCTTTGAAATATCTATCTACAAGAATTTATTGTAGCGATGTATTTATTATTTTATTAAGATAGTATCAATTTTTAATGTTTATATCTTGTTACTCTGTAAACTTCCCTCATTGCTTATCTTTTTTTTTTATCATTCATAGTTTGTTCTTGCCTAAAATAAATTGCTGTGTCATTCTGAAGTTTGTCTTTCCTAATTTTCCATGTGGCAATATTCTAATATCTACACAAAAGGAGGACAGTTTTGATAAGACACAATTTGGATTATAGATTATAAACACAAGGTAATAAGACCAAATCCAAATGAATAAATAGTGTGTGACATTTCAGTAACAACGTTGTTACCATCTTCAGACAAAAGTACTGAAGGAGAAAATATATCACAGCATGTTTTAAATAATTACTTTTGTCTGAAGATGTTAACAATTCTGTTACCGAAACATCACACACTATTTATTTATTTAGATTTGATCTTATTACCTTGTGGAGACAACTGTAAATATTTTTAAAAATATTCCACATCAAAATATATTTCATTTTCAAAATTTAATTTTAAAATGTAGTTAATGACAAAGATTATAATTATACATAATAATAAATTTATATATCATATTGTAAAATCTTTCTAAATATTTAACCATAAGGCAATAGCTCATCTATATTCAAGAAGTGAAGCTGTTTTGGCAAGATTTTTCTTTTTTCTCTACAAATTCAAAGTTTACTATTTTCCTTACGGCAATGAAAAACTAATTTCCCTTGCAGTAAGGACAGTAGAGTTTTTTTAAAAGAAAATATCTTGCTAAAATAATTTTATTTTCATTTCAAGAGCATAGTCTTTAGTTTAAATATTTGACTGACAATGATCTCGATGTTGTGGTGAATTTCAAAGAAAGATTGAATGAGAACAAGCATACCTTGACAAATATCTTAATTTGTCCTGACAAGTACAAAATAATTTTGTTGAAAGATCGATGAAATAAAAAAGAACTCCCCTGGGAAAAGTGCTATCCTCATTTCTAAACAAACCTGATTGCCAGCCAAGCAACCTTGATCTGTGGATTATGTCATTTGTTGTATCTGGGGAAATTATTTACAAAACACTTTAAAAAGTTCTTTCTAGAAAGCATTTTTAAATGGGTTAATTTTTTTCTTTTTTTTTTATTATCCCATTGTATAATTATACAAGGTCCTGCAGACTATATTCATGGAGTTTTAAATAACTATAGTGAGTAGGTAGGCTATATTGACAATTGGACTGTCTGTGTGGTGCAGAGTGGAGCACGGATCAACATCTCAGATGGCACCAGCACAGAGCGCCTGGTGACAGTGACTGGCTCCACAGAAGCTGTGTTGAAAGCCTTTGCTCTGATTGCTTCCAAGTTTGAGGAGGTGCGACCCACAGCGGGGGACCCTGCCCCCCCAGCACTGTCTGGAGCCAAGCCCCCCGTCACCCTGCGCCTTGTGGTGCCAGACAGCCAGTGTGGCTCCCTCATAGGGAAGGGAGGGGCCAAGATCAAGGAGATTCGAGAGGTGAGGCCATTTCTTTTGTGCACTGTAGATTGACTGTGTATCGTAACAAAGTGATGCTAGAGAATTTTTTTTGTCTGAATATGGTAACGACATTGATGCTTAAACATTATTTATTTGGATTTGGTTTTATTACTATATAATTTTTATCTATAATCTAAAATGTATATCTTATTGTGATGCTTTAGATGAAAAATCTGAATTGTTAATTTTGAGGGAGGACAAAAGCTACAGTATACCCTCTTTAATTCAAATGACTTCAATTCAACTGATCTTGAAATCCTAACACAGCTATTTTCTTTCATTTAGTCAACAATAATTCAACACCGACTTTAATTCAACTGAAAATTTTGTTCCTTTAGAGTGTTAAATTAAAGAAGTTAGACTATAGTTTGTTGCTATAATGCTGCAGTCACAAAGCACAGTTCCTTTTTTAAAAGTTTTCTTCCATACACACACTGATATCTGGCACAGTATGATTGTGTGGGGGGAGAAAACCATGACAACACACCCTCCCTCCACATTCAAAGCTCGTGTGGTATGAAAGATAACTTTTTTTTTTTTGCATTAATAAAATATAATGCATACACACACATTGTCTTTTCTCAATAAGATCAATTTGGATTTAAAACCAGAAATTTCTGCTCCTCTGGCTCGAGAATATATATGGATGATATAAGACCAATTTCTATAATTACTAAACTAAAATCATTGATAAGGCACAATTTGGATTATAGATTATAAAACAAGGTAATAAGACCAAATCCAAATAAATAAATAGTGTGTGACATTTTGGTAACAGCGTTGTTACCATCTTCAGACAAACATCACACACTATTTATTTATTTATTTGGATTTGGTCTTATTACCTTATTTTATAACTAAAATGATAAAATAATAATAATAGGAAGGCTGTCTGGTTACCATACTATAGCATTGGATATACAGCTATATAGTAATCAGCTCTTACAAAGGTTTAATCTAAATGAAGCTACTATGTGTGCCCAGGTCACAGGAGCTTCAGTCCAGGTTGCCAGTGAGATGCTGCCCAACTCCACAGAGAGGACAGTCACCATCTCAGGGTCAGCCGAGGCCATCTCCAAGTGCATCTATCAAATCTGCTGTGTTATGCTGGAGTCACCCCCCAAGGGCCCAACCATTCCCTACAGGCCAAAGCCCTCCATGCCTCCAGTTATATTTGCCGGGGGCCAGGCCTATACAGTGCAGGGCTCCTATGCCATCCCCCATCCTGATGTAAGCATACGTCACCCACTCCGCCAAACATGACTTACTTGGTGTCCTAACCCTCTCCTCTTTTTATAAGCTCTCATACCAGTAGAGAAATTATATACCCCCTATGTTGTTGTTTCTTATCCCCTTGTGCAAAGATTACACAAATTCCATGGCTTCTTGAGCTCCACCACTATAAAGTGAGTCCTGTGATTGCTGACGGGGGAGCTGCTGTGTGGCAGCTGACCAAGCTCCATCAGCTGGCGCTGCAGCACAGTCCCCTAGTGGCCCCACAGAGCGAAGCTGCGGCAGGAGTCTGCCTGGCCGCTGCAGCCTCCCCCCTGCAGCACGTGGTCACCACCACCACAACCACCGAGATGACCATCCCAAACGACCTTATTGGCTCCGTCATTGGCAAAGGGGGCACCAAGATCAATGAGATCAGGTACATCCACCTCTACCAAGCTGGAATTAATCATTACAACCACAAAATACACATTTAAAACTAAATAAATATCTAAAAATAAATTTCCTCACAAATTACACCTAATACAAAAATATCAGGATTTCTTCGTATATTTTCTACTAATTTGAACTCCATTATATTCATAATTATTCTAGGAAATATACCAAATCATTAGAAGTATGCTAAAAAGACAATGAAAAGAGAGCTCTAGCAATATAGCGTACGCAATCAGGGCCAAAAAAAAAAATGTCGACAGTTGCATCATGTGGGAATAATGTAGGGTGTAAATGACAGGGTTTCTTTTGCTATTATAATATGTCCAATGGATTTGTTCAATGGGCAATACTATCAGATGTCCGAGATAAAAGGATTATCCATTTTTAGCATCAAAAGACTGCAAAAATTTGATTAACCCTTAACTGGACGGGTTGGGTAGATTCCGCCCATGCATAAACTTAATATAGGAAAATAATATATTTTTCGTTTACTGAGAGCTAACAGCTTTGGTGTATTCTAATTTTACAGTGATACAAACAATTTCCATTCATTGTTTAAAAATATAAGTTTTGGGAGGGCGGTTAAATTTGCATGTGTGGGCGGATTCCACCCATGCCGTCCAGAAGCGTGAGAATTTTTCATGTTAGGGTTATAGCTGATTGCTCATTCTCGAGTCGCTTTCTTCCGCTATTTTTTAGCTTCCATTCATAAAATAAGACTTCTTTCTTTGGCTAAGTAGAATTTATTCTTTTAGATTTAAAAAAAAAAACAACTTCCTTAATTTTTTTTTATCAAGGTAAGACTTTTTATTTTTGAAATTCTATTTATAATGGAAGACGAAATTTTGAATAAGAATTTTGACGATGATTCTGAAACTGAAAATTATTCATTGAACGAATCTTCAGATGTCAGTACAGATGAGGAATGTGATTCAATTCTTACCACTGTTCAAATGTCTTCAAGTAATTGTTTCATTGGGAAAAATGGCTATAAGTGGAACAAGAATCATGCAATAATTGGAAGAACCCGTTCTCATAACATAATTACACACTTACCTGGTCTGAAAGGCCCTGCTAAACCGAAGCCAAATTGTGGCATAGATATATTCAACTTATTTTTTACTGCCGCAATTATAAAACAAATATCTGAATTTACAAATGCAAAAATTGAAGAATTTCGCCAAAGAATTTCAGATTTGACCAAAAGTACTTACTCAAATTTTACAAGTGAAATAGAAATAAGAGCATTCTTAGGTTTGTTGTATCTAGCTGGAGTTTACAAATCAGGTCATGAACATGTAGAATCTTTGTTTGCCTCAGATGGAACAGGCCGTGACATTTTTCGCTCTGTAATGAGTGTGAAGCGTTTCCTTTTTCTATTACTTTGTATTAGATTTGATAATTTCAAGACAAGATGCAAAGAAGATAGACTCTCACCCATAAGAGATATTTTCCAAACCATTATTGAAAAATTTCAAAGTTTTTATACACCTGCTGAATACCTTACTGTTGACGAAATGCTTGTAGGGTTTCGGGGAAAATGTCCATTCAAAATTTATATACCCTCAAAACCTAATAAATATGGGATAAAAATAGTGATACTAGCAGACTCAAGAACACATTATATGTATAATGCAATGGTATATACAGGAAAATCTAAAACTCCAAAGTCAAAAGAACTATCCCTGCCAACCCAAATAGTTTTAGATATTAGTCGACCACTTTGGAAGAGTAATAGAAATATTACAGCAGACAACTGGTTTACTTCAATAGAATTAGTTGATAAGTTGAAAGAACATGGCCTTACATATTTAGGAACGATGAGAAAGAACAAACCTCAGATTCCACCACAATTCCAACCGCATCCTAAAAGATAATCAGGAACATCTATTTTTGGTTTCTCTGGAACAAAAACTTTAGTCTCCTATGTTCCCAAAAAAAGAAAATCAGTAATCCTTATATCTTCGATGCATCATGACAATAAATGTGATGAAACAACAGGAAAACCTGACATTATAATGGATTATAATCTAACAAAAGGAGGTGTAGATATCATTGACCAAATGGTCTCTAATTTTTCTACCTCTCGTCGATCCAGAAGATGGCCTTTGGCACTTTTTTATGCCCTCTTAGATATCACAGCTCTGAATTCTTACATCATCTTCAACTATCAGATTGATAAAAAGGATCAAAAAGAAAGAAGTACCTTTATTGTTGATCTTGGGAGATCCTTGATTGATGAACACCTGGCCACACGTAATCTAAATTCCCTCCCGCTGGAATTACAGACGACAATAAAAAAATTCAAAAATAATGATGGTTCAAGTACATCAAGAGGATCTACGATGCCACAAGAATCTGATACTCCAAAAAGGTGCTACAAATGTCCATCAAAAAATGCGGGAAAAGTGAAAACCTTATGCTCTGTATGTCAACTAAGCGTATGTAAAAAACATTTCTTAATTATTTGTGAAAACTGTAAATAGATTATATTTAGAATTTTTAGAAGTCAAAATCTGTATATTAACATTTATAATCATTAAATAATCTTTCAAATATTGATTTAATTCATTATTTAGCGCTTATTTTGTAAAGGTACATAAGTGGGTGGAATCTACCCACCCCGTCCAGTTACGTAAGAAAAAATCACCCGTCCAGTTAAGGGTTAAAAACACATAAAAAAAATAAATTATTTTGACCTATTTTTAATTAGGATCTTTACCATTCTGACTCTCTTCATTCTAAGCAAATTATTAAGGCAAGGTCTAACTATACAAATATATGTCAAATTGACTTTACCAGAATTTCCTTCAACAATTTCACTTACCTACTCCTTTTTAAAAATCGTTTCCTTCACAATGTGGAGGTGAAAATTTATCTATTATGAGCACCTGTGGTCTTCAAATAATTAAAGCTATCATAAGTTCTGAAAACCTACTTGTACCCTACCAGGAACCTAACTAATGATTTGAAAAAAAGAGTTAATAGTTTTGCAACCAAGCTATCACAAATTTCAAGTCAATCACAACTCTTCAACAACTATCTTGCCCCCCCATCACAATTACCAAAACTCAGGAAACAATAGTAGCTCTCACTCTCTGAAATGAAATTTGCAAATGATAGGCACAATTTGGATTATAGATTGGAAACGCAAAGTAATAAGACTAAATCCAAATAGATAAATAGTGTGTCACGTTTCTGTAACAGCGTTGTTACCATTTTCAGACAAAGTACTGAATAAGCTTTTGTCTGATGATGGTAACAATGCTGTTACCGAAACGTGACACACTATTTATTTATTTGGTCTTATTACTTTGTGTATGAAATTCACAAATTTGACATCAATGAAGACATTAGTAAACTATACCCCAAGTGGAGCTTCCTGTGTGTGCCCAAGTAGAACTTAAATGCTATTGTTGGTATATCTCTTAGACTCAGGGTTGTCTCCTTAAAAATAGCTTCCCACCACCTACTATTGAACATACCTGGACTGCCCAACTATCTCAGTCAAAATTCTGGCAATGTACTCAAGATAGACAAATATGTGATGTATTGGGTTGCAAATGACTGGTAAAACATTTAACATCACTCAAGAATTTTATGCAAATCTCGAATAATACCTACCCTTTAGAAAATATACAAACTTCTGTAAACTTGATGTCAACTCTTCATGAAAACATAGAAATTTTCCTCTTTCAATGCTAACTGGGTTTTCTCCACCTTTCAATTAAGTTGCTGAATGAGGAAAGTATTTTGGACCTAGTGCACTAGAGAGTATTTTCTTAAAGCCATTTTTAAAGATACCAATCTTCACTTGTATGTGTGCGGATTGTGTGTAAGTTAGCCATGCCATGATGGTGGTTGCAGGCAGCTGTCACGAGCCAATATCAAGATCTCCAACTCAGAGGAAGGTTCCAAGGACCGTGTGGTGACCATCACAGGCAGCCCAGAGGCCATAAACATAGCGCAGTACTTGATAAACTCCAGGTAGGTGGTGTGCCAGCGGCGAGGAGGCCTGCAGCAGCATCCGGCGGTCTGTGCAGCATGGAAGTGTGTAAGCCCACCACCACCACCCTCCTTGACCCCACTGCCGTCCCCCTGAGCCAGTTGGTCCCCCTGCCCTCCTCCTCCCGCCATCTCACCACTAAGCTACGGACCACCCCCTCCTCCTCCTCCTCCTCCACAGCCAAGAAGTCCTCCGCAGCCGCTGCCACTGACCGCAACAACAAGTTCTCTCCCTACTAGCCCCCCTCCCCTCCTGTACAGACTTCTTTCTCCCCCCATTCCCTCCTTCTCCTCTTTTTACCAATTATTGATTTTATTGCAAGGGAAAAAAAAATTATGAAATTTTAAAAGGGTATTTATTTAAATTTTTTGTTAGTTTGGTCTTTGAAATTTGTTTTAAATTTTATTGATATTTATTATTTTTTTGTTTTTATGTTTCCATTCCTTTCCCTGCCCCTCCCTCTTCCCAGCTTGCCTGCCTGCCTCCTCCTCCATTCCACCCTCATCTGCATATCACTCTCCTACCTACAATGGGAAAATTTTTACTGTGAGGAGAGATTTATCAGAAAAATGAATCATGTTTCAGCAGGGTTTTTAGAGTTATTTTTTAATTTGATTCCTCAAGTTGTGGTTCTATTGATGTGGCTATAATCATGTGTTTGATGATCAATAAAACTGCTCTTGTCCCCATTGATAGACTGTGTTAATACAAAACATACAAAAACCTTTATTTATACCTCCACCCCTCAGTGGTCCCGAAACCCTGGCATGGGGAAGCCAGAGGCAAACTGCTCCACCTTGTCGCGGAGTTCTCCCATGGACTTCTCTACCTCAGAGTCTGACTTCAGCAGAGCTTTGAAGTCCTTCAAAGTCTTGCCTGCACACAACAGAAGTCCTTTGATTAGGAGAATTGTGTGTAGAGAACTGTCTAGGATGGGTCTGATCCTTGGCTGAACATGCACTGTGATTTACTTGGAGAAAATATGATGCTCTTTATAAAAGAGGGTGTAAATAAATGTCTCTCTGCTTTATATTTATACACTAACTGTGTGGCTGAAATTCAATTAAAAACAAAACGTATTTGGTCAACTGTGTTGAAAATGGTGGTATTGAAGATATTTAGGCAATCCATTTAGTTGGTGGAAAAATATTGCTGAAAGTATCGGTCGATGAAAATAATGCTAATTTTGTTACTAAAGTGTTATAAAAACATGTTGGGTGGTTGTTTGACACACTTCTTCATTTGAAATTTTCCTTTACCCCCCAACTACAATTTTGGTATGTAAAATAGTGAGAAATAAATCAGATTCAAGAAGATAAATTTATGGCTTCCTGTCCAAGGAAAGTCTAAATTAACAAGTAACATTTTGTAGTTAAATGAGTTCAGGGAGAGGTAGCATGAACACAACAACAGTTCCACCTACCTGCCTTCTTCTTGACCAAAGCTGCAATCCCCAAAGCTTCATCAATGAGTTCCACTACTTTTTCAAAGTCCTTTTCTTTGAAGTTCCTAGATGTAAGAGCTGGAACTCCTGGCAACACCACCATTATACACATTTGTAGGAGAAGAATTATATCATCTGGGAGTTACCAACTTTAATTAATTGGGACTTGCTGGATTTACAAAATTGTCTCTCTCCAATTAATAGGGATACCAATTAATTGACACAGTTGAATTAAAACATGCTGGATATAATACCTACTGGATTTAAGAACAAATCACATTGAAGACCAAGATTTTCTGGCTCCAAATTAATTTCTATTAGGATAACTTATTGAAAATAACTTCACAATTTTAAGACTGGCAATTAATGGATCCCTGGCTAATCAACTGTACTTTAAGAAAAAAGCATATCCCTGATCATGCAACTAAAAGTTTTGATGGCTTGCACCATCTGTTGGAAAAAATATAAACTAATAATTGAATTTAATTATTCCGAAATTGACCAAATACCCTTTCTTAATTAATAAAAAAAAAGCTATCCATTGTAAGTGATTCATGGCTATTGACCCTCATCATCGTGGTGCAAGCTGTACCTCAATGACCAAAAATCATGAAAAGGGTATTTAAGGCATGTGGTTAGCTTTTCTTCATTAATCAAGAAAGGGTATTTGGCCAATTCTGGAATAATTAAAAATCAATTAGTTTATATTTATTCTGACAAATGGTGCAACCCATCAGCAACTTTTAGTTGCACGATCAGGAGATGCCTTTTTCTTAATTTATCCACTTGATCTCACTACAATTTCACTTTTTTACTATTTTTCACATTTGTACTTTCTTTACTCTGATTCAAGATGTATTAAAACATATGAAATTAGCACAATATGTCTAGAGATAATTGTTGTATATACATTCATGGACAAAACTTAAGGAAGTGGTACCTTTTTATCATGTATATCAGGATTCAGAAAATAACTGAAAGATATTCGATACACAGTGACCTTTATTATAGACACATGAGATAACCAAGTGTGAACAATATTGCTGCTGTCTTCAAAAAACAGATGACTGGCAACATTAAAGAATTTCCACTTTCTTAACTTTTGCCCATGAGTGTAACCACTTTCAATTAAAGGAAGTTAACTGCACTCAAATGAGTAAGATGGTTATACAAAGATTTAATGAAGAGATGAGGTGATTAGAAGAAGAATGCCCTATTATCATGCCATATTTTACTGCTACCACAGTGGTGCCTGCAATGCTAGGTAGTAAATGGACAGACCTAGTCGGACTCCTCCAGGCACCAGGGCAGAAACATCCCCAGGGCAGGTGTTCTTGTTGGCTGTCAGGCTGCACAAGTTCATGACAGACTCTGCCCGGGCTCCGTCTAGTCCTCGTGGTCGCAGGTCCAGTAGCACCAGATGGTTGTCTGTACCCCCTGCCACCAAATTCTATGTCAACAAAAGTTGATATTTTAGTAAATATCTTCCCCTACACCATTTAAAGATAGCACAACTGGGAACATGCATAGTCTCAAACCTCATTATAACATCACTCGAGACCAAGATTTAAGTATAGTTAAAGCAAGCGGGACTTATTCCCGGACCTTAGATTTATGATGATATAACCAAGTTGCTGTTATAAAAGAGGTTATTATGAGATCTCACTGTAAAAAAAAAAGTAACAAAACTATATTCAAAAAAGGCAAACTATGGTGAAGCAATTGCTGTTTTAGAACATAATGATAAGGCACAATTTGGATTATAGATTATAAACACAAGGTAATAAGACCAAATCCAAATAAATAAATAGTGTGTGATGTTTTGGTAACTAGATTCAGTACTTTTGTCTGAAAATGGTAACAATGCTGTTACCGTTTATTTATTTGGATTTGGTCTTATTACCTTGTGTTTTAGAACATAGTTTACCTGTTTATATTTCCAAAGGGGCTGGCCAATAGTTATTGACAAACAATAACAATGGTTTCTGGAGAGATATTCATCATTTAACTCTTGATTATAAATAAACGTGTGTGTGTGTGTTTTCTTCCCTGATTTATTTTTTTATTTTATTTTATTTTTTTTTGCTTATCCCTAGTACACGTGGTACAGGCCATGATAATCATGGTGGGTAGTTAGCGACTGCTTTTTACTGTAAGCGCACCACATGTCTACACATGTGAAAGCAGTTCGACTTTGCACTTACAAATGTGCCAGAGCCCCGTTTGGTTACTTGCACTCGCTGGTGGGGTTGGACTTTTGCAAGAATCGGGGGGCCATTGGAGCATTTTTTTTTTAAACAGAAAAAAGTGTCCAATGCGGGGATCGAACCCGGGTCGTAGTGGTCGTAAACCAAACAGTTTAACCAGCCTTCCACCGACCCCCCTCCCTGATTTATAATATTATAAAATAAATGAAGCTTCCAGGGTTAAGTTTCTTTTGTAACTTTTATTTTCAAGCTTTAGGACAGAAATAATGTAATATATATTTTTCTCTCAATATATAATAAATATTTAAAATATGTATATAATAATTTGTATATAAAAATTGTATTTATTATTAAGTTGTTAAAGTGATAACCCTGTTGAAGGACTGACAAGTCCGAAAGCTTGAAAATAAAAGTTACACAAGAAACTTAACCCTGGAAGCTTCATTTATTTTATAATAACAATTTGGGAGACTGCTTAACATCAAACAGCTCGAGGAGCATGGAATTCATGTAATCTTTGCACAAGGGAATAAGAAACAACAAGAGATAATTATTGCTGATGATGAAATCATTAAGACTTTTGAGCTAATTTTAAGCAGCCTTTTGTGTTGCTTGAAATTGTTCCTTAAATGGCTGACCAAGTTTGTAGATCATGGTTGTGTGTTCATAAACTATGAAATTATAAATTGGATGAATAAAGAGAGAGTTGAATTCAGATAATTCACTCAATCATATAACAAACACTGATGTAAATAGCCATCTTAAGCCCTGTAGTTTCACTGAGAACATAATGTAACTCAAGTTCCTCTCCAAACTTTTTATATTCCCTTCCTTTTTTTTTTTTGCTTATCCCTAGTACACGTGGTACAGGCCATGATAATCATGGTGGGTAGTTAGCGACTGCTTTTTACTGTAAGCGCACCACATGTCTACACATGTGAAAGCAGTTCGACTTTGCACTTACAAATGTGCCAGAGCCCCGTTTGGTTACTTGCACTCGCTGGTGGGGTTGGACTTTTGCAAGAATCGGGGGGCCATTGGAGCATTTTTTTTTTAAACAGAAAAAAGTGTCCAATGCGGGGATCGAACCCGGGTCGTAGTGGTCGTAAACCAAACGGTTTAACCAGCCTTCCACCGACCCCTATATTCCCTTCCTACATCTACAAAGTAGGATTTTCCTACCATATATATTAGGTAGGGAATCTATAAGGGCTAGGAGTGAAATGTCATTTCTGAGCAAGACAACTCAGGTCTTGTTTGTGTGTGGGAGTAGAAATTGTGAGAATTTATGAAGAAACCCACCAAGAGAGCTATCATTATATATACTGTATTTCCTTTTCACAAGAAGTACATGTAACACCTGGTTATTTTGCTTGTGTCTAATCTTATGCAATGCAAGGCTAATGGATGTACTACCATTACAAGAGAACCACCACACCAAATACTTTCTACCACCCACCTGACACCAGGGTGTAGCCTCTATCTATTAGAGCCTTGGCCATGGCTTTGGAATTTTTGAGTACTTGCTGCTGATATTCTTTGAACTCTGGCCGCATGGTCTGCCTGAGGGCCACTGCCACAGAGGCAATGGCATGGTTGTGGGGGCCTCCCTGCAGACTGGGGAACACTGCAAAGTCAATAGGACCTTGCAAGTCATATGGCACATCTTGGCCTTTCTTGTCTTTCTGGGGCTTGACTCCTTTCCTGTAGAATATCATCCCAGCCCTGGAGCACACCACCCGCTCAACCTTCCGACAGGTCCATAGGTGTTGTTGTTTCTTATTCCCTCTAATATAATATAGATGATCTCCAACAGCTTCTCTCCTGAGTCTTATTTTTCTATTGGTTATTTGAAAGCAGAAACCTTCATGGAGAGGGAAAGAAGGGTGCTATTGGTCTGGAACCTGGAAGTACCACTCAGTGTGACTTTGCTTCTTGTTTGGGCCTGCTCCTAACATGGAGTACAAACTTCTAGCCACTTCTCTGGAGAACAAATGCTACCAATTTGTGCTTTTCTACATTAGACAGGTGTAGAGCACAGCCCTACCAGGAGTTAAACTCCCAGTGTACTTCGCCTGTGCTACCCATTTCACTCTTTCATCGTGGGATGAAGGTGTAAGATAGGATAGATGTGACATTTGAAGGACCTTTTTTTTCACCATCTATAATATGGTAAACACTTGTGAGAGAATCAATGAGACACAGGGCTAAATATATTAAATATATATTTTTTAAATAGCATTGTTTATATATTCGCTATTTTCTAAAGAGAGTAATAATATATAAACTCGAACTTGATAGATGCTAACAACAATATACATATACCACAAAATAGGATAAGTAGAAATTGTATTAAAGAAGAAGATATGGAGTAAAGATTGTTTATAAGAGACATGAAGCACCATGAAGTGGGTTTGGATGTGAGGGTTCCATAGGAATTCCATGAAAAGAGCCACAAGAAAGAAACAAAGGAAAACACAAGAGCCAGAAGTTTGCTTTCAGTAGAGAGCCAGAGAGAGGATCCCAAGAATGAAAGACTCCCCAAAGAAAGGAAGAAAATGTCTTCCTTGAGGCGTACCTGCCCCCTCGCAGGGTCTTGTGTGTGGTGGTGGTGACTACATCAGCAAAGTCAAATGGGGAGGGAATGACCTCAGCGGCCACCAGGCCAGAAATGTGGGCCATGTCAGCCAGGAGCACAGCGTTCACGCTGTCACAGATCTGCCAACACAGGCTGTAGGGCTGGGCACCATGGCACTCACCTTCCTGAACCGAGCATAGTCCAGGAGTCTGGAGTAAGCGCTGGTGCCGGCAATGATCACCCGGGGCCGGAATAGGGAGGCTAGCATCTCCAGCTTGTCATAGTCTATCAGTCCGGTTTCCCTCTGCACATGGCTCTATGATACAACCTTTGGGAGAGATATTGAGCATCAAAGTGCCGTCTATAAATTAAATTTGATTTTTTTTTTTTTTTAAGTTTTTGTTTCTTTTAAAGCATTCTCTACAGATCTTGGTGCATTTATGTATGGGTGGTGAATCCTCTCGCCATCATCTTGCTAAAGTACTTAAAACATCGAGAAGTTCACTTATTTGGTTGGGGTCTTGTTACCTTTAAGGTTCTTATTGTTCATCTATCTGAATTGTGGCAGTTTAAAAGTGGAAAATCATCTAATACATTTTATATACATAATTACTAAATATTTTTAAAATAATATTTTATTTTAAAAATAGCTCTTATATTTCTACAAGTTCACTGTGAAATCCCATGTCCTGTAGAGATTCCAATAGCTGCCAGTTCTTATCAAGAGAAGTTGCACCAACACATGTGGAAGAGAATTGCTGCTCAAAAGATAAAACCCTGGAGTGAGATAAGTGCCTACCTCCCCTACACCCTGTGAGAGGTTGGGGAACTACTCTAATTACTGCCTCAATTCAATTGGAAATCAATTAATAGTATACAAACACCATCTCTCTAACATCTAGTATATCTAACACCAAGTAAATAAACAATAATAACCACATAAACTGTGTATGTATGTTTTAAAACCTAAAACTTAGGTTAAACTAGTTTAATACCTTTAAACATTGATAAGGCACAATTTGGATTATATATTATAAACACAAGGTAATAAGACCAAATTTATTTATTTGGATTTGGTCTTATTACCTTATACCTTTAAACATTGAAAAAAAAATTGTAAAAATACTATAATCTTTGTTAACTTAGATTTTCTGAATGGCATATCTTTTGGCAGTTTCCAAGCCATGTTTGGCTTCTATAAATGAAGTTGGCTTTATATATCTTCATGGTTGCATCTTCACTCTCTTCCTGCACCTCATCATGTAACTCTTTAATCAATAGGTGTCAATAAGATCCAACTTTGTTATTTATTGAAATTTTTGATATCGTCAAAAAAACTATAGTAATCAGCAATTATTTACATGTGCATTGCAAAACCATTTCCATATTAAGTCATTCACTTAAACATTTTCCATTGTAATTTAATATTTTTTTGTGCTGTTTTGGAATATTTGAACTTGATATTTTTCGCATACTTTAAAATGTTGGAAATTTGCCAGCACACTTTACCAACATACATTTCATTCACTATTTGACAAACTCTTCCCATTTTTCTACATTTAAATAACTTTTAATCAATCATTAAGATCAAGGAATTTTAAAATTTTATAACAGAAATTTAAATAAAAATAGGTTAAAATATTTTTATGTTTATGATAAGGCACAATTTGGATTATAGATTAGAACTACAAGGTAATAAGACCAAATCCAAATAAATAAATAGTGTGAAATTTTGGTAACAATGCTGTTACCGAAACGTCACACATTATTTATTTATTTGGATTTTGTCTTATTACCTTGTAATATTTATGCCTAGTTATTAAGAATGAAAGTTACAAGCTAAAATGATGAATATAAAAAAAAAGTGACTATATTTTTTATTTATTAGTATTTTAAATTATTTAATCAACAAATTTTTACTTTTGGTAATTCCTTATTTGTCTGCTAGCGGAAATGTCCAATTATATATAATATAATAATAAATGATATATTGGATAAGTGTCCATTGTTTGAAGGTGTCTGAGAGAGAGAATGTCCTCTAGGGAGAACAACTATTCAATAGGAGTGGGATGTTGGCCATGATAACTGTGTGTTGTCTAGAGCTGTGTGTGTCTGCTAACAGAGGTTCTGCTGTAACACAGCATTGAGAGAACTTACATTGAGCTTGTATCCCATGGACTCAAAGTAGATGGAGGTGGCAGACACCCGTCTCACATCTGACATGTAGCCGTGGGTGAGGCTGAAACACACAGTCACCAACCATAGAACTCTTCCTGCTGCTGCCACCTTTGTTCAACATTAGCCATGTCACAGAGATACCACACCTTCAAGAATGAAGGAAGTGGTAGGCCAAGGAAGGATTGGTTTGATGAGTTAATAGAAAATGGTCTAGACAATTAGAAGACCTCTAGATAAACATGAAGAACTAATGAAAACTTTCATTATTTTATTAATATCTAATTAACATATATTATACCACTAAATAATAAGGCACAATTTGGATTATAGATTATAAACACAAGGTAATAAGATCAAATCCAAATAAATAGTGTGTGACGTTTCGGTAACAGCATTGTTACCGAAACGTCACACACTATTTATTTATTTGGATTTGGTCTTATTACCTTGTGTGCTTATACTACTAAATAATTTTGATTAAGAGATTGAGATTTTAAAAGGACTTATTTCATGTATACATAATTAGTTGGCAAGAAATCTAATTTCTCATCTATTATTGAAAATCATCCCTCATCTCCTTTGTGAACATTTGTTCAATATGTTGGAATATTGTCTTGAGATCAGCTGGTTGAGAGAAATAATGTCTTCTCTCTCTTGGGATTTATGAAATTGTAAATATAATCCAACCCGCTGTACAAGGATATTTAAATCACAATGCTAAACTTGTTGGAAGTCTCCAGTTAATTAAAAAAAAAAAAGTTTGAAATAGCTGAAGCTGGAAATTAGCTATGAGTGGGAAGTCCTATGAAGATCTCAACACCATATAAAACAGCGCTGAATAATGGCTCAACTCACTGTCCCCCATCAGGCAGGTCAAGACCCATGATGCGGTCATGGGGCTTCAGTATCCCAGTGTAGGCAGCAAAGTTGGCCGGAGAGCCAGAGTAGGGCTGGACGTTCACCCCCCACTTCTGGTCATCCAGGTGGAAGGCTTGGAGGGCCCGCTGTTGGCACAGGATCTCTACCTTGTCCACCACTTCTGTGCCCCCATAGTACCTGCACACATCATCCTTATTCTGACATTTTATAGGAAACCAAATATCTGTCAACCTCTCCATTAATAAATGTATATTTAAAATACTCTCTTAAATCTTTCAAATTCTCTTTAATACAACTCTGTTGACTACTGATATCCCAATGGATTGGCCATTCCTGTTTTTGGATTTATGAGACAGAGTGCAGACAATTAATATATAGGAATATGAAGGTATTATTCACTCATCTGGTTGTTTTCTACAGAAGTACATAAAGTTGTAGTGCTGGGTCACACCTATGCTAGAATGCTGCAGTTCCCCCTACATGGATTTAAATGGTCTTCAGTACCAGAAATACTTCTACAATTTTCTAAACTTGAGGTATTAATAAACATTGTTTATTAATATTTCAATGATCAATGCACCGTGCTTTTTTAAGGATGTCCTGCGACTACAGCACTGTTGTCAAACAAGAGGCAGTTGGAAAGCCATGCCTTGAGTTTAGAATACATTTGTTATGGATGGCTATATTTTCCAAGACTTCTTGAAATTTAGCCATAAAATAGCATCCTTTACATACACTGGCAATGCAGGTGAATAAATGGGTAGTGTATCTTATACGCATTATGGTGGACATGGACATTAAACATTTTAAAAAATAACCTATTATTTTAACGCAAAAGTTTCTTCGAGAAATATTTTTTTTATTACAGTAGAACCTCACTGTAAAGGACACCTGATTGCAGAGCCAAAGTGTCCTTTAGGGAGAGGTGTCCTCTTACTGGAGAGTTGCTAAATTGTAAAAATAGTAATTTTGCAAATGAAAGCTGTCCTTTGTGGAGAGGTGTCTGCTAAAGGGAAGTTCTACTGTATTATTAACTTAACAGACACAGTAGAACCTCTCATGAGAGACTGATTGGAAAACCTCTTTATACTCCTGGTCTCTCATTCGAGATTTTGTGATGTCATATATTTTTTTAATTTTTAAAAAGTGGTGGTTCATCAAGTTGGGAGAAATTTTATTTATATATAAAGTTGACAAGATAAAAATGGTACATACACTTTGGATAACATAAGGGATATTAAAATCCTACCATTGATAACTACAAAGGTTTTTATTCTTATTTCTCTAGTACAAAAGTAAACTTTATGAGGAATTCAGTCTAAGAACTTAGTCTAAGAACTGACAGTTCATCTAGGAAAACTGATTTCACAACCAAGGTCAGATAAGGTTTTCATATCTTTGATTGGCAACTTATCTAAAAGAGAATTTGGATCACAAACCTGTATGTAATTCTATAGGCCTTTATAGAATAACAATCTCTAAGTTACATCCATGGAAAGTTATTTTACTGAGGTAAAATGGCATTCCATGATATGGGGTTGACCGCCTTTATTGAAAATGGACTCTGTGATAATGTGGGATTCTAAAAGTTAGCACTGGTTTGTGTTTTAATACTTGATAGTCTAGGAGTCTTGGTACCATTAGTTTACCACTCAGCCCACCAGAAATGTATTACTTAAGAAGTTCCTATAAATACTTAGGAGTGTAAACATTGATTGGGATGGACACTATAGAACATATTAGTTTAATAAAGGTGGAGATTTTGTCCTGTTAAAATATATCATATATTTACACTTTAATAGACATGTACATTTACAATTTATGTTATACAACTGTGGAAATCAGAATATACAAATATAATGTTGCAGCATTGCTGCCATCACCAGACTGGAGAAGAGAGTAATGTCTGGGCAATGCTGCTGAAATAAAACATCTCACAGAGTTTACTTATCTGCAGGTTTCTATAGCCTTTTAATTTGCCGTCTAAATTGTTTTGCCTCTTTATTGAATGAGGTTGATTATTAAGTTGTCAAGTTTACCCCACAGCCCCCATGTTCTTAACAAATAGTGGAATTTCACTATAGCAATTACTTGGTTATAGCATCCTCATTCTACAATTGTTCTAACTGTAGTTATAACACACAACAAAAGAAATTATAACAATTCCCCCAGGTGATGTTATTATATAACAAGGTTTGACTGTATTTTTTAATGTATGTTTCAAATGCTAAAATATATAAATATATTTGAAATTTATATTTCTAATATGAATTACAATTTTTTTTTTTTTCATGTTGAAAATAAACACAATGTACACATATTAAGAACATCTTAAGATTAAAAAACACAGTAAAGCCTTGAATGCCCCAAGGGGTTGATTGATTAAAGTGAGTGTTGAATTAAAGTAGGTGTAATTTTGTTGGGATTTGAAAAATAGCTGGATTATAGTAAGTAGTGGATTAAAGAGGGGAATATACAGTAGAACCTTCTTGTAAAGGACAACACCTAATTGTAGACTAAAGTGTCCTTTAGGGAGAGGTGTCCTCTTACCAGAGAGTTACTACATTGTAAAAATGGTAATTTTGCAAATAAAAACTGTCCTTTGTGGAGAGGTGTCTGCCAGCGTGGTGTTCGCTAAAGGGAGGTTCTACTGTATATGGTATATTGACCTCTGTCAAACTCTGCTGATATGGGCAAAGTGATGCTATTGAAACTTTGTATGATAAACTTGAATATAAACAAAAAGGCTTAGAGACTCATTAAAACATTTATCTGGGTATATATGCCCCACAGTAGAAAATATCTCATATACTACAAACCCCACCATGTTATAACTAGATTGAAAAAGAACATGGTCTATGCACAACCTGGCTTAGACAAGCCACAAATGATGGATTAGCATTTTTTAAAATAACTTCCCATAAGAGACCATCTAAAATCACAGATATTCTTGGTCTCTCCTCTTTCATTTCGGGTTTGTTGAATTCAAATCCTATTGAGATTTACAAAGGTGTTCATTAAGGGAGGTCCTACTGTAGCAGGGATTGACACAAATGACAAGATGACAGGGTATATATGTTCTATTCCATCTCCCTCATTGCTAGAAGTCCATTACTTTGGTTAGAGAAGAGCTATTGAACAACTACTGGAGGTGAGTGCCAGGCAAAATCAGGTTTTGCCAACACAGAATGAGGTCAACAGCACCTACCTCTGCCCTGGGTAGCCCTCGGAGTATTTGTTGTTCAGGCAGGATCCCAGAGCTTCTAGGCAAGCCCTGCTGGCAAAGTTCTGGACCACATCAGAGCTTGACAAAAATTGAATATTTACACAGTGCTGCTTTTTGTTTTCATTCAAAATAATAGTTATTTATAGCTGGAAATATTTAGAGAAATTCTTAGTGAACGTATTCAAGCAAACTGAGAACAAAATTCTTTGGGGAATAAAATACAAGTGTTCACAAATACAGGAATGAAGTGCTGCTCTACTTTAAATTTACCAACAGGTCAGATAGGCATCATATTGCAGTATCACTCAGACAGAATATAAATTTTTCTGTAATTCTCAGGGGAGTAAACAAAGGGGAGATTACCTCAGAGGCAATGAGTTCCAGACCTCGGACCTGCCGTTGTTTCTCTTCCTGGATCAGGTTCCATATCTCAGGATCATCCTGAGCCAAGGGTTCCTGGCAGGTCCAGTTCCCTTGTCCCCTTCTGGCCAGCTCCCCCAGCCCTCGCCACTACAGCACACACACACTCAGTGTCAGCATACTTCAAGTAGAGATCTCTCAACATATACCCCCACACATAGTACCAAGTTTGAAGCCCTTAGTGAAACAGTTATAAAGTGCATTGATAGCCAATGATTTTCTCACACCAATACAATTTTACCCTTGAGTGCAATGTAACCAAGAGGATCCTGGCACATACAAAGTTGAACTGATTCTTCATGTGAAGACATATGACACTGACAGCAAACCAACATGATTTTCATAAGAATATGTAACAACAACAAAGGTCTTTTTTAAAAATCTTAAAAGGAGATGGTTAAACTCTTTAAAGATAAAAATATAGTAGAATGTATTTTTTTCTTTGTTACAGTCAAGATTGCTAAATCCCTTTTTTTTTAATCCAATGAAAAATGATATCTCTTTTATTGAGGTTACTTCATAAAATTGAAGCCCCAAACTTCCTCAGTGAAGAGGTTCCTAAATAAGTATATGAGCATTATAGAAAAACATTTTGTGTAAAACTAAGTAAATAAATGAAACTAGGCCAATGTAAACCAGCTTCAGATGGTCAAATTAGAAATAGTGGTGATTAGAGTTGAAGGAAAAAAAAAATGAATTTCTTTCATCACCACTTGCCTTGGATTACATGGATATTTTTCAAACCTAATTAATGTAAAACCTGCTATAGCCTATCTTTATTACAATTTCCTCTCTCTTCTCTAGGTAGGGCAGATAAGGTACACAATTTGGATTATAGATTAGAAACAATAGGTAAGAAGACCAAATCCAAATTATTGAAATGTTTGTGGTGTTCCAATAACAGCATTGTTATTATCACCAGACAAGAAAAAATGCTGTTACCGAAATGTCAAACATTCCAATATTTAGGATCAGGTCTTGTTATCTTTTGTTAAATAGTGCAATTTCTCTATAATTATATATCTTTAAACAATAATTCAATATTATTGGTAATATAGATATATATTGGTAAAAAAGCAATATGATCCCCCCCAATATATATATGCTCTATTTATCATAAAGTATTACTCCTTTATTGAGGTTACCTGTCAGTATCATAGTGTCTGTCTCCATGAAGACCTGGAGAAAACGGGTTTCTAACTATAATGCCCCAATCTAGTTTGTAGAGTTACTTTGAAATTTACCAAGGCAAATAATATATATTACGAGAGAATTATAAAAATTTAAAAAAGGGGGTTTAACTGTATTATCTTCCTATATTGTAAATAAAGGAAATATTTTTGTTAACTAATAACTTGATATTTACTCAACTATTTCAGATGAAATTTTCACTACAGCCTGGAAAAATGGTAAATGTATCTTTATATAGGAAAATTAGGTATTTATAAAAAAAAGTCAATGTTAACACTTTGGAATATGTGGTTGAGAGAGGATCAGAGATCCTAACCAATTAAGAACAAAGTATAGAAGTGGAGGTTGAGAGAGGATCGGAGATCCTAACCAATTAAGAACAAAGTATAGCAGTGGAGGTTGAGAGAGGATCGGAGATTCTAACCAATTAAGAACAAAGTATAGAAGTGGAGGTTGAGAGAGGATCGGAGATCCTAACCAATTACGAACAAAGTATAGGAGTGGAGGTTGAGAGAGGATCGGAGATTCTAACCAATTACGAACAAAGTATAGGAGTGGAGGTTGAGAGAGGATCGGAGATCCTAACCAACTAAGAACAAAGTATAGGAGTGGAGGTTGAGAGAGGATCGGAGATCCTAACCAATTAAGAACAAAGTATAGCAGTGGAGGTAGAGAGAGAATCGGAGATCCTAACCAATTAAGAACAAAGTATAGAAGTGCAGGTTGAGAGAAGATCGGAGATCCTAACCATGAAGGAAAGAGAACAAAGAATATTCCAAAGAAGACAAGACTCTCCCAGAGCACCTACCTTCCTGCAGTCTCTCCATCCAAGTTGTAACTCCTCTACACAGAACATGGAAGCCAAATGAAAGACTAATAAAAACATGCAGAGAGATGGTTACAATTCAAACACTATATATTTATGATTAAAATTTCCATAGATCTTTTAAGGTTGTAGATATTTTTCAAAATAACAATAATATAGAGTGGCAACATATTAAAATCAAATTGATGGTTAATTTTATATCAATATATAGTTTGATACAAACTCTCTTTCATAAAAATTTATTTATAAAGTTATGACCCCTCCTTTCAAGTTATAAATTTTTATTTCCAAACTGTAGTAAATTTTAAAATAAATTTATCAATCACAATCCTAATTTGATAAACCAAAATCTCTAAAAGGTTTTCATAAAATATTTATATAAAAAAATCCTATCAATTTGATTTTATATGCTATAGAAAAATCTACAGTTAAACCTGTCTATAGCGCCCCCTCTAAATAGCACCTTCCTTTCTATAGCGCTCGATTTTAAACATTAAAATGTAAACATTTTACATTAAAAGTGACCTGTCTATAGGACCCTATTTTAGTGAGTCCCAAGAGGGGCGCTATAGACAGGTTTAACTGTATATCAATTAAATAAAAAAATAGATACACACAAGAAAACCTAATCCAAATAATTTAATAGTTTCTCATCACATACTATTACACACCACACACATCAACACACTATTAAATTATTTGGATAAGGTCTTCTTGTATCTATAATCTAAAATCCAAATTGTGATTTATTATAAATAGAAAAAATGAAAAATATATTAATGCACAATATAAATGGAGTAGTTTGGTTTAAAAAGAACATTTTTACTCAATATTGATCAATGACAATTAACAATTAAAATAATTTTATTGACATTTTGTCAATACATGCAAAGTGCACAGTCTGCACTATTAAAAAAAAGAGATAATATGAATTATATATACTATGTACATAATATTGATCAATGAAGAACCTATATACCCATATGAAGATGAATGGTAATAAAACTTCAGCCATGATACGGCACAATTTGGATTATTAAACAAAAGATTTCTGGAGATGAGTTTCTTTTTATTTTATTAAATCATCTCAAGCTTTCTACCCTTCTACAGGAGAACATATGTAATGAATAAAATGCCGCCTGATGCCAAAATTTTATCTGAATAATTTGGATTATATATTAGAACTACAAGGTAATAAGACCAAATTCAAATATGATAAGGCACAATTTGGATTATAGATTATAAACACAAGGTAATAAGATATAATCCAAATAATTTAATCGTGTGTGACGTTTCGGCAACAGCATTGTCACCATCATCAGACAAAATAATAAATGTAAATAAATACATTTATTCTTTTGTTTGATGATGGTGACAATGCTGTTGCCTAAACGTCACACACTAATAAATTATTTGGATTAGGTCTTATTTTCTTGTATTATAATCTATAATCCAAATTGTGTTTTATCATCGATGCAAGATGAAGTTTTAGCATTGACACTCACTAATTGAACATTTATTACTCAACCTCTATATCACTAACCCAGCGAATGGTCATGTAATTATAGCAAGATGGGATATATGACAGGGTACGTCCCATCTCTCTCATTGCTATTACTTGAGTGAGAGAAGATGTATAACTACTAGAGGGGCTATTAAAGGCTTTCCTAAGAAAAATCTGAATTTACAAACAGAATAAAGTTCTAAACACAAGGTAATAAGACCCAATCCAAATAAATTGTGTGTGAC